>CM031878.1:45862728-46217202 GCA_018697195.1 Certhia americana | reverse complement strand
GAAAGGACGAGACTCTCCGGTTCTGAGGTACATTGCACGAAGGGCTGAGATACGGGCGGGATCACCTCTCTGCCCGCGCGCGTCCGCCGATCCCAGCCGATGTTCACTGCTAGTACGCAGCCGGAGTATCCGCGCTCGGGGTTTCGGCGGCTACGGGTCCGCCCAGGCGTGCGGTGGCGGCAGGACCTGCCGGGGGCGCACATTGGAGACCGCACCGGTGAGGGAGGGCCGCCGGAACATGGCGGCGGCGGCGCCGGCAGAGGCGGCGCGACAGGGGCGGCCCAGCCCGCGAGACGGGCGGCTGTCAGCAGCGCGCGGCTGGCGGCGGCCGGTGATGCCGCGAGCCGGCCGGCCACGGCGTGCCGCACCGGAGTCGCGCCCCGCTGACCGTCATCAGCGTGCAGGACCCGGAAGAGAGGGGCGGGAGGGGGAGCTTCTAACGGGGCAACCAGTCATGGCGCTAGAGCCGCCTGTAACGCCCCAGCAAGCTCCTCCGCCGCTTAGCCCTCGCTTCAGCCGGCTCTCAGCGCCTCTCCAGGCGCCGGCTCCGCCCCCGATCCCAGGGTGTTCCACCACGCCCCTCACACCGGCCCGGGCGGACGCTCCGCTCGAACCTCGCCCACGGGGCGGCAGGCAGTGGCGCGCGTCCCGCTGATTGGGCCGGGTCCGTGCGGCGCCGTGACATCAGCGACCAGCGAGGTTTCATAACGGGCGGCGGCGGCGAGCAGCGCCTCAGACGGCTCCGGCGGTGGGAGCGGAGTGCCGCTTAGGGTCGCTGGGCAGGTGGGAGCGGTGGGAGCGGTGGGAAGGGCAGCGGTGCTGCGCGGCCTGAGCGTGTCGCCATGACCCGTACGTACCGGAGGGCTGCTTGGGGCCTGTCGGGTAGCGAAGCGGGCGGTGGGACTTGGGCCTCCCTCCTGGTCGGTTCCAGGCATGGGCGGTCCGGCTGGGGCCGTGCCTGGCCCGCGGTCTGAGTCGGACACTGTGTGAGGCCGCTGCCGCCTCTGGTTCTTTGAGGGCTTGGCGTCCCATCGGCGAAATCTCGCCGGTGGTGAGTGTGTGGGGAGGAGGCTTTTTCCCACGACCTGCCGCTGTCCGAAGCTGGAGGCTTAAAGATCTTCCACCGCCTTCTGGTGGCTGGATCGGGGAGGGAGAAATTATGGTGATGGTGGGATGAAACAACAGCCACACTCCATTTCGGTCCCGGCTGCCGCCCAGACTGAAAATAAGGGACTTCTGTATCATGTTTTACCGAGCACTGAATACTGTGCTGCTTGACTTGCGGTTGTTGAGGCTGTTGTTGAAAGGGCAGGAGCACTCGGTAATCCTCACCGGTTCAGCGCGGGCGAACAGCAGTGTTCGTTCACCCGCTCTAAAATGGCGGAGAACCGTGAACCGGGCCCAGGATGCTCCGGCTCCCCCGGCTGATGGGAATGCTCCTGTGCCTTCTGCCTGTTACGTTTGGCAGCACAGGAACTCCTTGTGTTTAACTGAGGTCGTGCTTTCACACTCATTCGAAAAAAAACACACAGTTTTGAACCTCTGCTTTCACATTCACCTCGAAAATACAGTTATAAGTATATTTACACTGGTGCTGGAGTGTAGTTGAAGACCTGGAACGTAAACAGTTTCTGCGCAGAACATAATAAAGAGGCACATTTAGGATTTTTGTTGGCATTTTTCTTCTGGAGTTGGAGGAGCAAGGACAGGTGGATGTATATCTTGCACAAGCAGGCCAGAATGGGGATGTTTGAGGAGGGATCTATAAAAGTGTATAGGCAGGAAGGGTGTACTGGTCTTTTTGTGGTAGTTCATGCTTGAATTTCAGGAAGCTGAATTGCTTTCTCTTGGGACAATTTCGTAGAAGATTTAGATATGATAGATATGTAGCAAAGATATGATATTCTATCATACCAGATATGATAGAATGTAGCAAACACCAGTGGTTCCCTTGAAGATAGGGATACTTATACAGCATCCCAGGTGAGGTAATGGGGCCAAATAGTCCTTGGCAATGTTTACTTGGAAGCATTGATGGTACAAGTAAGTTTTTCTTTTGACGGTTGTTTGATACTCTCTGCTTTCTGTGCATTCTGATACCTTCTCTGCTTTGCTGTGCCAGCTGCTTTTCAGTGATACAGCTGAGTTCTATTCCTAAATTTAAAACCTTACTCTGTGTGTGGAAAAACTCCAGAGCCCATGCTCAGTGTTTGCTTGGAAAACAAGGAAGAACCAGAAGTTAAGGGGTGGAGAGCAACTGCTCATAAGGAAGTGGTGACGTTTGGGGTGGAGGGTAATTCTGGATTTAGCAATCTGTTTTGACTTCTTCTTTGTTTTCTTCATGATAAAAGAACATACCTTTTTTTTCTTTCTTTCTTTCTTTCTTTCTTTCTTTTTTTTTTTTTTTTAAAGCACCTTAGAACAGCTCTTTCATTGCTGCCCAGTCTTCCATATAATGTTCTTGCCCCCTGAGCACCACAAAACTCAGGAACCATTTATGGCCTGGAATGTGTCATCTGCTCCTGAGTCATCAAGTTCTGATCAACACCAGTACTGCAGAGACAGCTGGTTTGCATCAGTCTCTGAACAAACAGCTGCTCTTCTTCTAGATGGACTTTGGGGATAGGATGCTAGTGAGGATGATGAGTAGAAGTTCTCTTAGCTTTGCCAAAAGGTAGTCCTTAATGTCCTGTCACAGACAAAAAATACCTTAGAAGACAGGAGCAGCCTTTAGGAAGCAGCAGTCATACAGGGCTGTTTTCACTTGAGCTTCTGGCATCTCTTACAGGCAGTCCATAGGCTGTTGTGAAGAATGCACAAATCCCTGCTTCTGCAGGGTTGCTCGTCTGCTTGTTGACATGGCAGGCAGCTTTGTCTGCTCAGAAATGGTGTGGGTACAAAGCAATGGATCATGCCAGCAGGTTATTGTTTATAAGTGACCTAGTCTAAGATACTTTTGTAGACCAGAAATTACAGGCACCTGAAGACTGAGATCTCTGGCTTTGAGACTGAAAGATGGCAGAGGCAGTCTTCACACTGAAGAGACTGAAAAGAGACACAACAGAACTTATGTAGAGATGGAATTGTCATTTTTGAGAATAAAAGAATGTGATCATAGTAGTTCAACAGCACAAATGATTATGCCTAGCATACCTGGAACACTGTCAGTCCAAAAGAAGTAGAGCAAGAAGTACCAAGCCAGTGAACCAGGTCTGGCAGGTTGGAGCAAAATAGAACAGAGGAGAATACTGAGGAGAGATTGCCAGCCAACACCGAAGAGTTTTAAGTCTGTGGCCATTGCCTGGAAGACCCTGAGTATTTAGATGGAGAGTTGACAGTTTTGATGTCATGCCCTCAGGAAATCTCTGTGTTCGCAGTTGTGGGGAAAGTTGTCTATTCCCTGAAGGTGTGTTCTCCCTGGTGAAGTGATGTGGGTTTGTGTCTTTATGTACGTATAGAAGTAATGTCACTCTTCTCACTTCTGTTGGAAGCAATACCATCCAGTTGCTAAGGCCCAGGCTTAAGTTCTGCACTTGATTTCAAATTAAAAAACTCGCCTTGCTTCCTGCAGTGTTTTCTTTTCAGCCTTCTGATGTTCTTGAATTCTTGGAGTCAGTTCCTACACGTGTTTCTGTAAACAGCAATTGTTTTTTGCATTCCTCTCTGGAGGAAGCGAGAAATGATAGATTTTTGGATTGACCAGTGTGGTCAGAGAGGTGGCAACCTCTCCTTCCAATCTCTAGACACTTTTGCAATTATATATAAGTCAAAATCTCATAATAAACTTCCTCTTTTTCCTCCCTTCTCTGTGAAGAGCTGTCATGCACATGCAACAAAAAACTGAGGTTACCTCTTCAATAGTATTTGAGTGTAGTCAATTTCAATGCTGTTCTTTCAGTCTAAAATTAATTCATAAGCTATATTGAATGCTGAAATTGAGAGTGGATTACTCCTCTTTGGATGAGTTACTGACATGATTTTGCCCAGCCTATTGCTATGATGTTTTTCCTTCAGTCTTTCATGGCAAACTGCGTTTTGTTTCTGTAAGGAATATTAGAAATTGGGTAATCTCTTGAACATGATGTATAGAATTGAAAAAGTAACAGCTATGAGCCTTTAGTTTCTTCTGTTGGACACTGGGAGAGCAGATTTGACCATACCAGCTCTCCACATTGTGCCAAACTGTAACGCCTTTGTAACAGACTTTTGTACAGGTAGACTGTGTGGAAAAAAAACAAGTTCTAAAGTGGTAGTACTTGTTTAACTGTATATTATCTTGCAGGTGGGAACCAGCGTGAACTTGCCCGCCAAAAGAACCTGAAGAAAACCCAGGAGATCCACAAAGGCAAAAGGAAAGAAGATAGCTTGTCTGCTTCTCAGAGGAAACAAAGGTAAGATCTAGTAAAGTGGAGTCAATGTTTAGGCAGAAAAAGAAGAGGGAGATGGGTCAGAAAGAATCCAGTGTCTTAGATGGCACAGCATTTGAATACTTCAGTTTTAGTCATTGGCTAATCACTTGACAGGGCATGAACTATGGACGGGATTTTGCTATGTCTGCTATTAAACAGATTTATTTTTATTAAGTACTGTTCTTTTTAATTTTTTTGAGCAGCTTTTTGCCTGCTGCAAACAGGGAAATATTGTGTAATGCTTTCTTGAAGATGTTGGATCCATTATATCCTTTACTTCTAAAACTTTCTAATGAAAGAATTATATGAGGTCTGTTAAGTAAATTGTATGTCTCATGGAGTAATGCATGCACTGAAAAAAACACTGTGCTTGTGACTAACTGAGAAATTTTATACTGATCTTTTTTCCTTCTTCAAGTGGGGGTTATTAAAAGGAGGGAAATTCTTTTTTGCTTAGAAAACTTGTGAGCCAGTATCTGATATCCAACTGGTTTTTCTTCACAGGGACTCTGAAATCATGCAGCAAAAGCAAAAAGCAGCTAATGAAAGGAAATCTCTGCAGGCAGGAGCAAAATGAGCTGCCACTATGGAGAAGATAGAGCGCACTGATGAAGCAGAAGGACCTAGAAGATCATTTATAAAAGTGTCCAGCCATTAAATGATTAAATGTTTATTGTGCAGAGTTGTTCAACTACCATTAGTTTGAGTATTTTCTGGTTACTATTGGCCTAGTTGTCTACAGTGCTCTTTCAAAACTAGACTCTTCTGCATGTGTATGAATAAAAGTACCTAGCAATAGCTTTATTCTAGCTTTTGCTGCATTTGTTAGTTTTACTTAGTGGTTCCAGTAACAGAATTTCTGAATCTACAGTTAGACCAGATTTGGTTGCCTGAGTTCTCTAAAGTACAGCTTCATTCAGAATGGAACACACTTGTAAAATGTGCTTAACCTTGCAGAGGTCTGAACTGTAAATCTCAAAATATTTTTACAATAAAATGTT
Organism: Certhia americana; assembly: GCA_018697195.1. NCBI lineage: Eukaryota > Metazoa > Chordata > Aves > Passeriformes > Certhiidae > Certhia > Certhia americana. The sequence goes on along the minus strand of CM031878.1, from coordinate 46,211,792 downwards.
GCATGAAATACTGTCTAATCTGAAATGGTTATGCTTCATATTCAGTTGATTTCTAAGAAGCTACCAAGAACACAAAGAATGGATAATCTTGTGGAGAAATGCAGTACAAGAATGCAAGTGTAATATGTAAGTAAAGTTTGTAAGAAATACATACTGTAAGCACTGTCGCATGCAGTTTAAGTCTGCCCTATAGGAAAAGGTGCCTGAGTTGCAGGCTTCGTTAGTGTACAAAAGCAACTTGATAATCAAGTCCTGATGCTAACTTAAAGAAGCTGCAAGCTTGATGTTAATGAGTTCCAATGAAAGCAGTTCTTGAAACTGTCACACCACTAAAATGATTTGAAATTACTGTTTAAACCTGCCTCAGGAATGAAAGTTAGTGTGGAAAAACTCAGCCCTTGCTTCACAGGCATGCTTCAGTATATTGTGTACTGACCAGGGCAAAACTCGAGGAAACTTTGCTGTGTGACCACCCAGGAGCCACTTTGGCAGTCACATTTGTACCACCTGAGCTGGGTTTTGAAGCCCCTTCACAACTACACCCCTCACACAGTCAGACCAGGATTCTTTACCACCTCAACCCCAGGTTTTCTCTAGCAGAGCGTCATGCATCCTGATCTTTAATATAACCTGATCTTGGTGCAAAAACTAAGGAAGTAACAGCTCCACCTCGCACTTCCTCTGAGGGCTCTCAAACAAAGGAACCCCTGGGCTTTTATATCCTGGCAGTCTAGAGGGGTGTCCTGGCTCCTGCAGTGTGTCAGTTCCCGGGCTGGTGCCACAGGTCCCCGTGCCCTTTGTTGTGCAGTGGGTTGGCAGCTCCCAGTCACTTGCCTTGTGCTCCCACTGCAGCTGCAACCCGAGCTGCCCGCACTGAATGTGTTCCTCAGCAACTGATTCACTCTCCAGAGATGGACTTTGAAGCCTTTGTTTATTAAGCTGTGTTCCATCTGAGTGCTTTCATTTATGTGTAACAGGCCCCTGGCACAGCTTGAGGAGAGCTGTGGAAGGGGAGAGGAGAGGAGAGCTGGAAGGAAAATTTATCTGGTGCTGGCAGTTTAACACCTGCAGCTGGTGAGAAATTAAGCAAATTCACAGAACCACAGAATTGTTAGGGTTGGAAGGGACCTGTGGAGATCATCCAGACCAAGCCCCCTGCCAAGGCAGGGTCACCTGGAGCAAGTGACACAGGGATGTGCTCAGATGAGGTTTGTCTCCAGGCAGGGAGACTCCACGACCTCCCTGGGCAGCCTGCTCCAGTGCTCTGCCACCCTCAATGTAAATAAGTTCTTGTGTTTTACTTTATGGCCATTTAATGCTTGTCCTGTCGCCGAGCACCACTGAAGAATCTGGCACCATCCTCTCGGTACCTGCCTCTGATATTTGTATGTTTTGATGAGAACCTCTCTCAAGAGTCTTCTCTGGCACCTGCCTCTGCGATATTTGTATGTTTTGATGAGAACCTCTCTCAAGAGTCTTCTCTTTTCTGGACTGAGCAGGCCCAACTCCAGCAGTCTCTGCTCCTGAGAGAGATGCTCCAGACCCCAGATCATCTTTGTGACCCTTTGCTGGACCCTTTCCAGCACCTCCTGTACTGAGGAGCGCAGCAGCGAACACAGCAGCAGCAATTCCTTTTCTGGCTGGTCGCTGTGCCGGTGCCCGCTGCCGCCGTGCAGCTCTCCAGGGCGGCATTCCCGGCGGAGCCGGCTCAGGGATGCGCTGAGGGCGGCTGCCGGCGGGCCCGGCCCCTCCGGGCGGCGGGGCGGGCACGGCGCGGGGCGCGTGCGCGGCGTGCGCGCGGCCATGGCGGACGCGGTGCTGTTCCGGCGCGGCACCGGGCAGGTGGGAACGGCGGGAGCGGGGCGGGAGCGGGGCCGGGAGCGGGGCCTTGCCATGGCGATAAAGGGTGTGTGGCCTCCACAGAGCGATGACTCGGACATCTGGGACGACACGGCCCTCATCAAGGCGTACGACAAGGCGGTGGCCTCCTTCAAGGTAAGGGGTCGGCGCGGCCGTGGCTGGATCTTAGGGCCCAGGCCGCGGGATTGGCATTTATTGGACTTCTCCTTTCTCTTCCCTAAGAATGCCTTAAAGAATGGGGAGTGCTCGGAGCCTTCAGACAAACAGCAGCAGCGCCTGGTGGTAAAGAGAAAAAACCATAAAAAGAACAGAAATAGAAACAAGAGCAATACGGCGCCTTTGAAACAGGTTGTCTCACTTGTAAATGCCGGTGGTGCTCGTACTGCATGTTGTACTTAGGTACTCAGAAGTAGCCGCTTCATCACCTTGGGAGTTTTGGGGGGGTGGTGTGGGGTGATAACGTTATAAACTTTATTTCTAGGTTATCTATAGGAATTTCAGTAAATACAGAGGAAACGCTGTAGCTTGGATCCATCTTTTTGAACAAAAAGTAGTTTAGGAGAAGGCACCTTCTGTCCAGCCGTTGTTGTAGGTATTTATATGCTTCTCTTGCTTCTGTTGCAGTGGAAGGTTGGTGACAGCTGCAGTGCTGTTTGGTCAGAGGATGGTAATTTGTATCTAGCAACTATTGCCTCCATCAACCAGAAGAGAGGCACATGTGTTGTCACTTACACGGGATATGGAAATCAGGAGGAGCAGAACCTGTCCGATCTACTTCCACCAGCCAGCGATGAAACAGTAAATGGGATGGGGCATTCTGGGGAGGTGAGGGACTTTTTCATTCTTCTGTACAGAAATGGGAAAGCGGGAGCATAGAATCAGTTTCTTTTAGTATGTCTAGTGGCACTGCTGGAGTTCACCATGAGCAGCGATGCACAATTCTGTTGTAAACAGACACAAGCTGATGGAGGGAATGAAGGCATCCCTTTACTTCTTGAACTCAGCATGGAAGAAAGGGAGGGGGCAACAGGAAATTCACCAGTGAAAGATACCATAGCTAAAATGCTGAGCAGATGAAGTTATTCCTTTATGAGTAGGACTGGGAGGGCTAGAGAGAGGAAAGGATGTGAATGGGGTTTCCAATCTTTTTCACACTAAAATTGCTTGTTATAAACTCCTTCTTAGTGCATGTCTTAAAAATGTTTTTGTCTTCTAGAATGAAAATGAGACTCCATATTCAACAGATGAAAGTGAAAAATCTTCCCAGTCACCTCGAAACAAAGACAACTGCACAAAAGCAAGGTTTTCCCCTCAAAACTTGAGATTTCCCACACCACCACCACCACCACCAGCCCCAGGCCTAGGAAGGGTAAGGTCAACCTTAATTGAAATAATTAATGTACCTTTGTTAAGTCTGGTATTACGAATCTTGAGAAAATATGATGATGTTTATTATTGTCTAGAATTCAATTATTAGCATTTTGAGAATGGATGTGCAGATATGCATGTCAGTATCTGTTGGTCTGCCATTTTGTAATAATCTGGTTGCAATATTGTCCTCCTGCAGTGCTGCTGTCTCGTGAGGAGAATCTTCTAGTCCTCAGCTAACACTTATTTTCCAATCGCCTTTTAACTTAAAAGAGGAATATTGTTGCATGGATTCTGGTGGTGTGATTAATGATAGTGCTGTTGATGTTTTTAGATTTAGCTTTTTCTAGCCAATTGGTATGTTTTGCTTCACATGACGTTGAAGGTGTCATAGAGCCTCTCAGCTGTAGCTGCTCTCTTGAATTAGGAGTGAATGGGGTATTGATACACCCTTCAGTTCTTCTATTGTGTAGGAGTCTAAGTAACAGTGCAGTACTTTTCTAAAACACGTCATTATGTTTTCTAAATAATACTGTTTGTGAAAGATTACTTTATAAGGCTTTTTTTAATCTTTTTTCTTTTTGACCAGTATGTTGCGCTGATTTTTGAAAGCTTTTCTTAGCCTTCTGATGTTTGTATTCTTGTAGTGGAGTTTCTCATGCACTTCCATGTAAACAATGATTGCTTTGCATTCCCTTCTAGAAGAGGGGAGAGAATTGATGGACTCTTGGTTTGACCTGTGTGGTTGGAGAGGTGGCAGCTTCACCCTCCAATCCCTGGTCACCTTTGGAATGGTATATATATTGAAGTTACACAATAAACTTCCTCTTTTCCTCCTTTCCTTGCAATGAAAGTTGCAGTGAACCTGTGCGTATATTTCTTGTCCTAGTGCAACAGCAATAGATTTGTATCTAGATTTTTAATTTAGGACATTAATTTGCATAGTGGAATTTAGTCAACTTTTGCCCATCCACACAGGAGCAGAGAAATTACCTGTTTGCCATTGTGAATATTTGATCTGTTTCTTCCTGATGAGAGTGTGACCATCAACTAACACTTAGGGAAACCGTTTAAAAGTGCTTATATGTTTACCTCATGACATGAGTCATCTTAAGTTGTACTTCTCAAATTAAGGAATGTGCCTCAGAAATAGCTACTGTCTGTATTTTCATTAAATTGCTGGGGTGTGTTTTCTGTTGTTTAAGGTACATGAATTGTTTCATTATTCTCTTAGGTAAAATTCTAATATCCCAAATTCCATTTAATTTGTACTGTTCCACTTTTTTTTTTCCATGTAGTCTGGACCAAAATTCAAGGTACCTCCGTCATTTTTATCTTGCTGGCCCCCACCCTTCCCAGCAGGACCACCAGTAAGTGACAGAGGAATGGGGAATATAAGTGTTGGTGATCTCAGGTTTTCTTAGTGAATGTGTTCACTGGCTGTGTTTTTAGAACACATTTGTTCTGTGTATCTGTGGGTTTCACGTTTTTGTTAACACATTCAGTTGCAAATACTATGATAGTCTAACGTGCAGGGTTTGATTTGCACTCATTTCTGTGACAGTGAAGCTGTTGGTAAGAATATCAAGGGGTAAATCACTTGAAGAAACTACACTTTATGTTAACAGCATTTCACAGTTAAGCTACAGGAGTCTTGTTTTTCCTGTGTTTTGGAAATTACATGTGTTCAGAAAACATCATCTTTGACTCCTTTCAGAGAACAAACTGCGGATATTTTTCAGTTTTATGTTTTTTATGTTCCTATTTTTCAGTTTTATGTTTTAATCTTTTGGAATTAGGAAATCTGGGAATCTAATGTGGGAAACACCCTATTGAAACACAAACATTTCCTTTGTAATTTCTTAGTTGATTCCTCCTCCACCACCCATGAGGCCAGACTCTGCTGAGGACGACGAGGCATTGGGGAGCATGTTGATAGCCTGGTACATGAGTGGTTACCACACGGGATATTACCTGGTATGTGCTGCTGTGGCGTTGAAGTGTCTCAGTAGTTTTGTGCTTCTGTTGGTGCTTCTGTTTGCAGCAAGAAGCCATACAGGGAGGGCTGCCTTTCAGATCTCTTATTCTAATTTACAATCGCCATATTAAGGGTATTCTTTATTGTATAATTATTGTTGTTGAGTAGAATTCACGTGAGCCAGCATAATAGTTAGTTGATGTTTCAGTATTTTGTTCAGCTGGAGGGGTCCTGTCAGGTACTTTGATAGCCACAGTTTTACAGCCATTCTAAACCAGCCCATTCTGTCTTAGTAGACAGGTGGAGTAAATATGTTTATTTTTCAATAGTCTTCTATGTATTTTCTTTCAGTATGAGTGATAGTATCACATTTAAGATCAAATTTGGCACTTTTGCAGAGATTGTTCATCAGTAATTATTTCATGTCATTGTGAAGGTACAGTACAGTACAAACTGTCAGCATAGTTGTGAAAACCTGTGACTTGTATTATTGATTCATATTTGCATCTGTGCACTTACAAAGAAAGAAAATGACACTATGGACTCTTCACACTGAGGAAGTTGGAAAGGGAGGTGCTTGAGATTACATATAATTGTGGATTGCTTTAATACAAGAAGTATATATTTGAAATTATTTTGTATAGCCTGTGATTATAAAGAAGACGTGTAGTTTGGCTTTTATTGTTTTTAAACTTCCCATTCTGATTTCCAAAGAAAGTTAAGAACTGTCCTTGATTTGTAGAGGACTGAAAAAGATTGTCCAGAAATGTTTTTGTTCTGCAGCTAAAGCTTTTATTTGTGTTTTGGCAAAACCAAGATTTTACTAAATTGTATCCTGTAGGGTTTAAAACAAAGCCGAATGGAAGCTGCGCTGGAGAGACAAACTCATGCAAAGTAACTGAATATCCACCATGGTTCTGAGGATTGTAAGTATTGCAGCTTTGTGGTAAATGAAGATACAGTCAAGTTTGAACTCCCTTCAAAAACCTCTTGGCTTTGGGACTTCCACCCACTCTTGTGGCTCTCTGTAAAGACTACTTCTGCCAGTGGTAATTCCTTCTTTGCTTAGCAGCCCTGGAATTGTACTTTTGTGGTTAGAATGAAGGAAAGTATTAAGTGCTCTGATGAGAGTTTTAACTACAGCATCTGTCTACATCAGGATTAACAATGTATAGATTAACTTGTTTGAATTATTTATGGTTCATAGTGGTCTGTTTTAGGAACAAAAGTTTGTAAGTGAAATGCAGTTTTTTCATCTGTGTTTCCTTACACAGATGGGTTGTTAGGTTGTAGTTAAACTTTCTTTTCAGGACAAAATCAGTTTGGTAATGTTGAGCAGTTCTGTTCTCAGTATTTTGGTTCTTAAGCTTTTATTTTAAATGCTTTCTCCGGAATTTTCCAGTGTATTGTTCACTTCCTTATAAAAACTATATTCTTCTGGGGAATTGTTTTCTGATTTTCTCTGACAACATGTAATTTCTTTGTAATTGAGTGATTTTTTTGTGTGTTTAAAACCAAAAAAACCTTTTATACTAATTTTTGCTTTTTTTTTTAAAGCCAGGTACAAATCTTTTCCACTGAGAGATGTATATCACTTATGCATTGGTTGTTGATGATGAAGAACTGAATTTTATCGAGACAATTAGTCATAACATTTTCTTAACACCGAGCTGTCCCAGTTAAATAAATAACTTCAGACTAGTAATTAAATGTGCATTGAAATGAGCTATTTCTTAAAGACCTTTGGTCAAATGTATTTCAAAAGCACTGCAGCAACAATATAGTTTTTACTTACCTATGGCAATTTCAAGTCTTCTTCCCACATGATAGATTTAACTCTTTTGACCCCATGTGATAGATTTCATTTATCTCTCAACATGTCTTGCATTCCTCAGACTTTCCTCTGAATGGCAGTACCAGAACGATTGATTATGTTATCCTCTTTTAGAAGAGTTGTGGCAGCAGTGTGTGTTACAGTGGCCACTGGTGGCACTGGCATGGGAAACAGTGTCCTGTCATAGTAAGAGGGACAATCTTACAGGTCTGATTAGGATCATGAAATACAACAGCTAGTTTCAGGAGGGCTATTGTTTTGTTTGAAATGTGTGAATAAAATTCTACTTTTTAAACTTTTTGTTTAGGGATGTAATTTGTTTGGGGGTGGTTTTTATTTTGAGCTTCCATAGGCATCTCTTGATTGGATGAATGGCAGAAATAGAGCAGGAAGCCTTGATGTGTTGCCTTTTTCTGAGTACCATTACTGAAAGCAAATTAGGGAAGGCCTGTGGAAAGGTAAGTATGGACATAGGTTTCAGCCCTTACAGTGTAGGGCTGAATTTACTCTACTCTTTATAGAGGCTGTAGCCACAAAACCAGGCAGTAATTTAGTTAGTGCCAGTGGTTTGATTTTCAGGAAACGCAGGCATGAACTTTACTGCATTCATTTCCTTTTTCTACTGTGGTCATGTGTCAAAGAATCAGTTTTCCCACAAGTAATTGAGCAAAAAAAAGACTTACTTGTAATTTACCTAAGCTACTTCAAAGACTTTTTTTTTTTTTTTTTTAATTGTGGAGGTGACAGTTGTCTAGGTGATTGTAGTGAGGTGGGTCTTCTAAATCATCTTTTCATATTGCTGAAGAGGCAGAACTGCCTTCTGCTTCAGTGGCTGTCATTGTTACAAAAAGTGGCCTTTATCAGTTTTTAACACTAGTAAAATCTAATATACAACCATTTTACTGCAGTTCTGACTTCAGTAAAAGGGTTTATATTTTAAATAAATTATTTGTGTAACTGACTTAATTGCAAGCAAAACAGCTGAATAGAATGTTAATAAAAGGGTGTACAAGAAAGAGGTAAATGACTCACACGTGAGTGCTCACCCCACTGAGAACTCCCAACAACAGCTGACCACTGCCAGGATAGGTGACCTGGGAAAGTCCCTTCTCCCATCCCAGTCGAAGATGTGAGGTGGTACAGAATAATCTGGTACTCCTAGTCATGCCCACTCCTGGCTGCTGGAAAGATTAACCCTATCCTGGCTGGAACCAGGACAATGTTTATTTGCAATAGAAGTGTATAGTTAATAATACAAGAATATCGGAAAAAAAAAAAAAAAAAAATCCCAAACCTAACACTTTCAGACTTTTCTAGGCTTGAAAAATTAGTGAAAGGGGCAAAACCTTTCACTAAGGTTCAAAGGTAATTTTGAAATCCTACACTAGAGATCCTTAATCATGATACCAGATATTTTAAGAGCCTCTGTATCAAGAAGCCCACCCACCATTGCTATTGTCGCAGGACCAGACAATCAAGAAACTGATGTAAAGCTACCGTTGCTGCTGCTCTGTCTGTGATCTGGTGTGTGAACATGTGCATAATGGCCACTTCTTTTAAAGCAGACATATTATCAAGTATTCTAAAGAAATTTCTGTAACTGATTTGCTAACAGCTTTCCAAGCTTCTGGAAACCTCCGTGGTTTGCTACTTTCATTGCAAAATCTAACAGGTGTCAGTAAGAATTTAAAGATGATCCAAAGCTATATGAAACATGAACAAATAAACTGTGAAGCTGAGGTATGGTACATTAAAAATAAATTTTGTTGCTGCTAGGTTGAAAAAAATAGTAGAACTTTGAACTCTACACATTTGAGCATTGTGATACTCAAACTGAGGAGACTGATAAAGGATACTCTAGCTGGCATATCAATGCCTAGTAGAATAAGATACCAGTGTGTTTACAAGTGTTCAAATACCACTCTCACACAGCAAAGCAAATAAAACACCCACTTGTGCAGCTACTGGAGGTCAGACATCAGATCAGCTCTGCAGAGATCAAGATACCAAGCAAATCAATCTCAGGCCTGAGGACCATCACGTGAGCTTTCCAGCCTTGCCTTATAGTCACTCTACTTACAAGATGCAACTCGTGTAATTTAATCATTATATATACTGAAATGTTTGTCAAAACTAGAGACTTGGCATTTGTTTACAGAAAAAAAAATTCCCTGGCCTATGTATAATATGGTAGATTCAAGACTATACTAGAAAAGAATTACATTCAAAAAACATTTTGGAAATACAGAATTTTAACAGCTAGGACATATAAGCTAATATAACTAGCAACAAAGTTACAACTCTCTATTTTAAGTCAGTCTGCTTTTCCACTGCATACTTTTCTTGTAATTTCCATTGCTTTGTAGAAGGGGAACTAAGAAGGCATTTCAGTAGAAGTCTCAACAAAGTCTAGTATTTAAGCAGGCTGAATACACTTTGAAAAGCAAGACATATATTGGGCTCTGTATAGAACTAACAGGAAGAAGTAATACCCATTAGAAATGACAATTTGCAATTGGTGTCAAGTATACAAACAGCAGATTAATTTATCCTGAAGCAGTGTCTTCTCTGCTCAAATACTTTACTTTATTTGAAATTGTCTCCTTTAAACTCACCTACTTCTAGCAATCTGTCATCCTGCAATCACAGGGTAAATGGGAATCATCTGAAGTGCAGCAGGTGTAGACACTGCTATACTAGCTGGGCTGCAGACGTTATTCTTACCCTGCAGGAAGGATGAGCTCCTCCAGGTTAAGAAAAGTGACTGAATGTTATGCTGCAGAGAGAAGATTGCCTTTCCTGTTAAAGATTAAACAATTATATATTTCCTGAATATTTTGTCAAGGAGTGACAGCAGCAGATCCAAGTAAAAAAAATAATTAAAATTTAGATTCTGGGCAATAGGTTACTATCTGCTTTCCTTTCTCAGGTTTGCCCCTGCTGTTGTTGTTCATTCTGTAACTGAATAGCATATAAATGCCATCAACAGAAAAGGCAAACTACATCTCCAGAAAGGGTGTAAGAGGTCTCATGAGTACTCTAGAGATTCAAGGAATTTTCCATTGAAAAAATGCACCCACAGGAAAGGACGGGGAGGAGGGACAGGGTGGAAATAAAGGGAAATTTTCCCTTCTCAAAATGCAATCTGTTTCAACCCTCCCCTGTTCGTTATAAACCTGTTTTTTTTTGGAGGACAGTGTTTAGCTTCCAGAGGTGCTGAACACCTCTAATTGTGTGCAGCCATTCATCTGATTTGGCTTATCTCTCTCAGGACCTGAACACATGCCCTTCATCACAACTGCTTGTCAGCCCTGATTCAATGTTACTCTCCTAGTAAGACCAAATAAGTGTCCAGATAAATGCTTTCTCTTTTCTAAAAACATAGACTTCTTGCCACTCTTAGCTCTGGCTTTCACCTCAGACAGGGCATGGGCAATTTTATTTCAATTTCCTTGTCACAACTTTTGCAAAAGCCATTCTCATTTTTCAGCTGCATTACTCTCCTACTGGAAAGCCAAGACAAGATTTTAGCTAGGCACCATGGCTATATTGAACCTCTGTCCCACCTGCATTGGAAAGTGGATCTTTTACTTGTCCTGTGTTTATATAGCTAACAAGCTCAGTTCAAGCTTATGGAAAACACCTGGCTTTCATAAGAGCAGTGGCTTCCACATGGGCTTCTGCAAGCCAAGGTTTTTAAGAGCCTGTTCAGGCTCCTCCATCCTCATAGATGCTCAAGATGAGATCACCTTTGCAATCAAAGATACTTCACTACTTAAGAAAGCATTGGCCTGTTAACACATTCTCCAGAGCAGGAACAGAACTGGATTGCCAGAATCTTGAGCTTACAGGAAAATAAAACAAAATCTGGGGCTGAGAATGGATCCAGCCACGCCTGAACTTCTTTCTCAGAAAGAGTTTAGAAGGGTCCTTTCTGCACTTCATGTCTCAGTGGGAGGCTCTCTCTGATAAACTTCATCTGAAGTTCCCATTCTGCCCATGACAAAGCATTATTAAAAAAACTGAAGCGTTTTTAACAAAGAAAACAAAAGGCTCAAAACCTCTGGCAAATGAAGTGCGTAAAATAAAATTGGACAGGCTGGATAAAAAAATAAAATGTCTGAGAATACCTAAACTATTCTAATATATACTATATATTATAGTATATATTGTACTATAATACTATATAGTATATATATATATATATATAGTACATATTATACTATCATACTATTTTATTGTAATTTAAACCTTCTTCCAGACAGCAGGAATAAAAAGCCAGTGAAGGAGCTGGCAGAGTGTCCCGGTTTAGGGCAAGTTGGGGAGAAACTTCCAAAGGGGCCCCTTCAGAGACCAAACTCCCACAGCCCCTCCCCACCCCCACCGGTTCGGGAAGGATTCCTCGGAGAGAAGTGTAAAGAAACCTGTTTATTTAACAGACAGAGCACCCTCCAACACACAAGATGAACAATCACCTTTCTGAAGGGATAACAAATTCAGACAGTCTCTCTTTGGGGAGTGGTCGCTCTGTTGTTGGTCTCTCCGGCGCTGGGCAGGCTGCTGCAGGACACAGAGTGCAGACTCTCGGTGTTTCCCAGGTCCCAGTCCGGAACAGGCTTGAATGATTCCACGAAAGAGAGAAGGAAAGGAAAGCAGTCCGGAGGAATCTTGGACTAGTTAGTCTAGCCAAACTAACTAAAGAGCTAAGCAAAAGCAAGCAAGCAAGGCGGCAAGCAGCAGCAAAAAGCAGCACCCTGTGTCTGTGTCCCTCTAACTATTATCCGCACACTGATAACGAAACCAAAACAAAACTTCCCCGAGCCAGTCTTGAAGAACATCTCCAGCCCAAACAGAACAGACGATTGGGGATACAAACCTCACAACATCACCCCAGGACACAGAGCCATCTGCTAACCAGGCTGTAAAGAAACCTTTTTAAAGGGACAATACAATTGCAGAGGATTTGAAGTGACACTCTCTGGAATAATTTTATTAATATCTACTGCAGATATTAATTCAGGGAGATTCCCATTGTCTAAATTAGAAAAGGGGAGGGCATATAGCAGAATGTAGATCCGACATCAAAGCAATTATGGCTCAGTGAGGAAAACATATTGCCAATTTTTAAAGAGCAGTCTGCACCTCTGGGGTAGAGGAAGAGACATTTTATCTGTAAGCCTGGCTTCTCCAATGTGAGTCCTTCTCAAGGACTGCAATTCTTAAAGAACTGCTCTGTTGTGGGTCCTGTCCACAATGTTTCAGGATAAGGCTGCTCCAGCATGAGTCATCCACAGGGTCACAAGTTCTGTCAGCAAGCCTGCTCCAGGATGGACTCCTCTTTCCATGGGACTACAGGTCCTGCTACAGTGTGGACCTTCTGAAGGGTCATAGCCTCCTTCTGACCCCAGTGTGGGTTCCTCTTTTACTCATATTTTAATGAATATTATTTTCAGCATTTCCACTCTTGGAAATTAGCTATGAGTGTTATTACAGATGGGAACTTTTAGTCCTACAAAGAAAATGTAAACTGGAAAGAAAGTGAGGGCTCTCACTTTTTTTAAATCCTCCCCACATGGCAGCACTCTATAGTCTCAAACTTCTTGCCACTGCTGCATCCTCAACTGCACCATGGGGTGTTTTGGTTTTCTTGTCTGAAACCTTTTACACAACATCTTCAAGACCTGCAAGAATTTCTAACAGGCCTCCTAAAAACCTCATTGATTGACTGATCTTATTACAGACACAGTAAATAAGGAAATAAACATGAATTAAGAAAGTTGGCTCTTCCCACAAGAAAAGGGAGACTTGAGAGCCACAGAATCCCAGTCAAAGAGAACAGGTAGAGGAAAATTTTCTCAGTGCTGCTTTAAATACACAGGACACAGATGAAAATCTTTATACACCAGAGAAATATTGCCTTAGTAATGATTTTTCAGGAGCTAGTTTGAACTGCAGCACCAATGAGATGGGTAGAAAAGTATAAACCAAATTATTGCTGTGACCACAGGCTGATAATGGAGTATATGGCTGCAACTTCTGTACTGTTTTTACTTTCAAAAACAGAAGCTGGGTAGGCATGTGTTATTTTGGTATCTAGTAAGAGAAGAAGGATTTGAAGTGTTCTGGCAACCCCCTTTTATTTACATTAGAAAATACTGACTGCGAAAATGAAAATACTACCAGAAAATGCTGTCTCAAGAGGCTGTCACCAGCATCAGAGTATGTAAGAACCAGATGTTCAGAGCATTAGTTTGGCTTGTTCTGGCCTGCTAGACCAGAACAAGCACTCTATGTCTTTTTTCTGCTAGCTTTTAGTAATAGGCACTGCAACCACCTGACAGCACAAAGGGTTTATAGGGATTGTATCACTCAGCACAAAACGAGATGCCCATGTTCAACAGACATTTTTCTGCCAACACAAGAGAATGACTGCACTCTATCCAGCATGCAGGCACTGTCAGTAGAACAAGCGTAGGAAGAGCTATGCTAACAATTAAATGAAAACTGCCTGTAAGAACTGAGAAGTAGTATGTATTGTTTACATGTGGTGAGCATGAAAAATTGAACTCATGTAAGAGGAGGTGTTTGGGGTTTTTTGTTTGTTTCTGTGTTAAGATTCAGCTTTTATATTGCCATTTCTAATATGACAAAAAACAAAACTCAAAAATTAAATCATATACACCCAGAGCAACTCAGTCACTGATGTATTTACAATCTTCACAAGGTGACTGTAGAAAACCCATTGTGATGTATTGCTTCAGACACTGCACCTGTAACCTTTCTCTGAGATGTAGCATATTACAATTCTCACAGGTTTGTTGGAGATAGGCTGCGGGAGACAAGACTCAAGCTATCATGATCATCAAGTCTCGGTTTATTGAACATGGGTACACATATTTATACAGGCGTTAATTAGCTCATACATGTCGCACAAGCGAAGCTCGTAATCGGTTAGTTGATGAAGGTCAAGCCCTTCTATTTTTGTTCTTCGTGTCTAGCCTTGCAGTTACAGCTGCTTTCTTATTAGTATATACTTTTTCGGTAAATCTTGTTTTTTCGCCATCCTAATTTTCGTATTCCCATATTCCCAACATCCTATTTTTGTCTAACAGCTGTGCTCAAGGACAATGTCTCTTTACGGTAAGTTACGAAGCTTCTGGTCAGAACAGCTGTATTACTTTATCTGTTCTTAACCATATCATGTCCCTTAACCATATCATGTCCCTAAACTCTCCACACAGGTTCAAGCTGCAAACGCATTTTGAACAGACACTGCAAAATGGCAGTCTTGCATTTGTCTCAATTTCTGTTCTTCAAAGCTTAGGTACAGATGGACACTTCCCCTCCTGCACCCTCCTTACTGTCTGTTGTTCTAGAGGTCGAGAAGATGACATGCAGTCAATTCAGTGTAGCCTCACAACCAAACAGCCACTCTTTTGTCTTCAATAACTAATTCAGGTTAACACAAACTATTGTTTGATGGACTTATTCAAGTTCGATGCCTTTCAGCAATCTTACCCTCCTACAAAAAATTGAAATTTAAACCAGACAGCTGCAGACACAGAAGTAATAGAATTCAGTTAGCTTTGAGTTGTACCATTAAAACCTAAAATGTGTTTTCAGCACACTTTTAACAGCTATATTTGAGCTGCCTTACCGAATGCCAAGGTGAATACTCATAATACTTGAAATTAATACATAAAATGTCCACCAATTAATTTTTAAAAAACATCTTTGTGAATTCTTGCAAAAGACTATTTTGTTCTACAGAAATCCATCATCCACCAAAACCAAAAGTTTGTAACAATAGATGTGTGAAATGTATTTTCAGGGCTTCTATTTGAACAAGTAATGAAACCAAGATGAATCATCACATTATCATAAAAACCAGTTTTATTACTTTCACATTTACAAATATACACATTATTATAATAACAGCTGGAAAAAGCCATAGTTCTTTAGACAAGAAAAAAAAATGGATACAGATAATTCAAGTATATATTAAAAGTAATAAAATCATTACCAAATAAAATCACTAACAAATTAGATCCATGCAAGAATGACAAAGATACAGCAATTTTTTTAAATATATGAGATCATACAGATACAGGAGCAGGGTGCTCATGAATACAGCCGGGACAGCAGTGCAGTGAATCATGAACAAACAGATCGCACTCCACACAAAATGCATTCTGACACACTTTGCATATGTACACCTGTGTGAGAATGATAGAAAGAGAACAAATTAGCAAAAATTATCATCATCATAGCACTACAGTAGGGCAACAGTTATGTCATCTGGGCACTGTAAACAGACTATACTGCTAGCATCACAGAAACTCAGTTGAACTAAAGCTTCTGACAGCAAGTATATCCACAGGTCACTGCGCTTCCAAATGGCTGAGAGTGGAAGCTTTTTTATGCAGCTCCTTAGGAAATCCCTTCCCACACTTCTAAAGACTTTGCAGTCTACAAAGTGTGACTGTTTAACACGGAACTCTAGTCAACCATAGCATTAACTTTCACAAGTATTTTTGTGGTCCTTAGAACATAATGCTAAAGAATCATCTCTATTTCTCACACCCCTCAATGCAAATTACAATGCCATTCAACATACTTACATTTTGATCTTTTATTTCTCCCTGGCAGCCTTGACAATACCTAAAAGCAAAATTGTATATTTTAACTGAAAAAAAAGAGTCAAGACTGTGTAAATCAGTGTTTTAAAAAAATCTCATACATAATAACAATTTCTGGCAATTATTTCAGCTATTCAATGGAAAGTATTTCCTAATGCCAGAGGTGCCCAACACTACCCAAACACTCAGGATTTCCAGCAGCAAAGAGGCTGCTGCCAGCTATTCTTACTTTTGTGACAAAAAAGTTACAGTTTCCACAAGTACACTCATTATTGCAATATGATTTGCATACCGTTCCCCCTTGTATTCTTCCAGTGGAACTTCCTGAAAGGCATCTAAAGGAAACAAGTGATGGTAAGACCGAGCCAGGTGAGGTGCAGACACTAATGTAAGACCTGCAAATAAAGAGACAACAAATTTGTTACACAGGAGGATTTACTGAAAAACTGTTCCATATCAAATAAAGTAAAAAGGAAAAATAGTATTTTTAATTACTCAGTGGCTGAGAGCTTCTATGAGTTTTAAAAAGTAAAATTACTTGTTCCATTAGCCAAACCTGTAATCCTGTCCAGTTTTAAATCGAAATGCAAAGAACAAGCAAACTGCTCAAATTTCTACTGAAAAGGTTTAACTCAAGTTTTAGAAATACATTTACAACACACAGTGCTGAAGTTAGGAAGCACCTTTTGGCAATGATGGTTCTGCTGTATCACACCACCAGTGAAAATGATGCCCTATTACGAAGCTCTACTACAGCCTGCTATACTACCACCAAGACCATGCCACAGCCCCATTTCATCTAACACAGGTCTGCTGATTTAAAAACAGTTAATTTTTGTCACACTAACTAGCATGTGGCTGTGTTTTGGATCTATGCTGGAAACAGGGTTGGTAAGGCAGGAATGTTTTCTTTACTGCTGAGCAGTGATTACACACAATCAAGACTCTTTCTGTTTCTTAGTCCACTGGAGAGCAGGCTCAGGGGTGCACAAGCATGGGGAGAGGATAGTCAGTCACCAGTGCATCAAGAGAACAAAGGGATATCCCATACAAAGTGGCATCGTGCTCAGCCTATAAAAAGCTGGGTGTAAAGGTGGAAAGGAGAGAATGTTCAGGGTGATGGCATTTACTGTCACAAGTAACTGTTACCCATGATGGATTGCTGCTTTCCTGGAGATTCTGCTGATGGGAAGTGGCAAATTAATTATTTACTTTGCTTGCTTGCAAGCAAAGCAACTATTGTAACTATTTTATTGTAACTATTGTAACAATGTTAACTATTGTAACTATTGTAACTTGTAACTATTCAATTGCCTTTAACATTACCCAAGAGTTTTCTCACTTTTACTCTTCTGATTCTCTTCCCCATCTCACCAGTGGGGAGTGTGTGCGTGTCTGGGGCTGAGTTGCCAGCTGGGGTTAGACCATGAGGACAGGTTAGCTGGGGCATGGGGCTGGCACAAACATCTCCACCACTCACTCACACGTAGTGTAAATGTCCAAACTGCTGTTCTGCTGATTCTCTGAGGAGAATCCACTGCAGATACACAGGATTCCTCCAGTTACACTATTCCCTTGCTGAAACAAAACTCACGCTGGTAGGAAAAACTTGAAATTAAACTAGGATAAAGTGATCCAAACCTATAATTATTTCATCTTCTTGACAAATACACACATCCTGGTAATACTTATTGTGTTTTAGTCATATGCCTGTCTCAAATATGGTCTCAAAGCTAGGAGACCAGCATTCATCACAATATTAGTATTACAAACCATGTTAATCCTCCCTCCCACCCTCACTAAGAGCAATGGAGGGAGGCATCATTGGTTGCACAGTCCATTAACATTTGCAAGACCAAAGGGCTTCTGTTTACAACTCTACAGCCTGTAAGGTGTCAGTGTGCAGCCTGCCCTTGTGTTCAACCTGGAAATCTTTCATCCACGTACTCCTGGAGGTGAGTACTTCTGTCCTCTTACTCCAAAGCACTCATGGCCTTTCACTGAGGACTCTGAAACATGGGTGTGTTTAGTTAAATGAGAATTCTTGAGAAGTTACCATTCCCATGTGCATCACCCCTCTTCCCCAGTTTGCCTTAGGTATAGTCCTTATGCCAAGGAATATGATATAGCTTTATTGTTACAGGTACAGTCTTGAGAGACACTTATATGAAGCTGACATCCCAAGTCACAGAAATGCAAGACTCTTAAAGCAGAGCTGGCTTTTTATTACTAAGTATAGGTGAATTTTTCTATCCTTTAACTCCCTTACTGTCCTGGGTTGATGCTGAATTGTATCCCCATTCGTCTGTTTAGACCAGAAATAGGTCTTGCACCTTTAAAACTGGATATGAGATTGAAGGAGAAGTGGTGGAGTGTCTGAGGTGGTTGTTTCCAAAACATAAGATAAGAGTTTTCAGGCATTTTTTCTACACACAGCCTGTGTTGTCTGCAGTGCAGACAGTGGGACAGAGCTCTCTTGCTTTTTTGTTAGTTTTTGGCTAGCTGAAGCAAAGAAGTTCTCTGGACTGTCGGGGTTTTTTTCCCTCCTCCTTTTCTTTGGAACTATTTGAACCTGCTCTGGACTCAAACCCAGGGGAGCCCCAGGAGCTCAGAGCCGTGTCCCACTGGGCCTGGCCTGGGCCCGGCATTTCCCAGCACTGAGGGACTGACAGCAAGGGAGTGAGCTGAGCTACAGCCCACGGGAGAGACTTTCTGAATTCAGCATCTCTGCAGAGCAGAGAGAAGTTTTGTTGTTTACTATTGTTCATTTGTTGTGCTGGGGAGTGCTTTGCTTGTTAAATAAACAATTTTTTTTCCACTTTCCTCCAAGGAAATTTTTTTCCTGAACCAGCTGGGGGAGGGGCTGGTTGCATTTGCTTTCTAGAGGGACCCCCACTTGGAAGTTTCTCCCTGAATTTGCCCTAAACCAAGACAAATAAATTATTGGTGTCCAACGCATGGCCTGAGAAAGTGGAAAAAAACTTGAACTGATTGCACTTTCGTTGTACTTACTCTGTATTGGGATAAAACAGTCAGTAGCCATGTTGCTGTTTGAATTCATAATGTCTCTTGGGGTGGAGGCCTTCCTGAATTTCTGTTCTCTAGGGTTTTTGGATGTTTTAGTACCTTTCTGGTCCCTAGGTTTATTTGCTTATCCAGAAATAGCTCCAGTTTTGTCCCTTACACATAGTTTTTACAGTAGAAGGGCACAGATTAGAATAGCTATTTTGCTGGGCGTGGTAATAATGATTTACAGGAAGGTTACAATGGTACTGGAGTTTGTGCCAGGTATGCTGGGTTTCTGGCATCTTCATCCTACCCTGCATGTTCCAGTAGCATGGTATGGGGATTTATTAGTAATTGCACCCAGTTTGTTACGAGGAGGAGCATGGGATGAGGCTTTTCAACCTCTCCTTTCTCTCTTCTCCTTTGAATCTGTTACATCACTTTTTGAGTATGTTCAGTTTCCCAAATGCCAAGGAGACAGACCCCCTTCCTGGTATTTAATCTGGTAAGCTTCCTCTATACGATTTGCAACTTCTCTAGAGTGAGGGCTGAGATTTTCAGAGGAGCTGATGAGACCCCTCACACAGAAGTAGACCCAGGTGTGAAGAATTCTGAGTGGTGTGGAGAATGGGAGAGACTGGGCTGAACCCTGAAGAAATTTTCTCATCCCCCAACCTGGGAATTTTCTCGTGAGCAAATTCAGAACCCAGATGAGGTGGGGAAATATCTGGAAGAGAATTGCCATGATGAATCTAAGGAGAAAAATATCATTGCAATAAACTGGGCTGTGGCATATGCTTATCGCACCCTGCTAGATACGGTAGGGCAGCAGAGAGAGGCAGGGGAGCAGGGAGAAGCCAGCAGCAGACAGAGGCAGGGGGGCAGGGAGATAAGCCAGCAGCTAAACCAGACAGTGAGTCTAAGCTAGCAGCTAAATCAAACAGTAAGCCTCCACCAATGGCTGTTGCTAGTAGCATGAGAAGCAGAAAGTGCACACACAAGACCAATTGACCAGTGGATGATGATGATGATGATGATACACGAAAAGGACCCTCAACACCTCCTGACGTAAAATCAAAAGTCAGAGCAACTGGCAGGAGATCAGAAGCCAATACTGAGTCCTTTTCCCTGAAGGACCTTCGTGGCCTAAGGAAGGATTACACCTGACGATCTGATGAATCCATAATTAGTTGGTTAGTCCGTCTTTGGGATGCTACAGGTGAGGCTACAATCCTGGATGGCACTGAAGTGAGGCATTTGGGATCCCTGTCACATGATCCTGTCATCAACCAAGGAATGATGAGAGGTGCCAACTCTCACATCTCTGGGAATGGGTCCTGGAAAGTGTAGCACAAAGATACCTGTGTGCAGATGATCTTTATATGCAGCAAACCCAGTGGAAGACCATAGAACAAGGGATCCAACGCCTGAGAGAAATGGCAGTGGCTGAGATTATCTTCTCAGATGACATAACCACTAGGAATCCAGACTTGGTACCATGTACATCTGTCATGTGGCGAAAACTTGCACGATTTGGGCCACAAGAATAAGCTTCTGCTTTAGCAATGATGAAGCGAGATGACAGGGATGAGACTGTGCTTGATATGGCCAAGAAGCTCCGAGCATATGCAGACTCTGTGCATGGCCCAACACATGCAAGAATTGCAGCTGTGGAAACACGTCTGCAGAAATTAGAGAACAAGGTGGACAATACACTCAAAGAGATAAAAGAGGACTTTCTCCAAATCTCAGCAGTACAGGTCAAAGGCTCTGGTACCAAATGCAAACATTCCCCAGATGGAGAGAAGAGTAGTACCCCACGAGTTGAGCTGTGGCTCCTCCTGCGTGATTGTGGGGAAAACATGAGGAAATGGGATGGAAAACCTACTTTTGCTCTGGCACAATGGGCACGTGAATTGTGCAAAGGCAAGACTCAGGGAGGAAGTTCCACCAAAAAGGAAGTAGCTCCAGTTGCCCAGGAAAAGAATGATAACCAGGCTTAGAGGGGCCCTGCCTCTGGCCAGGTAGAGGCCAGGGAAAACGGTTTTTTGGACTGTGTGGATTCGTTAGCCTGGCACATCAGGGCCACAAAAATATGATGCCCTAGTTGACACTGGTGTGCAGTGCACATTAATCCCCTCAAGACCTGCGGGGACAGAATCTGTTTCCATCACTGGCATGACTGGGGGATCACAAGATTTTCCTTTGGTGGAAGCTGAGGTGAGCCTGACTGGAAATGAGTGGAAGAAACACCCTATTGTAACTGGCCCAGAGGCCCCACGCATTTTGGACATAGACTTCCTCTGAAGTGGGTATTTCAAAGACCCAAAGGGACTCAGGTGGGCTTTTGGAATAGCTGCTGTAGAGACAGAGGGCATTAAGCAGTTGAACACCTTGCCTGGTCTGTCAGAGAACCCATCTGCAGTAGGACTCCTGAAGGTGGAAGAGCAACAGGTGCCAATTGCCACCTCAACAGTGCACCGCCGGCAGTACCGGACGAATCGAGATGCCGTGATCCCCATCCACAAAATGATCCGTGAGCTGGAAAGCCAAGGGGTGGTCAGCAAAGCACACTCACCCTTCAACAGCCCCATCTGGCCTGTGCGCAAATCTGAAGGAGAATGGAGATTGACTGTGGACTATCGTGGCTTGAATGAAGTGACTCCACCACTGAGTGCTGCTGTGCCGGACATGCTGGAACTCCAGTATGAGCTGGAGTCCAAGGCAGCGAAATGGTATGCCACTATTGACATTGCCAATGCGTTTTTCTCCATTCCTTTGGCAGCAGAATGCAGGCCTCAGTTTGCCTTCACGTGGAGGAGAGTGCAGTACACCTGGAACCGACTGCCCCATGGGTGGAAGCACAGTCCCACCATCTGCCATGGACTGATCCAGGCTGTACTGGAAAAAGGTGAGGCTTCAGAACATCTGCAGTACATTAATGACATCATTGTGTGTGGGAACACTGCAGCAGAAGTATTTAAGAAAGGAAAGAAAATCATAGAGATTCTCCTGAAAGCCGGTTTTGCTATTAAGAAAAGTCAAAGGGCCCGCTCAAGAAATCCAGTTCCTGGGGGTGAAGTGGCAAGATGGACGGCGTCAGATTCCCACTGAGGTCATCAATAAGATCACTGCGATGTCTCCACCAACCAACAAGAAGGAGACACAAGCTTTCCTAGGCGCCATAGGTTTTTGGAGAATGCACATTCCAGAGTACAGTCAGATCGTGAGCCCTCTCTACCTGGTTACCCGTAAAAAGAATGATTTCCACTGGGGCCCTGAACAGCAACAAGCCTTCTCCCAGATCAAGCAGGAGATCGCTCATGCAGTAGCCCTTGGCCCAGTCAGGACGAGACCAGAGGTAAGGAATGTGCTTTACTCTGCAGCCGGGAGCCATGGTCTGTCCTGGAGCCTTTGGCAGAAAGTGCCTGGAGAGACTCGAGGACGACCGCTGGGATTCTGGAGCCGAAGCTACAGAGGGTCAGAAGCCAACTATACCCCAACAGAAAAAGAAATTTTAGCAGCCTGTGAAGGAGTCCAAGCTGCCTTAGAGGTAACAGGCACTGAAGCACAACTCCTCCTGGCACCCCGACTACCAGTGCTGGGGTGGATGTTCAAAGGAAAGGTTCCCTCTACCCACCACGCCACTGATGCCACATGGAGCAAATGGATCGCTCTCATCACGCAGCGCGCCCGTATTGGAAACCCAAATCGCCCCGGGATTTTAGAAATAATTAGAAATTGACCTGAAGGTGAAAACTTTGGTCTCATGGATTAAGAGGAACAGGATCAAGTGAAACGTGCTGAAGAAGCTCCACCATACAACCAGCTACTAGCAGAAGAAAACCGCTGTGCTCTTTTCACTGATGGTTCCTGTCACATTGTAGTGGAACCAGAAGTGGAAAGCAGCTGTGTGGAGCCCCACACGACAGGTAGCAGAGGCTACTGAAGGAGAAGGGGGATCAAGTCAATTTGCCGAGCTCAAAGCCGTTCAACTGGCTCTGGACATTGCTGAGAGAGAGAGGTGGCCCAAGCTCCACCTCTACACTGACTCATGGATGGTAGCCAATGCTCTGTGGGGTGGCTGGAACGGTGGAGAAAGGCCAGCTGGCAGTGTAGAGGGAAACCAATCTGGGCTGCTGAGGAGTGGAAAAACATTGCCACTCGAGTAGAGAAGCTCCCTGTAAGAGTTTGTCATGTAGATGCCCATGTCCCCAGGAGTAGAGCTAGTGAGGAGCACTGACAGAATGAGCAGGTAGATCATGCTGCAAAGATAAAGGTGTCAAAAATAGACTTAGATTGGGAACACAAGGGAGAGTTGTTCCTAGCCCGATGGGCCCATGATGCCTCAGGGCATCAGGGTAGAGATGCCACCTATAAGTGGGCACGAGACCGAGGGGTGGATCTAACCATGGACAGTATTTCACAGGTTATCCACGACTGTGAGACGTGTGCTGCCATCAAACAGGCCAAGAGGCTGAAGCCCCTCTGGTACGGTGGGCGGTGGTCCAAGTACAAGTATGGGGAGGCCTGGCAGATTGATTACATCACACTGCCCCAAACCTGCCAAGGCAAGCGCTACGTGCTGACCATGGTGGAGGCCACCACTAGATGGTTGGAGACCTACCCTGTGCCTCATGCTACTGCCCGGAACACCATCCTGGGCCTGGAAAAGCAAGTCCTGTGAAAGCATGGTACCCCTGAGAGGATTGAGTCAGACAATGGGACTCATTTCAAAAACAGCCTTATTAACACCTGGGTGAGGGAACACGGCATCAAGTGGGTGTACCATATCCCCTACCATGCCCCAGCTGCAGGCAAAGTGGAGAGGTACAATGGACTGTTAAAAAACACCTTGAAATCACTGGGTGGGGGATCTTTCAAAAACTGGGACCAGCATTTAGCAAAGGCCATTTGGTTAGTCAACACCTGAGGCTCCACCAACCGAGCAGGTCCTGCCCAGTCTGAGGCCCTACTTACAGCAGATTGAGATAAAGTCCCAGTGGTGCATGTCAGAGGTTTGTTAAGGAAAACAGTCTGGATCAATTCTCCCTCAAGTACAGACGAACCCATTCGTGGGGTTGTCTTTGTTCAGGGAACAGGCTGCACACGGTGGATAATGCAGAAAGATGGAATGACAAGATGTGTACCCCAGGGAGATCTGATTGCTTGATGAGAACTATATGCAAATATCATTGTTTGCTGAATGCCACTGCCAATGTCTGTATATAGCTGTATACTGTATATATGTGTGTGTAGAGTTACAATATGTATTAGTGTTGGTAGTAAGTTGACGATATAGGGATAAGGGGTGGAACACCCTGGGTTGATGCTGAATTGTATCCCCATTTGTCTGTTTAGATCAGAAATAAGTCTTGCACCTTTAAAACTGGATATGAGATTGAAGGAGAAGTGGTGGAGTGTCCGAGGTGGTTGTTTCCAAAACATAAGAGTTTTCAGGGTTTTTTTTTCCACACAGCACTGTGTTGTCTGCAGTGCAGACAGTGGGACAGAGCTCTCTTGCTTTTTTGTTATGACGCAAAGAAGTTCTCTGGACTGTGGGGTTTTTTTCCCTCCTCCTTTTCTTTGGAACTATTTGAACCTGCTCTGGACTCAAACCCAGGGGAGCCCCAGGAGCTCAGAGCCGTGTCCCACTGGGCCTGGCCTGGGCCCGGCATTTCCCAGCACTGAGGGACTGACAGCAAGGGAGTGAGCTGAGCTACAGCCCACGGGAGAGACTTTCTGAATTCAGCATCTCTGCAGAGCAGAGAGAGGTTTTGTTGTTTACTATTGTTCATTTGTTGTGCTGGGGAGTGCTTTGCCTGTTAAATAAACAATTTTTTTCCATTTTCCTCCAAGGAAATTTTTTTCCTGAACCAGCTGGGGGAGGGCCCAGTTGGATTTGCTTTCTAGAGGGACCCCCAGCTGGAGGTTTCTCCCTGAATTTGCCCTAAACCAAGACACTTAGCATTAACTCCTGCTCACCTTTTCTTGCTACTTACCACAGATTTTGCATTCCACAGGAAGCTCGCAGTATTTGGCTCTGCACTGAGGACAAAAATATCCACCCAGTGTAAGACCCGGGTCACTGTTATTTTCCAATTGCCTACAGCAAAAAGAAACAATTCAGTACTTAAGAAATAACACCATGCTACTATGTAGCTACAAATAATGTTGTTTTCACATCAAATAATTAAAAAGTTTTCACTAAATTGCATGAATGGTTCAATGTGTAAGTGTCAGAAAACAATTGATATGGTGAGATGTCAGTGACCACATTTTCCCACAGGAACCAAAACCCAAGTATTTCCATACAAAGGAGCCAATCTTTGAACGTAAAGGTATGACAACAACTGCCTGCTTCTTTTTAGACACAAAAATATTGTTTATTGCTGTCAAGATGTACGTAGTACTTATTCTTTCTAATAGCACATGCTGTTGGATACTGTTTAACTCCGAAATTCAAATTCCCCTATCACCCTGGAAAACAATGATTCTTTTCACTGAGAAGTACAGTCATCAAATGAGGCCTCTATTTTACACTTCCCTTTAAAGTCATGTTAAGAAATACATAAAAAGTATTTTATTCAGATAATACCCTTCCATCCTCATACTTATCTTTTATAATGATAGCAATGATTACATCAAGAACTGCAAGTAATTACTTTAATACGTTGTAGCACCTGTGTGTCCCAATCACTGGGTAACAGAACTAAGTAAAATTTACTACCTTAAAAAAACTTAAATGCAAATTTTAAAACACATTTAACAGAGATAACTATGGCCACATACTGGAGCTACCAATGGAAATAAAATATCTACTGAGAAGACACAACATATGCTTTAATCTTCTTTTCATATTATTTTGCAATACTTTTACTGTCGAGCAGATTTTCTAAATACGACTAATTAATACTGAATTCTTATCAGCTCATTGAATTCCAATCAATGCTACTTACGCCATGCTAAAGGAGGGCTTTGCATCTTGATCAGATAGAGAAGCGATAGTATGCTGAGGAAAACCTGAAGAAAAAACATCCCATAGAAACAATTTTAAACAAGCAATAATGTGTCAGTTTCTTACTTCATTCAAGAAGTTAAAAGATTATTCTAGACATTCAAGCCCATCTCTTCCCCATTTGTTATTACAGGAGAACTTACACACTCTTGCTAGGTATTAAATTCTTCCAAAAGTCTCTACCTACATCCACACCTCCCTGACTTTACTTTCCCACAACTGAAAAAATGTCTTTGTCATAGACTCGGTCTGAACTGAAGTGCACTGGAACCCCACTTTTGAAGAACAGTTAAAAAGAAAAATATGTCAAATGGTAGGAAAGCAGAATGAGCAGCATACAAATATTCACTTAAACAACAGTTTCTAATTAAGGGGGAAATATTTTTATATGCATCTATCCAGCCTATATTCACCTTCCAAGAGCAGTATATGACTGATGAGACTACAGGACTTTTTGGAGACTTTCTTTCTTTCTATCATTTATTTTTTACAGATCATGACAGGTGAACAGTTGGCTTTTCCAACTGCTGTTCAGGCTTAACCTATAAGAAGTAAATCTTTCCACTGTCTAAGTCTGGACATAAAAATCAATACATTCTTATCTATGAAAAGGGTGGATGAAAGAGAGAATTCAGTGCTCGACTTTGTAGCATTAGAGTCCCCATTCTGGTTTAACTCCAAGCTTAAATTTACTGAGAAACACATCAGGAAAAGAAAAGGTACCTAATACACTTGTTGAAGGAACACTCCAGAAGCTGCTAACAAATATGTACTACCTATGGCTCTCAAATCAATTAACAGTTGCAACAGTTGCCTTTTGCAGGGAAAAAAGCAGAGGGAGAAATAAAATAGTTTTTCATCCTTCATTTCTAAGTATTATATTTATAACAATTACTGTGCCATCAATATCATTCCACTTTATTGTTCCCAAATTCTGTTCCATAATTTGTCTTACTTAATAAGCTTTATTTAAAAGCTGACTACTTTGCAGGAATAAAATCAAGAAAACTGATACTTATCTAGCAAAGTAAAAAATAAAAAAACTCCAACAACAAGAACAACAAAAAAAAATGGTTGCACAATGTCTTTATTATGCTTCTTACTGTTGTATAGCCTTACAGAAGAGGCAAATAAAGAAAAAAGCAAATCTCATGCCAGGATTTTGACAAAACCATTTCCTACCCATTCGAATAAGGGAGCACTCAGAAGTTGAACTGGCAGGTGGAGGACTAACATGGTGCATCAGCAGTTCCTTATAATGACTTTCATCTAAAATAACATGGTAAGTTCCTGTCACAAAGAAAGAAATGCTTTAATGCAAGGTTATGAGCAAAAAAGAATAAAACATATATTCCAAATGACAGAAAACAACCTACGTAGAAAACACAATTTATTCAAACCTGTTCCTAAAAAGCAGCACTGTTAATGCTACAGTAAATGGCAAGTTTTGAAACTATTAATAACAGAATGTTAAATTAAATATGAAGGAACAGAGCTTTTTCCCCAACACACTGCAGTAATGATACTCTAAGAGTTACCACTGTAGCAATGGATATTAACGTGTTTCATTGACAAAGTTCCAAGTCACATAGCTTTATAAATGGAACACAAGGTTTGAAAATATATGTATTTCTCCTCTCCAGAGGTGCAGCTACCAGCTGATAATGATTTCACTTACTACTGTGTATTTTGTAGATTTGGGCAACTCTTTAATTTTCTGCCAGCAAATGGAAAATATTTACCCTTAAAAATACAACAAATGACTTACTTAATTTTGATTTTAAACCTGTATTATATTACTAACTACTGAACTTCAGATACATACCACCAGTTTCTCGGGCAAGAACTGTACAAACTCGAACTTCAGCACTTAGGCCGATGACAGATACTCTGATCTTTACTGATTTTAAACACTTAAAATAGAGAAGAAAAAAAATATACTCAAATTCATATGCAGAACAAGAAACAGTAAAAAGGTATGAAGTCTTATATGAAAATTAATTGGTGATGACACTGCAACTGCCTGTTTTTCCTCCAGCAGGCTTGGATGTTCAATGCAGTAATCAAACTTCAGTTCTGTACCTGAATTAGACCATAGATGTTGGCTGGATCACATGTTGTCAGACTGCTGAGGACCACCAAAACCTCTCTACTTGTATGTCCTGGCATGTGCCTAAGGAAAGCACACAGTTAATTTACTTCTGCACACTAAGCTATTTGAATGATAACAAGGACCTTAACGTATTGAAGCCAGAAGACAACATAATGTGAAGTCCTCTACAAACTGTGATAAGATCTTTGTCTGAGCATCAGATTTTCACCTTCTGAAAGCTAAACCTTTCCAATATCTAAAATACAGTATTTAATTGTGTAGGTCTTACCCGATTATTTGCTGTAATGAATTCTTTGTATCTTAGCCATACTCAGAGTTAAAATTCATCTTCTAGCACACTGTAGTACATCTTCCTGACTTCTTAAAAATCTCTGATCAGTTTTTAAGTGTTAATCCGTTATTTTAATTACTTCTAGTTCTTAGTTGAAAACTGCTTTCCTGCCATAATTAAATAACTTTTCATGACATTGATTATTAGCTTTGTTCAGTCAGTGTTTTTAGCTTTAATGCTTTATTCAGTCTTTCTGAGATACAGGAAAACTGGGATACATCTCAATTCCTCACATAGCAAACAAGAGTTCTGAAAATTCTCAAATATCTGAAAATTCATCTTTCTGAAGTATGCCAAAACTCTCACAAGATTATTGTGACACAATGCTCTTTCTTTTCATGCTCTCTTACATTACTAACCCCAACTCTGTCTTCACTCATACTTCAGCCATTCATTCAGTAAAAAAGAACTGCAATGTCTTTCATCACAATATCTACATACCATCCACTTGGTTTTAAAATTTCATTTCTGTAAGAAACACACCCCTAAATACAAGCATCTAGCAGTAGAAAATAAACTTCTGCACTACTAGGGTATTTAACTTAATGATTTGTATTTTAAGAGGAGATAAAATCACCTTTTTAAAGACTCAAGTCAGCACGATGCAAGATGCTACTTAGAAAAAAATCTGTACCTGCCTCTCAAAAAAGTCACAAACACAAAGAAAACAGAAAAACCTCCACATATATACGAACTTTAAAGTCTGCATGGCCAAATTTAGGGAATTATACAGAGAAGGCTCTCCGCTGCAGTTCATATCCACTGCTTTCTTCAGAGCAGTTACATGCTTTTTTGAGTTTCCTGCAAGTGAAAAAAATGCAATCAATTTAACTAGTACAACAAGCTAAAGAACAGAAATATTTAAACTGAATATGTAATGAAGTGTATTTGTACTACAACAGGGACTGGTTTCAAAGCGGAACACATCTGTATTTTTCATTACAAATTGGTATTTTGATCAGCATGCAGAAAACAGTAAAACAGATGTCTACCCTATAGGCACTCAGATGCTAGAAAGTTTAGAAGCCAAAAAGAATAAAATCATGGTTGGGTATCATTAAGCACTCAACATGAGTGTGACTTGTCTCCCAAAGAGAAAGAGTTTTGTTTCCTCTGTTATCCTCAATGTATGGTTCAAAGATTGACTGACCCTCAGTTTCCTCAATGAAATCTGCTGAAGCCACACAAGCTGGTGTAGCTGCAGGCAGGAAACAAACAAACTTTGACTTCTTAATACCAGATCAGATCTCACAAAACCCACAGATGTCATAACATACAAAATTAACAAAATTAAGGGTAGAAAATTAACTGTAGGGGAAACAGAACATATCTGAGTTGCATTCTGGTCAGGACTTGATCAGAAACAAGCCCACAATGACAATTCTGGATCAAAGCAGATCAAAACACAGATTATGGTTTCAGACAACTTGCAAAAATTCATCTTTTAAATTAAAACTAATCATGATAACATAACTCTGTTTTCAGCGGTGCATCAGGCAGAAATTACAACATCAATGAAAAGGATAAAAACATCTGTAATTTAAGGAAAGAAAACTACTTCCCTACCTGAGAGTTCTGTCATTTTTTCTGCTCTTTTACTCTTGGTTACAATTAAGCCAATCTGAAAAAGGGGGAGGAAAAAGACAAAACTTTTCTTAGAATGTTTTACAATAAGTTTATTTAGAGTTTTACTATACTTTTCTTTTATATCTTTATGGACCAGAATTATTTAACCATACAAGTCTATACAAGTTTTACTTCAAGTGTAACAACAGCAGCACAACATGATGCATCAGTTTACAAACACTCCTGTATTTTCACTGCTACTGACAGAAGGCACAAAAAGAAATATAAAATTCCAAATGCCTGGCAGAAACAGGCAGAAAAAAGAATTTCACTAGGCTAATGAACAAAGGATGGAAGGTATATGTAAATTGAAAACAGTTTACTGGGTAGTGTTATAACCAAAACTACCTTTTAAAATAGTTTTCTGTTACTTGTTTCTTGCATGGTTGTACATACCTGGCTAATAGGATTCTGATCAAAGTACTCCTCAACAAAATATTCCAGTAACTATAAAGAAAAATTAAGACAGTTAAAAACTAATTATATTTTTATTACACATGCATTAAGTAGATGCAAATCATCTAGTAACACTGAAAGGGAAAACAAAGTAGTTGGGCGTCCCAATACAACACGAAATGAACTACACACACTTGATGGAAGTTCAGGGTAAAAAAGAGCAGATTTTATTTTGTGACTTCATTATATATAGAATTCAAACAGTGGCCAGGGTGGAGGGTGAAGTCGCTACTTCTCCAAACACACTGGTCAAACTAAGAGTTTATCAATTTTCTCTTCCTCCATTAAAGAATGCAAAACAATCATTATTTACATGAAAATGTGTGAGAAACTCCATTACAAATAAGTAAACATCAGGAGGCTTAGAAAAATTTCAGAAGATCAGGACGACAGTAGGGTAACACAACGAGGGGAAAATGAGCCTTTCTCTTTCATTCTTCTTTCATCCTATCTCTCCCCCTTCATCCCATGTAACCAATGAAATACAGATTTCAGAAACTACACCCCCCCCAATTTTATTCACATCCTGTGTTGGAAGTTCTAGGATCCTACTGGTTCAAATGGAGATGTTCAATACACCAAAAAGCACTAATCTGTACAAAACCATCAAAACCCAGCATTTTGTGCTTTAGTATTGCTGGAGAAGACCATACAGAACATAAAGTACACAGTACAAGACCTTCACAATATGAAACAGCAATCCAGTTCAACACTCATCTAGCATCCTTACAAATAAGAATTCATTAAAAATCCTGAAGTGCAAGAAAAAAAAACATAAACCAATTCTAGATGTGTAATGAAACACATACAGATAAAATAATAAGGCAGTAAATACCTTATTATGGGCAACACACAATTTCCACAGTTTCCAAATGTGTCTCCCCATAACATGCCTGTGCAAAGTGTTTTTACTGCACAGAAGAACATGTGCAAGGCAAAATAACACACAGATTTTACTATTCAAAAAACAGGAAAATGACAGACTAGCAACAGAAGCAAGCAGACAAATGTAGGGATGAGAGATGAAGCTATGCACACACAGGAGGTTGTAATTCTTTGGAATGCCAAATGCAACCAGTTTATAGAGAAATGGTGGCTCAGTAAGAAAAACCTTTTGAGTGCAGGAATACCTTCAGAGTGCAAGTAAGTCTGTTCGGTTTTAAGTCTTGGTCCTCCATTGTTCTTGATCCATCAACAACCACGTAAAGGTGACGCATCTGCATTTCCACCATATGTGAAAATCACTCAGAGAATACACATTGAAATGAATTCACTATTCCATTTACTTAAAAAAGCCAGCATTTCTTCCCTTTAGCAGGGAATATTCAGTAGATTGAGTGAAATTAACATCAACTGAAAAGGAAAGCATTTTTCAATGTTTTTCTTAAAATAAAAAAAAAAACCCTCTCTTGAAAAATGCACATTGTTCTCCTCTCATGATTTTCATAAGCTACAAGACATGCATAGTTTGAACATTCATGTTCTCCTCTGAAGAGCTCAGTGTAGTACAAAGCAATGTGGTTATTTACAACCCATTTCCATTATGTCCATTTTTCACATGAAGAGAAATGGACAGTGTGAGCACATGCGGTCTGAGTTCTGCTGCCAAACACACCCTGAGTGTCAAACCTCCAATCCTGAACAGCCATACTTCACATCCACACTAACAACAAAGAATGCTTAAAAAAAAACAATTAAAAAATGTGGAAACCATGAGGTTTGGTACTGGGTGTGTTAGGCCAGCAGAAGTGTATTTCAGATCTGGAATACCACCTCTAGCCAGGCAGTTTTGGACTAAGGACAGAAGAGTTATTAACATACCATCCCAAGCCGTACTTGTCCGTGGTGTTCATAGAGTCTAGCAAAACACAGAAGAATTTAAGTCAAATTCAAACAAGAGAATGGCTCTTAAAACAAAAGTCCAAACAAATCCAATACAAGCCTTCTGGCAAAAATGTAAATGCCAACCAACTGCAGACACTTATTCACACTGAAAAATCCCACAGCTCAATCACAGATTTCACAACTTTCAGAAAATAAGTAAGAACAATTTCTTACTACCAGGTTTAATGAAGCTTTAAAATTTTATCCAAATTTGACAGATCGAGTTCTAACGTAACTTGAAATAACACAAAACTTAGGATTTTTTCTAGAAATTTTTCTGAAATTTGAAACAGGAATCTGTGGCCATGATAGCAGATACTAGATTCTGTTGTGATAGGGCAAGGGGAAAAGTTTTTAACTAAAAGAGAGTCGATTTAGATTAGAGATACACATGTTTTTACCATGAGGGTGGGAGGCACTGGAGCAGGTTGCCCTGAGAAGCTGTGGATGCCCCATCCCTGGGAGAGTTCAAGGATAGGCTGGAATGGGGCTCTGACCAGTCTGGTCCAATGAAAGCTGTCCATGCCCGTGGCAGTTTGGAGTGAAATGATCTTTAAGGTCCCTTCCAACCCAAACCATACTGTGATTCTCTGATTTGTATATTTTAAAAAAACTGATTGAAGACTCCTCTAAGCTGTGCAGATTGCAACTGCAGTGCTCTGCACTGCTTCATCAGATCAAGACCTGTAGTTTGCATACACATGGGATGCATAGCCTGTATACATTCAGCGTTTAAAGATAAAAATGAATTTTTCACAATTTTTCTGGCATGTACCTGCCCCCCGAAGGAGAAAGAACATAAAAACATCCTGCAGGCATGCCTTATGCTTGATTCATCCCACATGACCCAGTTTAAGGACGATCAAACCCTTAAAACTGACCAAGTCAGTGCTGTTAGCAGGCTCATGGCCACACCAAGTACCTTTTTCTCTTTGCTTTGAAGAGAATATCCTCGATGGTTGCTTTCAACGACCCGGATTCGTCTTCCTTGAGAATTTCCCTACACAAAACAGAGCGTTACAGTGAGCAGACGGGAGATTTTTTTCTCCTCTTTCGCCAGAAAGGAGAGAAAGGTGAGGGGGGAAGAACATACCATGTTCTTTCGTAGCCTCCTTCCCAGCGCTTGGTGCGCTCGGGTTCGTCATCCATCTCCGCGGGGGCTGAGGGCGGCTGCGGGGGGAACCAGGGGATTTGCGGGGCGCTGAGGGAATATCAGGGAAGCTCAGGGAAGATGAGCGGGTTCAGGGGTGACGATGGGGACTGCGGAAGGAGGACGCAGGTGAGGGGGGTCAGAGAGGAGCCAAAGGACACTGAGGCGGGTGCGAAGGGTGACAGCGGGTGACGGGGGCTAAGGGCGGCCGAGGAAGGCTGAGCAGAACCGCAGGACACGGAGAGGAGCGGCGGTCCGCGCCCGCCGCCAGGCCCAGCCGTCCCGACACGTCGGTGCCCGCCCTCTTCCGCCTCGGTGCGCCGCCAAACTATCCCGGCCGCCGCCAGCGCCGCGGAGAGACCGCTGCGGGAAGGTTCCGGTGTGTTTTACCACAACCTCATCTCAAACCCCTCCGGACGAGCGGCTAGGGAAGGCGCCTGACGGAGACATCGGTGGAGAGGACGATGGCCGAGGGAAGGCGCCTGACGGAGAGCCCGCCCGAGCGGGCGCGGAGCCCGCGGTGGCGGCGCCGTGAGGAGCCCGCGGTGGCGGCGCCGTGAGGAGCCCGCGGTGGCGGCGCCGTGAGGAGCCCGCGGTGGCGGTGCCGTGAGGAGCCCGCGGTGGCGGTGCCGTGCCCGCGGTGGCGGCGCCGTGAGCAGCCCGCGGTGGCGGCGCCGTGAGCAGCCCGCGGTGGCGGTGCCGTGAGCAGCCCGCGGTGGCGGTGCCGTGAGGAGCCCGCTCGCCCGCGTCTCCGGGCACGGCCGCCAGGCCCTCGGCACTGCCTGGCTGTCGAGGCACTTCTGCAATTAACACACGCCATTTCAGGAATTCGTGGATGAACGTAGCAGCCTGGAAAAAAACACTGGATTTTAACACATGCTGCTACGCTGGTTAGTGAAGGCAGCCATCTATCACCCCGCCAGCAAAAGCAAGAAGTTTCAGGTATTTTGATGTTAAGTAATTATGTTTTCCATCTACCTAAAATAATCCTGAATATTGGTTTCATGTCACCGGGAGTTTCCATTCATAAGCAGCACAGTGAGGATTAGCTCAGAGCTAGCCGAGCTAATTGCTGATTGCTCTGCAGAGCGATGAACGCTTTACTGGACACAGTGGAAGTATGCCAAGACTGGGCTTCAACTCGTGAATTACAGGAAAATTACTGAACATCCGTTTCTAAGGAGTTTCACTCTGCATCCAAGTAAGACAATACATGAGGAAGAAAACATATAAACAATAGTAACAATTCTTGAAACGGGAGTGGGGCTAAACCAACCACTCTGTACCCTTCAGCTTACTGCATTTATAAGGAGCAATGTATAATTGTAACATAAAGAGAGGAGAAATTAATTAGCTTTCAGTTAAACCATATCTGGGAAAAAAACAATTTTTTTGAAGGAAAGCAATCTGAAGACAGGAAAAGAGGAAAAGTGAGGATTTGCTTCTTGGAACTGAGATAGTTGTAGTTTGAACAACTCCCATTAGAACATACACCATCATTTCTTTAAAAAGAAAATATCCAGTCTATAAAACACTGAAAATAAGTGTCTTATAACCTAGCAGTTTGAATAAAAGAAGTGAGAAATGAGACTTCTTGCAGAATAGGAGTATTGTTTATTCTCAAGACCAAGAATTTCAGTGCTGGACTAGAACACAGCATATACAGTAATTTTGTAAAACTTGATTGTATGAGTGCTTGAAATCCCACAACGATTTTGAAATTAATAAATAACATACTGGATGCCTTCTTTTACAATTGCAAAGCAATTAGGTTTTTCATTGCTGTGTGCATTTGTAGTCAATATGCTGTCATGAAAGCTGGTCAGGCTATTGTGCAAGACAAAATTTTGGGTACATTTGTTAGTCACTGCTTTATCTGGCCTGAAGAAATGTAGGTTAGTAAAAAGTATGCTTGCCACACTTGTTTTGATACGTGTAAGGATGCTTACAAAGACAAGAAATACAAATCCAGTTTAGAAACTGTAATATTTGTAGAAACACTAAGAATCTTGAGCATCTCAATTTGCAGATCAGTGGAGCCAGGCAACCATTTTCTAAGAGGAAGACTGAAGGATAAAACTTCTTGTTGTATACACTCAGGGTTTGAGGACAGGCTGTAATTAAAAGCAAGCCCACTGATGTAAGGCAGTATTCCTTGGTGGTTCATTTGTGTGTTAACTACCTTCTGCAAAAACCCAGTTACACGGGTAACACCACACAGCACATTGTTTATACATCTATGTGCAGAAGTGTAGATTAAGAGCTGTGCCTAGAGGGATTGCAGAGAGAGATCAAGGTCCTAATTACCTAAAACCTTCAGTTTTATCTGGAGTATGCCTTCCATTCTTCAAGAATATCAAGAGGCCACTTTCCTTGATAATTCTTAATAGTAACTCAGATTGAGGGATTCTCCCAGCATTTTTCTCCTGACTTCTGCCTTGCTCCAAGTTACTTCAGCTTCCACCCATTAATTCTTATTTCATTACTGTCAGTTGCTCTGAGAGATGAACATGTTAGACTAATCTTAGAGTAGCAGTTTTTCTCCAGCATGTCTGTAGCATTGCAGACAAGACCCTTTTCAGTCGTCCATTGGTAGGTTAGAGCAAAACCAGTGCAGATTGTACACACAGAAGTGCTTTAGAAGCCCCGGGGCCTGTAACAGACACGGGACTGAGCAAATAATTTACTGTGATGGTTGCAACACGTTGCTGCAGCCTTAGGATGGCCTGCATACCTTAGGATGGTAGCTAACTTTTGTCATGCCCTACATCAACCCTGTTTGGAACCCAAAAGGCAGAGAGAAGAGAATATTTCTCTCCCAGCTTCTCCTCCCAGCATTTGGAAAATCTACTTGGCCACACCTGTGGAATCTTGTTGGGAAACACAGGAATCCACATACAGATGATGTTGCTTAATCTTCTCATTCCAGGCACGTATATGGTGTTCCCTTTTCCCAACCATTTGTTGGAAACTTTGCAGGAAAGAAGCAACACGATGGTTCTCCACAGTCTATGCAGACACTGTCTGAGGGACTAGGAGCCAGTTTCCCAAAGACTGAAACTCAGACAACTGTCAAAAGGAGCCTGGAGCTGGGTCTCACTGTCCTACAGAAAGAAGACCTATTAAGTGTGCAGACTGTAAATCTTCCAAAGAAAACATCAGTCAGGTTATTGTTAGCACTTCATGAACACCAGTTGACCCTCAAACTTGCACTAATTTTCTTCTGTTATTGATGCAATGCCCAGAACTCTCACTGAGAAAAAAATGAGAAACCTGGGTGTACAGTGAGAGGTCATTTATTTAGATTGTGTAGCTTTGGACAAGTACTTCTCTTACAAAGAACAACTCAACAAGTATTCAGCACAAGAAGTATAAAAAATTTGCCCATCTCCTTGATAAGGAAGAGAGGTTTCTCTTTTGAAATGAATACAAACCAGAACCAGAGAGAAAGGCACTGACAGGAGAGAGAGAACAAGGCACAGCAGCATTGGCTGTCACCTGTTCTCAGAATGATGAAAATACTGAGGCATCTTCCAGGTACATGACACTGAAGGCTTTGAAATGAAGATGTGCCAGATTTTCAAACTCTCTCAGGTTCCCATGGCATCTTGTGCTATTTACTTCATCTACTAAAGCTCCTGGAATTAAGTGGCTGATAAAAGTGGAATGTCAATTTTACAAATATGAAGGTGGGGGCATGGCTATCAGGATTGCAGTGTGAATGATATGGGCTGAAAAATCAGAAGGGTCAGAGTGAGGTATGTTAACACATTTCCAGCAGGGAAGAGCAGGGGTAGTACTACCATGACCATACTAAACTGGAAATGGCTTTCCTGATGTTGTTCCTTTAAATTAAGGCAGAAGTTAACAACATTCTTTCAAAGAAAAAAACAAATCACTAACAAAAATTTGCAGTAACTGTAATCAGAGCACCTTTTTAAAACAAAATGTTTTTATAAGAATAGAGTAATATGGCTAAACTGGGTTTTTTTAATATTAAAAAACATTTCAGAACAGACAAATTGCCATTGTAGAAAACTGTACAAAAATTACCAATGTTTCTAACAATTTTAGTAAGTAAAAAAAGTTAATAAAGTAAATAAAGATATGAAAAAGGACAAAGACAAAATTTACTGGCTTATGAAAATACTTGCATGTACAAACCTATTGCCAGCATAATATCCCCAAGAAAATATAAAAATATATATAGAATTTATGCTCGGGAAAGTATGTCTTTAAATACATTTTACCTGGCCTTAAAGAGGATGCTAACAATTTACATTTTGAATGAGAATTCATTTTACTGTACTTACTCCCTGAATGCCAAGTTCTCTAACAGCTGCTACATAGACAAAAAGTCCTGTTACTTACTGATGAAGAGGGAAGCCCTTAAACACATGTACCCCTAACAGCATGATCCTGAAGGTAGGTAGAGCACACTGACTTACAGCAACACTATGGTGCTAATATTACATAACATTAATATGTCTCATCCTGTACCTCTATTTCTTTAAGGCCAAGTACAGATTGTTGCATCATCTCTGAAGAGGGCAATACAAAAAGCAAACACAAGTCCCACTCCCCTAGCTGCTTAAATAAGAAGCTATTTTTACTCTCTTGTTGGGCAAAATTCAAGATGATTTCTGGTATAATGTACAGCATTTGGAAATACAATACAGAAATTCTTATTAAACTAGCTTTTGAATTGCCCGAATTATTCAATACAATTAGGCAGTGCATCAAACCCCACAGAGAAAGAACGGGTCAGTTCCTTCTGATATCATTAAGATGTCATATATAAATAAAATCCAAAATTGTTAACAGCATTTCTCTGCAAAGTCTCCACAAGGAATTTGGAAACTGCTTTCTCTGGTAGACTTTGCAAGTTTGCAAATGAAGTATTTTCAAATTAAATATTCATATTTAAGAGGCCAGGCTTTGCACTAATGAAAGCAGAATGTTAGCAGAGGTTTCCTAACTTATGTCATAACTTCAATTACAATTGGATCTGCATACAAAACCTATCAGTAATGTACAAAAATCCAAATATATGACAGTGATTAAGTAATCCCCATAAGTGTACTGTTCAAAGAGTAAATAAATAGGTTAAAATACACATATCAATTTTAAAACCAGAAAATAGTATCCACAAAGTGAAGTCATCACTAAGTTTCTACATTCCAATTCATAACTTTATCATAGTCCTGAATTCGTTGTTTTATGTGAGAAAGCTTATTCTTCAGATATTCACAACGCTCCTTTTTCTCCAGAAATGAAGGATCCTGCCATAAATAAAAAAAAAAAAACCAAAAACTTTACATTAACATATTAGGCTTTCAGACCCTTCCAAGAATAGTCTATTATGAATTATGTTCTTGACTAAAAGGACAGCATGTAAATATTCTCAAAAAAAAT
Organism: Certhia americana; assembly: GCA_018697195.1. Lineage (NCBI taxonomy): Eukaryota > Metazoa > Chordata > Aves > Passeriformes > Certhiidae > Certhia > Certhia americana. The sequence continues at coordinate 46,173,114 of CM031878.1, read as the reverse complement.
CATACTCCTTCCCTGGCTCTTTCTTGTTTCCTGTTTCCCCTTCCTTCATGAAAGGCCAGAATAAAATGTTCTGCCTTTATATGCTGCAGTTACTTGGTAAATAGAGTTGTTTTAAAACAGAAATGTGCAAATATAAATTACATCCTCCTACATAATTTAGGTTTTATGCATGTATTTGTTGTATGTGCAATAAATCCTTCCGCCCCAAAAAAGCAATAAAGTATAACTAACACGGACACAAACTCTGAATTCCATGGTAAAAAAACCCCTGTATTTATAATGCATAATGTTTTTAACGCACACAGATACATATTTGCTGCCTGCATTTAAAAATTACAAAGTGATACCTGTTGGATTACACCGAAAATTACTTTTTGAAAGTGTCTCAATTGCATGCCTCAAAAATTACAAAACTTCTTTTTAAGGGTAAGACTGTGTTTTCTGCTTTTATCCACTGGCTGGTCAATCAGTGAATATAACTGAACTAATCTTTTGAGTGCAGAATGCTAAGAGATGAAGCATACTCTCAGAAGATGAAAATGCTCAATGCTTGGGTTGTGGTTTGAGGATTTTTCCCACATGTGGCTTCTGGATTCATTATTCTCAGAAACGCTTGTTGGCATGAGTATACAGGTTGTGTCCTAACTTTGCCAAAGTTTTAGAAGACAAAATACACAAAGCACTACAGGTACCCTGAGATACTGAGACCTGCCTAATGTCAGAAGTATTGGCTATTTACACTCTCTTTGCTAGTCATTAGATTCAATAGCAATGTACATCTAAAAACACTTACGTTTTTCTTCTTCTTGTATTCTTGCAGAACTTTTGATATCCTTTCCTGTTCCTAATGAGAAACCACAGATTTTTAAATGTAGAGTGTGCTCCATATATTCATGTAAATTCTACACAATAGTCATCAGAATTCTCATTTGATCAGTACGTTGTGGTTATAACATTTTAGATGTAAATCTTGTATTTGAGAAATAATGAAAATACAACTGTGACTCACTAGAACTTAAAAGCTACTAGCATGAAACAAAGTAACAAAAATCCCCAGAAAACCATATACTTGGTATCCCTAATTAATGCCCAGAGATGATATAACAGATGCAGAAACTTCCTCTCACACCAGGTCACAGCCAGCATTAGAAAACACTGTGCCCTAGCTGCAGATAGTCAGAAACTGCCTAAAACCACAACTATTTTCCATGAGCCCATTTCACAGGTACTTACATATATGCTTTCAGGATGGTGTGGAAGCTGTTTTAGCAATGCATCCAGCTCATCAAACTTTTTCAACACAGCATGAACTTCCATAGACAGTTCTTTATACTCAGCAAACTGATCATTGAATACTGCTTTGTACCGGTCTCTCATTTCATTTGTTTGAATTACAGGGTATTTCCTGAAAACAAAAATACCTAAGAATTAGTTTTAGAGATTGAACTTACTAACATTCAGACTCTTCACCTTGCCAGTGTATTTCTGCATTTTTTTCTAATCTCATAACCTGCTGAAATTTGCACATCTGTAAAGCACCGAAATCAAGAGAATCAGAGTACAGTTGAGGTTGTAAAAGACATCTGGAGGTTATCTCATCTGACTTCCTGCACAATCAGGAACACTTAGACCAGGACTGTGTCCAGACAGCTTTTTGTATCTCCAAGCATGGAGATTCAGTCTCTATGGGAAACCTGTACAAACCCTCACAGAGAAAAATATTTTCCAAATATTCAGATGAAACCTCCCTTGTTTCGATTTGTGCCCATAGCAAGTAGTATAAAAATTAATTTATTATATCAGAATTAGAAAGGCCTAACCTTTAGAAGGGAGCATGCTACAAACTCAGAAGTAGAAGAGCAGTCTTCAGGCACTAAAAAGGCAATTTCCTATGTATTTTAGTTTTTTCCTCTAATATCTATGTAGTGGTCTTCTCTCCCTTTGGCAGTTAATGCACTTGCTAAATGATGACATTCTGCATCACAAACCTCGTTCTGCATTTTAGGTTTGTGTGGGTTTGTTTTTTTAATTAAAACTCCTTATTTATAGTTACTGGTCTTATGCCACTGGTATCAGCCCCATCCTCTCTACTTTTTAATGTTAACTTACACACAATTGCGAGTTCCCATAGCATATAAATGGGAGAGAAACCACAAGTGTATATAGGAGAAATGCAGAGTGAAAAACATTATTCAAGTATCCTCCACTAAGTTGGTCCATCAAAATCAAGTCACTCACGCTAAGTAGTCTGGCATCACTATAGGTTTAGGAATGTGGCCTGCAGGTATATGACCATTAAGTAGCTCTGGTTTTCTTTCCAGTGATTTGAGCTGCCTGTAACTGACTTCTTCTCTTGGTCTGTCATCACCTTCATACTGTTTTAAAAGAGAAAGAATTTGTTCTTAATGAAATCAGTTTTACATAAATCACAAAATACGCAACTTTAAGATGGAGATATGTGGATAGAGCAGCAGTAAAAGCACATCACAGGTATTTATTATTCTTGCTGTAATTAGAAAATCAGTTTAATGAGTTACAGTAATGCTTCTCACACAGTATTTTCTTCAGTTTGTCCTAACAGCAGAACAGATAAATACTTCAGGAAGTTTGGAAAGATTTATTTGCTTGTCTTAAGAAAATAGCGTAAGGAACTTTCCTTCAGTATTCATTTAATTTGTTAATAAACTGGAATAATTTAGTTCTTTGGAGTTTTCTTTTCTCCTTGTTTCCTATAGCACAATTCATCCCTTGATCCATAAATAAAAACACATGGAATCTTGTCAGAACACAAACAAAAGGATCCTGATCCAGTACTGAATCAACAGAGAAAGCAGTGGTAGGAAATTCAACAGTGTCTAACAGGAGTCATTTGAAACTGAAATTAATACATCATAATTTCTCTGAAAACCCTATACAATCTTAGCAGTGTATGCAGTGACACTTTGGTGCCTGAAACGATAACATTGCTGATGCTTTAAAAGTGGCAAAGGGGTCTTTGGAGGAGTCTCAGAGATCAAGGAAGAAGCTCAACTCACAGGGCACCTACACTGTGCTTCTGCTGGCTCTCCTGCACATTAAAGACAGCCAGGAAGAGAGGCTCAAACCTATCATGCGACCTGCTGTTTTAGTCATGTCTGCTAAACTGTGTGATAAATGGTACAGAACCCTCATAGAAAAGGGTAAGAGCACATGGAGAGGCAGCCATCACATCTGCTATTTTACAATTTTATACACTTTATAACCTAGCATAACTAGGAGTAAGTTCTTTGCAAGTTCCTTTTGAATCTTCTAGGCAGGAGACTGCTTGTCCAAACTAACTTAAAAACTAAACCTAATCCCTTTGAGGTCAAATAAGTAAATAAGTAAACAAATAAATAAATAAATTCGCAAGGAAAAAATAACCATTTAGAATTAACAGAAAGCAGAAAAATAAATTCCTATTTCCTACCTTCTTTTCTGGAAAAGAGGATTGTGTTTTCATCTATCAAAAAAAAAAAAAAAAAAAAAAAAAAGGGAAAGCACAAAGTTTTATTTTCAGCAAAAATAGTATGCAAAAGCACGGACTCCTAAAATACAAACATTTTCAAAATCACACTGTACAGAAAATTACATTTATATTTAGGTATTATGAAATTTAGCATAAGGAATATTTTCAGAACCACTAATTTAAAGACTTGTTGTTTAAGGAAAACCACCACCCAAACCCCAGAACAACAGGATTTCCCAGAGCACAGCTGTAAGGAACAGCTTGCAGGAAATACTCCATCCACTTCTCAAGCTCCTTTATTATTATTTCACATTCCAGCCCATGATAACTCACTAACACCCTGAGCCTAATTCACTGTCTAGAACACACAACAGTGCACTAACCAGTAGCTCAACCTGCAGCTGTTTTGCACAGCACTCTCCAGAGTTTAACCAGTATTATTAAAACATTCCCTTTAGGAATGTTTAGTAACTGGACTAAAAGAACTTGAATAGTAACAGGGAAGAATGAACATCTTTATGTGTAACTCTGGAAATCACTTCATTCTTGCAGGACATACTATCAGTTGGTTAAAAAACTTTTATTGAAGAATTACAATTAGTTTTCAAAAGAAAAGCCTCAATTTTATGCAAGATGGTGAGCTGGAAACCAGTGTTAAATGAAAATGCTGCAAATCAGACTGCAGTCACAGAGCAGAGCAAATGCAACTTTAAACTCTCTCCTTCTACAATCACTTAAAGGCTGACCTTTCCATAAGTCAGGCTTATATGTTTCACATGCATTAATTTTCATGCTATATTAAGTCTTAATCATTTTTCAAAGGGTTTTTGGGTGATGTTTTCAAATGAAAGAAGTTGTACACAAATTACTTTGAACTCTCTAGGTAAGTGTTAAATCTCTACTGTTATAGTTTATCATTAACTAGGCAAATACTGAATGCCTCTAGTATGGGCAAGGCCAGTAGTCAGCCAAATATGTGACATGAAAAAGATGTGGCTGACTAAAGTTTGAGACACTGAAATCCAGCCAAGGCTGTTACTACTAATATTTGTACTGTGAAGAAGATGAAAAGGCATAAAGAAGTTGCTGGGAGTTTTGCTTGCAAAGTAAAAATAAGTATTTCACATTCTTAGGTTTATTCACACTAGCACTTGATGTGCTGAATGCACAGCTTTCAAAAAAAATGCTAGGAGGCTTTAAGCCACCTAACCCTGCTGAACAGATGAACATTGTTCATTTCTTCCTTTGTTTGGAAAATACACACTAGGAAGTAGTTCATCAGCTGACTCAAGAAGAGAGCCCGGTGTTAGGAAGCGAACAGAGCCAGGTCCTTACCCAAGGTGAATGACAAACATTAAAAAAAAAGGGTGTTCAAGACCTTGGATCTGACACCTTAAATACAACATTCATTTGGCAGTTTCTAATGCTGTAAGACTGGTTAAAATTCAACCTCAGGGCTATAGATCTGCTGCAGAGAAGACACTTGATTCAACTCCATCTACGGCATGGCAAGATCCTACAGCTGCTCCCCATCATGTGGCACCCGGTAGATAGAAAATGGTAACTAATGACTTACCTCCTGTTCCATTAATTCCCTGTGCCTCCTGGCCCCTTCGTGCCTCCACAACTTTAGGGAAACCACGGCACTAATTAGATAGAGGATCACCGTGACAAACAGGAAGATGATTGCTGCAGTCTGACCGCCCTCCACACGGCAAAAAGCCGCATTTATCGGCGTCTTAAACAACTGGTAATAGCAGAGCCCACCTCGGTTGGTATCGTTTACGTACACTATGGCAGCCGACATGTACAGCAAGAACAAGGCCACATTGATCCCAAACTCGGTCAGAGGCCACCAGTTGGAATCGAGGAGGATAGTTCGGTAGTACATGGACATACCCAGCACGAGCAGCACTATGGTGACGATCCACGCCATCCCCGCCACCACCAGGATGAACGGCGTTTTGGGCCCGCTGTAGGAGTATCCCCCATAGGCGCTGCCCGCCCCGTATCCGTAGGGCTGCGAGTACCCGAACATGTTGTACCACTCGTTGTCCTTGTGCACGTAGGCGGTGACACAGGCGAAGACAGCGGCGCCCAGCAGCAGCTCGGCCACGCCGAGGATCCTGAGCAGCCCTGCCCAGGACTTCATGTAGGCGTACCGCTGGTGGTACTCCTCCACCCGCTCGCTGTACGTCTGCCCAGTGCCGGCGCGGCGCTCCAGCGAACCCAAGGGGTCTCCGGAGGGCAGCATGGCCTCGGCCTCCTTCCGAGAGTTGTAGCTCCCGCCCGACCCCCCGAACGGGTCCGTGTAGGAGCCAGGCACCGCCTTGGTCCCCGGCTGCAGCGGGGCGGGAGAGGCAGGCGGCGAGCACTCGACCCCGTCCGAGATGTACCTGATGTCGGAGGCCGTGCTATCCCAGCTGGAGCCGGGGTGGCGTCTCCCTTTGAAGAAGTTCTTCCACGAGTCCGGAATGAACCGCCGAACCGGCTTGAGCTCTGCCGGCTCGCCGGGGCCCGGGCTGTCCCTGCCGGGGCCGAAGGGGGGCTGCAGGGGCAGCGGGGGAGGCGGCAGCGGGGCGCCGGCGGACACGGGGCTGGCCCCGCGGGGCAGCGGGGACCTGCCGGGCCGCCCGCCCTGCGAGCTCCGCGACATGGCCGGCTCTCAGCCCGGCCCCGGGAGCTCCCGGGCCCCGCTCGGCTCACCCGACGGGAGGGGACTGCCGCGGGGTCCCAAGGGCAGCCGGCGCCGGAGAAGGACGAGCCGGGCGGAGAGCGCCCACTGGCCCGGCAGCAGCCGCCCAACACCTGCGGCTCTCCGGCGGCCTCACCTGCGGCGGCCCCCACGGCCTTCGCCCGGGGAGGCGGGAGCTTCCGGCTGCCCGGCCGGGAGTGGCGGGACCGCCCCGGCCAGGAGCCACCGGAGCTTTCCCGAGATGGCAATGCGCCGGCGGTGCGGGTGCGGGCCGGGCCTCGCAGGACGGCAGGTGACTCAGCATGGCAGAATAGGTCAGGTTGGAAGGGACCGCACAGGTTCATGTGTTCCAACCTCACTGCTCAGGTGCTCAGGGAGGGTCATTCTAGAGCACATCGCACAGGATTGTATCCAGACAGTTCTCGAGTATCTCCGGAGAGGGAGACTCCACAATCTGTTCCAATGCGTGGTCACTCACACAGAAGGAAAGATATTCTTCATATTCAGGTGGAACTTTGCATCAGTTTCTGCCCATTGCCTCTTGTCCTATTGCTTGGCACCACTGAGGAGAGCCTGAGTGCATCCTCTTGACACTTTCCCTTTAAGTACTTAGAGACATTGATAAGGTCCCCTCTCAGTCCTCTCTTCTCGAGGCTGAACAGATGCAGCTTCCTCAGCCTTTCCTGGTAAGAGAGATGCTTCGGTCCCCTAATCACCCTTGTTGCCCTCCAGTGTACCCCCTTCAGGAGCTCCATGCCTCTCTTGTACTGGGGACCCCAGAACTGTATACAGCTTTCCAAGTGTGACCTTATCAGGGCTGAGTAAAGGGACATGATCACCTCCCTCGACCTGCTGGCAACGCTATTCCTAATGCACTGCAGAACTGCGTTGGCCTTCTTGGCCACAGGGGCACTGCTAGCTCATGAACATCTTGCTATCCAGCAGGACCTCCAGGTCCTCCTCCAGAGAGCTGTGCTTCAGTCCCAGCCTGTGCCGGTGCTTGGGCAGTGCCTGGCATGGAGCTGGCCCAGTGATGGGGAAACACAAGGCACTGAACAGTCTGTTTGGACAAACCAACACTTCTCCCATCATTTATCAGGTTCAGGAGCTGAAGGAGAAATCTGGTGTGCTGCGCCATTTTCTTCTGCAAAGGGCTTTCTATATTCACCACGAAATCTGCAGCTGAGTGCAAAACAGCATTAATGCAGTAGAAGTTTTACATTGTCAATATGGGCTGTCAACTTGTTTACAGGGTGCTTCAGTCTCCTCTTTTACAAGATCTAAAATTCCAAACAGCGATTGTTTTTAAGGTATAAAGTGTAATCAAACCTTCAAATGCTCACAACTTATCAATTGTGGTCTCTGGAAACACAGCATACAAATAAAAGTAAATAAAAATGTGTTAAAAATATAAAGTTATTTCTTAATTTCTTAAAAAAGGTGTTCTTAAAAAAATAAGTTCTAAGCTTACCTCCCAAAATACCTTTACAGTAGGGTATGCCTAATATCTTTCATAAAATAAATCTGACCTAAGAAAAATACTGGGTAGATCAAAATGCATTTAGAATTAAAAACACTGGAAAACACTGTTTATGTTTACATTATTTTGGATACTGAAGTTTATATATATTTGAAGTGTTTCTCACATTTTCCTAACATATTTATAGATTGCCTCTAAATAATAATAAACCCCTACAGTTCATAAGCTACATATTTATCACACAGTTATCATTACATACCTTGAAAAATTAATTAATCCAGATGGTAAAGCCTTAGTTAAGACATAAAGCCTTTTATTAGGAGTAATTAACATAGCTTAGTGACCCAGACGTCTAAACACTGTTTTTTGGATTACATACCATGCACAGTAATCACCTGGTACGTGCCTCATTGTACACATTTTTAAAATATACTGCAAACTTTGGCTTTGTTTATTATGACAGGGAAAATCTTTTAAAGCCTTTAAAAGGATCAGTAAGCAATAAGGATCTAGTTAATAGAATCTATGAGATTTCCAAAAGGCTTGTCACCATGTCTCCTAAAGTGGACTTATTTTGAATGAAACCTTAAGCCTAAAAAGAAGGCTTAAGCCTAATAATAAGAACTTTGCTCTTAGGTTTGATAAATAATTAACAGATGGGCAGGAAATGGGAGAAGGGAATATGAGTTAATGGTTAACTCCTGGAACGGAGGAAACTTGCCACTACAGTTCTGTAGGGATCAGTGATGGACCTGGGCTATCCAGCATATTCCTAAATGTAACCTTCTCGAATAAAAAGGGATCCCTGTGGAGACTGAGATGAGCAACTTTGCTGCTGATACTAAGTTAGACAGGCCAGTAAGGATGTTGTCTGCCAGAAGAATTGTGCCAGGACTTTATGAGACTGAATGGTAAATGACATCACAAATTCAACATACACAAACACCTGAAATCCAAGCAGTAAAAAAAGAGATGAAGGATTTAAAATACTGCAACATGAGGACCCTGACTCATGTATTTAAAAAGCATGATATACGCCTCAGTTTGGAGGGGACAGATACTTATTTAAGTCTATTAAGTTTCTTCAGTTTTAAAGATGTTACTTGTGTTGTTTCAAACTGTGAGTTGACACAGGCAGGCAGCCAGAACAGCTACAAACTTGCAGTTAGAACAAAAACAATTAATTTATTTCCATTTACCTTGCTATTGAGGGGATCCCCAAAGCAGCACCAGGCAGAGGCACACAAGCAGAGATGGTTTGTGCTAGAGGATCAGTGGAGTGTGATTTCAGAGGCTTATCAAGAGCTATTTCCAACTGCAAGGTCACTTGTGTGATTTACAATCCTTCTCAACAGTCTTCCAAACTTTAACCCATTCCTCCCAACACAAACCTAACAAGACAGCTTCAATCTTAGCTATGTGGCTGTTTGACTAGGAGCATACTTATTTACCCACCATATCTAAACACCATATGTGGGGTTTTAGTTAGGCAAAAGGAGAGGTAGTATTGACATCTTGTGTTACAAAAAATGTATCAGCATGCCTACTGATAAAAAAAAAAACAAACCCAAAAATCAATGAATGAACTACTACCTCACACCTAAGTGCAAGAGTTACACTCTGTGAGTTTGAGTAGGGTGGGTTTGACACAGCATTTTAAGGCAGTAGCTCCATCTAAATATGCTTTGGTTGTAAAGAGCAGCTTGAAAAGAGATTTTGGAGCAAGACAGGTCTCTTGATAACTGTAAGGGAGGGACAACACCAAAACAGGAGTGAAAAACCTGCTATGCCACAATTAATCTATCTACTCTGTGCAAGGGAAAACAGCAAGATGGCTTTAATGGTAACTATACTTAAGCTGGTGAAGAACGAATCTAGAAAATATATAAACAGTTGGCGTTAATATACACAGATCACAAAAACAGGGAATTCCTCAATTTCTGCCTTCACTGGATACTAAAATTGCAATTTTTATCCTTCAATCATAAATTTCACCATCAGTGCAGACTAACATACTTTTTTTTTTTGCTACCCTCTACAAAAGTATTTGTTCAAATGTAAAAAATTGACAAATGCTTTGGTATCTCATGAACAGGCTATTTTTGATAAGCACTTAAAAACTGTCACATTTACATGACAGTTTAATGTTCTGGAAACTGCACTAGCTTAAACTTAACATTAGAAATATTTAGTGGTATTTCTACACTACTTTCCTCTCCCTGAACAAGGAATTATGATTCTCTCAGAAATACAGAGAGAGACTAACTTGAATACAAAGAATAGAATTTGTTGGAGGCCTCTCAATTTATTTTTCCATTTAAGGAAACCTTGACAAGAAAGTATTTTCATAAAAGTAGCTTTTAGTAAAACATTTGACAAGTTTAACATTGAATGTAAATCTTATCTGCACTACTTAGTTATCTAGCAGATTTATGTGTAATATCTCTCTCAAAGCATCAAGCACTTACCTTTTTACTGATAAGGAACCTCTGGGGCTCAGATATATTTCAGAACCCCATACTTTTGATGTTGTTTAACAGACATTAAGACTTCACTGTCACCTTTACTAAATGAGATATATGAAGCAACATAGCTTGTAAGAAAGTAATTGTCTTCTATCATTCATGAACCGTTAGAGAAGAATCTAGAAGTTCAATTTCAGGGAAAAAATGCATACATGAATAAGAAATTACATTCACATTTCTAGGTATCATTCCTACACAGGGCAACAGCAGTACTCAAGTGTTCATTGTCTCTCTGACATCATCTGTGTCAGAAAAAAAGTCTGCATAGCTGTGGAGAAGGTATAGGTTGAAGATTTTTGCAGCCATATGTGATTTTTTTACAGTATCTTATTTAAAAAATCATACAAACAAAACAGAAATAAACAAATTAGAAAAAAATAGTTCAGGTTTTATGCAGTGTAAAAGTAAAAACATCCTATAAAATCTAGGATACATTCAGAAGGTTAGGGAGCTGGCATTCATGACCTGAGAAGTGGTGTTTTTATACAGAAGGAAAGCTGTTTTCTTCACAGCAAAAGCTAATGGTGAGGTGCAGGGACAGAAGGCTTTCCTGCCTTAGTTCTGGTGATTAGAGAAAGGTGAGCTCAGATTCCACCTGACATTATGGAGCAGAAGGATCAAAGGCAACTTTTAAAGGCTGCAGCAAAGAAAGTTCCACCCCCTGTCATGAGCTGGTCAGAGAGAAAGAGAGGCAATGTCTGTCAAAATGAGAATACAGATGAGAAGGAGCAAGAACAGAGACATGTAAGCATGAATAGCAATTTAACATGTATATTGAACAAGATTTTTAGGAATAAGTATTTAATAGCGTAGTCAGTGTTACATAGTCGACATCTAATTAGTTACATTATGCTTTATTAAATTATATTCATATGTGGAAATGATTTTGGAATTGTGCATTGTTACCTAAACATGGACAGCCAACGGTATCATGGATCCCAATTTAACTGAGTGCAGGTAGTATTGCAGTATAATAAGTGCAAATTTCTTATGAACCATAAGTTTTAAATGTTAAGAACTCACACTGTGGCCCCATAAAATGAGCAGAGAGGAGGTAAATTTACAGAACTTTATACATCGGAATGTATAAAATGTTGAATTTTCAATAGCAGAAAAGTGGAAAGCATTATATGGAGGTGGAAAGGGAGACAGGGCAGGAAAAAAAAGGAAAAACCTTCCAGGTCAGAAAAGAGCTCACACATATTCCTCTCTCACAACAGACATAAAGGAGTTGAGAGAAAAAGGAGAGGAAAAAGCAGCAGAAGGAATCACACCCATACACACAAAAAAGTGAAGCGGTAGCTGAGGGTCTGCAAATCTTTTGTAATCTTTGAGAAATACAAAGCATAACGACACCACTGTGTAAATTCTGTACAAAAAGGAAATTTTGCTTTTACAGAATGCAATAAGTGTGGTGGCTGTTTACTTGGTTTGCTGTGAGTGACAGTACATGAAATTACTGCAATTGGAGTTACCCAGTTTTTTTACACGCATGGAGCAGATCTTTATTGAAGCATGTGCTATTTAGCTAATAGATGTAGACAACTGCAATCCAAGTCACCACAAATATTATTACTGTTTTAATACAGTGTCCAAGCATGAATTACAGCTGAACCTAATCCTCATTTTAGCAAACCTTGCTAGTAGAAGCTGACATTTTTCCTCACTGAGAATGGAGAATGAAGAATGAATCAAAGCCTTTTAATTTTTGCAGTATATTATTTTCCTCTGAACATGAAAAACACATATGAAAGCATCTTTGCCACCTTGTATCTCCTATTCTTCTGAAATATCAAACATGCTCTCCTTGATCCAGATACTGCTGTCACTTCATGTTTGAGAGGTGAGGTCTCCTTCTGCTTTGACCAAAAGTGATTTTCCAATGAGAAAGCATAGCAATTTAATCAGGATAAAGAGTATGATTCAATTTTTAAAAGCTGTCTACTTATTATGTTGCTACTGATAATGTTCTAAATTGGGGGGAAAAAAGAAATATAATGAACAGAAAAGGTTTTATAAATAGAATCACTAAAATATTTTTTTAAATTAGGAAGGCAACCCAGTCACCTAAACTAGCAAGCTCCGTTCCACTTCTGTGACTTGAGCCAAATACAGAGTTTGGAGTATTTTTTGAATAATGAAAAACTGATCTAAAAGAGAACTTGGCATTCTTGGTTACTCATTCTAGCTGTGATGAGAGTAGAGCTTGCCTTTCTTTTAAATTTCTTCTTTATAAATAAAGCACAAATGCAGACATACATAAATCATCTTTCAGTTACACTTTCTCCAGTTATTACTTTCTCATCTATTTTCATGACCTGTATAATGTTCTTACTGAAATATAAGAAGGCAAAGAAAACCTTCATTTAGGCTATTTTTCTAAGAGTTTTTCTTACAATGATATGAACTACAAGGAATAAACACCTTCTTTAATGTAATACTCAGATTTTAAACCCAAGGTTGGATTTAGTGACAGGTGACAGCTTGTTATTGAACTAAGGGAACTTAACCTTTATATATTTATCTGCCTCTTTTCCCGTGATTATCATGGATCCACTTTATCCGTTAATACTGCCAAAGTGAATGTATTGCTTGTGCTGCACATACAGAAATGCAGAACAAAAATTACCTGCATAAAACGTAATACTGTATTCTGATAGCGCTCAGGAGATCAGCATCAAGGTGAGGTCTCCCCAAAATTTACAAAATATCACTGAATACAAACCTGTTATCTAAGTGCAACACCTGAACAACTGAGCAGTTTTTATTTGACACAATCATCCCTTCTCATTAGTCTCCATTAAATAAAATGCCAGACAACAGTGTTCAGTGCAATATGATTTGAGTATCTAATTCTGACATACACATGGTATGTAGAAGTTGTAAAACTGTTACCTTTGTTTTCCTGAAGTCTCTTTGTACCTCTGTTTTTTATAGTTCAAGATATTTTATTTAAAATCTAAGGTTTCTTTAGGACTATTTAGTCTTTCTACATTATATATGAGTTCTTTAACTAAGCTAGTCAACTTCTCTTGGATATGCCCATCCATTTGTAATGGCACCCATGTAATAGCATGACGTCCAAAATGCTAAAATGTTTTAATGAGAGGTATTTGTCATCTTTTATTAATGCACACAAAACAATACAAACCTAGAATGGTACTACCAGAATAAGTGTATTTTCATGTTTACAAGTTAAATTTAGAAACACTACTCTCTCTCCTCTGACATACAGCTAATATATCCCGAATATAATCCTAGCTCTTCAATTTACAAGCAGCTGTGGCCACTTCAAAACAAAATAAATAATTTCAGAAATGCCATAAACAAAGTCAATGGGCTGTTTCATAAATGCTGCAAGTGTGGTGGTAACAATCCAGATAAGTATACAGAACATAACAGTGAAAATATCTCTCCTAAATAAAGGTTACATCATAATAGCTCTGGACTGTAAAGTCATAGTGATAAAAAAACTATCAAGAATAGAGGGTATTGCATTAAATTATACTAATATTTACATAACAGATATCTAATATTGGATTTGGGCTAACTAATTTTGAGGTTTTATATTACAGAAATTATCCTTCTACACATTCATTATCAAAAAATATTATTCATGCTCTAGACATCAAAATACATCAAGAATGTTTTGCACAGCTCTCTTTACTGAGTTTCAACAGGAATCAGAATACCTTTATGAGAACTAGTCAAAATGTAATTTAACTTTCACTAAAATCATATGCCTTTATCTGTCATAGAAGAAAATGAGAAATTGTTTATTGCATCACCTTGCAAATCACATGCAGAGAGCTTCTTGTGTGAGCATAACTATTCTTTATTCTGCAAGGAATAGTTTACAACATCCAAAGAAACAGGAAAAGATAGGAGAGGGCTCTTACCCTTCTTGAAGATATGAGTTACATTTGCTTTCTCCAGTTTTTGGGCAGTGCCTACAGTTGCTGTGATTGGTCAAAAGTTGCTGAGAGGGGCCCCACGGTTACATCTGCCAACTCCCTCAACACCCAGCATTTGATGGGTGCATCATATCAGGGCCCATGGACTTAATTATTTCCAGTTTGCTGAAGTATTCCCTGACCTAATCCTCTTGCACCAATGCCAAATCCCTTTTAACCTCAACCATGCTGTGACTCTGTGTTCTCTACAAAGAACCAGAGAGGCTCTGGCTCTTTGAGTCATAAGAGCACTAAATTCAGAGAAGTGAGCAGATCAGGACTGTGTTGTAAAGAAAAAGGCAAAAGGAAATAAAAAAGCAGAGACAGTGATCAATATTATAGAAGAAACAGTAAGCAAAGTAAATATTGGAGAAGTTTTGCTTTTTTATAATATTGTTGAAAGAGACTGTTAGTCCTTCTGCAGAGGAGGGTTCAGGCTACTGTTCACAGTTTATACTGAACTGATTAGCAATCTATCGAACAGAATAAAATCCTTTAGTGAATGGAGAGGTCTGTAGAGCCAGAGGTGACACCACAGCAGATGCTACTGCTTTGACAAAAGAAGCAGATCAAGATGATAAAGTAACAGATCACTGGGCCACTTCTGAAGAAAAGAACAGGATGAAAAGTGAAAAATCTGCTGGATAAAGGAAATACAAAGTCTGCTACAGAGAGCACAGTTGAGAAGCTTGCAAGCCTAGTGAGAGAAAATGACCTTGACAAAACTACCATAATTCAGTGACTGCTACACAGATGAATATAGCCTTTCAGGGTATCTAGCATGCAGCAAGACAAAGTGCAATAAAAAGAAAAAAAGGATGAGAATTCCAAGTGTGGACACAGTCTGTGAAGATAAAGTGATGGACACAAGGAGGCCTCCTAAGAAGAAAAAGCAAAAGAAGAAACACTTCTTAAGAAACCTTAGCAGTCTACAGCTTCCCCATGAGGGAAAGCAGAGGGGCAGATACTGGTGACCAGTGACAGAATCAAGGAAATGGCATAAAGTTGTATCAGGGGAGGTTTATGTTGGATTTCAGGAGAAGTTTCTACAGCCAGAGGGTGGCTGGGGACTGGAACAGGTTCCCAGGAAAGTGGTTAAGGCACCAAGCATGTCTGAGTTCAAGAAGTGTTTGGACAATGCTCTCAGAAGCTGGCAAGTATGTTTGGAGACTGCTGGAGAATATCTCATTATTACATGGCAGTGCACTGGAAGAAGAACTTTGGGAGATCAGGAATGCTCAGCTACAGAGGAAACAAAGATGGAATAGATGAATTCTGATGCAGTAACTACAAAATGGCATCATGCTCAGCATGTAGAGTGAGGAAGGAGGACTGGGAAGACGTGCAAAGTTGTCATGTTTGTCTTCCCAAGTAAATGTCACTCATGATGGAGTCCTGCTTTCCTGGGAATGGCTAGACACCTGCCTATCTGTGGGAAGCAGTGAGTGAATTCCTGCTTTTGTTTTCCTTCTGGGTCCAGCTTCTGCTTTATCTATTACATGTCTTTACATCAACTCAGAAGTTTTGTAACTTTTACTCTTCCAGTTCTTTCTCCTCTTGCCCCTGGTAGTGGAGTGAGAGAGTGGCTGCATGGTACTTGGTTAATGACTTGGGTTAAACCACAATACCTTCCCATCCACTGCCATTGGCACTTGCCCACAGTGCCAGGTCCCTCTCTGCTTACCATGTCTGCCATGCTTCTGGAAGCTGGTGCTCCTGGCCAGCTGTTGGATTGCTGCCCCTCAAAAACACCAGCAAAGGAACTTGATCCCATAGACACAGGAAGGAGCTACAGTTGTATCTCCAGAATAAGGTACAAGGGACAACCTTCTTTCTGCTCCAGGAAGACCAAGATCCTGGTCTTGGTGGGATGTGCTGTCCCATCAATTGTTCTCTTCAGTGAGACAGAGAGGCAGAAGAGAGACAGGGGAGAGAAAGTGGAGAAGAGAGGGAGGAAATGAGACAGGAAGGAAGGAATTGAGAGAGGAAAGGAAGAGAGAGGGGAGAGAGAAGGAGGTAGGTAGGGAGAGAGAAAGTAAGGAAGGGAGGAAGAATCACTCCATCAGCCAGACACTTCCTGACTTTGATCATCAGCCAAGGGGTCAGCTAAAGAGTGTCTTCCTTGAAGCACATTTCTTCATGCAAGTGTAGCTTTACAAGCAGCATCAAGGCCATTGTTTTCTTTTACTAGAGCCAACCTGTTCTGAGTGCTGTGATCAGTCACAGAACTCTGGTTATTCCTACGAAGTGGTGTCTGGATTCAGAGAAGCTGCTCTGAAGCCCCAGTGCCCTGTACCCTTTCAGTCACACAGTCTGTCGTGACTGGCAGGCAGGAGCCATCCTGCAAACCTGTTTGCCAAGAAACCCCTCTGACCAAGGGACCACAGGGTCTTTCCTGTCCCCTTGGCCACAGAGGAAGGCAGCGCATGGAGAAGCATGTTCATGCATAGGCACCATCAGCCTTTATTTGGCACGTTCTCCTACCTAACTACACTGCTCCCTTTTCATTCAGAACCTCTTCCACTGTCATGGCTGCAGCAGGATTTCCTGCAAGAGAAGGTATCACCCTGGGACTCCATGGATCTTTGGAGTGTGAAGGGTCGTGGGATCAGGGACAGGCCCTAGGTGAAGGGAGATAAACTGATGTGTCACGGAAATAACAATTTATTTCCTGTTTTCTGAATAAAGACTTGCTGGAGCCTTGATTGTGCCACCCCTGGTGTGGCCTCTTGCTGGGCT
The DNA here is from genome assembly GCA_018697195.1 of Certhia americana. Classification (NCBI taxonomy): domain Eukaryota; kingdom Metazoa; phylum Chordata; class Aves; order Passeriformes; family Certhiidae; genus Certhia; species Certhia americana. The sequence goes on along the minus strand of CM031878.1, from coordinate 46,156,235 downwards.
GGGAGAGTTCTGGGGGCCAGGGGCTCTCCTCTTCCGGGGGTGCCGGGACCCCCCATGTGAGAAGTTCCTCCCTTGGACGGAAGAAGAGGGTCTGCATTTGCTGGTCTGGGCAGAACCTGCCTCTTCCCCCTCCCTTAGCTCCTCCTGGGCCTGCACCTGCTCTGCAGACAAGGACACAGATGAGGAACTGTCAGTATCCCTGCAGAAGGCAGTTTGAGAGGTGCTGGCTTGGTCCTCCATATCAGAGCCTTCAGGGCTGCTTGTAGGGGAGGCAGGGTTTTGCTCCCAGGACCTAATGGAGCTGGCTGCAGGGTTGTGGCCCTTCTTCCCAGCAGTGTGGGATTGCAGTAGCCTCTGGGCCTCTGTGCTGCATCTATGCACAATGACATTAATAAGGCCATAGACCAGTGGTGCTGTATATCCCTCAAGGTCAGGCTGCAACATCTGGAACAACAACTTCCCATCCAGACCACAGAGACATAGGGCCTGAAAGATGTGTCCCTCTGCATTCTTTGCCAGCCACCACTGGGACCCGTATATTGCTTCCAGTCTTTGACACAGCCATGGTAGCATGGGGTCTAGGAGATGCTTTTGGCCTTGGAAAAGTTCTGCCCACACCTCAGGCAGGAGGCCCCCCACAGCCTCTGACCTCCCAGTACCCTGCTCAGCTGGGGACAGTGTCCCCTGTGGAGAAGATGGCAGGGATGGCATGGGGCAATGGGGGCTTTTTGCAGTAAAGTGGCTGAGAGCTCTTCCTGCCTGGCTGTGGGTCTCTGGCAACTCTCCAGAGGGTGTGACGAGACACTGTAGATAGTCATCTTCTTCACGCACAGAAAACTTGACAATCAAAATTGTTCTGCTGCAGACTGGGCATGCTGGTTTCCTGTCTGTCCAATGCATGATGCATCCCAGGCAGAACTGGTGGCCACAGGGCATTGCATAAGCAGCATCCTCATGAGTATCATGGCAGATGGGGCAGCTCCACACTCCCTCTGTGGTCCTATCTGTACTCCATAGAGAGTCTTGGGGGTTGGGGGCCCTTCTTTCTGTAGGGTGCTGGGGCCCCTGGTGCAAGTGTTTCCAGCCCTGACAAGGCACAGTAGGATTGTGGCTGCTGCCCTGGGCAGAGGAACTTGCCACCACCACCTCCCCCTGCTCTTTCTGGGGCTGCACCTGCCCTGCACCAATCAGCACAGACGGCTGGAGGATGCGGAGGGCACAGAGGGCAGCTTCTGATGTGCTGGGTTGGTCCTCCATGTCAGAGCCTGCAGGGCAGCTGGCAGGGCTTGGATGCCAGGAGAGAGTCCCTTCCTGGGAGCTGGTGAAGTGGGAACTGGCCTCAGGACTGTTGTCCTCCTTCCCAGCAGCAGCGTGGGAGCGCAGCAGCCTCTGGGCCTCCTCACTGCATTGGCCCACAATGAAATTGACAGTGCCATCAACCAGCTGTTCTGTATATTCCTCCAGGAGGGGCTGCAGCATCTGGACCATGACCTCCCCATCTGGACCGCAGAGGCACAGGGTGTACAAGATGCTGTTCTCTGCTCTCACTGCCAGCCACCACTGGGAGCCATATATTGCCTGCAGCCTCTGGCGCAGCCAGGGCAGCATGGGGTCAAGAACGTGTGCTTCTTTTTGGAAAAGTTCTGCCCAGACCTTGGGCAGCAGGCTACCCACGGCCGCTGTCCCTGCAGGTCCCTGCTCAGCTGGGGAGGGTGTCCCTTGCACAGGAACTGCTCCAGGGCGCTGGCAGCTGTTTCCATCCAGGAGGCCAAGAGATCTTTCTGCCTGGCTGCTGGTCTCTGGTGATTCTTCCTGGGATGTGATCACACATTCTAGGTATTTTTGTTCCTGCAGAGAAAACCTGACAGACTCTATCAGTCTTCTGCAGAGTGGGCACTCTGGTTTCTTCTCTGCCCAACGCAGGATGCAGCCCATGCAGAACTCATGGCCACAGGGCATCACATAAGCGACACCCTCTTGCTCATCATGGCAAATGGGGCAGCTCCACTCTGTCCCCATGGCTCTGTCTGTTCTCCAAGGCAATTCAGGGAGTCCTGAGAAGCTGCTCCCCATCACTGGCACTACCAAAGAATCTCACACGCTGCAATAAAATGGAGAAATCTTGGTCCCTTGATGTCTCTCTGCTCAATCCTACAGATCTCGTGGACACACATGGCAGGAAATCAGACCTGAGCCAGCCTGAGTCAGATTCTCTCTGTGCCTGAATGAAAGCCCCAAGGGATGTGAGGTTGCAGTCCAACCCTAGAGACATCACAGTTCACTGCCAGGTGACAGTACATGTGACATCACAATGGAATGTCTAGCTCATTGGGATGGGGAACTTGGAAATCACAGCATATTGGAGGCAACCTTCTGTGTGGGTCCTGGCTAGTACCCGAGCACGCTCCAAAACCCAGTGATACCAACCTGTTACATTCATTTTTACATAAACACATAGGTCTTTTATCCCCACCCTGCTTAAATGAAGTCTAATTCGTCTTCAGGTTGCACATTTCTTGTGGCTCTAAATGAGCAAACAAACCAACAAAACCGCTTTAAAATGTATGACATCCTTTCAGAGGGTGATTCTTTAGATATATTTTCCAGATGACAGTAATCCTGATAGCAGTATAGTGTATACTTGCAAGTATTTAGATATCTAATTAATCCATTTAAATAAAAAAGCTTCTTTAAACTTTTTTTAATGAAGCCTTTGCACAATAGGAGATTTCAGTGAAGTACAACAAATCTCTTTGGGGAATTATTCAAGCAATGGCCAACTATGTTTTCAAAATGGATTCAAAATTCTTTGTGTTGCCCAAAGAAAACTTCTACAATAAACTTGACATCACTCTCTTCTTTTTGAAAACAAGCTAATCAAGGGCTTGTGATTGAATGTGTGCCCTGTGGGACAGCACTGTCAAAAAGGCTGCCTGACCTGTAAGGGCTGAGGGAAAACAGGTGATGGCTTTGGGATGGGAACCCAAAGCTGCTGACACAATCCCCCAAAGCACCATACAGCACCAGGAGAAGCCTTGCTTAATTTTTTCAGTATTTTATCCAATTAGTCTTTTTTTTTTTTAACTTTTTGCTACTTTCAAATTTTTACATAGTCCTCTAATTCCTTTGATGATTCTACTTCTTCCTTTCTTTGCATTTTTCCCTCACTGTTTGTCAGCTAAACTTTTTACAGGAGGTTTGAGGTCCCTTTTTTTTACCCACCTGGTATCTGATTGTGCCAACACCACAATAATTCTCATTATTTTGCCCCAACTGTCTTCTCTTTGGGACAGTGTCACAGCTGGCAAAGCTTCAGTCTTTCATATGCATTTTTTGGGCAGGAGGTGGGTAAGGGCTGATAAAGTGATTTTCTAAGGCCTATAGAGCAATGCACTGCAAGCCAGACCTGTTCTCTTTCAGGCAAAGATTCTTTGAAAGGACTTCAGAAATTCCCATATGGGAATGAAGCACTGTTGACAGAACAATAGACTGTGAAAAGATTAGGAAGGGGATAGGAAGTTCAGCTTGCAAAATGAGACACAAGAACCTTTCTCCCCACCATAATTTTGGCACCACAATAGCAGTGCTGCATGCTGGCCATCTATCCCCAGGACATCCCCCATTGGCACACCCCTCCTTCTGGCAGTGGGCTCACTTTGGCTGCCATGTTCAGAGAAGGGAACAGGCACCCAGAGAGGAATCATTTCACTGCGTTTCAGAAAACGACAGCAGAGCAACCTTTCTCAGTAAAGTCATCTGAAATGACTTAATAGTCATAAAAGTCTGGATTGCCTCAAGGGTGGGGGTCAAACATACAACAAAACTCAAGAGGTTTCCAACCTCTTCAGCATATCATTTCAGTTAAAGTCCTGGGTTTAGGCCAAATACCCTTCCAACTTTACCTAATCCTTCAGTGGTTCTCAAACCCAAAGACTTTCTTCTTGTCTTTTGTCAGCTTAACCACTTCTGCCTTCTTTGTCTACAGCTGGAGAGAGCTGTCCAGCTGCCATTTCTGCTCCTCTGTCAGACCCTTTTCTCCTTGTTTCCAGGGTGTACCAGCAGTTCCACATGCCCTTCTTCTGCACAATCATGCTCTACACATCACCTACCATTACTACATGTACTTGTCTTGGTGTAGTAATTTTATGCTTTGTTCTGAGGAGATGGGAACAGGTATAAAAATTTGCCTAAGGTAAATTTAGGGAGGACCCTTCTCCACCATGGCAACCAGAGAGAAAATACAAAAAATTTAAAATATTGCTTGCAACAAACTTATATATAAGTTTCACTTCAATGCAGTGATGAATAACAACTCTTCAGCCCTGTCACCACTTCATCTTTCCATGAAACACCTTTAGAAGAAGAACACTCAATCCCATTTGGACCTACTTCATAAGGAGGAACTATCCACTTGTTATTCTTTTGTGTTCTCTGCCATAGAAGGTTTTGATCATTCTTTAATCAAACCAACAACAGAAGTCTGTAAAAAGAAATTTAGAAGACATCAAGACAGCGACAATCAGTAATAAAACTTATTTGGCAAAGGTTATTTAAATTTTCCAGTACCTTAACAATACTGATGAGGATTCTTACAACCATGTAGGAAAACTTAAGTTAGAGTAGCCAACCATTCTCTTGAGACTTTTTCAGTTTTAGGTAACATGTTTTACCTCAGTGTTACCTAAAAGTTTAGGTAACATTCTGTTACACTCTATTTTGCAAATTTGGACTGAAGTTCATATACCAAAATTGCTTTTCCAAGGGTCAGGAAGTATTTGTTCTATGTGTGTGATGTCAGAGTGGTCCTTAGTGAAAAGGACATGGCTCTCTTTTCTTTCTTGTTCTCTTACCCCTCTGGCACTCAAAGCCATACTTGCCACTACAGTCATTAGGTACAAGGTCCTGCTAGGATGGTTAATTAATTCAGGAACAAACTGCCATACTGTAATACGAGGGACACAGCTCCGAAAAAGAGCAGAAAGATAAACCATTTAATGTTTTTTATTTGAGAGCAGCTTTATCTGCAGTGGAGTTAGGTTTACTGCACTGTCAAATACAATTCCATGTGTCCAGAGCCACTTTAATCACATAATTTAGGAGTCTCCAGCAGTGGGAGACTCACAGCCATGGAGTCCGCTCCACTTCTGGTTAAGTGGCTCTTTATTCTAGATCTGGACATACACCCGGTCTCCGGGCTGGTAAGGATATACTTGAACATTCAGCACTGCTATTGTGGTGCCAAAACAACAAACTTGCATGATGCCAAAAGCATTTTCTCCCTCAGGTTACAGATCCCCTAGGGGCAGCATTTCAGCCTCCAGCCTCCGGCGGCAGACAAGGCTCCATATCCACAGCTGCCAGAAAGAGGCACTGCAGGAGCAGTTTGCAAAGCTTCATTAACCACACAGGGAAACTGAATCTCCATTCATTTCCTATTTTATTTCCAGAGAGCCTCTTAGGATATTTGAACTCACCACCCTCTCCCAAATCACTTTTTGGAGGTGGTGCTGAGATTTTTTCTCAGTCTTGATCCTTGAATTTTGACATAAATAACAATAACACAGAAGAAGGTCAACAGGGCACCAGCTGTTTCTCATCCACTGCTTGGAGGCCAGCTGCCTCTCGCACTCTCCCAGTAATTTTAGCACATTTTGGGGGTGGGGATAGATAAGGGTTCTCCCCCGTCCAAAGGGTCCAAACTTTTCACACAACATGTTGTTCCCTGGGCAAAAGATCAGGGCTTTTCACCACGTGCTTCCTCGTCGAAAAGATTTATTTCATTTCCCCCATTAGCGAAATTCTCAAAACATTCTACATTTCACTTTCTTTGGGATTACTAATCCCAAAGATCAGTATTAGTATTGATTGCTAATCAACCAATTCTCTTGCAGAGTCAGGTATCACTACCGTGGAGTCGGCTCCTAGGTAAGCGAATTCCTTCTTTATCAGCAGACAGGGCTTGGGATGAGAAGGAAGCAAGAAGATTGGCATTGCTGAGTCACTCCCCCGAGGCAGTGGAGGAAGGTGACACCATTCCCGGGACATCCCAGCTCCACATTTCCTGGGGCGGGCGGAGTTTCGGGCCAGGAGCGGGGCTTGGCTCTGACGCATTGAACCCCTCCCAGGCGCTGTGAATCACCTTGCCGCCAGGGAAGCCCGTCTCTTCCTTGAGTCTGGAAAGCGCCAGGCCTTCCCCAGCAATGTTAAATTGCAACTCTAAAGCTCTTTGGCTTTGGACAAGCGTGTTTAACTGGTTTCTCAGGTTTTGGTGGCAAACTTCCTCCTGTCATTGAATTCTTGCTCCGGCCTCAGACCGGCTATTGTTTCAGCCTCTGAGGCGATTTGCAGCTGATTCAGCTCCTTCTCCTGCTGCTCGGCAACATACTCTCTGAGTCAAACCTCCATGCATATGGATACCAGGCCTTGTCCTTTACTAAGGTTTTTAAATTTCCTTTTACCAAAGTTCATGTTTTCTCTACAAGTAACTGCAGATGGTGCTAGTTTTTCTCAGTCCTCATCTCTCTTTGGGGCTGGACAAGCTTTCAGCAAGTCTATCAGTGGAGAGCAGTTCAGATCAATTTCTGTGTGGGAGTCCATTCGTTTTCTGCCAAAAAATAGCAGCTTTGACTGAAAATTTATTTCTGCTTTATTATGTGATGAGCAGTTATTACTGTACAAATATATCACTTCAAGAGTACCTTGCTCGCTGTGCCGATTAAAATGTAAGGCCCCAAAAATGTTGCTCAATGAGACACTTTAAAAGGACTTAAACTTGTTCATATACTCTGTGTTAGACAAGCGGGAGAAATACTGACGAGATATTCTCAAGAGGTCAAAACAACAGAAAAACCTTCACTGGCAGCTTTTGAAAATCAGTGAACATTGGCAAAAAATTCAGAGCAGCATTCAATAAACAAAAACCATTCCACAACGCATTAACTTAGCCCATTCAACTTAACAAACTCCAGGCCTGTTAAATTCTAAGTTACTCAAAAATCTGAGAGGAGAAAATTAGAAGAATAAAGAGAAAGAGAAAATGGCAGGAAATACATGGAAAACAACAAACATTCATGGTTCCAGAGGTGTTCAGCTGATAGAAATTCCAAGAGGAGGTAGTGTCAAGACACATGGTTGTCACATATCCTGAGTTAAATACTCTGTGGCGTTTCTGGGGCCTTCCCCCACATAGGGCTCCCACTCACCTGGCCATTTAGGAGCTGGGTTAGGGGCTCCAGACACAGGTGTGGAGCATTGCCTCTGGTGTGCCAGAGATCAGCAGCTGCTGCTGGGCTGGGAAACAGGTCTGGGGCTGTGGGGTGTGTGGAGAAGGGCATCGCCTCACCTGACCAAGGCTTGATCTACCCTTTCCTCCACATACAAGCACCTGAAATGTTTTGAGCCAGCAATATCCTCTAGGATTGCTGGCTCAAAACAGCAAGGTTTCCAGGTTCCTGTGCTTCTTGGCTGTCAAGACTCCAAAAATTTGTGGCTGGATATTAAGAAACTTGCACTTTTATTCCTTCCAAAAGACGCAAAATAATGTTTTTTTTCTTTCTGAGGCCTTCCCTCCTTTGAGATAGTCCCAGGAAAGCCTCTCCCCTCTCCCCTTCCCCACAACAAGGGAGAGAGACAATGGAAAAAAAACAATCTATGAGAGCCTAAAAATGTTACAGTTACAAACAATGTAGTTTAAAAAAAAAAAAAAAGCACACTACACAACAATAAAAAGAAAATTGCACAAAAGATGTAATGGCTTAACCAACAAAGGTGAAATGTCAAATGGGGCCCCTGAAACAAAGACAAGATGGTGAAGGCTTACAGAGTGGTTCTGATGGTAGATGGGTGCTGCTGGTGCTGCCTGGAACAGCTCTGGACCTGCAGTGGCAGAGTTTCCTGCTCCCTCTCTGTGGAAGTGATGGTGGCAGTGGTGATGACGATGGGTGTCTCTCTTCCTCTGGAGCTCTGTTTGGCACTGCCACTACTATCAGTCCGCCACACTAGACATGTGTGTGGGGATGAGTTCTGCTGCTTTGCTTCCTCTTCCTACCACCCTACTGGGCTTCCTTTGGTTTGGCTGGACTCAGCTGGTGTTAAGTGTCATCACTCTGGGTTGCCTAGTTCTTCGGGACCGGAGAGACAGTCTGTCATGCCACCCTGGCCCTGCTGATTTCAGCTGTTTGTCAGAGCTGTCACCTCCACACCACCCAGCTCAGCCCTGTGTCCTAAAAAATATTGTGGAAGGACAAAAATGGGGGAAAAATGGTGGTGGTGTTGGGGTCCCAAGGCCTCTCTGCTAGAGTGAGCCAGACAGAACGATCTCCCTTGTATTTCTAGTCATAGCATTTCCCTGCTAAAATCAGACCCACAGCTATGGTGTAAAATGTTTTGAATAAATAGTACGGAAAGATCCATGACCTTGTCTCTGTACTCAGAGGAGACATCTAAATGTATTTAAAGTAGTGCTTCTCCTTCTTTAATGCTTTCTAGACCTAAGGAAGTTGCAGCTGGAACAAGCCTTCTGCTCAGAAGCATTAGTGGACATAGATCATGTGGTTCCTCACATCCTGGTCCCTTCTCAGTGTTCAGCTTCACAATGTGGGCTGTAGGGGCTTGGTGTGTTTTTGGAGTTACTGTTAGATGCTATGAGCAATAGATTATGGACTAGGAGGGCTTTTTGTGTTGACTTGTAGCAGAGGAGAACTTTACAGACATTTTTTGGCATTAGCTGTAGAGAAGGTCTGGTTCTGTGCATGAATTTACATACCAGCCTAGAGCAGCTGCTGTTGTGATGGTAGTGGCTGCATCCCAGCGTTGTCAAGGCAAAGTTACCATGCTGAGGCATGGAAGGACTCAGTGTGCAGAGCAGCTCCTTGGCATGCTCTCTGCAAGTGGAACCTGCTGATCAGCAAGGGCTCTGCCAGCAGGCTGCATCCTGACAGGACTCTGACTATTTTTGTATGTCACCATAGGTGTTGTCTGGTGCAGACTTGAGCGGCACTGCTCAAGCCACGGAGGGAGTGAATGCTGCAGTTTGCACAGCATTTTCCGTGGCTTATTCTGGATACTTTTTCACCCACCTGGCATGTAAGTAGACATTTTTGTCCGTGCTGCATATGGAAATCAAAATGCCATAGAGAGGCCTTTTGTTGGGTAAAACTGCTGCCAGCAGCTCCAGCTGAGAAGGGGCTGTCTCTAACCAGCGGAGTGTGGGCAGTACTTGTAGCCTGCAGGGATTCTGTTCCCTTCACAGCATGGCCTGTGGCTGCGGTGTCTGGCATCTCCTCAGTTTGCTGGCTCAAGCAAGATGACTTCCAAGATGAGAAGACTGGGACAGTTTGGCAAGAGTTCTTGTGCAAACTGTGGCCTGCTCTCCAGGACTGAGGGGAAGCATCTTCTTGTCTGCGTTCACTCATCCCAGGTTGTGTCTGTGGAATTTGACACTTCCTGTGTGCTAAAAGAGCCATTCATTCCCTCTGTGATACAATCACAGAATCAGTTGGAAAAGGCCTCTGAAATAGACATTTCAGAAGAGTTCTTGTATGCTTCTGAACCCAGAATCTGTTCCTGTGCTGTGTCACAACAGAACTGCCACCATGGCTAAGGAGGACTGGGGTGAAGCTTTTCTGAGGAAACGTTTTCATCAAGCTTATGGCAATAGCTGTGTGCAATTGTTTCAGAACACTGAAATATAGGAAAAAGAGGAGCTGTAGCTCCTGCTGGGTGAGGCAGAAGCAATGACTGTTACAGAACCACTTGGTCTTTACTGGTCATAAGTTTCTATGGGTTGAGCGGCTGAAGAGGACAAAAGGTAGACACAAGGCAGTATTTTGTGCTGTTGTCTTGCTTGCTGCGTGACACAGGAGTTGCTGCTGGAGGGATGTAGTGAAAGCAGAATACTTTGTCTTTGGGTTGACTTTTTGGTGGGATTTCCCAGCATGGGCAGTTTTCTTACAACATCCGTTCTTTTTCCCTTGTGTGTTGTACATTACATTGCCTGTGCCTGGACAGAATCTGGTCCTTGGGGGAGTGGGAGAGTAGCCTTTGGCATTGGTAGTGTTTGACAGTCGTGGAGCAAGCTGTGGAGCTTGGACCTGTTGCAGTCCAGTGCCAGCCTGGTTGGATGAATGAAAGTATAGTCCAGGCTCTTTGCAGCAGCAGCAGAACCAGCAGGAGGAGGATCCTTGGCTGTCTTCTCCAGTTCCATTTCAGTGCTTTTAAGTAGATGAAAGTGGGGTTACTTGGTGATTTAAGCCATGATGGAATTTCTCGTGTACAAGAGAGTGCAGTCCCATCTAATTGGCCCATTTTACTTGAATTTGAACAACTTGTTCAGATGACTGAACTTGAACAACAGATGATTTCTTGTTAGCATGAGAGTCTACAGCTGAATATAAAGAAGGTTGCCTGTCCCTCATGCTGCTGCCTGTCTGCAGAGCCCAAAACCAACTTTGGCATTTCCTCTGGCTGCGTGTCTTACTGAAGAAGAGGCCAAAGGGGAGGATGGAGCCCACTAAGCTGCACCTGATACCACTGCAGGGTCTGAGCATCCAGAATCAGTAAGTGGCAACTCTGGGTAGCCCTGGCTGGAGCAAAAGCAGAGCTGGAGGTTTCTGATCAGACAGCACCTCCTGTGCATGGCTGAAGATGCTGATGGCTGGAATCCTTCCAGCCCTTCCAGAGCGCTTCCCTCAGCTGTGGTTGTCTGGAGCTGGCCTGGAGGTTGAACCTTTTGGAGGCTGACCTACAACAGAGTGAGCAAAACAATAAAGTAAGTATTTATTAAAAGGCCTCAGTGGGTATACTTGGGCCCCATCCACGATGAACTCCAAAATAGTCACAAAAATGGATGACCAGTCACAAGGTCGGTTATAAATAATCCCAACTTTATAACTGAAATGTGGTTGATTACATAATTACATTGCTTATGTAACACAATGAGTAAGGCCCTTTGGAGAGCAGGCGGGGCCATTGGGGATTCAGGCTGCTACTGGCTGTCTGGCCAGGTGGCGATTAGCTCACCCAGTGGGGACTGACTGCATGTGCCTTTTGAGCTATATAAGGAGAAGAGGTCTCAATAAAGCTGGCTGTTGCTGCATAAACTTCATGTGTGTTTGTTGCTTTCCTGTCTCTGACACATCATTGGGACACCCAGCCAGTGAGGTCTGGAAAAGGGGTGTGGAATTTGGACGTTTAGGCATCAGTTTCCTACTATTCTGACAGGGGCTGTGAATTTGTCTTAGCAAGAGACAAGAGATAGCATTAGGATGTCTTTGGAGGCTCCCCAGGTAAAAGTGAGGCCCTTTGTGCCCAGTGGCTGTGCAGGCTCCCTGTCCCTGGTGAAGAGAGCAGTGCAAAGATACAGTTTATAACCTTGCAGGATATGGAGGAGACACTACCCAGGAGGGACCTGGCCCTCTCCCCATAGCAGCTGTCCATAGCTAAAGGAACAACTGAGATGCAGTGGTGTCTGTAGCTGAATATACATAAGGTTAAGATTCCGAATGACAGGTTCTTTCCTGTCCCTCATGCTGCTCTGTCCACAGAGCACAAGGGCCGGGCCAGCACCAGCTCTGGCTGCCTCTGTACCTGAGGAAGAGGTTGAAGAGGAGGAAGGTGCCAATGAACTTGCACCTGCTGTCAGCCCACAGCCTGAGCAGCCAACATCAGTAAGTGCCTGCTTTGGTTAGCAGTGTCCTTGGTGTGATTCTGTCTATCGTGTAAAAGCAACCTTTAGATTTTGTGCCTTGAGTTGGAGAAGTGGACAGCAAAAATGGAGAGGCGAACAGCCATGGATGTGTCCAGCAGCATCTTCCTAGGAGCTTGCGTTTGAAATAGGATCAGAGAGGCAGGCATATTTCTGACCCAAATTCATTTTTTGTCCCAGATCTCCTCCTCTGTCCTGGCACCTACATGAGCTGCAGCTGCAGGCTCTGAAGAAGCATCCAGTCCCTGAGCTGGAAACTCAAGCACAAGCAGCTTGTGCACCTGGAGCACAAGTAGTTCCTCTGGCAGCACAGAACAGCTGAGAGAGAGGACAGAGGATGAGCACTTGGCCAGGTTGAGTATGTCTATTGTGATCCTTGTCTGCTGGAGCAGTTCCTTGTGTGTGCATGTGTCAACATGAGCTGTCCCCTCCTGTTCCTCCACACAAGATCTGTTGTGGTGCTTTGAAGTGGTGAAGGAACACCGGGGTGTTGGATGATCCATGAAGGATTCAGCCTAAGGCTGCAGGAAAGCCCTCATATATAGGAAGAGAAAAATATCACCTGCATTGCCTTCTGGGAGTTGATATGCAAATGCGGCTACAAAATTCTCTGCTTCCCCTGTTGTTATTGCTTCATATTTGCTGCAGTAATTATAATATTCCTAATCATCATTTCCCACTGGAACCCAGACAACCTTATATAAGTTACTGGTTCACCCTTCCCCTCACCTTTTGTGGTGTACCCCATACTGTGTTTGCCTTCTTGCAGGTAGGGTAACCCAATCCTGCCCATCCCTCATTTTTATCACCACTTTTAGGACTCTTTGCCAAACTCCTGAAGTATACTGAAGAGTCCAGTCTATTCCAAGATGGACATGGTGTGCTACACCAGGGTGTTGCTCTTGCCTCTGAGGGCAGTTCGGCCTGGTTTGGCTTTGCCTGACTATCCCTCCATGCAAAAGGCAAAACAGAGATTGTTTCTGGCTGAGCAGGAGGCTGTGACCTAGTCAACGAGTAGGCCCCAAGGAGCTCCTGTGGGACCCAGCTCCTGTGGGGCACAGCCAAAGTTATCTTCAGAATTTAGCTGAGGGACCTCATTCCTAGGGCTCATCACAGTAGCTTGTAACGCGAGCTGCTGCTCTTGAAGGGCAGAAAGGCATTGTTTAGCACTGCTTGAAGATGGAGATTGTGCCTCTTCTGGAAGCTCTTTGCAATATTCTTCCTGTTCTGGAAAGGGCAGCTGTTGATCAAAATTGATTCCAGAATCCAGGGGCCTTTGATGTTTGCAAGGATTAAAGCTTTTGTTGAATGTCGCAGTGGGGTTCATTGCCAAGAACAGAATGGTTTTGTTTTTCCTGCTGCCCTTAATGTTTATAGACAATAATTACATCTCTTGGTTACAGTTTTCTGTTCCCTTTCTCCTCTGACTGTTTCTCTATATGCTTAGATTTTAGTTTAGACTTTTAGTTTTGTGCAGGCCATCTGTGCTGCAGATCTGCTTGTCTTGCTGCTGTTGTTCTTGTGGTGGTGGTGTGGTGGTGGTCCCTGTTTGACTGAGTTGAAAGGGCCCAGTGTCCCAGAGAGTGTGGCTGCCTTTCTGATCTGCTGCAGAGTGGGATCTCTGTTTTGAAGTGAGCATCTTTCCTTTGGATTTTTACAGAGATGCAGGTGAGCGAGGGAGATTCCGAGGCTAAATACACAGAACTGGAAACTTTTGGGTGAGTGCAGGCACAGTTCCTACTTCAAAGGGAGGGGCTGAGTACTTGGCTGGTGTCACAGCTCCCCAATGTGACATCAGGCAAGCTCCAAAGCTGTTCAGACACTGTGGTGAGATGCTGCCATCTCTCAGTACTGGTCGGTGTTTATGTAGCTGTAATCTGAAGGCATGGCAAAGACACCTGGATGTTGGCAATGTCTTTTCTGCAGCAAAGAGCAGCACCAGGCAGATCTGTCCCTCAAGTGTGTTGCACCTGTTTGCCACTTTCCTTAGGAGAAATCATTTTTGCATGTCTCAAAAGAACACAGAATATGTGGGAATGAAAGGAGGTAAAACTTCATTGCCTCAAAGGTCAAGTTAGCAGCTGAGAGCTGTCAGGGAACAGCTCTCAGAAACATACTTTTCCAGTGTTTTACTGAAAACAAGATTCAGTGGTCAGGATGACTACCACCTAGTCTAGAAGCCAAAAGCAGAAATGAAAGAAGCAGCTCTCTTTTGTAGCTGAGGTGGCAAACCCCAAAGCTTCAGGGGAATGCTCAGTGCCAGTGCACTCTAGAGGAAAAGGCATCATCTGCCTGATGGCAGACCCCTTGTGGATCCTATGAGGTTTACACCTTTCCTGTAAAAAGTCCACCAAGTTGTTCCCTTTTGAAAGCCAGCTCTGATGACTGTAAATGGGATTGATTTGCAACATTTCCGCTGGGAGGAGCCAAATGTACAAGAAGTCACCTGAAAGTAGAGTCCTGCCTGTGTCTGGTGCACTGAAGAGAAGCATCTGCCGATGGCTCTGGACCCAGAATGCAGCTGTATAAGGATCCTTTGTTTTGAGTACTTCTCCATTTTTGTGTGCAACAATGGAAACCTTTGCCTACCCTGGCTGTGGCTGGAGACTACTTTATTTGCCAGCTGCAGAAAAGAACAGTCTAGAGGCTTTTCTCTAATGGCTGTTACATGGCTTCAGGCTTCTCAGAAAGCCTGTATGGTGGTGCCTGAGTTTGGCAGATAGACTTCAAAGACAGGTGTGATCAGTCCCAACTGGCATGTGTGTGCCTGAAAAAATCCCACAGATGCACAGATAGAGGAATAGAAAAGGGAAAAAAGATCTAGACCAGAATCTGTCCTGTTCTATTTGCTGTCTGCCCCAGGACTTTTTTCCCTGTTGGACCACGGTGTCTTGCACTTGCAAGGACTAAAGGACTTCTCCTTTCTCTGCTGCTGTTTTGTTTCTAGGGGTTTTGGCACTGTGCAGGGCAGTGCAGACTGCCACAGAAGAGGTGAGCATCAAGCAGCACCACAGCTTGTGCAGTTCTTGAGTGCCCTCCTCCCTGCTGTGAGTTGTGGCTGAGCTTTGGGTTGCCAGCAGAGCTTTGCTGCAAAGATTAAAGTGCAGAGCAGTGTCCACCTGCTAAACATATTTGGGATAGATTTTGTCAAGGAGGCCAAGTGGTATCTTTCAGAGGAGGTCACACTAGCTGGGTCTTAGTGCCAAGGTGGTGTCTTAGAGCATGGGACTGCTCTTTGGGGTTGCAGCTCAGGGTTCCCGAATTCTCATTTCTGGCTGCTAGCAAATACATGGGAATCATGCTGGTAGTTCCTCAGACACCTGCAGTGTGGGAACCGTGCCTTCGGGAACCTTTGGGAACTGTGCTTAGAGAGAGGTCTGCAAGGAGTCTCTGAAGGGCCTAAGCCCTGCTCAGAGCCTGGTGTGCACTGCTAAGGATCAAGGCGTGGGTTATTTCTTTTTACAATCAGGCAGTAATTGCAAATGTCAGTGGTGTGAAGGAAAGTGTTTTAGTGGAGTGAAATAAAAATTCCTGAAGTGAGGAAGTGCTAGTATTGTCTTTTTTGGATGTGTCCTTAATGATGGAAAAAATGCTGTGATATATTCATCATCCCAGCGTTTGTTTTTTTTTTTTTTTTTTTTTTCTGTAAAGTTTGTAGGGTTTGTATTTTTTGGGGGGGGTGGGGATAACCCTCAGGATTTTTTTTAGGATGCCTTGTTATCTGTCATGTCTGTAGGAGTTTGCTTTGTTGTTGTGCAATGGAGAATGCCAGTGGCTGATGGAGTAATGATCAAGACCCCTAGAACTGCCAAATGTTTCCCATCAGTTTTGCTCAATTTTTAATGCTACAAAATGGCTTCCGGCTTGCAAGAGGTGTGTGATGATAAAATAAGGCCCTGGGGGAAGACTGTGGGTGCAGCAAATGTTGTTAGAGCTTTGAGGTGGAGAGTTAGACCTGAGTTTTCTCCCAGGTTTACAAGGCAAAGGATCTCTGGCTCTTTGTCCTGGGATTGGTGCCCAAGCAAGCGGTGTAAAGGGCTCTTGCAAGCTCAGCTATGAGTTCCTCTCATGTCCCGTCACAAGGCAGTTTTGCCCAGCCCAACTCTACCAGACCAAAATCACTGTCTCCGTGTTCTTGTTGGGGTCCTGTGCCACAGACTTCTTTAGTTCATGGTTCTCCATGTCGTTTTAAGTGGCCATAAAAATAATTAGTCTCTTGCAAGAGAGCAGCAACAAACTGTGCGTGAATGAAATCCACATCATGCGCAACAATAAGAATGCGAACCTTGTGAGCTATGTGGACAGGAGAGTGGTTCTGCTGTTGTGCCATGAAGGGTCATTCACATCCTGTGAGCCAGAGGTTCAGCTACTCCTTTGGTCTCTGGCAGAGGATGGAGCTGTTAATTTCTGTTTCTGTGCTGATGTACAGCATCTTGGAGAGAGATTGCATTGAAGCTGCATCTTTCCTGACATTCCTAGTTTGAAGTGCACTTTTAAAGACCTCAGCCCTATCTCACTGAGCCAACAGCCTACAAGTTGCTGCCCTCCCTCCATGTTTTCTTGCTGGGTTTGGGGTTTGATTTTTTCCCACTTGTCTTAAGTGCTGACAAAGCACTGTAGATTATATTTACCTTGGCCTGTTCCCAGTGTTTTACATTGGTACGGATACCAAGAAGTCTTTTAGGTTGCAGACTTCAAGCCCTGAAAAGCCTAGTGAATGACTATAAACTTCCTTTTATCTTCCTCTGAGAGAAACACAGAAACAAGAATCCATCAGGTTATGTAAGCGTGTGCATTCATCTCCAGCCTGTTGATTCCTCCGTTCAGCTACCTGATGCACAAGGAACTCTGGAATGCTTGTAAAGGAATACATGGATGGAGGTTCATTACACATTGTCATTAGGGAGAGTCATATGGCAGATGGAGAGAGATAGCAGCTGTCTCTCAGGAGCTAGCAGACTGCTAGCCGGTCAGTGGTGGGATGAGAGGCAACAGTGCTTCTCCTTATGGAAGCTGCTCGGTGACACAGGCACACGCACATATTCACTCATGCACACCAGGTAGCTCGTCTACAATCCCCAGTGGCAAAGCAGTGGGAGGAGTCTTCTATGGAGTTCTGAGGAGGAGGTTTATTCATCCACGCACACAAAGGGCTTCAGGAATGAAGACAGGGAACCATGGAGTGCCCAGGCTTTCGGTATAGGGATGAGGGAGGGCGGAGCAGAGCACCAGGGTCCAATGGGCTGAGGGCTCAGGGGCGGAACAAAGGGTTACAGCCAATAGCGTACCAGGGGGCGGAGCACTGCAGCACAATGGAGCCAATGGGTAAGCGGGGAAGGGAGAACATTCTAGATTAGATGCAAATAAGGAGGAAAAGGGATGGAGAAGCCAACAGACCAACCAGGGAGATAGAATTGGGGTGCATTTGCATAAGCAGAAAGGCATCCTGGGAGAGGTGCCACTTTGTCACCCTAATGACAGAGATACCTTTGACTTGGGGTCTGTCACTCTAAGGGGCCACAATGAACCTTGGCTCTTTAGGCCTACTAGCCTCCACAGGATGGTGCTTGTGCTCTCTGTAGCTTGGGCGGGATGGTCTTTCCAAATGGGTGGTAAGGAGAGGCGTGATTCAGTTTCCTGAACTTCCTTTCTGCCTTTCTCTTATGATAGGCAGTAGCAAGAGCATTTGAAGCACCTGCCAGTGTGCCTGCCCTTTTCGTGGTGTGTTTGTGTTTCCCTCTCTAAAAACTTGCCTGGAGCCTGTGTGTACTGCACTCCTTCTCATAAGAGCAAATGTGCTGGTAGCACAATGTCAAACAAGTGGCAAAGACAGATACTCACAGGTCTCTTGCAGAATTCAGACTCAAAGAAGCTTTGCACTCAAAGTGGTGTTTGCAAAAACATCCACTGTTGTCTGACTGTTGCCACTGCAGCCATTCTCCTTCAGTCTGTGTTTCAGGGCACTGGCAAGAGGAACAATTTCCCTTTCTCTTTTAAAAGAAAATACACCCTCACGTAGAAAGGCACTGCTATCCTCATGTTGGAGCAGCAAGCTCTTGCCCTTGCCTGTCCTGAAGTCTGTCCTGTCATGGCTCACCATCCCCTGGCAAGTCAGTCTTGCAAATATGCCTCTTCCCTGCTAGTGGGATGAAGTCAGATGAGGAGCGCTTAGACTCATGTTTCTTTTTGCTTTCTCAGTGCCTGCAAGACCTGGATTTCCTTCACTCCAATCTAGTGATCCACTGAGACATCAAAAGCCACAACATTCTCCTAGGCTTGGACAGATCTGTCAAGTTGGGTGGGTGTTGTTGGCCAGGCTCAGCTGTGGTGGGCTGTGGTGTGGGGGTGCCTTTGGGTTTGGGTGACTGCCACTTCCCCAAGAGTGGTGCCTGTGGCAGTGCAGTCTGCCCTGCTGCAAGTGCAGAGCACAGCTACAAGGTGCAGGGAGGTGTAGCTGGGAAGAAAGTGTCAGGAGTGGCTTTGGGTTGTGTGTGTCCCTTCCCTCAAGGCACTTACAGTCTAAAGCTTCAGGGGACTAAAAGCCACTGTCTGAAACTCAGGGCTTTTGCTAAGTGGCCAATTCCATATTTCCTCAGCTGCAGGCCTAAGAAATGCCAGCATGGCCCCTTCAGCAGCTGGATTCCACACTGCCTTCTTGGATGTTGGTGCAGTGGGGAATTCTTTTGTTTGCTTTCCTAATTCACACTGCTTGATCAGAGTGGTTTTTGGCCTCACTGCTCAGCTCACTGCTGAGCAGAGCAAATGGAGATCAGCTGTTGGAACTAACTGGATGGCTCCAGAAATTTTCACCAGGAAAGCCCTATGGTCCCAAAATGGACATCTGGTCCCTTGGCATGGGGATCAAGATGGTGGAAAGGAATGCCTCCTTACCTGATGAAAACCTCCCACACAGTATGCTGCAACTACTCGCAGGTACTACTGTCATTCTAACAAAATCTGCCCCCATTCTTCTGCCTGTGAAGCTTGGTAACACCTAAGGATGATAGGTTCCAGGTTGCAAAGTCTCTTGTGCTTCTTGCCCTGTTTTTTCCCTTTGCCATTTAATTATGAACAGCACAGAAAAATTGTGATGCCTTTTGCTTGATGAAAGCTTTGACTAAGGGAACAGTGCTGAGCTGTATTTTATGGAATAATTCTTGGGAATAGTAGAGTTAGACCAAAGCCCCTCTTCCAAATCACCTGTAGAGCTGGTGTCACTTCTCAGAGAAGTGAAGTGTGCTTTTGTTGATGGAGTTGCTCCTAATTCCATCAGCCAATGGAATCAGGAGTCAAGGAAAGAGCCTTTGCATATTGGACTGGCTGTGGCTGCCTCTGGCTTTGGTTTCTTTTGGTTGGGGTAGGAAAGGCATCTCCCATCCTCTGGCAGGAAAAAAAGTGCCACTGGAGAGTGTGGTTTGTGCAGTAGGGTCTGTGTGAGCAGTTTGGGGTGCAAAGGGAACAGGTAGAGTGAGGCATATCTTTCTTCTCTATGTTCGAACACTGATAAGCACTGGGGGCACCCCGAAGCTGCAGAACTCCAGTCTGCTTGGTTGTGAGACTTTCTGCACTGCTGTCTGGGGACAGGTGAGGACAGACCCTGGTCTGTCCAGGACCTTCTGCAGGTAAAAGGCAAAGTGGCTGCAGGGTGTGTCAGCTGCCCGCTGCCAGGGGCTCCTCATCTGCTCAAGTCCAAGGTGTCTGATGGGCCCCGCTCCTAAGAATCTCCAGTTGGGAGCTTTTCAAAGGAAAACAAAAGAGAATCTGTCCTGGGATGGGTCGGAAGGAGCTTTTCAAGGTCACCTAGAGCAAATCTCCTTACGCAGAAGATGTCTGGATTAATGGATTTTTGGTACTGTGAGCCATGTTTGCCTCATGTAGCAAGGTCCTGGATGTGGATACAGAGGTGCACAGAATGCCCTCCATTCTGTATCTTTCTGATAGTCAAGGAAAGCCTGTTTCAGCCTTGAGGAAAGCAGAAGTTTGATTTTGATTTTTCACTTTGGGCAGCATCTGTTTGTAACCTCAGCCAAGCCAATCTCCAGCCTGACACTGACACCTCTGATCATGGCAGCACAGCAGTTTATGGCTGATAGGAGATACAAGCTCTGGAAGAGGTCATTGTTGTTTTTTGTAGTTTGTAGCTTCCAGTTTGTAGTTTGTAGTTTGTTTAGACTGATAGTCAAAATAAATACAATAAAACCTTCACTGTGTTGGAAGCTTCCCTTTGTTCTCACCCTGTGAATAAGCTCTAAATTTGCATTTGAATGGTCAGGTGTTTCTTAAACATGGAAAGGCCCATGGAATGGGAATGGGAATGGGCATGGTTTGGAAGTGGGCAGGGGTCTTCTTCCTCCATTGCCTCCAGGCCACACAACCTCTTGTGGAGATACAAGCTTGCAGCTGTGAATAGAGGAAAAGATTAGGGCAAAATGGAGAGTGGTGTCACTGCTCGGGACTCTGCTGTGGCAGTAGAGTGTGTTGCAGTTCCTGGGAAAAGGTTGGAAGTGTCTGTTTTGCTCTGGGCAGAGGGGGAGGAAGCCAGGCTTCTCCTCAGGCACAGGTGCAGGTGAGCATCCAGCTGGCACACAAGTTCTGCCATGGGAGCTGAGGCAAACATGTGGGAGTGAAAACTTGTGCAGTTGGGATCTGTGTGAGCAATGGCCTCTCTCAGCTCGGCACCCACCTCAACTGGAGGAGCTGCACAGACAGAGCTCCCTGGGGCCATACTGTCTGAGAGACTGGGAGGAGACACAGCCAGGACAGGTGACCCAAACTGGCCAAAGATATATTCCAGACTGTCTGACATCCTGCTCAGTATTTCAAGCTGTGTGCAAGAAGGAGGAAGGAGGGGATGTTTGGAGTGATGGCATTTGTCTTCCCAAGTCAGGAAGTCTTCCCTGTAAGGCATGAGGGAGCCCAGCTGTCCTGGAGACGTGAAACACCTGCCTGCCCATGGGAAATGATGAATGAGTTCTTCGGGGTTCTTTGCCTGTGTGTGTGGCTTCTGCATTCCCTATGCAGTTGAATTGTTCCCACTTGTGAGTTTTCCAGCTTTTACCCTTCCAATTCTCTGCCCAGACTATCTTGTTGGGGGGGCACTGAGTGCAAATGTCTGTGTGCGGTGCTTGGTTGCTGGCTGGGGTTAAACCACAGCATGAGAAATAGAGAAAAAGTGGTTTAAATGCAAGAACAGGGAGAATGAGGCTTCCAAATTTTGAAATGGTGGTGGTTTTTCTGTTTTCCTAAGCCTGCTTCCTGTAGCCTGTCCAGCACCTGGCCTGTGGTCTGTGCCTCACAACTTCCAGTTTTGCTGGCACTGGCCCATTTGGGTCCACTGTTTTTCTCCTACCAGCACTCTGTAAGTTGCCCCACAATGTGTTGGAACTTTCTTTTCTTTCTTTACATTCACCGCAGGCAGCTCCCTTTGATGTGGTGATGTAATGATCCCTCCCACAGATGTGCCCAGGGAAGCTCCCAGAGGTGCATCTCAGATGGGCAAGGCTCCTTGGAAATGCCACAGCAGTGCAGCAGCAGGATTATGTGTACACAGCGAACGTGCTGCTTGGCTTTTCATGTTTTCATCAATCCTATCCTTTTTTTTAAGCCTGTGTCCCACCTTGTTCTGTGGAGAACATTTGAGAAGCTCTTTGAATGGATTTCCTGAGGCTGGGGATGCAGCAAGGTTGAGGTGGTGGTTTCAGTCCTAAGTCATATCAGTTGCTTGCTGATGTTAGCTCTTAAGTAAATGGAGAAAATGACAGGCTTTCAAATATAGGGAATTACACTGGATATTGAAAACAATTATTCTTCAACAGGATTTCTATATAGCACTGCAGCTTCTCAGCTTTAGGAACAATTTTCCAATACCACTATCACTCAGTGCATGCAAGAGTTCATCCAAACTTTAGCATTCCCACCTGGTGCTTTGTGTCACAACTGACCTGACAAGGTGTGTGATGTTCGTTATAAATTTTTTTCAGGCTGAACAAAGACACCAGGTCATGTGTCAGGGAACTGTTACTTGGAAATGGGGTGAAAAAAGAGAGCAAGAGACAAAGGGAGAGGGGACTGATCCACTTCCTTTTATTGTTCTCCTGGTGTACACCTCTTATGTAAACCAGATTTTTGCCACTGTTTCGGGCATGTGCAGTCAGCCTTTTGGTGCTTTCCAGGAAGGGAGTTGGGAGTGGGAGTTCACACAACAGCACTGAGCACAAATCTCAAGGTAGAAAAAGAAGTTGGCTGAGCTCAGCACTTTCCCATCTCTGCAGCACCTTCTCTTTGAGTCACAACTTTTCTATTGCAACCATCTGAATGTTTGAGATAAAACATTCTTATGCTGGTGCTCCACAACAGGTGATCGTGTTATTATCTTGTTATGCACAACACTAATGGTTTTCTATTCTAGTAAAAAAAATACTTGAAAGCATGGCGCTTTATAATATTCTTGTGAGATTTTGAAAGAGGAATGTTGTTTTTATGTTTCTTGAAGAACTGCTGGACTGGAGGGTGAAATATGCAGTAAATAGCATAAGTCACCAATATGAGAAAAGCTGTTTGGTTTACATGAAATCATAGAATCATAGAATATTTTGGGATTTCATGGATACTAAAGACCATCTAGTTCCAACCCCTGTGCCATGGACAAGGTCACCTTCCACTAGACCTGGTTGTCCAAGACCCATCCAACCTAGCCTTGAACACTCCTAGGGAAGGGACAGATGCATCTTCCTTGGGCAGCCCATGTCAGTGCTTCAGCACTCTCACAAACAAGAATTTCTCCCTAACATCTTATCTAACCCTGTCTTCTCTCTGTTTGAGACCATTTCCCCTTCTCCTATCACTACATGTTTTTGTAGTGTCCCTTTAGGAACTTGAAAGGGCTGTAAGGTCTCAGAGAGCCTTATCTTCTCCAGACTGAACAAGCCTAGTTCTCTCACCTGTCCCTCATAGCATAGGTGTTCCATCCCTCTGATCATCTTGGTGGCCTCCTCAGCACTTGCTCTAGTAACAGGTCCATGTCCTTCCTATGCTGGGGAGCCCAGAGCTGGATGCAGTGTTCTGGGTGGGGTCTCACCAGAGCAGAGTGGAAATTCACCCCAATTGACCTGCTGCCCACACTGCTGGTGATGCAGCCCAGGACACAGTCAACTTTCTGGGCTGTAATCCCAGCTTTGTTGAAGCTAACGAGGTTCCCGTTGGCCCACTTGTTGAGCTTATCGAGGTCCCTCTGGATGGCACCTCGTTCCTCAGGCATGTCACGTGCTCAGCATGGTGTCACCCACAAATTTGCTGAGGGTGCACTAGATCGCTTTGTCTTAGGTCCTTGATGAAGGTCACACTGATTCCAGTATGGGCCCTTGAGGAACACCACTTTTCACTGATGTCCATAGGGACACAAAGCTATTGACTACTACCATCTTGATATGCCAATCCAACCAATTCTGCTTCCACTGAACAGTTCCATCAAACCCACCTCCCTCCCATTTAAGTAAAAGATGTTGTGGGGAATAGTGCTACAGTCCTTACAGAACTCTGGAAGATGACATCTGTGGCCTTTCCCTTGTCCACTAGTGTAGTCACTCCATTATTGAAGACCACCAGGTTGTTCAGCGGGACTTGCCCTGGATGAATGTCTGCTGGCTGGCCAGCTGGGCACCCCTCCCTCCTCATGAGAGATTTTTTTTGCTATCCAGGTTCTTGTGGGCTGAGTCATGCTCAGAATGCATCTCATAGGAAGTTTGTGAGGTGCACAGCCCACACTTGGTCTGGGCAGCCAGCACAGGCTCCTGCCAGGAACATGCAGCAGGACAGCAACTGCCTGTTCAGTCACTGAATTTGCTGCTTGCTGCAAGCAGGTGGCAAATCTGCAACTTTCCCACTTTGTTTCATTAGCCAGCCTTTTCTGTGGTCACAATAAACTGTCCTAGAGACTGTACAAACATGAAAAACACGAAGACAATGTTCTAAATATTATTGCTTCTTCTTCCTCCTTCAACTGTCTGTAGTAATATCTTTCTGCTCTCAAAACAAACAACTCGCCCAAAATACAAACTTACTGTGTCCAGAAACAGTTTCCTATGTTTTAAAGAGCAACATGTACATTTTTTTCCTGGGTTTTCTTGGTGATTGGTTGGTTTTAGTTTTGTTATTTTTTTGAAATGTACCTGCAAATGTGTGATTAGTGTTCTTGTGAACAGTGCTTCTACTTTACCTGCTCTTCCACTCCCCAGTTGGATGCATATTTCCTTTTCCTCCTGCCCTCTTTTTATAGTGCTCTACATTAATATAGAGTGCATTGTACATTAATGCAGATTATAATGCATTCTACATTAATGCGTAGGTGTTTTCCCTCCACTGATTGTATGAACTCTAATTGGTTTTACCTTCAGGCTGTACCTGTCCTCTGACTGTACATCATCAAACTGTACATTTTTTACTAATGTCTTAGGCAGAAATTGTGTTAGGAACTATCAGAGTTTTCCTTTTCTCATGTGATGAATGCCTGGTCAGTCTTTCACTCCTGATAGCTCTGGCAGCATCACCTTGGTGCTTGTTCAAAAGCTTTTCAATCATCACATCTGCAGCAGGACATGAGGAGTGTTCCTGTGTGAGAAGGCACTGCTGAAATGGCCCTGGAGTCCTGGGGGCTCTTGGCTGATGGCGGAGCATGGGGGCCAGAGAAAGGCACCAGTACAGGGAGAAAGCAGCACTCAGACTTTGTCAAGGAAATGACAATTTATTTCTTTTTTCTTGGCTGACTAGTTCCTGGAGGCATGCTAGTGCTACTGGCGGGATGGTCTCTTCTTGGGTCGGGGAGAATCCTGGGAGTTTGGGGCTGTCCTCTTCCGGGCATGCCGGGACTCCCCAGAAGAGCGGTCCCTGTCCTGGTCAGGAGCAGAGGGCCTGCAGCCCTGAGCAGATGGACCTACTGCTGCCACTGTCTGCTCCTGCTTTTCCTGGGGCTGGTCCTGCTCTGAGCAGGTGGGCGTAGGTGGGGGGTGGCTGGGACTCCGTTGGAGACTGGTTTCTGATGTTCCAGCTTCTTCCTCTACCTCAGAGCCTGTGGGTCGACTGGCAAGAATCACACCCTGGGAGCTAGTGTATCTGGAGCTACTGGAGTTGGTGCTGGCATGATGGAAGCACAGCAGCCTACGGGCTTCGTCACTGCACTGGCCTGCAATGACATTGAGGATGCCGTAGACTAGCGATGCTGTGTGCCCATTTAGGAGAGGTTCCAGCAGCTCGACCAAGGTCTCTGCATTCGTCCCACAGACACAGAGGCCGTGCAGGATGGAGCCCTCTGCAGCCTCTGCTCGCCACCACTGGTCGTGATAGACTCCTGCCAGCCTCCAGCGTAGCCAGGGAAGCACAGGGTCCAGCAGTTGCTGTTGCCTTTGAAAAAGTTCTGCCCAGACCTCAGGCAGGAGGCCATCTATGAACTCTGGCTCTGCAGTCTCCTGCTCATCTGGAGACAGCATCCTTTGTGGAGAAGGTGGAAGTGATACCCCAGGGTGATAGGGTCTGTTTTGGGCCAGGTGGAACGGAGCACTCCCTGCCTGGCTGCTGTCCTCTGCCTCTTCTGAGGCTGTGATGGCAAATTGTAGGTAGTCCCGTTCGCTCCGCTCAGAAAACCTGACAATCTCCATAGGTCTGTTGCAGAGTGGGCAAGCTGGATTTGTCTTTGCCCACCGCAGGATGCAGCCCAGGCAGAACTGGTCATTACAGGGCAGAGCAGAAGCCACATCACTCCGAGTGTTGTGGCAGATGGGGCAGTGCCAGTCTGCCCCTGTGGCCATGTCTTCTTGCTGCAGCAGGCTGGGGAGAACTGAGGGCCAGAAGGAGCTTCCACTTGCAGGCACACTCAGTAAAACTCCAGGCTTGAGATAAACTGGCCCAGCCAGGCTCTGCAGGCACTATAACATCACCAGGATGATGTTTAATGTAGAATGCACTATAATAACCAGCAAGGGATGTGATATCACAGTCTATCTCCTGGTGATGTTATTCTCCATCATCCAATGATGTCACAGTTAAATGTATGTCTGGTCCCTAGATATAAGCGCTGAGGGATGTTAGGTTACAACCCATCTCCTGGTGATGCCATCCTCCCACCTAATGATGCTACAATGGGGTGTCTGTCCCTGCATTTCCTTGTGCCTCTATACAAACATCCAGGGCTACTGCACCTCCATGTTATACTCTCTCTTCTCACCCATGTCTTTGGCTCACCACCATAGTTAAATGCCAATCACCAAGGCCTTGGCCATGTCTCCAGTTTTAATATCAGTTCATCATGGCATTTCTACAGACATTCCTGTGAATTCTTAGGTGAATCTTCATTCCTTATTTTGAGCAGGATTTAAGCTTATGGATCTGATCCACTCAGTTTCATTTTTCCCTTTTCCTACCAAGCATTTGAGCACTCTTGTGAAGCCTCAGTTGTTTCTGGAATGAAGTAGTTAAAATATGTACAAGGTGGGAGCAATAGAGTCGTTTTGAGAGGGGAGACCAGGTCAAACTCCACAAAAATAATGACCTGAAGGAACAGACACTCAACTGGAAAGTCAGATCCACAACCTGGCTCTATGCACAGAGGTCTTCCCCAAAGCACTCTAAACTAATTTCCTTAACATTTAGAAGGATGGGTCTTTGGGTGTATCTCTGTCACTCCTTCTGTTCTCTACTTTCATCAGAAGTAGAGAATTAGAACAAGAACAAATATAAAATTTACCTTTTCTGATAAAGAAAATCCCACAACAAAGTGGGTCTTTTGCTCTGATTCAATGTTCTCCCTTTTTAGGCTGCAGATTTTTTTTCAGTTCACAGATCAACTGGACCAGGTGGACCATATAAATTGGTGCTCAACAGGCATTTTTCAGTAAATGCATGCTTGGGTTGATGTCTGAAAATTAGTGTTAAGAGAGATGATTACTATAAAAGCTGTTCTCAAACTTCTAGAGTTGGGTAGAAAGGTAGGTGAGTAGGCAGGTAGGTAGGTAGCTAGATAGTTGGACAAACAGATGGATGGACAGACATAAAAGCTTCTTTTTGTTAAGTTTCAAACTATGTTACATACAAATTTAATACAATTTTATTTTAACCCCAGGATGCTTGTCTATTAGAAATGTAAAGAAAATAAATACATACATTAGTTGTATATGAAATTGATAGGATCCATTGACTATATCTAAAGGGAAAGAGGTAAAAATTTGACAATAACATCTCAGTTGCCCATCATCATGAGAAAAATTAGAAGTATTTCATCAAATAGGCAGTATTTCAGGAAAGGCCCCACACCTTTGATATGATGGACCAAGAGAGAGAATTAATGGCCTATGCAGCTAAGAGTGCTTACTGAAGTAATGACAGATTAACTCCCTGTTGGAGACTCTGAAATTGATTTTTGTCTTCCCAGCCTTGTGAAACAAGATTCATCACTTGAAAGAGCAGTGGTAGCAGTAAAGTCAATTGCATGTGGCAGAGGTGTATTGAAGAAATTATTTAGAAAGTTCCGTGTATAAAATGGGTTATTAGGATCAAAACAGGGTCAGAAGCCCTTGCATTTCATGGCTCTGTAGGAATGTAAGAGGAATGGGAAGAAAACCCTTGCTCCAAGTAAGTGAGAGGGGAATGTTTCCTTGAGTTGAGTGTGCACTCACATGCACAGGGACACTGTCTAAGCTGAGAATAACTGCAAATGATTCTGTGAAGGCAGAATTTTATTTAGTGGTCTTTCCTCTTTCATGGTCTTTTGAATTGCAATGATCAAACCAGAAGTACAAAAATTTTGCATCTGACCTTTGATGGCTGTAAATAATCAGAGTCTGACAAAATAAGGCAGAGTCACTGGTAATGCCAACAAAGCATCAGCAGTTTGGCTTTGAGCCTTGTTTCTTCACACAAATGGACTTGTTGCTGTTGGCAATAAACGTGTTGGAAGTGGTTAACACAAATAGATTGAGATACCCCTCACCACTTGCCCCACTGGACTAGCAGGAGATATATAATTTACCCTCCAGGCTTTCATATCCTCATTGTATATATGTCTTTTGTAAGAAACTGCTGGAAAACTGAATTTAAACCACATTTTATTATTTATTTATTTAGTAGTACAAGGAAGGAAAAGAAAGTCAGGAAATATTGGGGAGAAAATATCTGTAAGCCATACCAAAAAAGAAGATCTGACACAGCTCTGTCTAGGATTGCTAGATTAGCTTTCCTTATTCACTAGAAGTAAACTAATCCAGCATCATTCTCTGCAGAATGTCAGTAGGAAGTTTCCTGAGAAAACTGATTACAACTAGTTCATCTGCAATAAAAAAAATTAAAAGAGACATTTTTCTCTACTACCAGTTTTACTTGCTGGTAGTATCCTTTTCTCTTACATATATATAAGTGGTACAGAGTATTACAGAATTAAAAAATTAAAATAAATATGTCTTGTGTCTTCTCCAGTGATATTCTAGCTGTGCCTCTTGAAATATTTACTTTTTGTTCATTATTAAATGACTCCTAATTTGGTGTGTCACATGCAATTTCACATGTAATACAAGCTCTCTCAGCATGCCCTTTTTCTTATGTATGAATATCTAAATGACAGATACCAAGTCAGTGTTGCCAGGTGTGGATATTCATCATGGTACAAACACAAGAAAGTCAGTTAAATCCAATGTCCATCTGCTAAGATACTTAGATACAAAAAGCACTACCAAAGCTGCAGCTTACAGCAGAAAAGTCAATGGAGCAAGCGTTCAAATGTTTGCTGTCAAACACATGCTAAAACAATGTGCAGAACTGTGGTCGTATTCCGTAGACAGACAAGGACTTGTGCATGCATGCTTTATAACATGGCACAAAGGCAAGAGCTACTCATCACTCTGAATGAGGAAGCACTTGATACTCCTCACTCCAGGATATGGCAGTATTGAATTATTTGCATTGGAAATGATCTTTAAGATCAAGTCCAACTGTAAAATTAAAACCTTTTTTTAAGTACCGAACCTTGTTGTAAATCCAGTTATTTAAATTTTACAGTTTCTTGCAGGGTGAGGAAAGGCATTGCTTTCCCAGGTGCAGCAGAAATGCATATGCCAAGAATGATTCCTGACAGCAAAACAATGAAGGAAATATCTAGCAACAAATGTGATCCAGCAGGGTTATAACCTGGGCTGTTTCCTATTTAACCTGTGGGCAGTGGACAAAGAAAAGGAGAGCCATTGTGGCACTGGCAGATGATGATAAACTAGGGAAGAGAAGGACAAGGAGGAGACTGACAATATGTACGAGAGCAGGGCTGCCATCCACAGGTACCAGAACTGGGGGAGGAATGAGCTAAAAGGAATTCCATCAAATTCAGCAGGGACAAAAGGGATTATCACTTCTGCTTGGCACTTGTCAGAGCGCAAATGGATCCTGCCTCCAGGTCCTGATCCACAAGTCAACATGTAAATTAACAAAATAGGACAAATTCAGGGAAGGCCACCATGAGAGTAGGGCTGTAGCTCTGACTCTGATAGGTGAGGCTATGGGTCCAGCACTGGTTCATTCTGGAGCAGAGACAGCTGTAAGGCATCTGAAAGCACCTTGAGGCTATGGGATGGGATCAAGGGGCTGAGGCCACTCTCTTCACAGATGTGCCTGCCTGGCAGGAGAAAAGATAAAGTAGTATCAGCTGAAGCGAGAGAGCTTGGGCTGGAGATAAGGAAAAACTTAGGACAATGTGGTGGAATGAGGGCCCAGAGAGTTTTTGCATCCTTTAACTGGTAAAGCCCCAGGCAACCTGGTCTGACCTGATGAATGACTGTGCTTTGAGCAGGAGGCTGAAGGAGAGATCTTGTGAGGGGACTTCCAGCCTAAACAATTCCTCAGCTTTAAATTTTCTGTGACTGGTGACCTCACCAATGTTCCATCGGTTCCTTGTATGGTCAGCCCGAGTGCCTGATGGAAAGCGGAGCACAGTGCCCGTAAGTCTTCCCAGACTTCTCTAGTAGTCTAGTTCCTGTATTGACCCAGCCTTTTTTCTATATTTTTATACAGCTTCATCAAAAAAGTCTGTTTCTATTAATATACACAGGCATTGTCCTTTAAATATTTGAGTAAGAGCAGAATCAAGGTGAGGAGTGCGTATTTTTGAAATTATCCATGTCCTGTTACCCAGTGTGATTCCCTTTTGTCTTCTGTAAACCCACACATACCAATTTTTCAAAATTGTTTAGAGCCTGCTTTCCTCTATTAAGGAAAAGACTAGAAGGAAATGTTGCAGGCTCTACACAATCACTTGTCTTCAAAGTATTGATGGCTAGTGTTATAAATTTTGGCAAATAATCCAATATAGCATTTGCCAATTAATAAATTTTATTAATTACAGCAAGCAGTAGTGAGCAAAACACAGCACTGGGTGTGACCTGGGAGCTCTTCTCCACATGGCCCACACATTCCTCCTTTATCCCAGTCCTTTTATCAGCTTTTGTCTTCTTGTATTTGTCACTCTTCCGGTGTACTCTGTGTCTGTGCGGTGTGTGGCAAAGGGGTCTTCTTCTGCCTTCGGGTGGTCTCCTGAGGAAGGCTCTTTATCTTCTTCCTCGGTGTCTCTCCTGGCACTGTAATAACTTTTTCTATATATGGTTACAGAAGCTAGCTCTTAACAATGCAACAACGCATAAATGTTTGGCAGCTGTCTTATGATTTTGTGGTTTGTTACTTTTTACATAAATTTCTGGTTAGATTGCACAAATCTACTGCTGACTTTGCATTACATGAATCTATTGCTAACTTTGTATCTCTTATTCTACAATGCCCTGTTAATCGCACAAATATTCCTTTTTTTCTTTTCTTTTTTTTTTTTTTGATGAACAAAGACCCTTTTAATAAGCAAAGCTTATTCTATCACAGCTAGCCTGCTTGCAGAAGAGACTTATATTGTTAAACAGGTGATAATGAGAATATCTTTCTATCTAAAAGTAAATTCCAGTTACTTTACTTCAGGCCTTTACTTCCTCAGTGGAACAGAAACATGACTAGGTTGTCTAGCTTTATGAGGTTTTTTAAACCTTATAGATTTTTGTCACATAATCATGGAAACAACCATGCAGTAAATGGTTGCCTACAAAATATATATGGAGTGGTAGAGAAGACCTCCAAAAAGCAAGCAACGTGTTATGAATTAATAATTATTAAATTATTAATTAGTAAATAGACTTAGTAATTGTATGAGATGGGGTGAGATTCACAGCCAGAAATGTATGGCTTATGAATGTAATTTTGCACCACATAGACCACAGCAGTGGTTTGAGCAAGATGTCTCAGTAATAGTACACATGTAAGTCTAGTGGTAACTAGAAAGGCACCTTGATTTCTCCCTCTGGGTTTCTTCTTGTTCCTTGTAGCTGGTGTCATAAGCAAGGACAAAGTTCAGACTGTGACGGCCTGTATTCTCACTTGCTGTATTCTGGTTTTTTTGATTTTTTGTTTTGATTAGTAGGTATCTTGTAAGAATTTGTGTTTCAATTTGGCAAATGTCTGAATTTAAAACACTTGTAAACCATGTCAACAATGTTAATCTGGTGTTACATGTCCTTTCAGGGGAAAGAAGAACAGTTATTGTGTCCCAAAAATCATTACAAGAAAATAGCAAGTGATCTTTGGGTTTGCTTCCTTTTTTTCTTTCTGTTTTCTTTTTCCTTTAAAGGAAAATATTTTGTGTCAGTGTGAGTCTTCAGGAGGCGAGCCTGTGAGCATTGTTGTAGAAGAGAGAGCTTCACTTGGCAACGTGAGTTGTGGGAACTGTTCCCTTGAGCCTGGTAAGAAAAGAGTCTCCATGTTTTTAGAGATGACTGAGACAGCTACTCTGAGCCTGACTTCGACAGAAAGCGGACATCAGAGCAGTTGATCTGAGAGATGATGGAAGAGTTGGAGGAGCTTTTACTTCAAAACGTAGTTTCTAGATCTCAGGTAACAACATGAGTTAATACCTCATCCCACAATGCCCATCAGTTTCTACCATTTAAGTAAGGACTGAGGTCTCTTTGTCAGTACAGAGAAGAAACAAGGCTGGAGTTCTTTTCATGAGATGTGAATGTCTCTGTTCCAAGTTCTTGTGGGTGCCATTTACAGCACTAGTGCCGCAGCTTTTATTGGGGTACTTCCAAACTTTAAAGTTTCGAAAACTTGGAAGAATTCCTATTCTTTAAACAACAAGCCTCAATATTCCAAGGGAGAGCCTGCCTTTCAGGCCATGTTTTATAGCCTCTGATAGAAGTACAATTGCTAGGTGTGCTGCCAAAGGAGCTGACTCAGTGTTTGCTTTGTTTCCTAGATGTCCATCTGCTGTACCTTTCCAGAATAGCTGCTCTGCATGGGAGGAAGTTACCGAGGGAATGCCTGTGAAAATGGACTACATGGATCCTTCTCTATTTAGTTACACTTACAGATGTACTATGTTGTTGTACTTACACAGTTAGAAGTATATAGACGTTTAGATAAATATATGGTTTTTGCATGCTTTGATATTGGCAGTACAGTTGTAGCAATCTGCAATAAGTAAAATTTTTTAACTGAAATTGATATTTGTTAATTTATATATAGTCAGCAGACTCTCTGCCGTGTCTCTTTCCTGGGCAGAGTGTACATCCTGTCCTGTCCTTTAGAGTTCAGATCAGTCTTCCAGGGTGGGGAGGAAGAGCAGAATCACTGCCATCACTCTCTGTCATTCTTGCAGACCTTGAGAGCTGTGGACACCATACTGGAAGCAATGGTGCTCAGCTCTCCTGCCTTCAGGGTCAGTGAGGAGGAATGACATCTTTGAGTTCTGGGCTGTGAAAAGAGTGGGCGCCACATTCCTCACCCTAGGTAGGAGGGATTGCCTACTCCTGGGTGAGTGGTCCCCAGGCCAGTGCCATGCAAGCATTGTGGTGTGGGGAGGGTGCTCAGTTCCCCTGGGGAAGCACCAGAGCCTGGCATCAATCTCTTTTGGAGTACAGTGGCTGAAGAGGATGGCATCTGCCTTGCAAGAGAGTTGGCCTGGGGCCTTTGTTCAGGTCTGCAAGGGACTCCTGGAGCAGGAGCCCACACAGATTTTGCTCAAGGTCAGAGGAAGCCCAGAGGGACCATGCAAGTCTTGCCCAGGAGGGGAGTCACACTGCTTTTGCTGGAGTGAGTGTTTGCTGCCAGCATTCATCTGCAGCTTCTCTTTTCCCAGGTGCTGCTGGACTTCACCAATGCTGAAACCACTGCTGTGCAGAAGATGGTCTGGAGGAGGATCAGGTCTGAGTCATGGGCTGGCTGACATTTCCAAGTGGGAGGTAGGGCCCAGGCATCTTCAAGCCAGGCCATGCCACCCTCCCTGCTGCTCTCCCCATAAGGCTGCTATCCAGCTGGCTGCTTCTGAAGACCGACAGGGCTTTTCACAGCCTGGTCTTACCTGGATTGTGCCCTGAACCCTGCTGCTGAGGAAGCTTTCCTGTCCGGCCATCCAGGAACCACTCCGGCAGTCACGTTTGCACCACCTGAGCTGGGACTGAAGTCCCTTCACAGCTACACCCCTCCCACTCACAGTCAGACCAGGATTCTTTATCAGCTCAACTCCAGGTTTCCCACAGCAGATTCTCAGACATCCAGGTCCTTCAAACAGCTTACTCATGGTGCAGTAGCTAATTAACAACAGCTCCAGCTGGCGCTCTGAGAAGGGACCCTGAACAAAGGAGCTCCTGGGCTTTCATACCCTCACAGCACCAAAGTGTGGGGTGTCTCAGCTCCTGCTCTCTCAGTGTCCAGGCTGGTGCCAGCCACAGGTCCCTGTGCCCTTTGCTGTGCCAAGGGCTGGCAGATCACGGGCTCTTGCCACAGGCTCCCATCCAGAGCTCAACCTGCAGCTCTCATTGCATCTGCAACTTCCGCAATAGCCTGCCTCTCTAACATTGGCAAGTGCCAACCACAGTGGGGCACGAGGGGAAGGCACCAGAAGGGGGAGAAAGCAGCAGCCAGAGGCTGTGTGAGGCAAATAATGTATTTCCTTTTTCCAGTCTAAAAATGTGCTGAAGCCCTGCTAGCTCTGCCAGTGGAGTGGGTTGCTTGCACAGCTGGGTAGAATCCTGGGGTGAGCAGCCCTCCTCTTTTGGGGATGCCAGGGACCCCTATGTTCCTAGCCCTGACAAGGAACAGTGGTATGGTGACTGCTGCCCTTGATCCATAGAGATTTTTGCTTTCTATAGGTTTTTTGTAGATTTGTAGATTACTAATACATGGTTGTAGCTTCTAGTACTTTTCCTACCCTTTTTCCTGACCTTTTAGAACAGTAAGCTAACCTTACTTTCCTGAAATACTGTTTAGTCTTGCTTTTTAGGCTAGCAAGGACACTGTGTTTTCCACTAGACAAGACATAACAAGAAAGCCCCAGGAACAACTCCAGTGGGGCAGAACCCAGGAGGAAATTACCTAACCAACTGCTCTTCTAATTGGACAATATTTGTTAAATATGCTAATTCGTTACACTTACAAAAATTGTAGAAATCCAGTGCAAGCATGCCCATAACCATGGGGATACCAGAAAGTTTCCAATGAAGACCTGTTTGGGTTTTTTTACTATTTTAAGCCTATTGCAAAAATTTTCTCTTTTGACGTTAAGCAATATCTGTTCTCCAAGGCAATTCAGGGAGTCCTGAGAAGCTGCTCCCCATCACTGGCACTACCAAAGAATCTCACACGCTGAAATAAAATGGAGGAATCTTGGACCCTTGTTGTCCCAAGGAGGAGATGAAGAAATACCCAAGCTCCTGGAGAAGGATACCCCCCTGACTCCTCAAGCCCTAGTGCCCTTCTCACTACACAGTGGGGAAACTCAGCCCTCCAGATCTTACAGACATGCTTTACAGCCTGTGACTTTTCTGAGAGGCTGGGAAGATGGTCTCTGGCAGGTGAAAACATGTAGGGTTGAGATGCCTGTCTGTGATAAATAGATATTGGAAATTAAGTGGTTCAATACCTTTGAGGTCCTGGATTTTTAATTAAATCTCAGGGCTGGAAGATGGATTTTTCCTTTCTTTATATTTTTTTTAATGTTCACGCTTGAATCAGAAAATGTCATTAATTGAATGTAGTTTTTATAAGGGGAAGGTTCTCTTCTTACAAAGTAAACAAAAGTGGGCAAAAAACCAGTATGGCCTTACAGGCACTGCGCACATCAGCTGGGTATGCTGGTCAAGGTGATCTCTAGTGAAGGGCAGATGAGTGGCTTTGCTCCCTACTGAAGTCTCAGGGGCTCTGAGAACCTGTGCACCCTTGATAACCAGAGCTGCATAAGATACTGTAAGAGACTTAAAGCACACAATTGCCTTAAACACCAATCATGGAATCAAGCAGGTAGGAAAAAACTCTGAGATCATTAAGTCCAACCTATGACTCAGCACCTTGTCAACCAGACCACAGCACTAAAAGCCATGTGCAGTCTTTCCTTAAATACCTCCGGGGATGGTGACTCCAGCACATCCCTGGGAAGCCTATTCCAATGCCCAAAGTCACCCTTTCTGTAAAGAATTTTTTCCTGATGTCCAGCCTAAACCTCCCCTGGTACAGCTTTAGACTTTGTCCTCTTCTGTTGCTGGTTGCCTGAGAGAAGAGACCGACCCCCACCTGGCTATACCCTCCTTTCAGGGAGTTACAGAGGTTGATAAGGTCCCCCTGAGCCTCCTCCAAGCTAAACAACCCCTGCTCCCTCAGCTACTCCTCATAGGACCTGTGTCCCAGATGATTCACTATCCTCATTGCCCTCCTTGGACCTGTTCAAACATCTCAACGTCCTTCCCAAACTGTGGGGCCCAGAACTCAAGGTTTGGCCTCACCAGTGCCAGTACAGGGGCAGAATGACCTCCCTGTTCCTGCTGGCCACACCATTCCTGATCCAGGCCAGGATGCCATTGGCCTTCTTGGCCACCAGGACACTCTGCTGGCTCGTGTCCAGCCGGCTGTCACCAGCACCCCCAGGTCCCTTTCTGCCTGGGAACTGTCCAGCTACACCATCCCCAGCCTGTGGTGCTGTAGGGGGTAGTTGTGACTCAAGGGCAGGACCTGGCACCTGGTCTTGTTAGACCTCGTTATCGTTGGACTTGGGCCACCTATCATGCCTGTCCAGGTCCCTTTGCAGAGCCCTCCTACCTTCCAACAGATCAATACTTGCTTGGTGTCACCCAATACATCCAGCTTGGTGTCATCTGTAAATTTACTGATGAAAGAATCAATGACCTCATCCGTGTCATCAGTGAAGATATTGAACAGTACTGGCCCCAGCACAGATCCCTGAGGGACACCACTGGTGCCTGGCCCCCAGCTGGATGCAGCACTGCTCACCACCACTCTCTGGGCCCGGCCATCCAGCCAGTTCCTAACCCAGCACAGAGTGCTCCTGTCCAACCCACGGGCTGACAGCTTTGTCAGGAGTGTGCTGTGGGAGACAGTGTCCAAGGCCTTGCTGAAGGTCAGGTACACAACATCCACAGCCTTTCCTGCATCCACCAGGCTGGTTACCTGGTCTAAAAGGAGATCAGGTTGGTCAAATACAACCTACCCCTCCTAAATCAGTGCTGGCTGGGTCTGAAATCATCTCAGCTGTCCTGTAGGTGCTGTGTCATCACACTTAAGATGATCTCTCCCATAACCTTATTGGGCACCAAGGTCAGGCTGACAGGCCTGTCGTTTTCCATGTGCTTCTTATGGTCCTTCTTATGAATGAGCATCCTGTTGGCCAACCCAGTCATCTGGGACCTCCCTGCTAACCCAGTGTCCTGGTTTAGGGCAAATTTGTGAGAAAACTCCCAAAGGGGTCCCTCTAGAAAAGCAGATTCAAGCAGCCCCTCCCCCAACTGGTTTGGGAAAAGATTTCCTGGGAGAAAAGTGGAAAAAAACCTTTAACTATCAAAGTATTTACAAACATAAAAAACTATTACATTAAACAATAAAACCCCTCGTCACTCTGACGGGATGATGAATACAGAAAGTCCTTTTTGTGGGGTGTGGCTTGGCTCACTCAGTCTCTTATCAGTCCCTCCAGCGCTGGAAAATGCCAAGTCCCAGCCTTGGTGTGCCACAGGTGTGAGCTACTGGTGTTTTTCTGGGTTTTCAGTCCAGAGCAGGAATGATCAGTTCCAAGAAAAAGAAGAAAACCCCACAGTCCGGGGGGGTCAGCTAGCCAAAAACTAACTAAAAAACAAGGAGAGATCACTCCCTCTGTCTGTCTGTGCTGCAGACAACACAGTCCAGGAGCAGGAATGCAGAGGACTGCAGTTTCTGCAAACTGCATACTTCTTTCCCCCCTTTGCTCTTGGAACCAGCCTTAAAAGTGCAGAGCTTAATATCCAGCATAAACAGAACAGATGATTTGGGATACAAGCATCATACCGTCACCCTTGGACACCCAGGACTGATAGTAAATGATAGCATATTGGCAAGGTCTTCTGCTACCTCCTGCATCAGCCTAGCATGGATCCTGTCTGGTCTCATAGACTTGTGAGCATCTAAGTGGCTCAGCAGGTCACTAACTGCTTCCTCCTGGATGACAGGGGAGGCTATTCTGTTTTCTGTCCTCAGCTATCAGCTCAGGAGGCCAGTGG
Organism: Certhia americana; assembly: GCA_018697195.1. Classification (NCBI taxonomy): domain Eukaryota; kingdom Metazoa; phylum Chordata; class Aves; order Passeriformes; family Certhiidae; genus Certhia; species Certhia americana. Next base: position 46,118,930 of record CM031878.1, on the reverse strand, counting down.
TTCCGAGAACAACTTGTCTTATTGTTGAGAACGGAGGCAAAGAAAATGTTAGGTACCTCAGCCTTTTCCTCTTTGGAAACTATATTTGGTAACTATATTCCCCCCTTGTCCAACAAAGAATAGAGGTTTTCTTTGCTCCTCCAAGATGTGCTAGGATCACCAAAGGACTTTCCCTATTGTGGCAAACTCTCTGAAGCAGCAAATGCTTATGTGTGACAACTGAACTCCCCTGCCTGAACATGCCTCTGTGAAACTTGGGCTGTGAGTTAACCCATCTGAGAGAAACGTGAGATAAGATTGTCTGGGTGTTATCTCAGACTAGCAGGAGGAGCACATAGATACTGGAGGAGCACTGATACTGGATAGAATGAATCCACACAGAAAGCCAACTCAGCAACTGTGTTGAAAACCAGCTTTAAGTGGGTAACTCTACAGCCAATGAGCATTAATTCCTTTGTTTCCTAAAATGTATAAATAATGAAAAATTTTGAACACCTTGGGAACCACACCAGGAAGAAGACCTGGGTGAAGAAAGATGCAACAGGATGCTTTCTGAATCCAAGTGTGGTGATAGCTTTCTCCTTAAACTGTTTCACTCCCTCTCTCCCTCTGGCCCTCCTTTCTTTCTTATTTCTATCTATCTCTTTACATCATGTTTACTGTTAAATAAAATCCATACTATTGAATTTGGCACAGGGTGCTGTCTGCACCTTAATTCAGGTAGAGGCATTTTTCAGTAATTGTATCATAACAGATGTGCTGACACAACAGACTGCTGCTGTGAGAGGGTGAGATGTGCAGCTGATCTTTGGCCCAGGGATTGGCACTAGAGAAGGCGGGTGCAACTCTTATCTTCCCCGGAGTGTCTGTGCATTGGTGTTACATCCCACTCCTATGTGGAAGGGAGCAACCAAGATTTGTATATGTTCGCAGATGAAAAAGAATGGCAAAACTTAAAAGGCTCCAAAAAAACCTCACCGATTTTTAACAAACTACATCTCAGCATGAAAATTGGTATATGTTTTGCCACTATCCTCTAACAGTAAGAGAAACAAGAAAATACAAGAAAAGAGGGAAGAAGTTGAGAAAGAGAAATCAAGTAGGAGATGAAAGAAGATCACAGTCCTGGATCTAGCATGGATCCAGGCAACAGGTGTTCAGGGTCCTGAGAGAGTGCCATCCAGGTAATTTGTCCCCATTCTGAGATTAGGTTCCTCACTCTTCATACAGATGAGTTAGCATGTGCAGCCCTGTATTCTGGACCTTTCTGGAAATGGGCTGAGGGGCTTTGAGGGGTTTTTGGTGGTCTTGATTCTCTCTCTATTGGTTGTGCTTGCTCCTTGATCCCATTCAAGCACTTCAGCTGTCCTTTATATTGTGTGGTCATCATGGACTGGAACAGGAAATTCAGCTCCAGAGTGGTGCTGCCTTACCTTCCTTTCCAGGCATATAGCTCCCCTTTCCAGGCACATCCTGTTATAACTTTCCTGCTTGATGGCTGTTGGTGTTTAGGGCATAGCAGTGCATTAGCTCTTTACTGCTTAAATTTCTACATTGGTCAAAAAACCCAGATAGGAACAAAAATCATCCTTAGGGCACAGAGGAGAGAGAAGGGCTTCACATTATTAATGACAGGGCAATATTTGCACCTTTTTTTCCCCCTTTCTCTTATTTTCCTAATGTTGTGTTTCTTGCACTTGTTATTGCAGACTTAAGGTACCAAATGCTACTTTTCTGCTGGAGATGTATCAATATCTGTAGGGAAAACATTAATCTCTATAGAAGGGAGAGTGAAAGCAAATTCTTCCTAGATGAGGATGAAGGGATCCCTGAGTTCTGGGCTGTTTGTGCAATGATCAAGCCAGAAGGATTTGATAGAATTTGGATGCTCAGTGTTCTCAGAGCAGAAAATACAATTTTTTTTTTTTTTTTTTTTTTTTCATACAATTTAAATTTTAATTCAGTTTAATGAAATTCAAATCAATATAACTCAGAAGGAAAGTTGTGGTCCACTATAGCCTGAACTATAGTTGTGGTCCACTATAGCCTGAACTGCAGCAGGTCAAAACAGTTTTCCCTTTAGGTACTGCAAGATATCCTTCAGCAAATTAAAGAATTGCAGCAGCTTTTCACGTGGAAATGGACAGGGTTGGGTTGGTCTTGGAGGAAGTGGCTGCAGTGGAGTTGAGGTGTAGACAGGCACTGGCGCTGGAGTAACTGTTGGTGTTGGCCTTCCAATCTTGCTCCGGATCCAGCTGTAGTAGTACTGAGTGGAGCTGAAGACTGAAGGCCGTTTAGCTCTAGCACAGCCTATTCCCCAGCTGGTCACACCAATTTGCCAGAAGAAGTCAGCATTCTTATCTTGGCAGACAAGAGGCCCCCCGCTGTCACCCTGAAGCAGAGCAGAGAGGTTCAAGGTGCTGTTGCATGCCCCTGTCAGCAGTTAAGAGTTGTATCCTTTACTCTACCAGACCCTGCCACCCTGGATTCCTGGCAGAGCGAAGATCTGCTCAAGTGCTGGAACCTGCAGAACCTTGAAACCCTTGGGAACTGGTTGTGGGCCTGTCAGGTAGGGATCTCTGTCTACCCTGTGCTTGGGAATTTCAGGGTTGGCATTTGGACTTTACTGAGCAAGGACCCATGGATGGGAAAGGGGGCAGAAGCTCCAGCAGCAGTGCAGAGCTGGGGCTGGAAGAGCGACTGGCCAGGGAAAGTAGGTGCTGGGCTGTGCTAGGGTGGCAAGATGGGGCTGCTCACACAGCTGGGGACTGGGGGACTCATAGCATGCTCCTACCTGGCAGGTGCCCACGCCGCCCTGCCCAGCACACACTTGGAAGTCGTTGATGTACCCATCCAGCCATTCGCTACTGTTGCAGACTGTGGTATCCACCATTTGGACCTTAGCCTGCTGCAGGATCTCTCTACCTGAAGCTGTGAGCAGAGAACAGAACGAGCTGGCAGCAGCTCCTTGCCCATTCTCCTGGCCTGTCTCTGTGTTGAAGTCCTTCCCTAGGCTCTGCTCCTACAGAGCTGTTGGACTGGTGTGTCACTGCTGTCTGGCGTTGGACAGCAGGCCAGGCCCATCTCCAGAGGCATATGTCCCACAACCCAACTCTCACTTTGGCCTCTGCTGTCAGGAAGCCCCAGCAATCTCTCCCTGGTGTGCTAAGCTTGCCCTCAGGGCACAGGTCCATTGTGGGAACTCACATTTTACAATTCTGTCGCCCCAGCCAGCAATGTAACAATTTTTCAGCTCCGACACTTTCACTCCAGGACCAGGCAGGCAGGCGGTCTGAATGGTGGGGCGGCACCGGACTGGCTGGTCCAATTCCACCAAGGCGACGTCGTTTAACTCAATTTTAGGAACATATTTTTCGTGCATGATCAGCTTCTTAATCCGGCGCACTTCCACATCAGGGCCTATCTGGCCCAATGAGATGGCCCCAATCACAATAGCCCACTCATTCAGGGGACTGGAAGGCAGATGGAGAGAGGGGTGAGAGGGAGTAGAACCATGTGCTGTGACAGCCCAGCACTTCCCTGCCTTCTGCTTCCTGATGCAAAGAGGAAAGCAGCACTACAGAGAGCAAAAGTAGGCTCGAGATATGTTAAGCTGGAGGCTGCTAGGAAGCAGTGGCATGAGCCTGGTCTTCTCCCTGAGCAGTCACTCAGCTAGGCCCTGCAATGTCACTAGGCACACTGCAAGGAAATGGGATGGGAATAGCATGTACTGGTGGTATGGGGATATCCCTGTGCCCAGGTCCTCCTTACGTTGTGATGTTGATGAAGCAGTGAGCAGCTGTGAGTACCCACTGTGCGCTGACGAGGGTGCCTCCACAGATATGCACAGATATTGGTGGTTTCCAGACACAACGGACACTGGCAATCCCAGCCCAGGCCCCAAGACCTGGCAGCACATCTGTGCCACCCACAACACGTGTTGAGCCAGTAGTACGCATGGGCCGGAGCCCACAGGTCTGTCTGTAAGCAGAAAGTCATTAGTGTCCCTGAGAAGGCTTGCTTTTGTGCAGTCTGAAGGTCAGCCAGCTTCCCCCCCCCCCCAAGGACCCACAAAGCCAGCAGGGCCAGGAAACTGCCTGGGGAGGGCATAAGACTCCCTGTTTCTGCTTTAGCCCTGTAGACAAGTGGTGCCAGTCAAACCTGGGCACTGGTGATAAACTGAGGCTCCTGCCTGTGCTCCTGGTGTGGCCACAGGTATCCTCAGGGAACCCCCTAAGCTTTGGCCTGGACTCCCTCAGAGCCTGGGGCTACTTACCCACAGGTACCATGTGCGGGCCCGCACAGAGCCAGTAGGATGAGGATGTACAACAGAATCATTGCTGTGAGAGACACAAGTCAGCTGCAGGGAGAGAGGGCTTGTCACCTCCAGTGCAGCTGCCAACGTAGTGCCCAGAAAATTTGCTTTGCTGCAGTGCCCTTGGCCTGGGGGGTGATGTCACAAAGCAACTGGTTCCATGTTCTGGGCATGGTGCTGGCCTTTGGAGGCAGGGGGGAAGGGCAACTTTAGAAGCATAAAACCACAGAAAGGTCTGGATTGCAAGGGACCTTCAGGATTGACTAGTTTCAAACCCCAGCCATGCACTTAGATGCCTTCCACTACACCAGGTTGCTCAGACTCCCATCCAGTCTGGCCTCAAATGGTAAAAGGAATGGGATATCCATAGCTTCTCTGGGCAACCTGTGCCAGTACTGTGACAATGATATAAGATTTTGCTTGTCATCCAAAACTCCTACAGAATTTGCAGCAACAATTAAAAGCAACACACATTCTGATTTTTAAAAATTATTTGTGACATTGTTTTCATTTGCTTCACAAATCAGAAAAATCAGCTGAACAAATGTAACTCTCTCAAGGCCTAAGCTCTTGGTGTTGTTTAGAAACTAACTATGAAGAACTCTTAAAAGTCCTTTTTCCTTCAAGAAGCCAGAGCCCCTTTACAGTTGAGCCTGTTTATTTAGTAGCTTCCATTGGACTGCTCAACAGCTTACCCCTATTTCAAGAGGTACAGCAGAGGCTGTGCATTGGACTGCCATTTCAGTTACTGCCAACAAGTTCCTGTCTTTGATTACCAAATTCCAATTTTCTTAGCTTCCCTTTGATGAGGTTCAGGGAGGACCAAGGAGATGGAAGGTGCCTGCCCAGATATCCAGAGGCCAGTTTTAAGTTCCCTGGTATGCTGTACAACACACGAACAGCAGGATCAGCTGTCAGCAGCCTAAGACACTGCATTGCCAGCTGCTGTCCCCCAAGACCCAGAAGCCCCAAGAACCTATGGTCCTTTATTCCACTACGCCCTTGCCCTCCTCTCTGAGTGGACGCTTCCAGCCCTTTGGAGGGACATTTTCCCTTTGTGCCTGACTTGCCTGCCCACAGCTGCATTTTGCAGATCCCAGCTCAGGGAGGCCTTTCCTCATACCGGAGAATGAGTGGGACTGCAAACATGGTGAAAACATCTGTGAAAATAGGGCACTTTGTATCTACAGCAACTAAGTCACCATCAGCCATTGCGTGCATGTGGAGAAGGAGCGTGGGCAGGACAGAGCGGGCCTTTGGCACTGAGGCTGCCTTTGGAACATCAGGCATTGCCCCAGGAGGAAAGGCTTGTGGTCCACTGCAGCCTGTACTGCAGCCAATCAATCCTTCCCTAGCATGCCTTAGGCTCCAGGCTGCCCACCTTCAAGCTGCAGTTGGACTTGAGCGTGAGATGAGGCTGGGTTTTTGTTTCTTTGAACTCAGTAAATCTGGTAATCCCCTTCCCTTGCCCTGGTTACAGGGGAAAAGAGAAACTCAGATATTTGTTGCTGTAGTTCTTTGGCTTTTAAGGCAGAAACGCTCTTCATACAGTACCAGAAGTGGTATTTCAGGTGAAGTGGGCTCTAGACTCTAGGCCTTTGGCTTTTGCAAAGGGAAAAAGACAACAAGAGAAAAAAAAAAAAGAGGAAAATAAAAAGACAGGAAAAGAGAAAGAAAGAAAGAGAAAAAAGACAAAAAGAGAATGAAAAGAGGACAAAGGTTTTTCCTGGAAAGTGTGTTTCCACCAACAGAAGCCTGAAACTCATGTGGCTGAAGTTTCACCCTTGCAGGTTCTTGAGGGCCTTTGTTGTTGATGGCCATGTCCTGTGACCAAGTGTGATCTGCAGATGTCACCTTTGAACGCTGAAAATTGCTGTGGTCAAAACTCCAAGTGTTTGGTTTTGCTTCGAAATTCCCCGTCCCCCCAGCTCCACCTTAGGAAGTGCAGGAACAGGGCAGGAAATTTATTTTTGCTCTGAAACTCTCAGCCTCCCCCTCTGTAATAAATACTTTCAGATTCCCACTGCATACAATACAGGTGATATTATAGGCTGTTTTATATGGTTATGGGAAAAACTGTGTTTTTAAAACTGTGCCTGGAGAAGAAGCCACATTGATGTGTGATGGTTCTGGATGGACACAGAGGTGGATGATGCCTGGGAGGACATAAGAGAGCCGTACACACCCAGCCCCAGCTTGTGCCCTCCCCTGCTATACAGATGAAGAGGCAGCAACTAACTGGGGAATGACGAGTGATGCTGTCAATATTCAGTGTGGTAAGTTGGAAGTCTATGCTGAGATCCTGCTAGAAGGGCCACCACTACTGTGAGTTTGTCCACTGCACAAAGTCCCTATGCCTGCTGCAGAGTTTTACAACATGGACAGCAAAATGTGCCGTGCTACTACATGAATAAACACAGTTCTTTCCACAGGCTTTTTAAAACAATACCGGTTTTAAACCAAGGGGGAAAACCTCCCCAGAGGCTCTGGTGTGAGCCTTCACCCCAGGGCTGGATAATTCATAGTTTGATTTCTCACAGAGGCTGCTCCTAACTTGAAGACGGCAGAAGAATGATGTGAAGGCTGTCGATGTTGGTCTGTGGTTTTTGTTTTGGTTTTTTTTTGTTCTTCAGTTCACTATCACGGGGATGATTTGATCTTGTCACCTTGTGCCATGCAAAGATTTTAAAAAAGACCTGCTTGATCATGAGCAAATCTGAGTTGTCCAGCCAAATCTGAAATCTGAGGTTTCATAATTTCAGGAACACTTGTTGCCACCACTTGTTGAAAAGCTGGAGCAAAATGGACTTGGAAGGAAGGACAGGTCCGCACCATTGAGGGATACAGTGAAAATGAAATCAAGTTGGTGTTTCCTCCTTGGATAGATGTACTGATTTAACTGTGGTTTCTGCATTAGCTGGCTCCCCAATATTAAGAGCAAATGCCACTTTTTTGCAGACCTCTGAATCCTGTGCAAGGGTGGAATCCTGAGCAAGGGTGTGCAGATACCACTGGTCAAGCACAGCCACTGGCATCATGAACCCCATAGCTTGAAGCATCAGAAAAAGGACTTTGACAGAGCAGGACTACTACTGTAACAATCCACATCACTCACTAATCTCCTTGGGGCAAAAAAAGAAGTGAAGTCTTCTGCAGGCAGGTTGATCTGGCTGGTGGTTCTTCTGAGGGAAAGTGGCATTGCTTAGCAAAATGACCTTTTTCCAGATTTTTTTTTTTTTTTTTTTTTTTTTTTTTTTTTTAATTTAAGGCAGCTTAAGTGCATAATTTAGCTAAACACATCTTCCTTAGAGGGATCCTGCCTTTTAAAATGGAAATGTGGGGGAAGAAAGAAATCTGTCCTTATGCAGAGGTAAAATTGATGTTTCTCCTCTGTGGTTCTGGGCAAACCTGACCAGACCTAGGGGTGAGTGCCTAGCCCAGTAATAATGGCTGAACTGGTGCATGATGTGAGCATGATAGCCAGAGTTACAGGACTGAACTTTGTCTTCTATCCCCAGACACCCCATCCCACTGGGTACAGCTCAGCCTCAGGACCAAGTAGGATGAGCAGCACATTCCTCATGACTTGTCCTCTGAGCTGGAGGAGATCTGTGTGAAAAAGGCTGAAGATGCTGAGTGGAAAGAAATGGCAAGGTAAATCCCTGCTCCTGGCTGCAATGGGAGAGTCGTGCCCACGCTGGCAGTACCCTCAGGCTCTGCTTTGTGCTCTCTGGAACACTTTCTGCAGCTGCTGGTGGTGATGTGAGCAGCCCTCTCCTCTTGCCACCCCAGAGCTTTATCAATGGAGCTGGAGATCTGACAGTGAAGAGAAGGTGAAAAACAGTATCAAGTGCAGGATCAAGCCCTGAGTGGCCACTCTGTCCTTGCACAGCCTCTGAGCTGAGGAGCTGCACCACCAATGAAAGGATGCTGCTGGACAGTTGTGCCAATGGCATCAAAGACAATGAAGGTAATGTGGGAGCCTCATCCCTCTGGGAGCAGCCAAGCTTGGTTTGTCACACAGCCCTTCACTCCCAAATCAATCCTGCCCCAATGATGCATTCTTTTTCAGAAGTCCTGCTGTATCTTTAAATTCTGTAGTCATCCCTCTAGGGATGCTAGGCTGGCTCATTAAGTCAATTCTTAAAGTATCCAAGGAAACATTTGATTACTACACTTCAGCCTATTAGTCTGCATTTTGTACAGCCCCTAATACTTTGTGTCCTACACTTGGTAGTCTCATTCACTAAGCACTACTTAGTTATACTAATAATTCCATAATCCTGCATTACCTGGGTTAGCTTGAACAGTTCAAGTTTCTGTCCTGCATCTGTGGCTAAGCTTAACTAGCCATACTAGCTAGCCATACTCACACTACTGGCCCTAACCAGAATCCAGCTAATGGGACATCCAACTCTCTCTGGCTCTCACGGTGGAGTGGCAGTCCTCACCTTCTCTTGGAGGCTTTTTCACAGCCTCCAAGCACTGGGTTTCTGCTCTTTGTCTTGCACTGACACCTCATCCTTTTCCTAACCCTAAGCCCATGTCCAACATGAGCCTTGCCAGCAAAGGCTTTCTGCCTTGCACCAGGTTTTAGCCATTTCAGTCTTCATCAATTCCCAAAACTCAAAAAAGGAGAATTATTTTTAAGCATTTCTCATGGAAAGAGGAATTGACTACAGTACAGCTTATTAATAGGGCTGGAAACTCCCTAACAGAAAAACAATTTTTAAACCTCCACAACTGACTTAACAAAAGTATGCATATGCGACACGCGGTAAAATGAAAAAAGCCTCCCCAGATTTCCAGATTTTCTTGGTACACTTTCCTGTCTAAAACTCAGCTATTGCTTCATAGTTGTCACTAAAGCACTTTAACAGAGTAGTAAATTTTTAAAATTCCAGAGCAGAAATCAGGAGGAAGATGGGATCCTCTCCCAGAGTTTTGATTTTAAGGCCATGGATGAAATAAAACACATGTGAGAGGACAGGAGGGATAGAAGAGTGGAAGTTTGCAACTGATTTCTCATTTAATTTAAGAAGTGACTAGGAAGAAAATGATGACACATATATATGTATATACATACATATACACACACACATATATATATAAAAATATTCCAAGATGGAAATAGCATTTCTGTAGAATTTCAAAGATTTAAAATAAAGGAGGAATCAAAGTAATAACACTTGATAGTATAAAAACTCCAAGAATATACTTAATTGCAATTCTCATTCCATAATTTAACAACCGTTCTTAATCTTTTTGCATGAATCCATGAAAGATACATTGGTAGTGAAATGAGAAGATAAAAAAGTATGTTTACTCTTGCATGTATAGTATATACTATACCTCCAAAATGGCTTTTTTTTCACCACTTCTGAAAGACATAAATTGCACTGCAGGTATTTCATCTTTATTGAGTGTTGCACATTAAAGTTTTAGCTCCTATTCTTCAAAAGACTTTGAGGATTTGACTAATAAGATTTTCTACAATAGTAGAAAAATGAATCATTAAAATCTAAATTAGAAGATTTCCTAAAACTAATGCCATAAAGAGTGAGCAATGATGACAAATTACACTGTGATTTGCAAGTTACCACACAAAGAAGTTTACAAAAATGAAGTGACTGACTAATCTATTAACTGCAAACCCTCTGCAACAAGTGGTTGAAAATTGAAAGTCAGTAGTCAAAAGGGAACAAATCAGTATCAGTCTAACAGATGAACCAACATAAAAAAATACCATTTTGTGCAGCTGGTCAGAGACCAATCAAAATCAGTTAAAGTTCAACATTTAATGATGAGATTCTCAAAACTATCTGATAAATTCAGAATAGAAGTTCCAAAGTCACAACCACTCTTTCTAGAAATCCCATCTCTATAACACTTGGTTTTGCTATCTGTTTCTTCTTTTCCATACTACCATCCAGCCACTCTTATTGATCAAGTTGTATACTATTAGCAGAAGATTTATTTTTTTATATGTAATTCCTAAAGAACACCATGAAAATAAAAAATTGAAACTTAAATCAAATTTGAATTGTATTTTATTTCACCTCTTGAACTTTATAACATTCACTACTACTTACATATCTGAAATATAATTCTGTTTCCCAACAGCTTCTATATCTACAAATGTGGAAACCATGTACAGTTTTGCATTAAGAAAAAACCTACCATTCAATGAGCAGTCTGCAAAGAATTAACAGTCCATAGTAACTCTTTCTTTCTTTCTTACCTGACTGTCAGTATTGACCCACTGCCAAGAAACTGTAACACAACTCCAAAGGAAAAGAGCTTAAGTTTCACATATAAAATTATATTTAATCATTTCTGTAGATGTTTGGTCTATAGATGAAAACAGTTTCAGAGTAAATACTTACATATTGCTCAAAATGCTTCAAGGAAAATAAAAATTTATCTGAGACATGCCCTGAGCTATCTAGATTCCTTAATAGTGCAATGTTGCAGTGATGTCTGGTTTCACCCCAGCTTTTGCAAATGAAACACAATAAATGCTCACAGAGCTCCTAAATGGCTGACATAGCACAGTATTATATGCACTACAGCAGTTCTTGTAGCTTTGCCAAGTTTCTCTCCATCCACTGGATATTGAGCTGAATTGTGTCAGTTGCCTCTTTTACACAACGCAGTTGAGAACTCTCCTCTGATTTTGACTCAAAAAATGACTTGACCTGCATAGCAAGAATAAAAAAAAAGAAAAAGAGAAGCTTAATTAAAATCAACACTAGCCAGACAAATAGGTTCAGCAGCAAAGGCTGTACACATGTTGCAGGAAATCCATTTTTGAGAATTGTTTGTATCTATGCAGTAAGCAAACCTCTCAAACGAGTTCCTAAAATGCAAGGAAAGCATTTTTCATGGATACAGCAGCAATAACTCATTTGGTTCCAATATATAATTTCACCAACAAACAGACATTAATTTACCATATCATGAAACCAACAGAGAGTACGCAGAGTTCTGAAAAAGAAGTCCTATTCTGTGACGAAGAACTGGTTGTTGCAAGCAACCCTCTTCAACATTTTGGAACAGCCCCCACAGCCAATCATCATTATAACTGTCAATGCTAACACGTAAAATATTATAGATCAAACCATTAACACCTATGTCTACCAAATTATCTGAATGAAAATTAGACTAAGCCATAAATGATTCTTGATACATTAACTTCAAGGGCTTGTTAGGGAAGACACCAGAGCTTTCTAAAAGCTATTAAACAACTTTTGGCTGATACTCAACTTCCACAATAACTCTCTGGGATTGTTCATGGAAAAAACAGCATAAAGCAATTTTTATGGCACAGTATCACATTTCAGATATACAGAAAGCTTAGCTTGTTTACAAAATCTAGATCAAAACTACATATAGATCAAATCATTATTTTGTGAGAGTGTGTTCCAGTGCACAGGAAAACACAAAGGTATAAACCAATAACCGGGTTCAACTCTGTAACCAACTCTGTATGTAATCTCCCAGTGTCTGTGCATATATTCGCCATGTGTGAAATAGGGAAAGCAAATGATATCTATACTCGCAACAGGGTGTCAAGGATATAAATAACATGTGAATATGTGTTTTCCTCATCCTTCCATTAAATGAAAACAGCATTGGCACTAGAAAATACCCCCTTCTGGTAGATTGAGCCACCAACCTCAAGTAGATGTGCCTTTGTTGAAAACTGAGAAGTTGACCAGCTAATGATATTCTGGATAGTATATGAGCCTAGGTGAAACCTGAAAGACAAAAAATATTTTCAGCTAGGAGACACTGTAAGATGCAGTTTTGATATATATATGCACTCTTTTTTACTATTTCTACTTTTTTGTTTAGTGTTGGAAAATATTAAAAAACACTTAAATTCAATATCTTACATTACAATTATATACCTTATTTTTAAAAAGAAATATATGGCCTTAGAAATCCAAGCCTCTAGCTCCCTGTTCCCTCTAAAATGTAATGTCAGAGCAAAAGCCATGGAAAATGTTCAAACTTCTATCACAGATGAAACAGTAAAGAACTGAGGACACCACACAATGAATATCAAGATCTGTATTTGTGTTCTAAAGCTCTATCAGAATTGAACTTGCAACCTTTCGAGCGAGGTAACTCTATAATACTGGTTATGAAGAGCTTGCTAGAGCAGAAGTTTTCAGAGAGGAGAAGCATTTTTAGCAGCGCGAAACTGTTTAAAATCAAAGTGGGATTTAGAAACCAAGGTTTCTAGTTCTGTCAGCTTTTTGAAGACTTGGGAGCCAGCTTTTCTGCTGGGTACCCTTCAAGGGCACTGAAAGAGAATGTATTTCTGAAGCAAGTGGGATATTTTGGTTACTTGGTTTTAGGTGTGCTGTGACAATTCAGAAAAAAATAAATGCTGAATTAATTCAAATTAATTAATTTGAATCCATTTGATCCATATAAGTATCTTGCAACTGAACCAATCATCTTATGGATAGCAACCTTCTAAGAGAAATTAAGATCAAGATTGCTTACAATTACTTTGAGGCTCTAGGATGATTGTTGAGACTTCAAATTTTATGTAGCAAGTTATGTTTGTAAACTCTGATTTAAAAACATGACATAGAATTTTAATATGAAACTTCTTATATGAATGCTGCTATTTATTGTCTTATTTGAAAGAAACAAACAGGTGCTTTTGCCTCTGTGAACTTTAAAGTTTCAGTTGCATCAAAAGCCTTACTTTCGTGTAAGCTTTTCCCAGTTCTCTTTGACGAAGTCCCAGGCCAGCAAATACCCAGGCAAACTCTGGCTAATGGTTGCTATGATATGTGAAAGCTCCTGTGATCTGATGATTTCTCCTTCAAGACTGTTCTGCATTAGCCTAGGAGACAAAGCATATGCAAAGAGACAGGAAAAAAACATCTATTCATATGTCCACACAGGTTTCCTGAAAGTCTTCAATTAGATGGAAAAGATGATATAATACATCAAGCAAGCAACTTCTGGCATCTGGAAGAAATCAATGTTACATTTTATTATAGCAACTGTATTTATTTAGCTTTAATTTCCAGAAATCAGAGTGACCTTAGCTCTAATCCAAGTACCTTAATTTTCAGATGTGTTGGAAAAGATGAAGTAAATTCTAATAACTTGTGAAAGAAAAACAATACATCAAAAAGAGGTAAGAAAGGGAAGCTGAAGGCTAAATTAGCAGGACAAGTTTGTATTCTCCATGCAGTATAAAGATAAGGTCTACACAGAGGAACATAATGCAAAGTCAAATTTTCACCCATAGAAAGAAATGGAAAAAAGAAGAAAAAAAAAACCCAAACAAAAAATATATCCCAACTAGTTATTATTTTGATTATAAAGATATAATCAATCTTTTGCTCCATAAACAGTCTGCAATTTTGTTACCTGCACTGCAAAACCTGAAATTTTGTGTTACCGGTAGTGCAAAGCCTTTAAAATTCAATTATTTTCTCTTTACATTCAATTTAGAAAAGAATTTACAATTGTTTTCGTATTCAGAATTTGGTTTCTTGTGCTGCTCTGTTACATAACTTATTTTTAAGTAAAAAATATCAGGTTCTTCTTGCATATGGAAGCCCGTGCAAAACATTTGGATGGATTTTCTTTCGCAATCAGAAATTTTTTCAACAACAGAAAAAAGGCAATGCACTTTTCCAAGAAGGTTTTATCACTTGTGATTTACACAGCATACAACTTTTTGGCTGCTTCATACCATATCAGCTTTCTGGCATCTTCTGTGCTGGCCAAGGCTTCAATCATTTTGCTTTTCTCTGCTTCAGAAACGGAAGAGAAGTACATCTTCAGGAGGAATTCCCAGCCATCATTAGACTTGGCTCCAACTGCAAATATGGCTTTCATAACATCACTAGGCAGACTACAGAGAAAAACAAAAGCAATGAAACAAATAAGCATAGGGGAAAAAAAATGGTCACCTGAGGAAAGAAAAAAGAAGTCACAAAATTAAAAAATTAACTTGAAGGAGATGCCTCTCTTCAGAGCAATTTGATTCTGTAACAGTTGTTAAGATTTGGCATGACTGAATTCATGCCCATCTAATACTTTCACTAGGAAAAAGCAAATCATTTAGTCACAAGAAAACAAAATAAACTGTACACAAAATTGAGAATTTTCTATGGGTCAAAATGCACTTGAATCCACAGCAGAATGAATTCTGCATGATAAAAAGGTGCACTTTGGCTTTGCCACTAAGTAATCTTTCAGTGTGCAGCTCATGAAATTCAGATGAAAGAAAACTTATGGCTGGTTTTGCAGTTAAACTTAATGAGACTGGAGACAGTCTCATTAAGCACAGTCATCCTCTTGTTGGGAAACAGCAATTACTTCTACACATGGAACAGTTAAAGACAGAATCACCTTCTTTATCATTACTAAGTTGTTGGTGATGGTGTAGTGGGTTGGTTTTTTGGTTATTCTGTTTGTTGGTTGTGTGTTTTTCCCAAATATAGTGGTAGCAATGTAATAGGAAAATAGGTAAAAGAAGTGGAAGCTCTGTTTTTATGGTACCTTATTGTTCCATTAGACTTCATCCACGACTCAAACATCTTAGCAGCAGTTGTTCTACAGTTTCTTATATCATGGGTGCAGGCAAAAGCCAGCAGTGTTGACCGGAGCTCTCGTTCAGACAGGGTCCCATCATCTGTCCAGTGCTGTTGATCAATTTTATCTCCAAGCAAGTGCTCTATCCTATGCTAAAGGAGGAAAAAGTTACTAGCAATAGCTAATTTCTTTCAAGAGGATTTTCTATCTATAGAATTAATTTAAAATAAGAAAAAAAGAAGACTGAGCTTTTGAACCATGGAAACTAAACACAGTTTTTCATCTTTTTATTCCAACTTACACATGCTATTTCTTAACTGTAGGAATAAGTATCAGATACCACATAAATCTGAAAGATGGGCCAGGTTACATCTTAAACCGCACACAGAAACTGAAGACTACTCTTTGAGCCTCAGACTTGCTTGTAATCAGCTTACAATCTCAACATACTACAACTTCTGTATGTTTAACTGCTTTTAACTTCACCAATTTAAAATAAATATAACTTCGTTTAGCATGAAGAAAAGACTTTTGTCTGTCTATAGGCTGAACACCCTTCAGTATTGTAGTTCTGTAGCTTGTCAAAGCCACAGCTGGATGCCTGATCAGCTACCACATCTCAGCTGAAACTTTTGAACTTAAATAAAAATGCATAGACACTGCATTGCAAGCCAGAGCTTGGCCTGTTTACAGCAGATATGTAATGACTTCAGATAAATTAAAATTGTGCTTTTTTTTTCTCCTTATGTTTCCTAAAGCACTCACTAATTATTCCTACCTAGCTTAAAGAAAAAACATTTGCTATTTTTTCTAATAATTTAATAATCTTCTTATATACCAAATCCATTTACTGACATTTTATACTGTAAAGCAGCAAAGGTCATTTTAAAACAGCAGATGAAGACAGAGAAGAAGCTCCATAATAAGAACGTAAACAGAGAAATGAAAAACATATGCTCATCAAGAACTGAACCTTCAGTATTGATTTCACTATCAAGTCTGTAGAACTATACTGTAACTCTGTTACACAACTAGAACAGGACAATGACAACCATCCTTCTATTTCTATTTTTACAGAAAACAGTTCGGTTTTCTTCTCTTGTCTCTCTACAAAGCAATTAGATCTATGATCTCTATCCACTCTAACTTTTGAAAATAACTTTTCTGTACAAGAAAAATACATGGACTCTGTTAAATTACATACTTGAATTAAATTGACCTCTATGGGCACTTTAAGATAGCACCAGACACCACTGTGTTCCTACTGTACCATACTCTCTATAAAACATTTTGGGGCATATGGGTATGGTATTGAAACAGGGGAAGGAGAGGGGAAGAAGCTGGTCCAAAAAATGTGGCATTTTGGTAAGCGATCATTAGAACAAACTGGCAAGACTGGCAACTCTCTCGAATCCCCATACAACCTAGTGAAATTAAGAGGTATGTTCAGCAGTCAACCCATAAAAAGATAATGGAACTATAAAGAACATTATAGCTAATTATTTAAAATTATCATTTATGAAAAAACAAGACATACCATGGCTCGTGCTGCCAGTTGTTGTTCACCCTTTTTGTCTAAAAGGCTGTATATAAGACTCAGCTGAAACAAAGCTTGAGTAAGTGGTGCAGTGCTGTTCTCTTTGTTGAGGTAATCAATCAATTCAAAGGCTTTTTCCAGAGACTCTCTTCCTACACTATGGGTCAATGAGCACAAACATTAAAATGGATTACAAAACAAAAGCACTCCCTGAAACAAATCAGAAGTGATGCTTTCCATTACACTTACAGAGAGATAAGTGAATAGAGGGAGTGACATAAGAAAAAATTTATATGTAGGAATTTTCATATTTTAACTTCTGTAAGATTACAACAAAGCAACAATGGTCACTAACATGCCTTCAGTTAACAAAACTTAAAATGGGTAAGAAAGTGTGGCAAGGATATCTAAAAAAAATATTTATCATAAATAAGGGTACTCAGTAACAGCAGCTCCAAAGAGACTATCCATAATGTTCAGCCTCACCCGCTCTGACAGTGGTGGTGAAACACACGAAAGGGCACCAGTAAAAATTTAAGAGGAAAATAGCTTACTTTTCTAAAGTGGAGCACTAGAGTACATGAAAAGAGGCAGATTATTGGACACCAAAGAAAACAGAAATGGAAACTACCACGTGGCCCTCTGTGATCCAAATAAATAGATGACACTATAAAGAAGAGGGAGATAACATCTACAGCATCAGTGAACAATTATAACAAGGCTATTGAAGACTATTGAAGACTGAATTTAACTTTCTCTAAAGCAGTTGTCTCTAGAAACTAAATTTTATCTTCTCTGACTTGGAAAAAACTTGAAACACATATTAAATACTTTTTCCAATATGAAAGTCTTACCGTGCAAGGTTGAAGATATTGTTGATCAAATTTGCTCTGTCCTTAGGACTCAGAGCAGTGTGGTTTTTTTCCAACAAATCAATCAGTGTTTTCCAGTCTTCAGCATAGTGTACTATGTAATAGCCATTCATGTCCACATTGAATTTTACCCATTCCACCTCTTCTGGAAGTTCAATGACAGCTAGTGGACAGACAATATGTTATCAGCAGAAGCAAACATTTAACAACTGTTTGTTCAAATCAAAGTTTATGGAATAGACTAGTTCAGACAGACAGTAAATTCTTTTGCACTATTTCCCCCTACAGTGAAGGAAAAGCCAGTACAAAGGTTTTGAAAGACAGCTCAGAAATTCCAGGTTGTACTTCCTCATCCTTCTTCCTACATCTGATTGAATGAGCATTGTTAAGTCTGATCCACGTTGCATCAGTTAATTTTTCTCCCTTTTTTTCAGTCATTCTTTCAAACAGCCCCATCTACAGTTCCAAATACAGTATTTTCCTACACAATTAAATAAGATAAACATTTCACTGGAAAGTTACTTCCTAACATTTCAGCAAACTGGCAGATCAACTCTCACATAACTTGCTTTCTAAAGAACATGCAGTTTGAGAGATTGTGTGTAAGAACTGAGATGAAAAGCACAGGCTTTTACAAATTTCAAACCTGTGCTTCTGTTCCAGTTGCTGTTATGCACACAACGGTACAGGGAACCAACTCTCTGATGATGACAACTCCAGCAATGCTTTGCTCTGGATCTCTGAAATAATTTCATACTCTATATGTCTTCAGCTTCACATCTTACTCAAGAGAGTTCTCAGAAAAATCATGTATCTGTAACACTTAAGTAACTTGGTACCAAAGCTTTTAGTCACATACCTGATTTCTGATCCAGTAAATAAGCATTAGTACAATGCGTGAAGTTGCACCTGTTTGTTATGTAAGTGAGAGGAATATGCCAAAGGTAACTGCAAAGAAAAACAAATGTTTACTGACATGTTATATACATGTTGTCTCCCTTGAATGGTTAGTTTTGTTTTAATTTAAGTGCTTTTGTATACTAAAAATAATAGAACCATTGAATACTGTGTAAAATAATAAAGTATAAATTTCACTTATATAATCAGAATATGATGAAAGAATAAATGCACAGCATGCACAGAAATTATTTTTTAAATCCCACCACGTTGAGAAAGGGTAGATTTTATAGAACAGACTGGATTCAAAGAGACCTTCTAACATCATCTAGTTCAGCTGCCCTGCAACACGCAGGGACATCTTCAACTAGATCATGTTGCTCAGAGTCCCATTCAACCTGGCCCTGAATGTTTTCAAATATGGGGCATCGACCACCTCTCTGGGCCACCAGTGCCACTGTTTCACCACCCTTATGATAAAAATACTATTCCTTATATCTAGTCTAAATCTACCCTCTTTTATTTTAAAACCATTATTCCTTGTCCTATGATGACAGGGTCCACTAAAATGTCTGTCCCCATCTTTCCTTTAAGTACTTCAAAGAATGCAGTAAGGTCTCCCCAGAGCCTTTAGTTCTCCAGGGTGAACAGCCCAAAAAGTCTGTCTTCTTGTATAGGAGATATATTCTGTCCATCTTATTGTTTTTGTCTTATTGTTTTTGTGAACTCTGGACTCACTCCAACAGTTCCATGTCCTTTCTTGTGCTGGGACCCGAGAGCTGGATGCAGGGTTCCAGGTGGGGTCTTACCAGAGGGGAGCAGAGGGCCAGAATCCCCTCCCTCCCCTGCTGTTTTGGATGCAGCCCAAGATACAATTGGAATTCTGGGCTGTGAATGCACACTGCTGGCCTGTGTCCAGTACCATCACTCCCCCAAGTCCTCCTTTGCAAGGCTGCTCTTGATTTGTTCAGCCTGTGCTGATACCAGAGGTTGCCCTGACCAAGGGCCCACTGCTCTAGTTTGTCCAGATTCCTCTGGATGTCATCCCTTCCCCCAGGCACACCAACTGCACCACTCAGCTTGGTGTCATCTACAAATTCGCTGCAGGGGCACTTGGTCCCACTGTGTATGTCACCGACAAAGATCACAAACCACACTAGCTCCTGACAGACTCCACTTTTCCTAGTACTTCTTTCCCAGTTCCAGCATGCTAGGTAGCTTGTCCAAAATCATACAGACAGTAAATCTCTGGCTGCATCAGAAATTCATCTAGGTATTATTTTTACCTGACTCCAACATTGGTTTTCTGATATTTAAAAAGTTTTCACTAAAATTAAAATGTTATCCAAGTAAAAGACTCAAATTCCAAATCATGGCACAGAAACCATAATTAATTGCATACCACAAAGACTTTAAGTGAACTGCAAGCTGTAAGAATAATTGCTAAGGAGGCTCATAATGATGATAAGGACTTGGCTATTTAGAGAAAAACACAAATCTGAGTGGGATAAAAGAAGCTGCACATATTAATCTGATTTTGACAAGGGACCCCCTCTATGTATGACTCACAGAGTGCTATTTTTCAATACCTTTTCATGCATGCCTCAAATCTACATCAAGTAGAAACAGAATTACTTAGATTAAAAAGCCCTCCCCTTCTTCCCTTACCTTTCAACCCCACATTGCTTTTCTTTCTCTGCAGAACAAAAGTAAAACAGAGTCCTCTAAACTCCTGTGTTTCAAGAAACAAGTACCTTTCACAGACCTAATTCTCTGCAAAATGATGCAAAGGACTTAGCTCCTGTTAAAGCTTCAAACAACTGAAAAAAAACCAGCAAAATCTCGAAAGAATCCACACTTACATATTTTTGTTAGAAGACACTGTTGACGGTCATAAGGTAAGTTACATTTGCAGTAAACAAAATTTTAAAATGACCAACTGCCACATCTTTGCTTCTTCGTTATTTGCACATGTACTTCCTTTTAGGCTTTGGAGCAATGGATATTGCCTCTGTTATATATTCAGTCATTTACTGTCATGCAGTAGTGTCATCTTAAAGTGTCAAAGCCAAGAAAGCATTGATTCTACCTTCTCTACATTCTTGTGGCAAAGCCCAAGGTATACACTGAATTTTGGAAGTAAGAAGCAGAGGCTCTAAAGTAGGATACACACATCCGTAACTTCTGTAAAACGTCTGCCCGTCCTCAGAGTCTTAACACACAAAACTTTCTCAAATATAAAGAAACCTTTACTTATGACATCTGCTTTTTGGTAGTGAAAACCAACGCATGACGTCAAGCTTAAAAGCTTCAGGAAAACAATGCATGTTAGAAATTCAGATTACAAAGGGTGTCACCAATTTTTACCAGCTGCTTCAGTGGAAAGAGACATTGACCTTCAGGCAGATACTAGATGTGTGAATTTCTGTGCTGAATTCTCTATTACTACCTGCCTTCAAAGGAAACAATAAAAGGCCTGAATCTAAGTGAGAAAGATGTACAAGGTTTAAGACAGCTGCTTGCTTTTAATGGATAAAAGGTATTAAGAAGGTAATAACCTTGCATCTGATGTCCAATTTTCTGGTTCCACACAATACAAAAATTTCTCTTGTTGTACTGAAATAATCTTTCCCTTTCGGACAACAGTGACTAAAGGAAATCCTTTATGCACAATCCAAGTCTTCATCATTTTTTTTACATCTAGTGTTCCATTGGTAATCTGTAAAAACAATCATAAGATAACAAGAAAATAGCAAATGGAGAACACTTAACTCTCTTCTTAAATTACCAATTAAGTGGTAGCACGATTCTGCATCTGTAAACAAATGCTTTGACAGTGAACTTGTAAATTTCCCTCCACTCTCTTGGCCTGGCTGTGCAGCTGGTTTTTAACTCAACAAAGAGTGCACCTGTCCAGGCCATAACCTGCCAGCTTTTCCAGGAATATTCTGTGGGAGACAGTGTCAAAGGCTTTGCTGAAGGTCAGGCAGACAAAATCAACAACCTTCCCCTCATACAAGAGGCAGGTCACCTGGTCATAAAAGATCAGGTTGGTCAGGCAGGACCTGTCCCTCCTAAATCTGTGCTGGCTGGGCCTGATTCCCTGGTTGTCTTGTATGTGTTGTGTAAAGGTACTAAAGATTATCTGCTCTGTGACAATCTTCCCTGGCACTCAGTTCAGGCTGATAAGCCTGTAGTTTCCTGGGCCCTCAGTCCTTCCTCTGTTCTTCCTGCTGTCTCCTCACCCTCCTATCCCTGGCCTCTCTGACTCCCACAACCTTGCTAACTCTAGCCCTCACGCTCTTCTGCCCAAACCCTTGCTTTCTTGAGCCCTTCACACTCATTTTAAAAACTAGCTGTATGCCTGCCTTATAATATGAGAGCTGCCTGTGTAGTCTGCTTTCCTAAAATTTCATCACACATGTTAAAACAGAAGCTATCAAAAATGAAATTGCACTAGTAGAAAGTAACCCAAAACCTCTGCGAGGATGGATTTAGCTATTCCTTGAAAGCAAATTTTATCCTGCATTTTATTACTTTCATTCTGGTCTTAACATACTACCCATGTAATTCTAGAGAGGATATATTCATACTGGATGGACATGCATGGCAGTACATACCGACTCATAAGTGCTTTTTTGGGATGATACTCCATGTAGCCCTAGAAGCTTCAGTAATCTCCCTATCTATATGAGAACTTTGGAATAGGATGAGCAAAAAATTCAGAGTATTTACCTGCAGTCCATTATCCTATTTTTTTCATATATAAGGAAATAAATAAAAACTTAAAATACTCTTAAAGAAGTGGAATATAAGAACAGTGTGTCAAAGATGAATACCTCATTCATGCTGTCCCACAAGTCATCACTCTGGGCTGTTCTGTAGTTGTGATTATGCAAGTATACCTCAATACCAGCTTGAAAAACATCCTTAGTGAGATAATGCTTCAGCATCAAAAGAAGTGAAGCCCCCTTTAGGGAGAAAAAAGGAGAAAAATGAATCAGTAAACTGAAGTTACAGAGCTCTTTTAAGCATATGCGTATTATAGCTCTTTCACAGTACAGGAGTAAGTCAGAATCTAGCAGATTTTATTCCAAATAATGTCCTTCAAGTAATCGTATCCTTCACTGACTTTACAGTCAGTTACCTTGGAAAAAGATTCTTCTACTATTTCATGAACTCCAAATACAGTTACAGAAAAGTCTAATGCAGTTTGAAAATTTTTCCCAGCTGCTTTGGAAAAAAATATTTTAAAGGTATTAACTTTTATAACAAACTGCAAAAAAAAAAAAAAAAAAAAAATAGGACTAGTAGAATTCAACATTTTTTCCAATTAACGTAATCTAAAAAACATTGTGTTCTTAGTGCTATGTCTTTGCTGGCTGCCATTTTCATTACCAATACTCATCTATATGGTACGGAACTGCACTTGTGAGTCAGTGTTTTACAGTCATATGATGTGCAGTTATATCAAAAGCCTACGTATACAGGAAAAAGATGAGAAACACTTGGTAGGCTGGAACTGACTGCAGAAGGACAAGTATGTTTTGGTGTGTTTAAATACAGCCGTGTCTTTAAAGAAAAAAAATTTAGTAACTGAGTAGTTTTTAGTATCAAAAGGGCTGCGAATGTTTCTATGTCAAGGCCACCAATAAGTAAGTTGCCTGAGGACTTGCATACTGTAGAGCTGAACACAGATGAGAAGCCATAGACAAAGAATAGTTTAAAGGCACACTTTGTATTTTTTGTACTACTTCTAGGAAAGAAACAAGAAGTAAAGGAAAAGATTTTACAGAGATAATGAATTGTTCTTACACATTCCAAACTCAAGTTCCGGAATTTGAGTAACATCTTATTTAAAACTGAAAGCTGTCTGGTTGTTCACTAGTCATCAAATGTCAGGAATAGCCCTTACTATGGTTTTTAATAATATGGCCACAACTTCCTCTCCTGTGTGCATCCATACTTAACCTACATGTCTGCTCCTTTGTTTTTCCTACTGTCATATCCTTCCTTACACTCTATTGTTGCAGGTGGATCTTGTTCCACCCATTGGTGTTAGGTTTACTGACAGTCTGCAAAACAGTCAGACTAAAAATAATTTTGTACAATTATTTCTATTCCAGACAATACAATGTAGAGGTCACCTACTAATCTGTGTCAGCTGGCACTCCAGTAAAACAAACTATGATGTACAATTCAGTAACAGGCTGAATTAGGGACTACATTGCAAGTGTCTTCTCATGTGAATCACCAAGAACTCTACCTAAGCTATAGGGACAAGAGTAGTGGAATACAAAAACTCCATGTGTGAATGAAAAGCTGTGCAATGAAATCCTCTGAAACATAGAAAGCTGCTGTCAAAACACCATTTCTGATGATGTGCAAAACCTCTTTTGGTCAGCTCTTAAAGGTGTAGGTTGGTACAATTCTATTCAAAATGTGTGCATACTTATTAGTAGCAATGAAGTAACAGAATAATTCTTCAAATATAATGTTATACTAATTGAATGAAACTCCAATCCAATCACTTAGGGAATTTTTCCATTAAAATTATACAGAGATGTTTCAGTCAAAGACTGACAGAATTTGTATCTCTAAAGTTAGCTGGCTACAGACATGATTGTGCCAAACGCACAGCTTCCAGAAGCTCACCAAAAAGGGAATTATTTGAGACAGCACCTCTGAAGCATGAAACAACAGCCATGCCTTTTGACAGAAGGAGAGAATCCAGATTCATCTGGCAACTAAGGTAACCTGAAAATCACATGTATCTGTTCTTGTAGTTGAGAAAACAGCATCCAAAATAAGTGGAAGCACATCACTACCTGCAGTCTATTTGGCATCCCAGACTATTCAAGGACGTCAGACACCTGTTGACCAGTTGAGACTTGCAAAATGAAGTCAGAGAAAACAAACCAAGTCATGGGAACTGCATTCCACTGACCAGAGGAAGATGTAGTATTTGACTATTTTCTAGCTATCCCCATGATTTCTAATTAGATGAAAGTACAAGATAGGAAAAAAAAGTCAGCTAATCCAAAATAAGCAAACAAAAGGCTTTCCTCCAACACTACCAAAATCTGGTATCTAGAACCTGAGAAAATGTGAATAAAAATTTTGTAAATACAGGTGTTTCTTCGCTCATGCATTTTTAAGCAAGGCACTGAGACGCTTTAATAACATAAGCCTCACACACAATTCTCACTAGACATTAGAAATAGTCACACTTCAGACAATCAGGATATACAGTAAAATAATTTGCATTCAGAGGCAAGCTTCCAGTTCAGGGTATCTCTAAAATACTGGTGTTTTTGTAAACCAGGGAGAGTACAAGATTAAGTTATTACTTTGGTGGGGGTTTTTTCCTCATTTTTTAATCGCTTGTTATAGTCTGCTATCAGAAGAATATATGCCTAACTGGTTATGTTGCTTCACTTAGGGGTTCCCTTCTTACATCTTCATGAGTATTGTATTTTGTGCTCAAGCATTCAACAAGATGATAAGTGAGGCCACAAATACATATGCATAATATTTTTCTAATTAAATGCTATGTAGATGCCCAAAAACACTGTTTAGAAATCCTGCATTGTTTGAGTTGGGTGTAAATAACCTCATAATAACCTACATTCATATTTTCAATAGCTAATGTATCACTTTTCAAATATTTTTGAATATTTTTACAATTACCTTGATATAAGAAAGAGCATCAAACATTTCTTCGATTTGCTCTGAAGACTGAACAGCAGAAGAGACTGGATGTGAAGAATTCAAGGCATCTTTCATCATAGCCTTGAAAATTAAAGAAAGGAAATCTTCATCCTAGAAGAGAAACATTTTTAACTGTTCAGGAAGCTGAAATGTACATGTTAAGCAGAAAAGTAAAAGTTGTCTATGCTTTGCTCCTTCATTGCTCTAGGCAGCAAAAGAATTGTCAGGGTATCATTTATAAAAGCTACCATTTCCCAGCCACATTTTAGCAGCGGAATCTCATTTTTGAGTTTGCATCATTAGACAGACCCTTAAGCCCCTGTCTCAGGCAAGTATGTCAATGGCACCAGACAAAAACACACCTAAGTGTGTCAAATTTCACATTTGGCTCACTGTTGCATTCCTTTTAGTGCATGCTACTGTGCCAGCGGTGAGCAAGGATCACCAACAAGGACATCCTTTCATCGCTGGCTAACAAACAGGTTAGTGACGCAGTCAGGTAATTTCCTCATAAAATGGACAATATCTCTGAACTAGAATCCTTCCATAAAGACTGCTTATTTTGTGTAGCAAAGGAGCAAAGTCCTAAAATTCAGGAAAAGAACCCAGTACATCCTTATACAGAGGTCATATCGTTTTTATATGGGTAAAAACTAACTGTGCCTGGTACCCCCCTAAAGGCTCCTATGCCCTCCATCACTGGAAGCAAGTGGGGGATTCTTTAAAAGCACATCAAACACATACACCTGAGATAACTCAGATGAATTTGTAACGTGGAGAATTATATATTCTGCATAGCAAGCTTTTCATAATTCCAAAAACAGAGTACTCCCAGCCATAAATTCTACTGCAAATGCTTCCCCCGCACCCACAGCAACGCTTTCATGTTCTAATTCACTTGCTCTGCATGTGGAGGGAGGAAAAAGAATGCAAACTTGCAGAAAAAAATACGTAGTTTGTACTCTAAAATACCATCTCAACAGCTGAAAATTATGGCTGCAGCACCATCTACTGATGCAAAGGTGCCAAAACAGCCCTTTGTAACTGAATTTTTGCTCCATGAGTCAAAAGACTTTTTAGATAACTGTAGAAAAGCAGCTTTGCTTCAAGAGGATGTTGAATTGCCTGTGGTTATCAAGGCAGTCAGCCTTGACATAAGCAGTTTTCTTGTTAAATAGTTAAAGAATTAAGAAAATCTATGAAAGAGAATGGTTTGCAATCTTCCTATACACTGAGACTTATAAAAGCTATCGCGGAGAGCTATGTTATGTTACCTGCTGACTGGAAAGCTTTATATATATCGATTATGACAGCAGCAAAATATCCAATATGGGCTTTGTGAAGATCAAGCGTAGTCTAACTTAAGCACTCCTAATGGTGTGCTAACAAAGGATCATTTGACAGGGACTGGAGATGAGCTGATGATAAGAGAATAGTTAAGAATGCCCCAGGAACTTATAACCAAGCAAGGGAGCTGGCTATAAGAGCTCCGAAAAGCGTGCCAGATGTTAATAAAACTGAACCTGGCATCTCTACTGTAAGGCAGGGACCTCAAGAGCCCTACTTTACTTTTATTGATAGTTTGCAAACAGCTGTGACAAGGCAAATTGATTTACCAGATGTAGCAGAAGTTTTACTCAAATCCGTAGCTTATGAAAATGCTAATCCTGACTATCGCAAGGCACTTGATCTAATTAAATACAAACTTGATGCTTCCTTAGATGACTTTATCATAGCTTGTGCACATGCTGGAACAGAACAATACAAAGCAGATTTAATAGCAACCACATTAGCCCAACAGCTACAGGTTGCTAGGGCAACAGTCAAATGTTTTGACTGTGGAGAGGAAGGCCACGTGAAAAAGCAGTACTCAAAGAATAGACAAGGGAACAAAAAACATAGTAAACCATGCTCTAGATGCAAGAAAGGTTACAGGATCCAGCCACAGCAAACTCACACAGCTCAGGCTCAAGGAACATCAGGGGAACGCCAGGCAGTTACTGGCTTGGACTTGGCAGTTTCCACCACAACCATAATAACTGGTTCACCTTATACCTACAGGTTTAAATGGACCCCTTCCTTTTGAATGTCATGCATTGTTACTTGAGAGATCACCATCATCTGAAAGTGGACTTCTTATTTTACCAAGAATCATCGACTCTGATTCTAGGAATGAAATAAAAATCATGGCTTGGACTCCTAATCCACCTTGTACTATTCCAGCAGGATCATGCATTGCTTAATTGATAGCACTCCCTATACTACTGGACATGCAATTGTTTCCAACTGCCAGTGCTTACAGAGGCACTGAGGGTTTTGGGAGCACAGGCACTCCTCATATTTACTGGTCTAAACCTATTTCTGTACAGCAACCTTTTCTAACCTGTGCTGTAGATGGCAAGTCTTTTACAGGATTAATGGATACTGGAGCCAACAAAACCATCATCTGTGAATGTGAATGGCCACCTACCTGGCCCTTGCCAGCACCATCAGCAATTGTCACAGGAATTGGGGGTCAGCAGATGCCCCAGCAGTCAGCTAGCACTCATGGATATGGGCCAGAAGGGAAACATTCACAGCTCCAACCCTGTGTACTTTCTACTACATGCACACTGTGGGGAAGAGATCTGTTACCACCATGGGGACTGACACTGACAAACAAATTTTCAAAAGGGGTCACTGAAGTGCAGCTGAGACTTTAACTCACATGGAACACTTATACTCCCCTGTAGGTGGATCAGTGGCCCTCAGAGGGGAACAGCTCAAAACAAAAACTGGTCCAAGAACAATTGGATCTGGGAAATACAGTTCCTTCTACTAGCCCATGGAACACTCCAATATTTGTGATTCAGAAAAAAAAAAAAAAAAAAAGGAGACTGGTAAATGGAGACTTTTACAAAATCTGAGGGCTATCAGTGCACTAACAGCCCAGATGGGCACTCAGCAACCCAGAATTCCCAATTCAGCAATGGTCCTTGAAACATGGGAATTGTTAATCATTGACTTAAAAGTTTGTTTTTTCACAATTGCATTACACCCTGATGTTGCACCTTGTTTTGCTTTCTCATGACCATCCTGGAACAACAGTGAACCTGTGCAGAGGTATCACTGGATTGTGTTCCCACAAGAAATGAAAAAGTGTCCCACAATATGTCAGTTTGTGGTAGCAAGCACTCCACAACTGGTGTGACAGGACTATTCAAAGGTTTTGCTGTATCATTATACAGATGATATACTGCTAGCAGCAGATGACCCTGTAGTATTGAAAAAGTGTTTTGCCTTTTTGCACCTTTCCCTTGACAAATTTGGTCTTTGTATTGCAGCAGACAAGGTTCAAACTGTCCCACAATGGAAATACCTAAGGTTTCTATTCTTTGAACAGAAAATTGTTCCTCAGCCCATTCTGCTGAAAACCTCTATTAAAACACTAAATGTTTTGCAAAAATTATTAGGAATTATTTGGCTCAGACCTACCCTTGGTATCTTCACTGAGGCATTGTCACCCTTGTTTAATTTACTTAAGGGAGATACAGATTTACTGTCTCCTCTCCTCAGGAGCTGGAGGCAGAAGCCTGTGAAGCATTGCAACTTGTAACAAACAAAATTCAGACCTCTTTCCTATCCAGACCACAAGCAGAGTTGCCACTGCGACTTCTTCTTACCCTGGCTGAATTCCAACAATATGCACTAATAGCACAGCAGTATATAAACAACACTTGTGGATAATAGAGTGGGTATTTTTACCTCACACATTTTCAAAAACAGTAACTACATTGTTAGACATGATTGTTAGACTTGTTTCCACAGCACAGAAATGACGCTCTAAGTGGGCAAGATCCTTCTCACATCCACATCACTTTGTCTGCAGACTCTTGTCAGGGTATGTTCCAAGAATCATTATCTTTACAGGCCGCCCTGACAGACTTTTTTTGGGAAACATTGTTAATTCTTTGCCAAAAAATAAACTCTTGCAACCTTTAAAAGATCTTTCTCTATAGCCATGTTTTCTAACATTGTCACAGTCCCTGTCTAGAGCGAAGACAGGTTTTTTTCATCTGTGGTTCTGGGAAAACTCAGAAAGCAGTTGTTTGGCAAAATTCCATAGGGGATTGGGAAAAACCAATTTTTCAGCCAAGGACAACACAGCTAGTAGGGTTAGCAGACACTGTAGAAGCTTTTGAATCGTTTCAAAATGAACCTTTCAACTTAATATCAGATTACTTGTATGTAGTAGGTATTTTAAACCAAATTGAAAATTACTTTTCAATGCATACTCAGCAAGGATTTCTTTATGCTGTTATCTGCTCTGGATGATTATGTTTGATGCCATCTCACTGTTTTTATGTTATACATCTCAGGTCTCACTCATCATTGCCTGGACCTCTAGTAGAAGGCAATGCAGCTGCTGATGCTCTGACCATGATGGCAACAGTTCCAAATCAAGTTACATAAGCAGAGTTGTCACATGACTTCTATTACCAGAATGCAAATACTTGGAGTAAGCAATTTGATCTTACCCTTTCTCAAGCCAGACCACTTGTTCATTCTTGCCCTCGTTGTTAACACCTTTACCTAGTACAATAATAATTACCTACTAAAAATAAAAATTACAAAAAAAAAAAAAAGGTGTCAAAGAAATTTGACAGATAGATGTTACACACATTTCCTCTTTTAGCACCTTAAAATATGTGCATGTATCAATTGACACATATTCCAAATTTTTGTTGCCTCCCCTTACAAAGGGAAAAAGGCAGCTGTCATTAAGTGCATATTGCGAGCTATTGCTACTTTGTAAGTCCCTAAAGTAGTGAAAACTAATAACAGTGCAGCATATGTCTCACAATCAATGAAAACATTTTTCATTGTTGGGGTATACATCACTTAACTGGTATACATCATTCCTCAACAGGTGAAGCTGCTGTGAAATGAACACATGCCCTTTTAAAATATACTTCTTAAACAAAAAAAGGGGGGAATCTACTTGGTATAACACCTCAGTATCAACTGGACAAAGCAACATTTGTTTTAAATTTCTTAAATATTTCCAGATTTAATAACAAAACAGTGAATGAAAGAAGGTTTTCCCGTGATGCTTTAACAGATTCTCAGCCACCTGTCTACTATAAAGATTTGCAGAGTGGACAATGGCTAGGTCTGTGCTTTTGCTAATGTGGGGGTGTGGTTATGGTTGTGTTCCTCTATCCACAGAGCTCATTGGCTATCTGCAAAGAATATCAAACTGCAGAAGGAATGAAGACTTGAAGGAATCCCAATTTTGGTTTGGTAATCAGTTCCAACGGGTTTGAACAGAACATAAGTAACCCTTTTTATCATCCTCAGCATATTCTCTCAATGTGAACGAAGCATGGGTCCCACAACCAAAGACCAATGCTTGGCTCTTATTTACCAAAGCGTTTAAACAATCTACCCTCTGTATATCTGTGCCCAGTCCTACTGATCCATTTCAAACTCATCTGGTTGGCATTCCTTTATCAGAGGACAAATGGAACAAATTATACAATCCAACAGTTATACGTGTCTGTACAATTCCAGGTAAGTGTAGATTGTCGTGGTGTTTGGGATCATGGCAGTCTAATGCTGGCCAATCTGTGGGATGGCATATGGGCAATACTGGTGGAAGCATGAGAAAAGTAACTAACTTCCCTGCTCTCTCACTGCAGCCTCAAGAGCTGGATGTACTAGGCTCTATAAAAGCTCCTGTGTGTTTTTACTTTAATTATGCTAATGAACCAAAAGCAGACAACACAGGGGTTGACCTAAGTGGCACTGGCATTTATCATAATGCTTCTGCCTGGTGCAATTTTACTACTCCCTCACAAGTCACAACGGGACCAATGCAATAAGCCTGTTTGATAACATATTTTTAATATGTGGCAACCGAGCACGGAAAGGCATTCCAATTAACACAGTGGGAGGTCCATGTAGTTTTGGTCATTTGACTGTGTTTCATCCCAGTGTTGAAACTCTAAACGAATTAAGACACTACAACATAGGTGAAGTAAAGATGATGCTAAATCATTTGACCTGACTGTAACTCTGAGGTTGAATTCTGGAGTATAGTGAAGAGATTTTTCAGTTCCTTAGTTGCCTCTACTGATACTGCACATGCCTTGATCACAATTAATAAACTAATAACTAAGTTGGCTTGCAAAAGAAATTAACGCTACTAACAGTGCTTTAACAGGATTGTTAACAGATGTCGACTCAGTAGGTCATGCAACACTGCAAAACAAATCAGCAATAAACCTTTTATTGTTAGCCCAAGGACACAGATATGAAGACTTCAAGGGAACGTGCTCAGGTATGAACCTGAATGACCACTCCAAACCCATTCACAAAAGCATCCAGGAATTGAAGGAGCTGTCTGGAGAACTGCAGCAAAAAACAGGGATGGGATTCTTTTGGCCTATTCTCCTGGTTTGGAAGATTTCATTTTGGACCTTGGACCAAACATGTAGTTAGTTTCACTGTAGTAAGACTCATAATGCTCTTGATGATTATACCGTGTTTACCATGTGTATTTTCTTGTATTCAGCTTATCCATCAGAATGTAAAGCAGGTAATGCCTACTCAGACACACACTGTACTAACTGTGCCAATTAAAGAAGGGGAAGATAGAGGGAAAGAACACAAAGGGAACTTGTAATTGAGATAAGAAAGAGCATTTAGTTAGAAAAGACTATTCAGTCAAGGCAGCAGTGACATAACCAAGCTTTAAAATATGTAACAAGTAGCAGTTGCATAGCACTTTTCAGCAAGAACTATTATAAAGGCATTTATCTGTAAGAGAAGTCTGACATTGCTATTAGGGAAGTGATTACGAGTATTATTGGTTAGCAAGCCTATTAACAACTATACTGTTGGCTTTCCAGGCTCACGCTATTCTAACCCAATGGCAAAAATATTATAAAAGCTAGGTACACTTTTAATAAACATTGCTGGTTATACCATGATTGGAGACCATGTATCTTTCATTTGCTTGCAACCTCAGGCATATTTAATAAACCAAAGCTTCCTCTGTCTATTAGGAATAGCAGAAGTAGACAAACTTGTTCAACGACATCTGGACTTGTTCTAGGAAGATTTAAAGTTATAATTTGATATAGCCATCTACATGTTTCAACACCTGGTATTTTGCACAGAATACTTTAACTTGCACAAAACACAGGAGACTGCATGTAGATTACTACCAAAATAAAGCAAAAAAAAAAAAAAAATAAAAAAAAATTAAAACCCATAGAAACAATATGACCTTCTCAAACACATTTCCAATATAATAAAATGCCAAAGCAGAGATGCAGCATGATCTCAATGGTGCCCCAAATTAATTTTGAGATCAGTTTATAAGTATAAATTTTTTTACAGGCAGCACTAAAAACAGGTAACAGTGAAACAGGTACAGCAAGTGTAATTGCAGAAATTACTTACTGAACGTAATTCTGGAAAAACCTCTTCCATGGCAAAGTATTCCATGAACGTGGCAAATCCCTCATTCAGCCAAAGATCATTCCACCACTCCATAGTTACTAGATTGCCAAACCACTATGAAAGACCAAAACTATCATTATTTTCTTAGAATTAAAATCAAATGAGAAGTATTCCATCCATCCTCTGCCTTATCTTGTAAAATGGAGGTCAGTCAAAACCACAGTAGAGCCTTTGCAGCAACAATTCCTTAAGCATGGCATGAGAGTTGCACTCTGCCTGTTGTGTGGTAGAAAATACCCTGGCAGCTTTTCTGAACAGATACAATAAACAACCAAGTCACAGTGAAAGGAGGAATGAATTTAAGGATGGAACTGCATTTAAAAAACAAAGAAATTAAAAAAGAAAACAATGACCTTTCCAGGCTAGTACCTGATGGGCAAGCTCATGTGCTATCACTGAAGTTATTAGCTTTTTATCCCTCACTGAAGAAGTATTATTGTCAAATAAGAGTGCTGTTTCTCGGAAGGTGATCAAGCCCCAGTTTTCCATTGCACCAGACTGAAAATCAGGAATTGCTACCAGATCTGGAAAAGATTTGAAAGAAGATTTTGAAAATTGCTAGTTAAAGCAACCCTGTCTTTCAAGCCTACCTATTACATGATATAATAATTTAAAAATTAATGATTTAAACCCTGTGGTGTGGACATACACTCAAATCTCAAGTACAGAAGCCCCATAAATTTATAATGATGTTTCTTTAGCCATACTCTGACACAACTTAAAGAGACCCTTCCTATGGATCCTGCATGAACATAAGTAATATGGAAATGAGATGGTCTGAAAAGTATACTACTGACAAGCAGTGTCTTAGAGGCATTTCATTATCTTTTCAGTCAAAATAATGCATGCGGAGGAGTCAGGCTTCTGATCTTGCAGTTGTGAACATGGTTTACAGACTAAGAATTTCCTCACTGCCAAGTTGAGTAACACCAAAGAAATTCTTCTGTGTAAATTTACGTAAAAATATAAGCAATCTGGTTCCAAAAGCTCACAAAAGCTTTCCAACTTGGGACTCACTTAAGACTTGCACTCAGACAAACTGTAATTAGTTTTTTAATAATTTAATAATTTAATAATTGTAATACTTCTTTTAGAAATGAAAATTCCCATGCATTTTTCAGATCAGAGCATCTTCTGTTCTTTTTTAAAGAAATAAGTCCTAAAGAACTTACCTAATTTTTCAAGAGGGTATTTCATAAAAAAGTATTTTTGGTAAAATTCCAGAAGCTTCACTGCTGTGTCTAGGGCATATCCAACTTGGCTTAGATGCTGTGGTATGGCATAGACAGATACCTAGTCCAAACAGAGAAGAGAAAATATTTAGAAACTTGTAGCTACAAAAGATTTAGCATTGAAGAAGGAGCTGGCAGGAGTTCCTGAAACAGGTAAGACACAGTTTTTTGAGTATAAACACAAATTACGTACAGTAGTTATGAAGCTACTCATAAAAAGCTCATTTTTCTTAATAGAGCTTATTAACGAATCAAAATACAGGGACACTGTCTTGGGTGTATGCAAGAACAGTTCAAGGATGACAACTTTAAGGAATGTGTTCAAGAAGGGTCTACATGATGCAAATTTTAAAATCCCTCGTGAGTTATTAAGTAACGCTCCCTGTATACCTCAACTATTGTTTAGGTTATGATAGCATATCTAGTATAATAGCAGTAGTATAATCTGCAGGAAATTCTCTCAAAAAATAATAATCGGCATAAAACTCATTCCTATCTAAGGTATGGCCACATTAGACATGACATAAGAAGCATTTATAAAAATTGAGAGATTACAGTTTCCCCTCCTATTCATGTTGAATTGTCTGTATCAAGAAAGCATCTTCAATTAATTACAAGTAGATTCACATTTAGGACACCCTTTTCCTACACAATGAAAGAATGGAGAACCTGTTTCTTCATAGAGAACCATATTCCAGTTCTACAAAAAAGAAGTCCCTCTTCCTGTGCTATAAATTAGTTCAACAAATCACATTTCAAACAGATGGAAAAGGTCACCTTTTAATTTTTGAGTTTCAATGAAGCACATATAAATAAGAATTTAGTCTAGTGTTCCTGGAGAACGAAAGTATTATTCACTGCAAATTTTAAGCTCAAAAAAATCTATAAGTGCCTCCCAGGATCATCTGAAGTTGAGAAAAATCTCAATGCATAATGAGCATGAAGCAACTTTAGTTCAACTCTACACTTTCCTAAAGCTTTCAGGACAATAAACTTCTGTGTGAAGCTCATATTCTTTGGATCTCCCAGCCACAAATTACTGGAAGCATTCTGAGTCTGTATTTCCTGGGAAACGTCAATATATGCTTCCCTTTTTACTGACTTCCTTGGCCTGCTAGACACTGATGAGACTACTTTAAACCTACTAAAATTCTAGCCTTACTTAGTATTCTTGTGCTTTCTCCCTTCAAGGTAGCAAATACTCTTAATAAGATGAAAATACTAATAAATTTTCTAAAAATTAAAAAAAAAATAAATTAAAGATAAGTAAGAAGTATTCTTATTAAGTTTTAAAGTTATCTGCCTAAAAGAACTGACTGTATGTTTTCACCAGAGTACAGTTAAAACACAGACCTGAATAAAAGCCACAAGGAAAAAGAAAAAAGAAAAAAAAAAGTGTAACAATCTGTTCTATTCAGCTTTCATTAGAAATATTTGTCTTGATCAGAATCAAAGCCTGTCTAGTTTCTTTACTAAAACTTGACTGGATTGAAGAGAGGGCATCTCCTCCTACAATGCTTCTAGCACTAGCACTATTCCCTCTGGCTTTTTCTAGGTACTTAGGCACTTC
This sequence comes from Certhia americana, assembly GCA_018697195.1. Lineage (NCBI taxonomy): Eukaryota > Metazoa > Chordata > Aves > Passeriformes > Certhiidae > Certhia > Certhia americana. Next base: position 46,083,712 of record CM031878.1, on the reverse strand, counting down.
TGACATTTCACCACAAAGGGGCAGTTTCTGCTAAAGAGTCATGAAAGTCTTTGCTTACATGAAACTTCTAAAATAAGATTAAGGAGCATCTACTAATATTACCAAGTTTATTCTCTAGTTGCTCTAACTGCACACACTGCAGAAACAGGCCATACCCCTACCAAGGAAAAAGCTCAAGCAGGACCCACTTTTTGATGTTTGGAATCTTTGGAAAACCAAAATTAAATAATTGTATCTAAGTGACTAAATGCAGATATAAAGTTAGCCTAAATTTACTTTACTGTAGGGCATGAGTTTTTTAGATATGTTATCTTGGCAGGTACAGAAAATTGTTGTGGCTCTGCTTGAAACCACGTGCAGGTGTTTCTGGAAACTTGTCACATTTCTTTACATACTCAGACCAACTCCTGGTTTGCTTGACATTACTGTTTACATATGAAGCAGCGAAAATAAGAGTTTAAAGCTTCCAGCTATGAAAACTCTTAGAAATTTTCCACTTTGTAAATTTCCACTGTTAGCAAGACTTGATGCAGTGTCCCTTGCTGTAAAAGAATGTTAACTCTGGTATCACCTCAGTCTACTTCACAGCATATGACTTTTGTCCCCTACCTATGATGAGCATAATGAAACCAAGAAGAAAACTAAATTTAAAAGAGACAGCACTTGCTTGTTATTTTGGGGATATTTTTGCTTTGCTTAGTAGCCTGGTCAACTTGATAAGAGTGAAACAAACACGTACCAGAGTTCCATTAGTTTCCCTGCTGATGTTTTTCAAGTCTGCAACAACAAAAGCTACTAGATAGGTGCTCATCTTCAAACTCACAAAAAACTCATCCTGAACAATTCCATTTGTCACAGGTGTAGTGGCTTTCTGCAGGAGAAATTAAGTATTATTAATGCAGACAAAAGAACACTAAGACATAAATCAATGTTAAAGGATTATTTCATGCTATGAACAGTTTATAGGAAAGCTTACATAGTATCTTTGTATCTTTGTTATATTTCAGTGGGATTGATGATACTTAAAACAATGTAACAAAATTAAGAAGAAACGAAACATTTACACAATATATATACACAAAAATTATTTTTCATGTTTTATTATGTAGTATTACCAAACAACTACTCTGTTGGAGAAACTAATATAATTTGGTTCACATTTAAAGCCTCATTTTAATACAAAGTCAACATACAGATCAGAATTAATTCAATTAATTAGGGTGTGTTAGGCTAGACCAGAGACAGTTTGGCATAGCCTACTGAAAATACTGCTGTTATGTGAGTTAAATATTTATCTCTTTCCATAAGTCTCATTAAGATTAGGTAACCAGACATACTATTTCAAAATTGAACAAAATATTCTTCAGATGCACTTCTACAAATCAAAAGAGAATGCATTTTAAAAACTGAGGAAAACCTAAGATCTCAGTTACTTCAAAACAAAAACATGCCCAGCTTAAACACACACTGACTAATGTGACTCTCTGCCCAGTTTTCTTGAGCACACAGTAAGATACCAAACAGAAGTAAGATGCTATACTTTACCTCATCTTATTTCTTATGCAGTTTTCTTAAATACTAGTCCTAGAAAAGCATGTTATATGCCTTAAAGTACTTTTCTATGTATTCCCTCACAAACAAAATACAAACAGAAAAAAGCAAAATGTTTAAAACCACTATAGTGCAGAATACTAAAGGTCTGGAGAGAGAGATGGTAGTTAATAAATTCTGAAACTTCATTTACAATTTTGTTCTCAGAACCCACAAACATTTAAAACCCAGCAACAATAACCTTAGTTTTAGACAAGATCATTTGAAACCAAACAATGTTTTGACGTTTAACTGTCACTGAAAATATAACTGTCAGCCTTAGAGAAACGTATTTTTAAACCTGAAGATATAATCACTACAATAATTTAATCTGACAATTTTATATGAGCAGAATACCATCTTTGAATTCCTCCAGCGAATTCATAAATTTCTGCAGTTATTACAGTTTTTGTTTCATAAGGATGTGACAGTCTATTTAAGAAAATCTGATGCAGCCACAGATAAACTGGTTTAAAAACTAGTTACCCTCATTAAAAAAAATTAAAACCAAACCAAAACCAAAACCAGGACAAACAAAACCACAAAAGGTATCTCCATAGGCCCAAAATACGCAGTTTATTTCTAACCTTAATCCATGTCAGACACTATATATTGCCAAGTTAGTGATGTGCCTACAGGCTGACAAGGCCTACTTCTGAGACCTCATATAGGTATAGATGATCATTTCAGCAATGTCTTCTGCACACATCACAAAATATTCTGAGAAGGAAACTTAGAAGGAACCTTCAAGGACTATAGAATCTGAGTCCAAATGAATGGCCCATATGGGGCTCTAACCCATAACCTTGGCATTATCAGATTCTTCTCTAAACAACTGAGCTAATTGTGGGTATATGCAGCACTGTTAAACCATCATTTACTTGTTGTACATGAAGAACTCGGGAAGCTGCTGAAAGATGCCTCAGCCACTTGCTCTGGTCCTAGCAGAGGAGAGTGAGTGAACACCCTTTCTTGTTTACATAAAACAGAAGAGTGTTCCACCAGAGTTCATTTCTTCTTGTAATTGCTAAGAATCACCACAAATCCAAATAAGTGTTCGTACACTGTTAAAAGATACTATTTCATAAGGCTAAAATTATTAGCTTGGTTTTCAAAAACAAGGCAATCAGCACCTGAGCTTTAGACAACTTTCTGGAACCCAAGCTACACAATGAATGTAAATGTACCAGCAATACCAAAGGTGTCATTTTCTCATTACTGATTAGACCAATGTCAGTACTGAGTTTCTGTTGGGTGATAAATGGTGGTAATGTTTTGATGAGAGAATACTTAGTTCAGACACAGACAAGGTAATGTTAGTCTTTTTCATCTGTCTAAATGAATTACAGTTCCATAAAGGTTTATCCAAGGCATAATGGCATAAAACATCACCATACAAGTCAGATACACTCTTACAAGATTTTGTCTGAAAAATTCTAGCTGAAAATGTCAGATCTCATTCACATTCTGGAACTGACTCTGTCTGTATTCATTCCACATTTCCCCTCATTCAGCCACATCCTTCAAGATCAGGCATATCTTTTACACAGACTGGTGTTAGTTACACAAACTACTGCTGAAGGTATTCCAGTACTCTGCACATGTGCAGCAGTGACCAACACAGAAAACTCAAACACAAACCTTAAGGGCTGTTGGGACCAATGTCACCAACAATCTAACTTTTGCAAAATAATGGTTCATTTAATTTTAACAGGAATCCTTCAGTAATTCAACTGCCTGTCAGTAACATCCTACACTGTGCAATGCATTGAAAAAGCTGTTTTCTCTACAAAGTTCAAGTCTTTGAGAATGAAACAGTTGATATGACTCATGTAGTTTATAGCTTACCCACTCAAGTCAATCCCCTGGATATTAATGCAATAAAAACACAATTAAAAACATAGAAACAGATTATCTAGGCAGCAACTCTACTAAAATTCCCCTACAAAAGCAGGTACCTTTGGCATATTTGATAGAGTGGAAAGATTCTCATCCCTTTTGATCTTGATTAAAAAAGTAGCTTTGAGTGCTGGTTCATCAAAGCATGGAAAAGCAGACCTCGCTGCCAGAGGTTCAAACTGAGTTGCTGCAAACCACCTAATGGGAAGAGTAGAGAAGAGCAAAATAAGAATTATTAAAAGCACAAATGTCAGTTGACTTAGGATAGAAAAGTCATTTCCTCCCCAAACATTCTAAGAGCTTGTTATGGGAACAGCTCTTTGAACAGCAGATGACAAGGTTGGGCAAATCAGAATAAAAGTTTCATCCACAATTTTTTTTCAAACCCAATAACGCACTTATTTGAGGAATAATTTTATTGGCTATTTTTTGCTTTCTGAACGAAGAAGAATGCACCTGGAATAACACACAAAACAATCGCCAAAATATAAGCCAGCCAGTTTCCAGAGAGAGGGAACAAAAAGAAGATTGAAAAATTAAATTAGTGAGCATGCCTACTAAAGTAAGAGTTTGGAAGCCTCTGCAGTAGATAGGACTTCAAGGAAGCTTTTCCATCTAATTGCCAGACCATTTCCTGCATATGTTCCCACAGTTCATCTGACTGGATGCCTGTTTTCTGCGCTGGCTAGTAGATGGATTCTGTCCAAGTTCATGTACTGTCTTGCCTCTAATCCAATAGTTATTCATATCACAAGAAGACTGATCGGGAGTCTACATTCCTTCTCTACTATTTTTATACTAACTAGCTGCAGAAATAACGGCTTTTGATGGAGAGCATCTCTGACTTCTGCACCTGCACGAAAGCAGAGTTCAACAAGTCTACCAATAGAAGTATTTACTGGAACTAAACAGAGAAGATGGTACACACTGTGGTTTTTTTCCTTGCTGTTTTTTTCAGCCTACTGCCAAGCTACCCACAAGTGTTTGGAGGGGTTTATTTTTTCAGCACCATGAACAAATTTTATCGCACATTTTTGTATATACAGCTTTTCTGAATTGTGCTGACAACTCACAAGATTAAACTGCATGCCTGCTTTCAACTCCTTACTCTTCTCTTCCCCCTGAGAAACTAATACAGTTTCACCCCAAGACCAGGCAGTAGAAAAACAAAGAATAAAAAATCATTCTGCATAAAAATATAAAAAAGCCAAATTTATTTATTTTTATTTTCTTTTTGGCAGCAAGCAAAGTGAGCTATTCTGCCATTTGGTAATTTTGTATTTTTGCACCGATATAAAAATATTCAAAAGAAAGTAAAACTAAAGAAAAGAAAATATATGTTCTTGCAGAATTGGCTTGATCCTTTGAGCTTTATACAGAAAGTGCAGTAACAACAGAGGTTATCAGAGTAGTCTGCGTTTGTAAAACCACAGATAGGCAGACAGAGACAATGTCCCTGCAAAAAGAAGAGGCAGGCAAAGCAGTGGAAATGATGAAATCACTAAGGAGTTATCTGAAAAGGATTCACTGAAAAACAGACAGGTTAAAACATGTGTTACATCCTGTTCCTAAACAAAAGCAGGTAGCACTGGACTGAAGTGGGACAATACCTCAAGAAATTACTCATAGATCACTTTTTTTCTATTTTCTCTTTTTTTCTCAGTTATGCATTGTCTTTCTACTTCAGTAAATACAAAAAGAAAAGAAAGCTGCAACTACATCAGAATAGGAAAAAGCCCCGAGTTTCAATCATTCAGGTGATTTTTGCCTTCTACACCCATTGCACTCTTACACTTGTTTACTTCATGGGAATGCATGTTTTTAATGCTTGCAATAAGTTGGTTAGCTGACCCACACTGCTTTTTCTCTTTTTTATTGCACCACACTGTTTCTAGAAGACCTGCATAGATAGTTACTTGCCCACAAAGGCACGAACACTCTTTAGTACATGACGAGCATAAAGCCTGTTTGAAGTGTGGAGGGAGGGCCAATTTTTAATAACCTCCTTGATAAAAAGCAGTAATTTACTCCTTGTAAAAGAGTACAATGTTTCCCTTTTCTCCAGTCACCTAAGAACTTTGCCTGACTGCCATGACTTTTTCATATACGATTGAGAGCATCTAGGGTTCCTCTGTTAGTCTTGAACCTGGTCTCTTCCTATGACGACAGGACTCAATTCCTATCTTGAAAGTCAAGGGCTCAAGAAATGTGGGACGAATTTCCAAAGAGAGAAACTAAAAATTTTAACAAACCAACAAGCTACACTACAATCACCTAAAAACTTCACACTGAAGTACATTTCACTGTAGAAGAGACTGCCCTGACTTAAGGAACTCACCCATGAAAGACATTTTTCAGGGAGATTAATCAAGAGATTAAAGACTGATTTTTCTCAACAGGAAGAAGTTGCATAAAATGTCCAATAAAAAAGGCAACCTTTCTACTTCTGTTATCAAAGCACAATCTAGAAGTGACAGAACAGAGAAGCTACATTAGTGGGCATACCTTTGCTTAGAGTTTTCATCCTTGTAAGAAATTTTGTAGAAGCCATAGTAGGTGTCTGATAAATTAGATGAATATTCTATGTTGACAGTATAATTCTGTCCTGCAAGGAGAGCCTCCGGAGCCATGAGTGCAATCTGGTCATGCAATGGATATTCCAGGAATTCAACTGGCTTTGCTTGATGCCCTTGTGCTGAAGTAATTGTTGCCTTGGTGATATTAAGTCCTGAGCTGTGAAGTACAATCTTCTGAGTTACATGGAGGATGCTGACCACTATTTTTACAGAGCCTACAAATTTCAGAGTAGTTAAATTTGGCTGCAAGACAAGATCATAGTGCAGTGGTACAACATCGTGAGGAAGTCTAATTTTTGCCCATGGAAATAGTTTTCCATTGGTTGCCAAAGGGTATATTAGTTCCATTGTATGATTTTTTTTATGGCAGCCTTCTTTGGTAAATGTACACTTGGGAAGAAGATAAATCACTATTATTAATGAAAATGCAATCACAAAAACAACTGTGCAAACTACCATGGTCCTCGTAGAGGGCACTGAGCATGATCCATTTGGATTTTGCCTATATACAGACATGTTATTCTGCAGACCCGAGCTTCTGTTCATGAAGGACATCCCCAATAATTTTGCTGATGATTCATAATCTTCTTCATCATCATCCATTTCATGCTCTCCAAGGCCACGCACCAAAAGACGAGAACTTCTTGGCTCATACTCCACTTCATCAGGCTCCAGTGGATGTAAACAAGGCTCTTTTGCCAAGTCAACCACATCGGGCTCCTCTTCAAACATACTGTTTTCAATCATATTCCTGGGTAACTGGATTCGATCTGAAAAAGAAATGACGATATATTACATCAAAAACAACAGGCTTTAGTGTAACACCTCAAAGATAATTCACTGAATCACAGAATGGGAAATATCTTTACAGTATACACCATCAAGATCTCTTCCATTTGCTCTCCTAAGTTTATTTCCTGGAAATATTTGTATGTTTTTCTGCCTACTGTAATTTTGCTTTCAGTATCTTCAAAAGGCTGCTTTCCTTGTGCATTATCAAAACCATCCTAGGCCATAACTGGAGATCAGCTATACCACTGCACTGCTCTCCCAGTCCACTGAAATCAATGGCTTGGCTGCATTTCCTCAACTCCAGTAAAATATACTTGTACTGAACTATATTCTTTAAGACGGGTTATTTCTTATGTTGCACAGTAAAACACAGCAGTTCTTTAGCAGAGGAAAAAATTTGCCAATGCAATGGCAACCACACAAATAAAACATCTATTTGACGTTTTTAAACTTAATTTTTCACAAACATTGCAAAAAAGATAAAAAATATTTCTCACACAAAAGTAGCCATATAAAAATTACAGTTCCAATTGACATCTTAATTTAAGATTTAGCTCATACAGTCCTTGAAACAACTCATGAATCTAAGAAGACAAATCAGTGCCAATCAGACTGTTTGCCTCCATAAAATTTGTCCTTAATAGATAATGGACCGGTGAACATAAATGAGGAACTGAAATTCATACCAAATTTTATAATCACATTTTTATAGCATGCAGTTACATTTAAACTCCTGATCATATCTACCACTGTTCACGTAAAAGGTTCTATCCAAGCAATTAGACAGTACTTTTGCCCAACTGTAAGGGTTCAGAAATTAACCTAATCTCTTTCAGACATGCGTTTCTACTGTCAACTGAACAATACACACATCACACCTCTATCTTCCACATTATTTGTTTCCGGAAGAAGAAAGCTGGTTTTTCCTCTGGATGTAAACTTACTTTAAAGTAGGCTAACTTTTATTAATTTCTGGCAATAATGTACATCTTGCTGATCTATATACATCCTAGAATATAACTCCAATGTATTATTTATTTTATTTTTCATTTTATTAAAGTCAAATTTCTATATGGTTGAAAATCTCGGAAGTCAAAATAAAATATTTTAAAGAAAAGATGGCAAGAATATTTTCAAACCAGATACATGAAGTTCCTCAACATTCACTCTAATGTATCAAGACTTCCTGTTCCAAGGCCACAAACTCAGGAAAACTGGAGTGTCAGTAGCTGTAGCAATGAAAAGGCCTTAAAATAAGGCAAAAGAAAAATCCTTTCTTAGAAAATTCAGTAAGAGAAAGGTGCACTAGTCAACCCGAACAGGAGATATAGTGATGTATGAAAGCAGGGAGTTCGGTGAAATTTGAATCTACCTGCTCTAAGAAGGGATAGGACCAGAGGGTGACAAGATAACTGAGATTAGAAGGCACTTCAGGAGGTCATCTGCTCCAGCCTCTAGGCAAAAGCAGCTTCCAGAATTTTCTATTCTTCTGACATTTCCCAGTACAGTGTTCATGTGCCAGCCTTCATGCTGCAGTGGCATTCAGTGGTCTAGCACTATGATCACTACACTGGAGCACGTGCACTTGTATGTCAGATTGGGGGCCACACAGAATAGAGAAGACAGAAAGCTAAGTTAAATTACAAGTGAAAACACAGGCAAACTAGTAGATGAAAAAATATGGAAAAAAAGTACTGTGCAGCAGAAACTCTTTTACAATTTCTATCTCCAAGAGCAGTTTATCAAGAATTCACTGTACTACTTCTAACAGAAGATCTTGATTAGTTCCCTCAGCTGGTTGCTTTTGAAATCTGCTGACTAGCTTTGATCAACTATGAAAACAGAGTCAGGACCAAATTTCTTAAGTCCCAGTGTAATCCCAACCCAAAACAACCAGCTGCCAGTGGAAAACACCCAAATCCATATCTGCTATGTAGAAAAGGCAGGTATTAAGACTCACATCTTAACCACTCCAAAAGGTAGCAGTCAATCAGTACACAGCTCCAACCCCAGCCATGGCATGTGCAGCTGCATGGCCGGCAAAAGAGGTAGAAGACAAGGGAGGCACTGCAGAGGGAAGGAGGAGAAAGATAAAGTGCATAAATCTAGCAGAAAGTAGTTTTAATCAGCTCTGATGCTTAGAGAACAGTTTGCTTTTTGAAGAGCTTATTCTCTAATAAGTTTCTTCTAAATACAGTATGTTCAAAGTCGCATGCAGGTACTAAAAACTTTTTCAGTCAAAAAGAATTACATGAAAAAACGTCAAACTAAAATTAAGACAGAAAAGTTAAACTAGAAGTCAGCTTCAAGACAATTCACAGTTTTAATACCTAAAGACATTAATTTCTATGAAAACAACTGTTATAGCAAATTTCTATAGAAATATTTGCACAAATTGGAAGTAATCAAAATCTGTAAGATCAAAACTTTACTGCATATCAAAAGTATCACCAGACTACAAGTCTCCACTCGAAAGACCATAGATCAAGTATCAAAAGGTTGAGAAGCTATTCTCACCATAAATAAAAGCTATTTATGATGACATAAAAGACTTCTTAGCATTTTCTTTATGCACAGAATACATTTTTTGGAGATGAACCATGGAAATTTTGTTTAAAACTTTAACACTCAGATAAACTCTGAACTCTTTGCTTCCTGCAGGTTCTGACTGGCATTGATGACATGACAGTGTGAGTGTATTGAACTTCTACGATACTTCAATTTTAACCCATGTTACAATATGAGCTAAACAGCTCATGAAGGGGAAAAGACCAGTATTCTTAAACTGACACATTCCATAACGAATAAGAAGCACCTTGAGGAGCATGATTGCAAGCATCACATTTCACTGTCATCTCTCATACCACATATGGCCAAACAGCAAACCCTCCAATTTTAAAACACATACAAAGCAGATTATTTGAGATTCCAAATACAACACAAGAAAAAATAGTATAAATGCAGGAGTAGGAAAATTAACCTGGAAAGAAGCTGCATGGTTCCAGTGGACTACCACTGTCATGCTAGAAGTTGCAGATGCACTGGAGACACTTGTGGTAACACCAGTCCACAATAATGGAAGTACTGATCTAAGCTGCTAAAATGCTCTACAAAACTTATCTGCCATCAAGCACAGCAATTTAAATCTAAATCTTTGCTAAACACAAGTTTAGTGTGAGAGTAAACAAAGAGAAAATGTAAAAAGTAAAAGAAAAAAGTCTTGGAAGTGAGTCTTGTTGCTCTCTAACTACCACTAATGAAATGCTAAGGGCCTAAAGGCTGAAGCTCAAGCTTTTAGCTGTATCATCTAAAAGCTTAAACACACCCAAACAAAAGAGATTTTGTACAATTCGTCTACAAATTTTTATTCTGAAAACAAGAGATTTTAAGCATCTTCCCCAATACATGATCTATTATCACATTTAATGATTAATAATATGAATACTCACAGTTGGAAACAATCCTGAGAAAAGATGTGAGGTTAACTGCTATATGATCAAGAAATCCAGAAAACAAATCTTCCTTATACTGAAAAACTGAAGGAAGGCAAACATTTTCTTAAAACTGATGGTTCTGGAAGTTTCTTTGGACCTGCCTCCTGCAGCAGATTCCCAAAAACCTATTGCAAGGTATCTCCTCATTACAATATTTAGGGATCATAACAAGCTGGGTCTATTATTTTCTGTGAAGATGACAGAATGCTTAGATGTGAACCCTAAATGCAGTTTGCACCATGGCAACATTTCAATGACCTTGGTACATGTATTTCAATCTTTGACATTGTAATCCCCACAGGTTTTGGTAATGTGACCTAGGTGGCATAGATTGGCATGACTTAAGCACACAAAGGCAAGTGATTAATTAGCCACACAGCTTGTCAAGACATATATTCTTCAGTTCTACGCCCTTTCATAAATTAGTCTTTAAACTTATAAAGCAACTTTACCACAATACTCAAATTCAGTAGGAAACATCGACCTACAGGAACAATCAGGTGCTGGAGTAAGACAGCAGTCTAGCACTTGCTCCAAGTATTTATTTTGTATGAAGATGTCCAATCTCTAAGGAGGAGAATGTGAGCTTTTCTCTGCAGTTTAACAGGCAACACAATCTTAGTGTGTGCACAACAAAGTATCTCTATGTTTCATTTTTGGAATCCATTATAAATATTCTGTAGAATACAAAAAGAAATTATTCCTTTATATTTCAGAGGCAGTATCTTCCTGCAATGCTATTGATACCTCTTTTTAGTTCTAGAAGTATGAACTTTTCCCTTGCAAAACAGAATCAGTAGTCTCTTGTCTATGTCTACAATGTCTGGGTATTCTACCTCAGAGCAGAAATCTCAACACTCAAAATTCTTATATGAATCTAAGTGACTCCTTAGTTGAGTTCATTCCTTTTTAAAAGACACGCAGAAAATGCTCAAAGGCATTTTATTTTTCAATTTCTCTATTCCGATTGAGAGGCTAAAACTAAAAAACCTAAAAATCCTATTAAATTCAGACATACTGTTGTCACTTTCTGAGACTGAAATTCAGCACAATACAATCTTTAAACAGACTGTAGATATCATACAATGTTTTAACTGAAAAAAAGTTAGAGAAATTACAGCAACACCTGACACATTGTAGCAAACTAAACTCTCACTGTAGGTAAGTGAGAACCTTTAATTCTGGAATAACCTAAGAACTATTAAGAGCCATAAAACTGTTTTGCCTACCTGGCTTTTATATCCAAATATGAAAGCATTGGCCCATTTTTTGGCAGAAGCAGCTGCTGACAAAACAGCAAATTGCATAAACAAACCACATAAATTTGTTCCTATTGCTTTGGCTAAGGCCATCCAGCAGGGCAAAAAAGCAACTCTGAAATAGATTTTTTTCCTTTAAAGATATTTTTTTATCTTCATGTACCTGACTAAATGCCACCTCAGCTAGAAGTAGCAGCGAAACACTTGTAAAATTTCAGCACAGGTACTAAGATCAGAATGTTATTCCTAACACATGAATGAGCTTACTACTGGGACAGTAAAGCAAGTTTGAGGAGAAGATGCTATTGCACACAAATACTGGGTCACACAGAATAAAACTAAAAGAACAAAGGCTCCACTACTACTTAAAGATTGGAGAATTGGTTCTACACTGTTAAGGTTTAGCAAACAGCATGAAATTCCTTGTTTCCAGAACTCTAAGGAATTATTTCAAGCACTTATGAGCACTTGCAAATACTTTATGTATGGCATATGAACATGCTCCAAGCAGAGAGATGCATGTTTGTATGTCTAACTCAACTGTAAAAATAGAAAGGCTGGTTAGAGTACATAGAACCTGACTTTCTCTCCTTCACTTGGTCTTTGGGACAAGCAGTAAAGGAAATGAATGTGATAGATACAACTAAAGTAGGTCACTGATACTTAGCCATGGATACAGAACTGTACAAACGCTACTGCTCTTTACGTTATTTAGTTCTTGTCAGTAACTAACATTATGTCACATGGAAAAGCCAATGAAGGAATTCTGCAAAAATAATGACACATATGGAGTCACTGCCCTTTCTCCTATCAAAAGCACTAAATTCAGTACTTTAACTACTTAATTTAACTATTTCCCAGAAAAAGAAGAAAAAACAAAGATTAAAAATTAGATAATAAAAATGTTTTTACTGTAACCTAAAATTTATATTTTGCTTAGTGAAATAATAATTTCTTGTTGTAGCTGAAATAAATAATTAGAAACACTGCACAAATTAAAAAGAACGTATTAGCCATGACAAATTTATTGAAGTTTTCTGCTACAATTGCACTGTCTTTAAGAGGCAATATGATTTGTGCAGACATGGATCTATAAAGTTTGCAAATAATAGGTGTACCTGCTATAGAATCTGTTATTTTAGGGAAAAGGTGAACACATTACTCACAGTACAGTAGTCTAATATATTTATGAGAGAGGAAACCAAAAATACACCTACTTAGTGAAATTTCTCACACCTATCTTATATCTTCAATCATCCCAAGCTAGTGACCAGAACAAAATGAAATATAAGACCCAATTAAAACCAGATGTAGCATTGTACAGTTAGCATGCAAGAAAGAACATAACAAGCTATAGGAGAACAGCAAAACGAATATTCAGCAAGCTTTCAGAAATGTTATGTGTTTCTATTATTAGTTTCTCTTTATATTTAAAATAACATTTTAAATGCACAAACCACTAAGCGTATCACTACAAAAAAACCAAAACATCTTAATGCTCCTTCTCTCCTAGAAAGGCTAGATTTGACTGTAAAAACAAAACTGTGATTTTTCACATTACAGAGTAAACTAAAACGTGTTTAAAGACACCTGAGACACATAGGATTTGGAAACACTATAGGATTTACACTTTTATTCCTGAACTGTCTGATGCAAACCTGCATCTTCAATCTCAAATAGGGGGAGGATAGAGGCAGAAGAATGTTTAATACACTGAACTGGCCTATCTAAAATTTCAGAAGTGCTACTATGGCAAAGCAATGTAACATATTGGTATTCAATTACCTTTTCTAAGTTTGGGGGATTTTTAAATTAAATTCAGCATAGGCCCAACTTCCACATTTAATTAATAAAAGCCATAAATCTATTTATTTATGCCAAGTTACTTAGTAAAAATAAAATTTCAACAGAATTGTAAAATTAAAACTACATACTTGGGCTCTGCTCTCACTAATGACAGTTCACCAGTTCTACTTAAGAGGAAGCAGCAGATCAATCACCTCAATTTCAAACTGCCAAACATTAATGTTTTTATAGGAGACAGAAGGGAACATTCACTCTTGTGCTTGAGACTCCAAATCTTACATCCTAATCTCACCCAAAACTACTGTCCTGGTTATTGTTTCTATGTTGTCTGAGAGGAGAGAAGAGAGGTGGGCAGCCAAAAAGGGAGTGCCAAAAAAGATTCATTGTCACAGATAACCAAACTGGCATACAGAGGCATTTTGAAGAAAACTTTAATTCCAAATACTACACTGGAAATCCAAAAGGTGAGAAATATTTCAGAAAGTGCAATCAATTCCTCAAAGGAAACAAAAAGCACTAGTTCCAAACATCACTAGTTAAGGGTTTTTATTACTGCAAATCAGCATTAGAGTTTATGTAAACAGAAATAAGAACAGCCAGAGGTATAGATAAAGTACAATTGTCTATCAGATTTTTTTTTCAACAGATGAGGAATAAAAGGGCCAGCAAAGAAGACGTTTAATTGACAGCTAAACATCTGAATTGTTAAACTTTGTAAATGCATACTTTAAGCATTCATTGTTAACATTTTCTTAGATATAAACATCATATTTTTCTAAACCTAAAGATGAAATAAGGCTGGAAACTTTAGCTAATGCTGTTTATGAATTGCATAACCTAACATGACAGAAATGAGTTTCCAAAATCCAGCCGAGACAGAAGCAGCATTCTACTCTACTTAACCACTTCAGCAATGAAATGAGAAAAAAACAAAGCTCAAGAAACAGAAACGACAACTTAGAAAACTGACAGTATTTTATAGCAATAGTTCTGTGGAAGATAAATATTTTAAGAATAAAACCCTAAACAGATTACTGGGGCAATAAGATTTTTTGGTTTTCACGGTTCCACTTCCCTATTTATTAAGGCATAACTCAAATCCACATGTATCTATTATGTCCTATTTATATGTCGTATTTTTAGATATTTGGCACAGGATTTGAACACACAGATGATATTATGTCACTGCTAGGTGACACCTTTTTTTTTTCCCCACAAAATTCTCAAGGAATACAAATAATTGGCATTGATTGATCTCTGGCAGTATATGCCAGTAAATGCTCAGTCTAAAGTAAAGTGCTTAAGACAATAAACCCTCCTGCTATCGAAAGCCTTTGTTACGTTTCTGCTATGTTACATTAAGCTGCTGTGTTAACACAATTTCAAAACCTACTGGTCAAATCAGAAATAACCTCTTGAAGTTGTAGAATAAGTACTACAAACTTGTCTCTACACAGGTGTCAGCAGTCTGATTTCTGAAACTGCTGATGCAGGCAACAGAAAAATAAAATTGAAGGCTATGCTTAACAATAACTATCTAATTATACTAATATCTTCAAGACATAGGCCTCTCTCCTCTTTTAGAAAACAGTGGTTTAAAACAGAGAGCTCTGTAATAAGGCTTATGACAGGTTGTTTGCTCAGGCAAACACTTCAAAATCTAACCAAAAATTATACAAGAGACATATAGATCAACTGGCTAAAAGCAAACATAATGGTATTTAACTTTTAAACTGTAATTCACTGTAGATGAAGCATCAGCAGCTAGGAAAGGAAAGCCAAGCTCTCTCACCATTGAGTATAAATATGAAGTCCAGATTTTTAAAGTCAGTTAAGCAAACAGATAAACAAACAGACCCACTCATATGCAGAAGTGCTTGTCATCTTAATATCTGTGGCCAGCCCAGAGTTATGGGTTGGAGCCTCTCAATCCACCTGAACACTGAGTATGAGGGCACAGAAGCTTGATTACCTTTTGACATCTGAAAAGAGACCACCTCCAAATTTACTTCTGAAGCAGAATTATCTCCCATCTCTGCTCAATCAGAGAATTTAACAGGAGTACAGTTCTAATTAGACCCAGACTGGAGCTATGCAATACAGTTGTTGTTGTCATAGTCAGCCAAAACAACTGATGGTCAATCCAGAAAGACTTTATATGCAATTCCATTCCCCCAAAAAAGTAAAAAAAAAAAGAATCTGAAGCCATATCCCACAACCCTTTACACTGCCTTAGCACTACCTTCTGTCTTTCTCACTGATTACTCAACTACCTCAAGGAAAAAATACTCAGCATACAAAAAAAAGTGTATATGAAAATAAACAGTAGTATCACCAATGCTACAGACAGTCTTGGAAAGTTCCTATAATTTTTTTGCTAGCAATATTCCATGCTCAGCATGCAATTACTCCCAGCACTGCATGTTCCCTGCTTCTACCTAGCAACCATTCTTTAAGGATTAGATTTGCCTTTTGTAAGAACTGTTAATTGCTGTGGTCTATTGTCTTATTTTTCCTTGATGAAATGTGTACAATAGGATAGTCAATATCAGCACACAGTGGTTACTGTAGGGTGCTCAATTTCAACTCCTCTGTTGCTTTTTTTTTTAGTAAAAAAAAAAAAGGCAGACATTTTATACATTTAGCAGAAAATGGTAATAACAGTTTATTAGACCTGTGCTTACGAACAGTTAGGAGAATTGCTATATCATTTCATCTGAGAGGTATTTACTTTTGAAAGAACTTAAGTCTTAAATTCTTTGTTAATTGCTTGCTGATAGGCTCTTCTGGACAGCCTGAGCAAGCTGCATTCTACAAATCTGTGCCCAAGAGTATAAAATTTTGGTTTAAAATCGCTTTCCCTAGTTTACAAACTCCCTAATCTATTTAGGACTGAGATAATTCCTCTAAAGATATTTTCTCTTAGTTTAGCTGCATTTTGAGTAAGTTGCTCTAAGGCAACTCTTGGCCTAAAGGTTTAGTATGGCCTGTAGGTTAGGCTGCAGTGAGAGTAGATACCTTCAGTGACAGCTGTTGAGTCAGAAGCAGCACTTAAAGGTTTCTAGTGGCTCAACAGATCTTGAAGTTGTAGACTAAGTACTACAAACTTGTCTTTACACAGGTGTCAACAGTCAGATTTCTGAAATTTCTGATACAGAAAACAGAAAGATAAAATCTATGCTAATAACTGACTAATGATAGTAATCATATCATCAAAACTTAGGCCTCTCTCCTCGTTTAGAACACAGAGGTTCAAAAAAGAGATAAAGGTGTTACTTGATAGTTCAGCAATGATCTTTTCTGGGATGAATTACTTTGAATCTCAGCAGTCCAGGTGAAAATAGCATCTCATCTGCACTCTCCTCTATGCAGCAGATATTTTGATGTCCTCAAATTCCTCACAAAACAATCATGCAGTGTCTTGTGCTCATGGATCCTTTTTTCCTGACACATAGAGCCATTTTTCCAATTTCATTATATGTAAACTCCAACTAAGACCAATAAAAATGCCCAGAAAATTATTTGCTACTGACATTTTCACTTTTCAGCTTTTGTAGCTGTTCAATTTAAAACTTGTGTAAAAATACCCAGGCTGTGTTGATAAATATTTCTGCAGTTCAAATACATCAAATATGGCTAAAGAGTGGGTTATTTAAAAGAAAAAAGAAACAAGCAAATAGAAGTCTAAAATTAATTTCTTGCTGAAAAACAAAAACTCTTGTGCTTGACATGCCATTTGCATTTCCACAACTAATTCTCAGAGAGTCTGAGTTACTGTATGGGCTAGGGGTCAAAACATCTAAACAAATGTAACTTAAACATTCAGTTACAGTTACTGTAATGAGAAGTCTTCTGGAAAAAAAATTATCAGTCAGCAGTTCTCTTCATAGGGATTAATACAAGGTAGAACTTTGGATAGAGTTATTACCTTATCAATTCACAGAGCCACTGCTGAATGCTGAAGGAACTCATGATGAAGGAATTCAAGTCAGTATACAGATTTCCTATCTACTATCCAAAAATTTAATTCTTATTTGCTTAAATCTGGTTTGGAAGATTTCTTTGTTGTTTGCTCTATCAATGGGTAAATTAGTCTAAATCCAAGTGAGTTGAAACAACTAGGAAAAGTTTACAGCCAAAATGCTGAGCTAGGTTATTTAACTGTACACCAGTTCACATACAAGATAGAGAAATCCCATTTTTACACAAATTTCAATTACACATTTTGAAAAAAAAACCCAAAAACATATCAAAACACAGGAACAAACCACAGAAACAAACCACAGAAGTGGGACAGGAATTTTCCAAATTACTTAGTTTCTCTCCAACCACCTGAAATGAGGTTAGTGAGGAGAGTGTTGGTCTCTTCTCTCAGGTAGTAAGTGACAGAACAAGAAAAAATGGCCTCAAGCCCACCAAGGGTGGTTTAGTTGGGATATTAGGAAAAATTTCTTCACCAAAAGGGTTATCAAGATTTGGAACAGGCTGGCCAGGGAAGTGATGAAGTCATCATCCTTGGAGGTATTTAAGGACACATGGATGTGGCATTAAAGAACATGGTTTAGTGGTGAACTTGCCAGTGTTAGGTTAATGGTTGTACTCCATGATCCTAAAGGTCTTCTCCAAACTAAATAATTTTATGATTCAATAAATTATTGCTTAGCTGGGGACTTTTAATATTAGGTATAAATTCTATAAATCTGATCTAATTAAGTAAATTGCACAATTTGTAGTCCATCTAAATTTATTTGCTGATGTTATACTGTATTCCTAGCTGTTAAAACTAGTAGAACATCACTCTGAACATTGCAGGGTCTATTCGCCCACCCAACTCACCACTATCTCTAACAGAAGGTACATCATCCCTTCATAATATCCCAACATCCTTTCCCAGACACCTGTGTTCAGGATAATCCAGACACTGTTCTGTTTTCCACCCTCCGCTTTGTTCTTTTTCTCCTTTCAGAATAACAGTTGTGGACATCTAGCTTCTGCTATCCAGCAGAAGATGAAATAATTGAAAACGTGAGAGAGCTCCTCTTACTTCTGCTCTGTGCTCCACATTTACTGATTCACTGTAGGACTGTACATGTATTTCCAAGAGCAATTAACATGGGAATTAGTGTAGTTTCTTATTCTGAGACCTTGGGATACCACCTTAACCACCTCCTTCCTTACCTTGGTTTCCTTACCTTGGTTTATGCAAAGATATAGGACTCATTTAGCTTTCCTAATTGCCAGCTCTCCCTGCTCTGTCATTGTGTATGTCTTATCTGGTCATAGCTTGAAAAGAAATGCCTCAAATTTTGGAGGAAGCAATTAAAAAACAACTTTGAAGTGGGAAAAAAGTACTTAATTCATAAATATTAATTTTAAAAATTGCTTTTCTGTTCTTCTAAGATACCACCCAACAGAAGTTATATCACTTTTGTTGAATTTTGCTCACAGACAGCTGATTTACAGCATAGTCAGTAAATAAACCCTACTGCCACCTGCTTGCTCTTTGGGACACAGAAATTCACTTACAGAACGAGAGTGTAAGAGTACTGGCACAGGCTCTTGATGATCACATGCCAAATGTCTGAGTATATTTGGAAACCCATCCAAAATCCTAACTAAAACTTCAAGCCTTCATGGATCAGGCAAACAGTGATGTTTCTGGTTCTATCCTCCCTCCCCCAGAGGAAAGGAAGTGTGAGGAGGAATGTCATACAAAAATCTATATTTATTCAAAGCCTTCATGAAAGCAAGTTATTCATCTTATGGGCATTTCTGGACCCAGAACTCAATACAAAAACTCTGAAGATTGGCTGCATGGATCTTATAGGAGACAAGCACAACTTCTTAAATTTAAGACATGCTCAAATTTGAGTTCATATATTTACAGGAAAAAAAAATCCCTGAATATTTACTTATGAAATCTAATTTTTGAAAGATACTGTACTTTGTTAGAGAATGGTGTGTAAGTAAAACATAAGTAAAGAGTAAAACAAGTAAAAATCTTAATATTTTCAAAACTTTCTGCAAAATTGTGTCTTGTAGAAGCAGTGATTAAGATCACTGCATTAACACTTAAATATTGCATAACACTATTTCTTCTTGTGGTTAAGTATCAACAGATACATCACATCAGACATTTAAAATTACTGAATTGAAAAAAGCAGTGATTTTTGACATGCCTGCCTTTTAATTTTATAATCTTTTCAGCATGCTCTAAAAACTTGCTTGTTTATCATCATTATTCTCTGTCATATCAATTTAGCTCTTCCTTCTACAATGTGAATTACTTCCTGCACTGTAATGCTCTGGGCTCATCCATTAAAAATTCTGTGTTTAGAGGGAATGAAGGAAAGCTTATCTTTTCCAACAAGCTTGTTCAGCAAACAAAGCCCATGTCCACAAACACATTAGTTATGCTAAGATTCTGACTCAAGATTTCCTTCTTCCCTAGTGTGTCTCCCTAATCATTCCATACATTTAAGTTCCTTCTGAGCAAGAAAAGAATTCTACATAGAAAAATAATTTGCTCTTAATAAAACAGGACAGTACACAATGTCATTCATGTAATTTTTAAATCTACATCTATCTGCAGTAAGAAAGCATTTATAACCTTTACTCAGCTAACAAAGACATAACAAACTGGAATATCACGGAAATCTCAAATCCTACTGGAAAGCCCTTTGCCTTCATTTCGCCATGGTTTCACATACCACTTTAGAGCTGGGGCTTTTCTTTGCTTGTGTGTACGCAGCTTTTGCTTTCCCTATTAGAGAATCTTCATCTCAACGCCTGATTTTTCCCTTCTTTTACCCTTCTAATTCTCTCCCCCACCCTGCTGCATGGAATTAAGCATGTGGCTACGTGGGGAGTAGCTGCCTGTCAGGGTTTTCCTACAACAAGAACATTTAAGCAGAATTTTTACTTACTGCTTTTGTTAATGTGAAGGGTTAATATACAGCCACTTACAAGAAAGCTCAAGTCTTTGCATTTAGGAACAAAAACTTCCATGCTTGCAGTTATTTTAAATGTGTTAAGCATTACTTTAAGAATCTTTACAGGAGAACAACATTTCTGTGGAAAAAAAAAGGCTTAGGCTGCTACAAGATAAATGTCACCATCTTCTCTCTCCAGTTACTGAATTCAGACAAAAATAAACCAAAAAAAACATAATCCAATGGGGAAAAAAACACAAATAAAGAAGTATTAGGCAATATGAATCATTGCTATGAGAATCTGAATAATCCATGGGACATGCCTGCTTTTTAGAGACAGAAGCAACAGGTAGGCAAAGAGCATGTTCTTAATTCCCACTATGCAGCAAGATTACATATGCATTGCATATTTTTAATAAATCAAAACTGGACATATATATGCTTATATATACTTTTATATGCTGCATGCAACTAAAAAAATTAAAAAATAATAATTAAAAAAAAAAAGTCCCACATACTCCAGTAAAGCAAAAAAGGGCCTGTCAACATCTACATGCAAACAGATATGATGACTCTGTATGATTTTAATACTTTTATCAAAAGGCAGGCAGTATCTAACATCTGCTCACAACTTGAAGCACATATGCTGCTCTGCAAGGGTTTGATTTCAAGATACAAACAGCTGGAATTGGTTTACAAGAATCTGTATAGTTAAGCATATATCATGGCTTCCACTGGACAGGCAAAAGTTCTTCAAAACAGATGCTGGGAAAAAAACAAAACAAAACAAAACAAAACAAAACACCCCTTCTTTCTCAGAAAAACCCCAAAAACCAAAAAACCCAACCCAAAAAACATCTAACTTGAAAATTAATAGATTTTTCCTATACTGCAGAGGAGGACAAATTTTGCTTTCCACTCCAAAATATGCAAGGGAACTCAAGTTCCAAGCCTTCCAAGGTCACTTGCCCCTTCAAGCTATACTGCAAGCTCTACTTCTGATGTTTTGTCGTTTATGTGGGTTTTTTAAATGAATGTGAGATAAATAGTGCAATGACAAGCTTCTGCACATAGACTGCAGCAAAACCCTGCCATGTCACTGTACCAGTGAAATTAAAACAATGTCTGATTACGTATTTTAAGACCCTTTCTTATCTGAAGTTGCCATAAGAAACATGAGCAAGGAGTGCAATTTCAAGGAAGTTACTGTTTATTAGTCTTGGGTGATTCTAAAAGCTTCTCTGAAAGGATCTTCCTGATTTTTAAGCAAAGTACCATTCCATTTTCTTTTGCAGGACCTTAGACTGAAGAACTACATAGATCAATTTACCTTTCACCATTTACCAATTAGATTTATATGTAAATAGCCAGGCTAATATTGAGACTTCTTTTCAAATCTTCACTTGTATGTTATCAACAAAAAGAAAGCATCTTAGAAGGGGAAAAAGTGAGTGGATCATTTACTGCATACTCCACCTATACAACTGGTAAAAAATTGTAAGTTATTTTTGTCTTAATTATTTATCTGGAGCTAAGAGGAAATAAGAGGAGAACTTAAGGCTAATCAAACCAAGGTTAGCCAGGATTTTGATATTCAACAGATATATATCAGGTCCATTCACATTTAACCATATGTTTTCAAATTTAAATCTGGTACCAGTTAGGTTTCCTACAAGAAAATGCAGGGGAAGTGGAGGGAAGGAAAAAGGAAGTGATTTTAAATGACACTTTCCTCTTTAGATACTACTGAGAAGGAAAACCTTCCACAATGTTGAGGCAGTGTTCAACCCTCAGCCTCTGGTTGAACAAAAAACAGGATAGGAAAGAAGTTTCTGGCTTTAATTATAGAATATGGTTGTTTTAGTTTCCTGTTTCAAATCTTACCAAAGGCATGTTTTGCAATTAAAATCACAGAAAGTGTTTAACCACAGGGGTCTAACGAAAAGGTCCTGAATCTTAAGAGACACACAGGAAGTTGTGTCTCAAATTTCTTGAGCTATTCAACTCCCACATACAGAACCACTAACTAGCCTCTTTACATCTGTCCATAAATTTCATGTCTGATAAACACCAGGCTCATCACAGCTGAGGATACAAAACACCTCTCTGCTGGTACCAGCTGTTCCGAAGAAAATAATTTTCAGAGTTTTCTGAAACATCTAACCCTCACATATAGAACCTGATAGATTGTGTACAAACTGTTGCTTGCCTAATATTTTTATTCTTTTGTTTGCTTTTAGCAAAAAATTAAGAGAATCATACCCTCTTGTCTTGAACACTCTCTACAGAACCAACCCAATGTGCCTTCTGAATTACTACTGTTACTTAATACACACTTGACAACTCCAACCACACCACACCACTTACGGGTCACAAGTACACATTACATGTTCACTGCTCCCTATCTGGTTGTCCAGTTCACTAGAAAGCAAGACACAACAATGTCTAGAGGTTACTGCCTATGACTCCCGACCCAGTACATTTTGTATCATCTTAACAAAACGAAAATACATCTACCCACATTTTTCTCAGTCTCATGATATAATGAGACAAAGGGTATTGATAAAGAAAAAAGTAGCAGTGTGTCTGCCTGGTAGCTGAAGATATACTGAGATCTAAATTGCTCCAAAACCCTAAAGACATATATCAGCTTTGAAATGATCATCACAACAACCATCACCATGGGGGTGTGGGCATCTCAAATACCAAACACTTTTCAGAAGGTCCCTTGAAAACTAAATCACTCAATGATTCACGCTTATTCATTAGTGCCAAAAGAGACACTAAAGCCTCATTAGTATCTCCATCAATGATAAAAAGCACAAGTTTTGACAGCAATTGACAGTTTATACATGTTGTATTTACAGTGCCATTTTCAAAAAACCTTCTTTTTGTTGTTCTCTTATAATGGTTTACAGGCCAGAAGTATGAGGCCTCTAATACCTATTAAAAGTGTTTTGGTCTCCCACTAACACAGGTCTTCCTATGTCCAGAACTTTTGCTTTTCATGCATGAAAAATAGTAAAAGTGGTTCTACTAATGTGCTAGCAGCTCATTGGTACTCACTGAAGAAACTATCAGTTTTTATATAAAAGAAAAGCTTTAATAAAAAACACTATTTGGTCCTAGAACAGTAGGTGAATTAGGCGCATTCTTAGTTTTGAACACCATCGATTCTCTATAAAAGCCAATGGCACTGTTGTAGAAGTATTGTTGCACAAGGACTCCAGAATATAGCAGAATATATTCCTTCAATGTCAGAATAACTGCAACCAAAGGAAAGCTCTCTGCACGCAGTTTTGCTTAGTAAAGCACACTGAAACACACCTCCAAACACCTTAGTGGGAGTTTGACTGGATTAAAAAAAAACCATCCCAAAATCGAAACTCACCTTATTTCTGCACGAACAAACAGCTGACTGAAAGCATCTTATGTTTCAGTGGAAGAACACTGCTTCAATAGACCACTACACACCCTGAATAATCCAGAAGAGGTGAGCTCTGAGGTCTTCCTTGAACATCTATTTTAAGACAACACTCATGAAGCAATAAAGGATCAGCTGTGCCCTAGGGATACAAATTACACAGAACCAAATACACCGTATTACTCTGAAATTCCTGTCTCTTTCATCAACTGGTTGAGTTTTCCAGGCATGTTCGCTCCCCTCCTTACTCTGAATTTCCTTCAGGAGTATCCATCCTTCTGTGTACAAGGCGGGACACAATCCTTCTGTGCTTACTACCTTAAAGCAGTATCCTAAGTAGTCAAAACACAACTTCAAAAGGTATTTGTGTACTCTTTATTTGAGGCAATTAAAGCCCAGATCACACAAAATCCTGGTTTTAAAAAGTTAAAAGGTTTTAAAAGTTCATATGATCTTATTTTAAGGTACTGTTGGACAGAAGTCTAAGCAGCAGCTGCCATGCATACATTTCTCTGACAGACAAAGGAATAGTACTGCTCCCAGTCATAAAGAAATCTTAATGTTTTTGCTCTTCAACACAATCTTTGCTTGTGTGCTTCATGAAAAAGATGTTGTGAAGGTGAACTGGAAATCCACTGAACTTCATTAAACCACTGAGTAAAAGATGAAAATAAAAACTTGAATTACCTGAATTCAGCACTGCTTTATTCAAAGGATGTATTAAATAAAGATAAATTCACCTTTTTCTTTAAATGTAATTGTTACAGCAATGCCCATCTAATTGGAAAAAAAGTATTTGGACTAGTGAAACAAACAGAGGTTTTACCCTTGCTTTTATTTGTTTCTACCATGTTTTATGGTAGTCATTACAGGGCTTTATCCAGCACACGTTCACACAGACTCAACAAAGTGAAACACGGTTGCTCAACTTTATATTATCTTCCCAAAAAAGAAGACAAGACAGCCCTGGAATACTTTTACAGGTAGATACTGAGGTCAGCATAAGCTTTCATCTTTTTTTACTTATGAGATAAACACAGAGATACTCCAGGGTATCATTCTGCAACTGGAAGACTAACTGCCTAGTGGAAAAATACTAACACATGATCAACAGTGAACCCCTATACTCTCATCTTTAGACATCCTTTAAGTTACTGAATTTCCCTTCTGAACATCCATTGCTTGGCAGGGAGTTCACAGCAAAGCAGTAAAAGCAAACACATACCCAACACATTGAAAAAACACGTTCCTGTTCAGCTGAGCTGACACAGGAACACAAGTGCAGATACTACAACATGGCTTTGTGGAAAACTACTACCCAGCACCATGCACTCTGACAACATAAAACTCACACTCAGGAACAGATTAAATCAGCACTGTTTCCCAGTAATAACTGATGGGATCGGCAAAACACAGGGCAGAAAAAAGGACATTAAAAACAGACCTCTTTAATGTTTTCTATCTACCATCTTACCAAAAAAAGATTACTCAATCTGTTGTTTAGGACTGAGTTACAGTTTAAGACAAACAAGAACCCTTCTGCTCCATGACACAACAGGGTAAAACATTGGCAGTCAAGGCTATGCCTGCTGCCACCAATAGAATTAAAGCTATGCACACAGGAACATGCTCCTGCAACCTCCAATACATTTCTGTACTGAACAAGATCAACACAAAGAACAAAACCATTTAAGAATTGAGAGGCACTACCTGAAATAACTAGACTGTGCAAATGACATTTTAATTTTGTAACGAACATTACCCAACTTGATTTATTTCTGTTTTCCAAAAAGTAGAAATACTTTACCCCCACTCCTTCCCATAGGAGTCTTTTTATTTTGTTCTTCAATTTAGTCATGTAATTACTATGAAAGATTGCATCTGTTCTGTATGAAAAGGATAAAAATAATTCAGGAATGTCAGTGAGAGTGAGTGCTATTTGCACTTCAGTAGATCATCACAAGTTATCTCATCTGCAGTTGCAAGTTCATGCATGTCATCTGTCTTTCATGAGAAACTCTGTAATAGCTCACTTCCACCTCTTTTTTTCCATCTCCAGTAGAGAAGATACATATTTAATGTATTAAACAGGAAATGATGAAATGAACTTCCAGAAACACATACAATCTAAAAAATTAGTGAAAGACTTGCAAAATAATTTGTATTGTTTTCCAAAATAGAGATACCCAAAATTACATTACATATTTCCTTTAGTCTGTATTTCACTTCTTGCACTTGTTTTTTTGTTTCTTTAGATTTTACTGAAACTGTTTAGGTAACAAATGACTAGTCAAATAAATCCAGCTCATTGATTCAGAGCAGAATTCAAAGCAATGTGAGATCATACAACTTAGGGGGAGAAAAAATACATGCAACAATAAGGAAGACTTCCATGAACTTTTAATTAAATTTCAATTATTCATTCTTGGGGAAAAATCTCAAATTAAGAACTGTCATGCAAAATAGAGGAACCCATCTCAAAAAAATCCTCCCAGTAACCATTTCTAGAACATTTACTAATTAATAGCATTCATAACTTTCAAGGGGAAGTGCAGGACATCAGGAAAATATTCTTCATTGAGAGGGTGGCTGGTCACTGAACAGGGAAGTGGGTATGGCATCAAGCCTAACAGACATCACGGAAGGTCTAGATGCCACTCTTATATGGTTTATATGGTCTCTTATGGTTTAGTTTTAGGTAGTCCTGAGAGGATCAGGGACTTGGACTTAATGATCCTTATAGTTCCCATCCAGCTTCAGATATTCTATGACTAACTCAGTTATTCCAGGCACTAAAAATAGATATGAAATTAACTGTTCTTCCAGAGCTACAGACTTCATACATTATCTCCACCTCAATTCCTAGGCAGGGGGGAAGACACAGCCTAGATCTCTTCAAACAGACCCAAAGCTAAGTTTACAGTGCAGCAGTGAGGGCTGAAGCAAAAAAACAAAAAAAAACAGAAAAAAAAACCCACAAAACAAACAAAACAAACAAACAAACAAACAAACTTAAGTTTATTTGGTTTATCTGAGCATTTCCACGGGACAAGCTATTCAAACAGTAAAGAGTTCAGCACACCCACTAAAAAAGGATATGGGTTTCTATGACTTTTGAAATGCATTATGGCTGTGGTTTTACTTTTATTTAAGAAAAAAAAAATCCCACCAAATACTGAACTAGAAAAACTGGGATTTATATTCACTTTAGTGCATTTCCTGCCTTAAAGTCTATTTTAAGATACATACTCATTCTGACACAGCTCTACTTCCATAAAGTAAAACAAGAAATTGTCTCATTGCTAGTTTGCCCAATGGGCATCAGAGTCCTGAATCCAACTAAAATGTTTTGCAAAATCTTTAGATCCAGTCTGTTCCCTCTTCCCCATGTTTTACAAGGGTAAAAACCCCAAAGATTTGAGAGAAAGTATAATATTGTAAGCTTCCTGTGACAGGCATCCTTTTTCCTGAACTTAAACAGCACTTATGCACAGGAAGTCAATATAGCCTCACAAAAAGAACTCATAACTACTGTATACAAACCCAAGTTTATTTGAAAAATTTGTTCCAGACCACCAGGTATGAAAACAAAAATTCTATTCAAAAAGCCAATAATGTAAGCATCCTCTTCACTTCAGATTTTTGCAGCTGCTACTGAGCACCAAACATACCTCAAGTCCATCTGAAATAAGGACCAACATCTTTGCTCTAATATTTGCATATTCTCTGTGGTGCACATTCCAGCAGAGCCAGCTTTCAGGAAGAAACTTATTGACCAACTTTAGCTCCAAATTTTCTCCCAGTTTTACCACCATCTGCAGGCTTTTCATTTCAGGGAACAAAATTAGTCAGCTCAGTGCATGAACATTGCTTTTCAGTACCTTAAGCTACATTCTCAAGCCCACAGGTCCATTTCTTCCAGTTGCATGGAGCAGGTTTTTTAAACATTTTGTTGCACAGTGCAGTATATAGTATTATGTCAAACAGACATTTAAAACAACATTTCTCTTCTTTCAAAGGGAATGGCCTTAATGAGATTACTTTAAAATAAAATTTTTTCCCATACTGCTTTACCTCTAAAGACATGCTCTTTTTATGATGCATACAAGAATGCAGAATACAACCTTGTGACTGAAACAGGCTGTAGTTGAAAGACCTTGTACTAAGGCCAAGATTAACTAGAGAACGAAAACATCAACTGCTTGTGCAAACTGTAATTTTAACATGAAAATACAAAGAGGGGGAAAAAAAAAAAAAAAAAAAGAAAGAGGGAAAAGGTCTCTCTTGCTAGTTATGCCACCAAAATATGTCCAGAGCTCATAACCTTCAGTTTCTTTTGGATTCTAAATAGCAGCATCAAATGATAGTGGATATTTAATGTATTTGAAATAAGGGAAATGCAAAGTGATTAAGATATATTTAAACATTCATAACACAGTCCAAAGAACAACAGAAAGGATCAGAAAGAACCTTAAAGGTCATCTAGTTCTAAGCCCCTTGCCATGAGACTGAAAATTTATTTTATAGTGCAAGGGTTTTTTTCTGAATTTGACTTAAGTTTCATACTCTGACGTGGCAGGTCACTGAGGAGTTAAAAAAGGACGGAGCAAACTCTACCTGATACTTTAGCGATGGCTATTCAACATGCTTGCCATTTAACAGACCAAATCTCACCTGTAACAAAAGTGCTGCGTTTTCAGCAGGAAGGCTGCTGTTTTACCCACTGTCTAATTCCATATTTGGCCATGGTCGTGAATCTAACCAAACATACTTTCAGTTTGATTTGAGAGCTTCATTTCCTCCTCTGTCCTGAACGGGTCGAATGTGTTACTATTAGTAGAGGCAGTAGCAACATGGATTTTTCATGGCTTCATTTCAGGCACAAGCACAGGATGCAACACACACTGCTGTATCACGATGCCAGCAAACGCTCCCGTATGGCTTATCTCTAAGCATATGCAACCACGCCGGTATTTCAAGCACTTCTGTCAATGCACGGGCAGCTCTGAAAGCTTTCTGGCTTTTATGAACATCCTGAAACACTACTTCGTACAGCGCTGATACTTCTGTATTTTATTTCTCCTTTCGCTTGGGGTGGGGTGGGAGGTACGGGGGCACGCTCTGGTGAGAATGCCCCGATCAGTAAAACGCCATGAACAGCGGGTCTGGTTCCTCCTTTCCATCAGAATCACGATGGCTTTGGAACTCCAGACGCCTATAAAGCTCCTTCAGTGCTGGCACGGAGGGCGAGCGTACAGCTGCTGTACGAGCGGCCCCGGCTTCCCGGCGTCAGTGAGACCCCGGCCAGGCAGCGAGAAGCGCAACAGCGCCGAAAAAGCGAGGCAGCTCCTGCCACCTCTGTCGTTCGAGACACCTATTCCTAATTAACCTGAGACAATCTGCAAGCCGCGGACCCACGGGAGCAGCAAGACTACGAAGCCTCTGGTTTTCCTCTGGGCAAGCAGCTCCCGCTGGATGCGGCTCCGCCGGGAGGCCCCGTGGCCCCGTCCCGTGCTCCGGCGGCCGCCCGGGTACTCACCGCTGGGAAAGGGCTCCATCTTCCTCCCGGAGTCCGCTCTCAGCGGAGGGCGCTGCCACAGCTCCTCACTCCTCCTCCTCCTGCCGCCGCATGCTCCCAGCACGGGCTCAGTCCGTGCTCACCGCCAGCACCGCCCCGCCGGGGCCGCAGCGGTGTCAGCCCGCGGCTCCCTCCCTGGCCGGCAGCTTTCTCAGGACAGAGGCAGCTCCTGCCAAGCACCACCCGCGCTGCCCCAGCGCTCGCTTCCTCCTCGCCCCTGGCTGGGCCCCGCGGCACCGCCTCCTCCCTGCATGGGCCCGCCTCACGCCGGGGATGCCGGGGCGGGCTCCGGACCCTCAGGGGACGAGTGTGTCGGAATGTGGCGGGCTGTGGGCCGGTGCTCTGAGCGGGGTGAGCCGGCCGCCGCGGCGCACGGGCCCGCTGAGCAGTGCCGCGCAGGCCGTGACGGAGCCGCCGGCCCGGCTTTGCCTTTGCCTGCATCTCCCTGCCGTGCGTCTTCCGTCGCAGTTTAACCGTACTTTTTATTTAAACAAATAAACAAATGTTTCCTGTATCATCCGGCTGTGTTCTGTTGTGCAAGACACAAGAACCGAAAGGCACAACCGACTGTGTGAAGTGTGATCAAATGATGCGACAAAGAAAGACTGGATAGCATTCCAGGAGCCAAACACAAGAGATCAAAAGGCAATGAATTGAACAAACTGGACATGGTATTTGCGAAAGAGGCATCCATGGTGGATGCCACCATGAAATATGAAAGTATTGAAACACCATTAGAATTGGTTGCTGTTGGAAAAGTAGAGAGGTGTAAACATCTTCAAGAACAAATGCATGAACTAAAAAATGCTACAAATACAGTATTTATGGATTTTCACTTGGCACACGTGGAAGTAGAATCATCATAGCAGCTGTTAACTTCTAAAGGCCCTGGGCCTCTCCAGCTTGAGGAGAGAGGACTGCCCATGCTTTGGTTTTTACTTCTGTGGACACTGTGTACATGTTTGCTAGTAAAGCATGTAGTACTGTATCATCTTAACCTATGTAATATTTAATATCTACATAACATCTTGTATTACTATGTTTATTATAATATGTATTAATACCTATAATGAAGTATTGATAGGTTACAGTAACTCCTGCTGCCAACCCCTGTACCCCCAGAAGAGCTGGGACAGGAGAGAAAAGCTTGTGATTATGGCTGAACAACAACAATGAGCCATAAGATTAAAGATGAACACCGTGATGCTAAAACCACTGTGATTCTCTTAGCATTAAGGAGAGATTGTATGCAGAGATGCAGAAAGGAATCATGGTCTGATATGTCACATACCATCAATTTGGGACAAGATTGTCCTGATGTTGATCAAGGTGGCAAGCCCATCTATACTTAACCTGGAAAAGGAACATATATAAATTACATGTGTTCAATACCGAGCCTCAATAATGACTTGCCTGCTCCTAGCTCCCTGACAGCTATGCTTCTGCTAGCATCTGATTGACTGGATAACTTTTTTTCTTTACACAGGAGTTTTTTAAACACTGATTTTTGGGAAAGGAGAAAATGGAAATTGATTAAAGAACA
Source organism: Certhia americana (assembly GCA_018697195.1). NCBI lineage: Eukaryota > Metazoa > Chordata > Aves > Passeriformes > Certhiidae > Certhia > Certhia americana. The sequence goes on along the minus strand of CM031878.1, from coordinate 46,052,819 downwards.
CGAATTAAATGCCCCATATTTATTTTTTAAAAAAAATAAAATCTGAGGTTAATTATTCTTTGGGTAAAGAAAAGTATGAGGGTGAGGGGTCCACAAGAGTCCCAGTGCTAGTGCACCTCTTCTCTGTGTTTCATAAACCTAGAAGTGCACTTTTTCACACACTTTTTCATGATCATGTTTTACAGACTTAGTTATGGTGACAACCTTGTAGCACAATCTAGGTCAAAGTCATGTTTCATACTAAGTCCTTGGAGTTTAACACTGGCCCTAATGTTGACATAGAGCTAAGTGAGTTTTAGTAACCATTTACATATTCTCAGACACCCCTTAAAATATCACAACAGCTCATTCTCAAAAGAAAAACTTCTTTAAATTATTAAATCATCAAATAATTGATTTTAATAGGATGACAGGTCTCTTTTCAAAGCACTAACCCTGTCTGGCCTATATTTAAATACATTAAAGAAACGATACCTATGTAGCTAACTTTGCTAGGATTCTACACAGTGTCATGCAGAAGCTGCAGAGAGGCCTGGATGTTTTTTTTTTTTTTGATGCACATCATCACTAGCTTTCACCATTCTTCATTTCTGCCAATCAAAAATCCTTAATTAGTATAATACATCTTTGGGAAGCTAAAAAGCTAAAATAAGATCATTCTCCATCACATATGCAGAGAGATTTCCATATCCAGATTTTCCTATTAACATCAAGTTTTAAGATAATACAATGGGAATTAGTCATACAGAATAAGTCAGATGTAGAGATCATTTCACAGTAGCACTGTTTGTACTGCAGTAGAAGAATAAGGGTTGTGCTGTAGTTTTGCAGAACATCTTTTAGAAAAAAAAATAGAATGGATTTGAAGATCCATCTTTCTCATGTCTGTAAGAAGCTAGAATTTCTACAATACGATTTAAAAAAGGTGTCCAAAAGTTACATGTCCTTTCCTCTATAAAATAAATACAGTTTTTAGTTACAGCTTGTGAGTGATTTGTAGAAGTGAAGGATTTAAAATTGTTTCTTTTTCAGATTTTAAGCCAACTATTATCTCAACCTCTGTTTCTTTTTTTAAGATGCAGAATAGAACATTTCTGTGATTGCTGAAAGCCTTAAATATATCCTTATTTATTTTTGCATATGCATAATGCAATAACCTATATTAAGCCTTAGTTTGATAGCATCCATTCAGCAATATCTTAATTGAGGCTTTTTATGGGTTAAAATATGTTTGCCAGCAAATTTCCACCCTCTTTAACTTTGATGACAAGCCATCTCTAATGTTTTAGATCTTCCATCTTTTAAACACCTGGAAACTTGACTCAGATTGTTTTTTTCCAGTTTATTTTTCTTGTGAAAGGCACAGAGCTTTCATGAACAGGACAAGTGTCAGTAGACACTTGGGTGCTTTTGACCCAGTGGAAAGTCTTCAATTGTTTTCAACCAGATCTACATGTAAGAAGCAACTATACACAGTGAAGCTTTGTAGCTGATAAGTTGCCAGGCCTCTAGGGGCTGAAAGGCGAGGGTTCATCAGTCTTGCTAAAACATGTCAGAAGTAGCCCAGACTCAGGTATGAAACTGGTGAATCATTTGGCTGACATCTTAAAATAAGATGAAAAATTGTCCCCAAAGCTTGAGCTAAGTTATAAGGAAGTTCTTTTAATTCATTGACTGAGTGGTTAGTATTACTGATCAATATGTTAACTTCTTCCTGAATGTGAGGTTTTGTATTTAAAGCCAAAATTGTTTCTTTGATGTGCACACCACTCTGAACGAATCTGACACCCTCATCCCCTGCCAGCAGGAACTACAGCCACTTGTAACAACTTTGGCACAGAGTACTGTCCCAAGTAATCCATAGCACTGTGTTTGCAAAATAAATATCCTTATCTATGTGTCCATCTATTCCTACTGGTGTAATCAGTTAAATAATTAAAGTAAAATAATTTTGTGAACGGTGGAGCTAAATGAAGCATAGTTGTTTTCACATATCTTAATTCATTGCAGATTCTTGCTAGGAGAAGCAGCTGCTTCCACAGAAACGTCATTGCTGTCTGCTCTGTGTTGTCTTAAAACCTGCTTTTCAGCAATATTTCCGAGATATACGTTCCTCTTTTTAAGAGTGTGGTTAAGGTCACACTGTTACCTTGCCTATCTCCATGTCTCTTTTGGAAGCATTAAGACCACTGTGTATTTTCTTAGATTCCAGAAAGCTTTTTATTCTCTGTGGCCTAGAACAAGGATTTGACACTGTGCCAGCTCCAGATGCAGTTCCATTCTCAATAGTCATGTAGAAATAGACACCTGTGGCACATGAGCCTTTGGGTAGATTACAGTGGTACATTACAGATAAAAACCTCCAGGCTATTGTAAGGAAGAGTCATAACAGGTTTAGAACACTGTAGTGTACATTTGGTTGTAGTATAGTCACTTCATCATAAATGCTTTTCTCACTTTGCTGATTTAGTTTAATTCATAAAAGTAAATAAGCTACTGTAAGAACTTGCAGGTCCTAAAAATAAACCAGTATATTTTTTCTCTTTCTCTTGAATATTGCTAATATGTTTATATCTCAATTCTAAACACCTTCATCTAGTGTTTCATTTCTTTATAAAAGCATGTGCTAGCTAGAAGCTATCATAATAAATATATTCACCAGGTAGTACAGAAGTAATTTGCCACTCTTTATGGCTGGAATGCTATGGGACATGATTCAAAAGTTGCTTTTTCCGTAGGAGAAATTAGGATACTGTTAAGTATAATGATTTAGGCAGATCTAACAGTTTGCCACTTACCAAAATGGCAATGTCCTTGCCTCATGTTTCACTGCTTACCTTACACCAACTCTAATGCTTATATTCTTCTACAGGCTGATTTCAACTCTTCAGCTGCCTAATCTGGCAGAAAACTAGTTCACCAAAATACTGGATAATTTAATTTTGGATTACAGAGTTTTATCAGAATCTGCAAAGTATCTGGGCAACAATAGAAACAAGAGGGCAAATAAACATACAGCTAAGCAACCTCAGCTCAGAATTCTCCTCTCCCTCCAGTAAATAACTATCTATGCCAGTCTGCCCCTTGGGGTTCTATTCTTCAGCTGATCCATAGATCATCCCTAGACTTGTCTCTCTTTCCAGTGATTCCATCCTCAGCTCATCTCAGGAAGCAGTCACTTCCTCTTATCCACCATAAATTGAAGCTATATAGAATTGAAAATAGCCATTCTTAAATCATGAGAAAAAATGGTAGTAAATTGATTCAGTAAGACAGAAGTTTTATACGGTAGGAAGTCTGCCAAAAATAAATCTACAGTGAGCATTTTAAAAGCACTTAGTATTGACAAGACTTATTTCTTCTTGCAATCAACACTAAATGACATCAACAGTAGTACAGCAACGTTTATGGATTTTGAGAACCTCAATTACTGTGCTCAATTAATAAGATATAAACAGGATGCCTAATAAATAAGATACCAGCATAAGAATCCCATTTTTTATATCCAGAATAACACTGGAATTCAAGAAGTCATCCAAGCTCACAGCTCATCTCTAAAGTACCCCATTAAGCAACTGAATAGTATTACTTTCTCCTTTTCAAACTGGAAAGCTGCTGAAGGGCTATGATCCAAAATTATCAGCCACTTATCAGATGCAGTGAAAAACTATTTATTCCATGTGTTTTTATTAATGTATTTGTTAATCTTTGCCTAATACTATAAAGTTAAGTGATGTGAATCAGGCAAGTATTGAATATGAGAAATATGAGATTCATGAACCATCCAAAGTAACTTTGCTCCTGATACACTGAGTTCTGTGAACATGCCTATCATAAGGTACTAAGCTGGTTGATGTGTTCTCGATTTTCTATAAAGCAGAACTAAGCACAGGGTGTAGTGGAATGGTCAGTGTAACACATCCATATTGTTACACATACTTCTAGTTTGATTCTATTTGTATGGGGTGAGGGTAAAACCCTTTGCACCCATTAAAAAAGATTATAAAAGAAAATTGTGCAAAAACAGTGTGACTAATACTTCTGTAGCAAAATAGTATGCTTTATTGATGTCATATCATAGTCTTAAGTTATTTAGTAAACTGTAGAGCTTTACTTGCAACAAAAATATAGCCTTCAGTCAGAAAGCATACATTAAAGGATAGAGAATGTACCATACACTAAATAAACAAGGTGAACATGCCAATGGCATCTATTAAGCCATGGTACTCTAATTTACAGCATTTCAAGACAAGAAAGCATAAAGTCTGGCCAATGTGTTTGAGCTCTAATTCAAGTATATGTTCAGAAACTAGAGTTCTTTCCACTTGCCTGTGGTGAATTTTTCAGTGGTGTATTTATTTCACTGAAAGTCTATCCACATGTTGGCAGTGTTCCTTTAAAAACAAATCTTTGAGAAAGGCAGGTAGCAAATGACTTGACAAGACTGTGTTGAAGAGACTTATCATTGCTTCTGAGCAAACATTGTAATTACTTTGCTAAGTTTTTAAATAAAGATTTAAAACAATTTCAGGTATTAATACAATCCTTTTATTTTCTTTCTTTTAGGGGATAATACTTAAATGGTAATGCTTTAATGCTAAATACTAATGCTTAAATCTTAATGCTTTTAGCCCCTTTTTATTCCTGTTATCCATTCTAAGCAATAGATTGAACTTAATTGGGGTTTTGTGCTGCTGCTTGATGCTAGTTACATGCTTTTGTGAGAAACTAGTTTTAGAATTGTTGCTAATACTAAAATTATAGTCTATGTCTGTCCTTTGAATAGTCTCTGTTCATACATTTTGTCCACAATCACATTAAGAAATAGTGATTTTGTGTGATTCTTCTTATTCGAGTAGCAGTATATTTAAAAGATTTCTGCAGAAAAAGTAAATGCTGTCTGAGTCACAAAATAGTGGCATGAATACTCATGGGTAAGAAATATGATTACACACACAGGTATGTAAAATTTGCAGCTGATGGCAGATGGGAAAGATAGTTCTGGGGGGTGTACAAAAATATTAATTTAAAATAAACTGGCAATTTTTCAGGCTAACTTTGACTCAGTAGATGACCTAGATGTGAACTGAAAAGCAACATCATTTTCTGGACAAGTACCACTATCAGTTAGCAAAACTTGGTATGGATTAGAAATTCACAATCCTCCCATTTCTGGCTCCAAATCCAGGGAATAATTACCAGTAATGAAAGCACCATTAATGTACAAAACTGGGCATAAAACATAGTACTGAACAATTTTATCTGAAATACCTTTCAAGTATTGACAAGCCCTTGAACTAAAAAAAACGAAGTAATTTTGTAGTTCAGGATTTGTGAGGAGATTTATCTGAAGTTCTCATGCTTCTAAAAAGTGGCTCATGCTCCCTTTATTTTCTTGACACCTTTCACTGTAATAGTTCCTTCAAGACTGAGTCATACAATAAAACAAGATATTGTCACAGAGGGAAAAAAAAACCCCACAAGAAAGAAATAGAGCATAACTTATTTAGAGCATAACTTATTTAAATCAAATAATATTGAATGTCAGCCTAAGGACTCAGAGTTAACTAGTCCTGTCTACTTTTTATTCCTTTATGCAATACTTTAAATACATCAATTTTTGAAAACTTTTTAGCTAGACCCCAGTTCTCAAGACTATGTTTATACTATAGTGTTAATGGGCCACACTGCTGATATGAATGGGTAGACTGATGTAGCTCTATTTCCCTTCAGCAGTTTTACAATTAATTAAAAAAGCTAATTATTTAACTCTATAATTTCCAGACTGATGACTAGCTTCCCCATAGACTGATATGAGAGAGTGAAAAAAATTGCTATTTTTGTCGAGAAAATGAAATCATGGAAATAAAACATAATATCTGCACACTAGTTGAAAGAATATGCTCAGTTCTCACTCAGATGACTTCTATGCAAGTGTAGAATCATCACCACCATGGTGCAATAACATGTCTCCAGCATAGCTGCCAGCCAGGATGAGGAGAAACAGAGCTCTGTGTTTCACAGTAGCTTTAATTATCATGAATTGGTGGCCTAGGATACTCCGTTGCGCCAGTGCATTTCCAACTGAGAAGAAGGCAAGGCAAGACTAGGCAAGGCAAGGCAATTGTTCTCTAGAACAACTAACCACGAGTATGCTTATGCAATTGCTAGCCTGATGTTACAACATTCTAACTTGTTTTCTGAAATACCCACAGCATGTCTGCACTTATCAGTCCCTATCATAATTAAAATGCCATACTTTCTATCCTATCTCTCTACCCACTTCATTAATCTCCATAGTATAGGAAACCTAGGCAGAAGACAAGACCTAAGCTACTGTTCAGAAACCTTGGACCGAGCTCCTAAGAATGGTGCCCGGAGAACAGCTATCTTGAAGCCTACAAGTTTGACGTGTTTACAGTAATCCTGAGTCATCCACAGTGACACTGCAACAGCAGTGACCAAATAGCAGTTAGAGTTACTTCAATTGTTTTAGGAAGGGCATATCTATTGAAGATAAAATAGATGGTTGTGAATAACATTCAAGAGTCTTGTAGTCCTTCTTCCGAGAAATTCATGTGTCTTGGATGGTGTGTACAGCAGACTGTTTGTGGTCACTGTTCTGAGAAGTTTAGCTCTCAACTGTGCTACCTTGGAAAAATATAAGAGTCTTGAAGGAACAGTTCTGTGTAGAGTCTATAAGAAGGCTTGTAAGACTATGCTGTAAGTTAAACTTTCAAATAACTTTTCATGTCTGGAGGGAATCTTGCAAAACACTCATGAATGCCAGGAGATGCATACAGAATGATGCTTGATAGGATGTCTGTCTGGATTGCAGAGCATGCATTTATAAACACCAGTGTTCTGTTAAGGGATATAATACTAGGAATAGGCCATATAATCAGCACATAGCAATGTCACTGAACATCCAACAGCTACCTCAAATCACTTAGTTCTGATTCACAGCAGTATGTTTCAAGCATAAATAATGCTTAACAACTGCCAGATGAGAAAACAAACTGCAAACAAAAACAGTCACATTAATTTGAAAAGACTATTAAGAGAAAAGAATCTCCACAGGCAGCAGACAAGATGTCATTTCCATATTTAACAAAAAATTGTGTGAGACGAGTATGTGCCTGAAGGACGCTGGTATCTAATAATAGCATTGCCTCACACAATCTCTTTCTATGGCAAAGGTTTCTGGGCACACCCACATGAGGAGAAATCTGAGCTGATCATAAACAAGCAAGGCTGTGCTGGGGAGCAGTGGGAATATACTGCCTCCCCAAGACAGCAAGCTTTATGGCACGGAGCTGCATTAAACTTTGTGGCACATGAGCTACATTAAACACTTGGACTAAATTCCTCAGAAGACACAGGAGTCTTCTGCAAAGCAACTTTATTGCATCCTGATTCCCCTTCAAAAGGGTTTTGCAAATGCAGGTGTTTAGCTTCTTACAAATCCAAGTGAAAAAGAAATCAAGTAGAAAGACAAAAGTTCTTAGGCACATGAAAGGTCTAAACTCTGTATGATGAGATGGTTTTACACACATACTCTTTATTTACAAGGCGTGTATTTGTTTGAGATTTGAATATACTTAGCTTTATTTAATTTTTCTTCAATTGCTGTTGCTGTAAGCACCAAAAAATACCATCCTACCAAAAAACAGGTGCCAAACTAAGGAAAAGAGCTTTTCCTTCATTCAGTTGTGCTAAGATACCAGCAAGAAGTTAGATTCAAAAAACTAAAAAAAAAAAAAGAAAATCCTGAGGTTATACCAGCAAGATAAGATGATGTCACATCAGGGGGTTTTTTTATCCCCCTTTCAAATGCCCCCAATGAATAGCAGGCCAGAAGTACAATATTCTTAGAACAAATTTAAGGTGTCATGTGCCTGATAATATTGAAATATTTCTACTTACCTAACTAATTTTGAAATCCAGTTATTTGGTATATTTCAGCTTATGGTCAATGTAATTGAGCTACAGAACAAATGTAGGCTTCAGCTGTTAAAAATTAGAGGTACCATGACATAAGTCTTGTACATTTATGCTTGGAAATACTGAGACCAATAAGTAGCAAAATACTAAAGGAAAAATCAGGCACTTCCTAGAAGCAGTTGAGAACTTTTAGAATACAGTATACAGTTTGGAAAAGTATTGCTTGCCAAACTGCAATTTTCCCCCAGAAATGGGCTTTTAGCAATAGCATGTTATTTGGCAAAGCATTTTGACATCAGATGTGGAATTCCTAGATGGATTTAAAGAGAAATTAATCTAATTAATTACTTGGCAGTTACAGTAGTCTTCTAAAATGCAGGTGTCTTAGAATATGTCTGCATTGGATATTTAACTCAGCCAGAAGAAGGCAATCCTTGCCTGTGCTGAATAAGAGGTACCAATGATTTGTTCTGTTCCCGTTAGGCTGTCCACTCTGTTCTTTCTGTCGTATCACTAGGGGCAGAAACTGGGGAGCAGGATGGCTGGAGACAGAGAATTGTAGAACATGGATCAGCTGTGTTCTCTAGCTTAGCACATGCCTGTAAAATGCTCACAAGAATGTAGCTCATCCTAAATTCAAAGAGTCATCTGATCCATCAAGATGTTACTGAGATATAGTGCTTAGATCATATTAATCACTTTTAACCTGGATTCAGCAGCTAGTCTGAGGCTGTTGCGATTTTTGCCCAACTGTCTGATGTTTCTAATGATGGTATCTGACACAATTGGTTTACAGCCACAGCCATGGTTATCCAGAGGCTTACAGACAACTAAATAAAGACATGTCAATCAGTGCCTGCTCAGGGTCAGCTTTAGTCAAGCACGTCTACCAGAAGAACATTTTCTATCAAATATAGTAGACAAGGTAAACCATAACTTTAAAATATGCAACCACAGTAGTGAATAGTGAGCTTTTCTTATCCTGAATTCTAAGGCACTGCATGAGGAGAGGCTGCGTTTTCCTAACCAGTGACTTGTGAAGATCTGTAAGCTCACAGGAGTAAGGTGAGTTTGTTTTTCTGCAAAGCAATGCTGTAGCCCATTATAGCTCTTATTTATAATAAGTTCTGCTCATGTCTTTTGACTACATCTTTCTTGAGATTGGTTTTATATCAAGGAACAGTAGACATTATCCTATCATGCAATAGAGCACCTACTGAATCTTGCAGATTGATTAAACAGCTTCTTTTAGGGCAGTTTTCTTAATAAGAAATACACTTTGATTTTAATAAGAGCTTAGTAGTGTATAAATTGCATTTGGTTTTAAATCCTTTGGCACAGTATATGGTCCCTAAAAGCAGCCCATTGCCAGTGCTTAATAAATACGTATGGGGAACAAAGGAATAAATGCAAACACACAACTTTTCAGCTTCCAGAAATCTTGTGTGAGATAGTGATTATTGATCATATGCCTGTCTATTTTGTGAGCTATGTATGTTTTCCAAAGTAAAGCCTGAACACAAACACAGTGACCAGAAGATTAAATCTTTCTGTATAATTTAAGAAGGGCTACACATACTGCGGTAGTAGGATATATTAGCTATGGCAGTACTTTTGGAGGCTCATATCATACTGTGTAGATGAAGACTGATCTAACACAGGCATTGGGCTAAACTGTTGCCCTTGATTACCTAAATATCCAAACTTTACCTCATCTTCTTTTCTCTAATCATCCAGTCATGCTCCATACTCTAAGATACAAGTTTAATGGGATTAATTGTGGTATTCTATGCTTTTAGTTTGTTGGTATATCTAAACACCTTCTAGCTCACCCCCAGAAAAAGTAAAATGCACTCCCAGAGTAATTAGTTCTAACAGAGAAAATAGCTGATTCAAATGTGTGAAGATTAATATAAATATTTTTTCAGCAATAATTATAATATTCGGACTGTATCCTTGCAGAGTTTCTCATAATTGACTTTCTTTTTAATTTTCTTTTATGTACAGAAACATAATTCTTTGACATAACAGCCAGTAAGAGTGACTTGTTAGACAAAATTGTTGTAAAATTAATTTGTTTGTTACTATTAGAAGAAGGGCTCTATATTAGTTTAATCTCCCTGTAAATTAAGTTGAAACTGTTGGCTTTATCTAGTTTTTTGTTCATTTCCCACAAGAATGTATGGACTGAATGCTTATGTTTCTTCTGCAGTTGCAGTAGATAAATCACCCATATTTTCTATTTTATTTCTCTCTGCCTCTGTGATACAGTTCCTTGATCCTGACACCTATTACATTATGAATAACTGATATTTTTAAAAGTGCAAAAGAAAAAATAGAAGAAAAATACAGTTTATTAAAACATGACTTATGACAAAAATAACCCAAAAAGCTAGAATTGCATTGAGAAGCCCTTCTCAGTAGTAAATCTGGATAGTATCTAGCTCAGTAGCTATCTGGCTGTCCCAGAAGGCTGATGCAACTTGGATAACACTACATTGCTTGTCAGAGGTAATTTAAGGAGCATAAAAGCACTTACGGCTTCCTCAGAGTTTTGTTGGAGAGATGAACACCATCTGTGATAATCAGAGCATTATCATGTTGACAGGATTTTAGAGATTTGACATCATTTTAGAAACCTATATTTGCAAGAGTATTTTTCCTTTGAAGGTTCAAAGAGCTGCAAATCACTTAAATCAGGTGAGAACACATGCCATTGAGGACTACTTACTGAGCAGTTCAAAGTACAGGCTGCTTGTTGGTACTAGTCATCTCCAGCATTTTTAATTCTGTCGAGCTGAAAGAACAAGAAGCACACAGTATTACAGCAGAACATCTGTCAGGAAGAAAAAAAAAAAAAGAAAAAAAAAAAAAAAAAAAAGAAAGACGTTTTTACTAAAATGTAAGTAAGTGAATTGAGTTAAAACAAGTCACCCAGAGACCAGAGACACAAAGAATAAGGGAGACCCCCTTCTCAAATCACAAGGCTCAGAACAGGCCACCTTCCTTTGTAAACTCCTTGTGAATCCTTGGGACGGCTAAGTCCAATCTTAGTGTTGGGTTTCTGTGCAATGAAATTAACCTATGCAGTGATAATCATCATCATCATCATCATCTACATGGATTAGTAAGATTTCATTACTATTAAATTGGCATTATTTCAATCACTTAGGAAGGATCTGTCAGGGATCTCTCCACCTTGGGTAAGAAAGGCTATTCTAGTCTCAGGTAAGGAATTTCAAACCTCATGAGGCATCTGTGCTGAAGGGGGGAATCACCTGGCATGCAGTTCAGCTGCAGTTCAGGGAGAGCTCAAATTGGGCCCATCCTGACAGTGCTATTTACAGAGTGAAGTAGTTGGCTGCTAGTCAGTAATAAATACAAGACAGATGTACCATCTTGTTCTATGCTTCAGTTATCTTGTACTTCTGGGGTTTGAAATTGTCTCTGGAGATATTTTTATGAAGCATTTTCACTTCTTTATACATGAGTCAGGAGCTTAACAGCATGCAAGTTCACTCCTTAATGTCTGAATAAAGGCATGGGTGGGGTGTCAGGTGTGTCTGTGACAACCATCTTGCGTAGTATTTGCTGTGATTTTGTTTAATGCACTTTATTGTGCTTGATATTTTTCTCTCACATTGACTTAGTGGTGAAGTATTATAAAAGCCCATGTTTGCATTCAGAAAATATCTTGTGGTGAGATGACTGTCTGATTTTGTGGAATTATTTTCATGAAAATAGTATGGGTTTTATAAAAAACTGAAGAAAATATTCAGAATTTTAAATCTGCAATGTAAATATTCTACATGTATATAACGAGGTCTTATTTTCACTCATTATTAATCCTCCAATGAATTTACACTTGACCAATACAAAAAGCAGCCAGGTTTTCTTGTTAGAAGCTAATGATTCCAGTACAAGTTAACAACTGAATGAACATGAATACTGCGTTTTTTTCAAGCAGCTGGAAATATGCCCAATTTGCAAGACAGAGGTGATTTCACTGGCTATTTATCACTCCACCTTTCTGACAATCTGTCCTTCCTGAGCAAGCTAATTGTTAGCCAACTATGGCACTCACTGATGAGCTGGGGTAGCTCATATTCACACATGAGCTAAAGGCTCTCAGTACATGAGATCACAGAGGCAAGAAACACTATTCTGGTCCATAAACAGAGTGGGGAACAGAAGAAAATACCTGTCAAGTTATCATCACTCACCGAGGAGCAGAACTGCTACACTGCACAAATGTACCAGCTGGCAGAATCAAGGAATAAGAAAGGTCAATGAAGGCGTTTGCAGTCCTGTATAATATGGCAAGCATAAGAACTGCAAATCAGAGGTTTGGAAGTGGCCTTGTTTGACATTATTACAGCTGACAAGCAGCAGATGGGACAAAATAAGACTATACTTAAGACCAAGCTGCTATTAAATATTAACCAAAATGTCAGTTCTTTGTTCTGTAACCACTCTGGCAACGTTCAGTTACCTTCTAACAGAAGGCCAGTTTTTTCTAGTCTAGCTGACCAGATGTTATTTTTTCTGTTTTCTCTTCTAAATTTCTTACTAGCAAGTGATTTTCTAATTGCTTTGCCTTTTGTGATCGTTTTGCCAGGCATCTGTTAGATAAGTCATAGCATACTAATGAGAAGAGTAGCAATATGGTTAAAATCTATGTACTTTACCTTAACAGAAAAATCCACAAGCCATAAATACTTAAGAGGAGAAATACAAGAATGCATGACTTCTAAGACGCAGCTGCAGATTACAGATACAGGGCTGAGGTAGCAGGTCTTGGTTCAACCCCAAAGAGCCACATGTGATGTCAGTGTAGTCTCTTTCCAGTCAAGTACTCCAAATAATCTGGGAAAGTTTTCTGGACCACTGGAAAGTTAGCAAGAAAAAAAAAGTATGAATGGAAAGAGGGAAATTGCTAAAAATATTTGATATAATATATGATGTTTTAATCTAATTGTAATTAAGACACCTACGCAAAAATATTTCTCATTAGTTTCCTACTAACACATCTTTATGATTGCTTGAAAAGAAAACCACCTAGTAGAAGGCCTTATTTCCCACAATTTCCAAACCACTTATTGAAAAAATAACTTTTCAATTAAAAAAAGAACAAGGAAGAGGAGGAGAGGGGAGTGAGGGGATGGGAAGAATGGGAGGTGGGGGAGAGGAAGAGAGTGAGGGAAAGGGTAGAGGTGCAGCACACCCAGAAACTGATCATATGCTAGAAGATATCATAAACTAGAAAGCTTGTCATCAAGAAAGATGAGGGCTCATAATCAGTTTGGCAGAGCTGAGTAGCTTTGGAATGGTGGTAATAAGAAATGGTGGTAATGCCTCTGTGATAACATATTTAAGAAGAGAAAAAATAGTTGTTGTGCAGATGTAATTATGAACAGAGAAGAGAGAGGTGAGAATATGTGCGAGGAACCATTCTGAAGGCACCCAAGTCAGTAGAGATGGAAGGGTGGAAGGTGCTTCAGACAGTGGAGCTGACTTTCTCCTGCAATGTCATTCTCTGCATGGTGCAGACCATGGTGAAGCAGCTGTTCCCATGCAGCCCCTGGAGATCCATGGGAATATAGAGGTCCACCTGCACCCCATGGAGGAGTCCCACAGTGGAGCAGGTGGAAGCCTGAGAGGAGTTTGTGACTCTGTAGGATGCCCATGCTGAAGCAGGATCTTGGCAAGGGGACCTGCAGACCTGTGAAGAGAAGATCTCATGCTGGTGCTAGTTTCCCGGCAGGATTTGTGATCCTATGGGATCACAAAAATGATCTACGTTATAGCAGGTTGTGCCTCAAGGGCTGCATACTGTGGTAGAGTGATCCATATTGCATTGATTTGTGGAGAACTGCTGCCTGTGGGATGGACTCACTTTGGAGAAGCTCATGGAGAGCTGTGTTCTGTGGGAGGGACACCAGAGTGGAGCAGGGGACAGATTCCTGTCCCTGAGCAGCAGCAAAAACACAGTATGAACTGATCACAACAGCCATTCCCTGTCTCCTTGTGCCATTGAGTGAGAGAAGGTAGGGCTGGGAGGGAGTGGGATGTGTGAGGGAAGGTGTTTCTAAGGTCTTTTCTTATTTCTCATTATCGTGCTCTGATTTTGTTACTAATAAATTTAATTAATTTCATATCATTCAAGTCTGTTTTCCCTGTGACAGTATTTGATGAATGATCTCTCCAGTCCTTATCTCAACTCATAAACACTTTGTTATATTTCTCTCCCCTTTCTTCTGTCCAGCTGCAGAGGGGAGTGAGTGAGAAGCTTTGGTGGGTGGCTGTCATCCAGATATGGTCAACCCATTACAAAAAATCTTCAAATGAATTCTACAAACATTTAGACCTTTTCATTCTTACCAGTCTCCCAGGCAAGATTGTTGTCCAGCCAGGTGTGGTATTCAGACACATATATATAAAATTGTGAACTGTGACAAGTTCCTGGGGTCACCGAAGTCCAGTTCTTAGCTAAAAAAGGCAATCATGTTACAGAATTACTTCCATTTCTATGAAGAAAAATTCCTGCAGGAAAATATGGATTAAATCTGGGGGTTTTTTCTCTGTAATTTTATTTCAATTAATATTATTACCCTTTGAAAATAATTTTTATACCAGCTATGCCATATGAAATATATTTACCTAACTGAATTTTCTAGTTGTGTTAAGGTTGGAATGTTAAGGTTGAAAGTGACCTTAAAGATCATCCAGTCCCAACTCCTGCTGCCATGGGGAGGGACACTTCCCATATTCCAGTTTGCTTCAGGCCTTATCCAACCTGGTCTTGAACAGTGCCAAGGCTGGGACACCCACAACATCCTTGAGCAACCTGCTCCAGTGTCTCATCTCCTAACAATAAAGAATTTCTTTCTAATATTTAATTTAAATTTCCCTCTTTCAGTTTGTGCCCATTACTTCTTGTCTTAGCCTTACAATACCTTATGAAGAATCCCTCTCCAGTTTTCATGCAGAACCCTTGAGATAATGGAAGGTTGCCATGAGATGTCTACACATCCTTCTCCAGGATGAACAGACACATATTTCTCAGCCTGTCTTTCTGAAGGAGGTGCTCCAGTCCTCTTATCAATATGTCCCTCCTCTGCACTTATGCTGGGACCCCAGAACTGGATGCAGTGTTCCAGTAGGGTCTCACCAGAGCAGAGCAGAGGGGCAGAATCCCCTCCCTGCCCTGCTGCCCACACTGCTTTGGATGCAGTCCAGGATCTCATTGCCTTTCAGGGCTCTGAGGTCACAAGGCTGGGTCACATTGCATTTTTCATTAACCATCACCCCCAGTTCCTTTTCCTCAGAGCTGCTCTCAATCACTTCTCCACCCAGCCTGTAGATGTGGCTGGTATTGCCATGACCCAGGTGTAGGACCTTGCACTGCAAAATAAATAACCTACCTTTCACTTCCGGTATTTCAGGAATGCTTTGGCTTTTAATGCTCATTCACCAATAATATAATTAGGAAATATCAGTGTTTCTAATGAAAAAAATCTCTTTTTTTCCCACTATCCTTCTATTACTAGAAAGCAGCAGTTATTTTGACTGCAGCAATGCATATACTGTTGCAGTTTTGTAATTATGTTACAATACTTCCTCCCCTCATGATACCACATATCAATTTGAGAAAGCAGCAGATGACCATTTGAGATTACAGTCAGAGAGGGTTTTCTTTGGTTTTTTTATTCAATTAAAGCAAATATCTAGACTCCATTAGAATTACTGGAAAATAATGTCACTTAAAGACATAATGGCTATTACATGCCTTGAGTCAAGTAAGTTTATTGTCACAACTGACTAACTCCTTAAAAACAACCATCTGGACTCAGTGCCAGGAATTAAAAGATATTAAGCTCTGGTACCTGAAATAATAATGTTTTGCTGAGTCAGTGTAAAAGGCAAAGTGGCACTTCATAAAGGAATGTAAATTTCATGGATGAAACAGGGATAAACAAACTGGTTAATGTGTTAGAGAAGTTTACAAGTTGCAGTCTTGAAAAATAAATACATCTATACTTCCAAGTTAATTTTTAAGGTAAGAGTTATTCCTCATAGCTGGATTCAGTCATCCGAGATTTACACATATGATGCTTTTTTCAGCAGTAGGAAAGTGCGTGCCAGAAATGTCTGTAGTGGCCCAGACACAACCCAGACATACTCTAAAATCCTACCAAAATCTTCTTTGTGACAGACAGAAAGCAGATTCATAAGCCCAGCCACTACTGTTGTGCTGCTGGGCGTGTGGTCAGCCAGATTTCCAGTGGCCTGTGTGTAGAAGTGTTGTTGAGAAGAAAGGTGCAGTGTGGATGCAGAACATGCCTTCCCTTTCGCAGTGCTGGTTCACTCTGGTGCTAGAGTACAGCAGATCCGTGCTGGAGCGGGTGGGTATATCTGAAGGAGGCTGTGACCCTGCAGAAATTCTGCAGTGGAGCAGGCTCCAGGCAGAACCAGTGGCCCAGTGGAGAGAGGAGCCCATGCTAGAGCAGGTTTGCTTGAAGAACTTGTGATCCCTGTGGTGGAACCATACTGGGGCATAAGGACTGCATCCCATGGAAAGGACCCATGCTGGAACAGTTCATGATGAACTGTAGTGTGTGAGACATTCATGAAGAACTGTCTCCTCTGCAAGGGACTCTACACTAGAGCAGTGAAGGACTGTGAGGAGGAAGAAATGTAAGAGATGTGTGAAGAACTGACCTCAGCCCACATTCCTCACCCTTTGTGCTTCTAGGAAATGAAGGAGGTGGAGAAAATAGAGAGTGAAATTAAATTCAGGAAGGAAGGAGGGATGGGGGAAAGTGTTTTAAAATTTTAGTTTATTTGTCTTCATCTTACTCTGATTGGCAATCAGTTAAACAAATTTCCCCAATTCAATTCTGTTTTGTCTCTGATGGTAATTAGTGAGTGATCTCTCCCTGTCCTTATCTTGACACATGAGCCTTTGGTTCTGTTTTCTCTCATCTTTTCAGTTGAGAAGTTGGGAAGTGATAGAGTGGCTTTGATAGGCACCCAGCATCCAGCCAGGGTCAACCCACCACACTGGATACTGAAAAGTGAGGAAGGTTCTTTATTCACTTGAGATCTCCTCTTCCAGGCAGCTGCATTATGGCCACAGTTGTGACATTGCCTCCACTGGGCAACAAATGGCCCATTTCTTATGTTTGTTCAAGTGGGAATAGTAGCGAAGTCTATTCTTTATTTCTTTTTGCCAGCAGACATTTAGTTATGTCAGAACCATTACTGCAGATGAGGCTCCATGAGATTCACAGCTTGTAGAGAAAATTTCTCTGTCAGTTCACTTCAAAAGTTTCTGTTGCACCTACTCCCCACTTCAAGATGAATGACTGGTTGTTTGAAAAACTAAGAATGAGGAAATTACTTACTGCTTTAGAGCAATGCAGAGTGCACGTACACTCTTATGTCATTGTTTCTCTCCACAGAGCATTATGTCTCATGGCTAGCAACAGGTAGATATAACTCTAGTCTTGGTAGGTCTGTTCCTTTAAAGTGGGGGACTGTTGGCACTGACAGACAGAATTTTGCCAAGTTATAATAGCTGACATAATAGTCATTGCTTACTGTTCCACACATAATACTTTATAGGGGATTGGGATACTTAAAGAGATGAAGTCATCAGGAAATTTTTTTGCAAATACTGCTTTTTTTGCTTTGGTCCATGCCAGAAGTTGGTCAGGTTGGACAGATCTCAGAGCTCTGATCTAGTAGAAGAGAGTACCTGCTCAGGTGAATGCAGGGCTGAGTTGGACTAGATAACTTTTAAATGTTCCTTCAAACCTAAACTATTCAAAGGATTCAGTACCTTATGCTGTGTTGTTGAAGAAGTAAGCTTAATCTGAATTCTTCCAAAGTATCATTTAAGTCTCAGGGGAAAAGTATACAACATCCTAAAATACTTTTTTTTAATTTAGAAGGCCACTGCATTTCACCATTTCTTTATTAAAAGTCATCATGGACACCTGCTGACAGAAATACTTGAATTTGCAATAGATGTTCCAAAGGGAGATAGCAAGGGTCTTTTCTCAAAAAAAAAAAATAAGTTTCTTTGCCAAAGATGGACTGTTAAGAAGTCCTCAGTGGATAATCAGCAGCCTCTTGTCTCTTTGTGGTTCAAACTATGAATATTCTTCAAAAACTTGGTGAACTCTGGAGGCTTCAAGCAGACAGTGATATGGTGGATTTACCTTGTCTGGGAACCAGGAGCCCACCAAGCTTCTCTATGATTCTCCTTAGCGCAGTGGAAGGAGAAAGAAAATAAGATGGGAAACAAACTCTCATGGGTTGAGATAAAGTCAGCTTAATAAAGCAAAAGAGAATGTTGTATGTGTGCAAGCAAAGGGGGGAAAAAAATCTGAAAGATTTTATTCTTAATTTCCCACCAGTGAATGATATCAAGCCACTTCATGTGAAGCAGGGCTTCTACACACAACACACAGCAGATGTTCCAGAAGGCAGACACCATAAGCAATGAAGGCCACACCTGCCCCCTCTTTCCCTCAGGTTTTGTACCTGGACAGACATCCTACAATATAGAACACTCATTTGGTCAGTTTGGGTTGGCTGTCCCAGCCGTGTACCCTCCCAGGATCCTGCCCACTCCCAGCTCCTGGCCTGTGTGGGGTGGAATGCTGGAGAGAAAGGCTGGTGCTGTGCCAACACTGCTCAGCAGCAGCCAAGACACTGCTGTGTTTCACCCTTCCAGCAACTAATGTAGAGCACAGCACTGGGAGGGCTGCTGTGGCAAAACTAACCCCACCTCAGAGAGAACAAATACAAGTGTAAAGGCTATAACAGGTGTGTGCAGAAAAATCCCTGGTGTTCGGGTGAGTTATATTATTTGTGTGACTTACATTATCCTAACTGTGAAGTCAGCCATTTGACTGCATTTGAACAATCTGATTCTGTTTAAAGCTCCTTTTATGGTTTCCAAGCATGCTAAAATGCAAATCTGCATCTGGATTACTTGCAAGGCAATTGCAAAATCTCTCATTATGTAAAATGGCCACGTTTGGACATCCATAACCCAGTAGACACTAAGTGAGAGCAATTAACCTTATATTGAGTCCAACAGAACGAAATGTCAGAGAGGAGGACAGTGATTCAAGGCATAGGAGTAATTTATTAAAGAATCAGAGCTTTCTTGGTTGCCTTGCAGCATGTGCCAGTGTACAAGTCAACAAACTATCTCCCTCTATAGAATCAGAATTTCAGGCTTCAGCAACTATTGTGTGTATGTTTCCATTGTAGGAGCTTAATTATTATGAAACTCCTCAGTATTTGATTTGGTTGCAGATGATTCTCCTCTTTTGTACAAGATGCAGAAGAAAAATGACCCTAAAAATACATCTGCAGGAAAATGTAGCTGTTGAGAGGCAAACTCCTTTTTTGTCAACACAGCGCAATCAGGAGCTACAAACACAGTTTGTGTTCCTGCTGGATATTCAGAACCTGACAGGAAAGCTGTGAATCAGGGAACTTGTGAACCAGAGAAGGACCATAAGAGCTGTGTAGATTCTCCTGTTCCTCCACCCCCCACAAGCTGCCAGCTCAGATTTAGGGGGAGTATTGGAAGAGGGGAACTACAAAATAGGGTAGAGAGAGTTACAAAAGAGGCCCCCTTACCCCAGGATGTATTCCAAGGCCTTTATTCCTTGAAGGGAATCCAGAGGCGAGAGGGAGATCACATGGGGAGAGAGGGGTTTTTATCACCTTTGGGGTCGGGTCAGGTTACCTGTCCGATGGCTATAGGTCAGGAGACCAGGGGGCAGGTAACCCAGGCCAGGTTACAGTTTCTGGGGGAGGGGCTTTGGGGGGAGATCATTCCCAAAAGGGATACAACAGAGCTGTTTACTGCACAGAAGAGCACTAAGACAGAAAAACATGTTGTAAATGACTGTTGCTGATTGTCAGAGTCATGAAGCAATACTTGACACAGATCATCTGGAATAGCATTCTTCTTCATTACATCCACAAAGAGCAAGAAATCAACAGCAAAATCTGCAGGCCCATCTTCCAACAGTAGTATGAGGGTACATGTATGGTCAGTCTGAGAACTGCAGAACTGTTCCTCTTTCTTTGATAACTAAAACCTCATGAAAATGAAGTAGGAGAAGACTTCTGAGCATAACTGATAACATAATAAATATGCACTGTAATACTGCAGACATAATAAGTCTGCTCTGTAGATTTGAAAATGTTAGAGTCAAAGTCTCATGCAGAAACTTAATTCAGTATCTTACTTGCAGTTGTTATGATTTAGCCTTTAATTACAGAATTATGCTTTGTATTTTCATAGATTCCATGCTCAATTACTGCAGCAGCTGTATGGATTGCTTGTTAGAAGTCTGTGTTCAATATTACCTTCCTTTCCTGATTCATACAGACTAATTTTAAAAGAAGATTATGAAATTTCTGACATCTCTTGTCCCAGTAGTTGCCACTAATGTATTTCAGAAATATGACTACTTGCCCAGTTGCTGAGGCTGTACTCACTGTGCTGCAGTGTCTGCTTCAGTCTTTCAGAGGAATGTTTATTGAGCTATACCTCAATTCCCTGCAATTGATCAAGGCAGTTAAATGTTTTTTAGCATGCAGAACTGTCTATGCTTCTGTTCTAATTCTCTGATGAGAAGCTCATTATGAATAAATCTTTCCAATCTCTAGTCAGTGAAAGTTGGTCATTAATAAATCATGAAGAGGAATTATCCTGATGTTCTGATATTATTCTGATAATTTTCTTGAGAAGTACACAGGTTGATCCCTGTAAAGTAATATTTCTTCTTTTTTATCATATTGAAAAAGTAATTAGGTATTCCAAGCCCTATATGAACAATAGTTAAAAAGAAAAGAGAAGTTTTTCCAATTTTTCAACAAATCTAGGAGCTCTTTGTGAGTTTCCAAATTGCTACTTCCACATATTCCAACAATATGATGTGAAACTCTAAACTAGATGCACTTTCTAATTTGAAAACCTATTTAGTGCACAGAAACTAGAAATAAGTTCAGAACAATGGGGAAATCTTTTATAAATTCATTTAGTTTTTTGTTCAGAAGGCTCTGGAATTTAACTGTAATGATTTTAAAATTATGGTTCCTGAACAATGGACCTAAAGCGATGCAACAGTACCACTCCCAGAAGGATCTTGCATCTTTTCCTGTGCTGCATCAAAAATTTCCCTCATTATTGAATCTAAGGGTCTGTTCTTTCCCTGCACAGCTTCTGGTGCCCCATTCCTGTGCTCCTGAGACATGGTAATAGGGTTTGCATGACTAATGCCATTTAATATGGCAAAGAGATGTTCCTGTGGTCACGTGTCAGCTCTCTTCTTCCCCTTTATCAGGTCTTGAAGATACTGCACACCAGGTGGGCTTATCCACCTCCATATCATCCTCAAGGTTTCTAGGCACCAGCCCACCTTCTCACCTCCTTACATCCTTGAAAGTCTCAAGCACATGGACTAATAAGTTGTGATGACCCAGTCACAGAAAAATGAAACATCAGAGAGAGAGAGAGAGAGAGAGAGAGAGAGAGAGAGAGAGAGAGAGAGCTCTATGAAATGGAGAAGTTACAAGCCCTAAGTGGGACTTGGCCCACAGCTGCTGCTGGGCAGCAAAACTCATGATCCCCCAGTGGCCAGGGACTCCTCCACTGTTGTCTGCTTCCTCTGAAGATTGTCTATAAATTATACCTGTTTTATTTACATAGCAAGCCTACCACCCAATCTGTAGAGTCCAGGTAATTAAGAAATGTCAGTTAAGATGTGATTTTAAATTTGATGCTATGATACCTATAAAATCATGCTACACTGATAGCAGTTAGAAAAAAATCCTGTGCTACTGTACTATAAATATAAATTATTTATATTATATACTACTGTATAAAATTCTATACTATGCTGATCATAAAATGATGTTTTAAAAAAACAGATCTTTAATTGTAATTACAATCTAGTGGCATCATTCTGCTGAGGTTCTCCAAAAGAATCAATTTGTCCTTACAGTTGCAGTTGATAAGTAGAATTATGGGACAACCATTTTCAATTTAAGGTTGAATAGTGGCATCTCTATCATCTCAGTGGGGTAGCAATCAGGCATATTCATATGGAAAATTGTCCTGTTGCACTGTCAAGGCTTTTGGAGAGTGTCCTGCCTTATGCAGCACAGGAACACAAGGACTGGAAAAAATATGGATAGGAGAGCAGCTTCATTTTGGGTTCCTCCAGATATCTCTGGACCACTGTCTTGCTGGAAGCTGGGCCAGTCTAAATCTGGGTATTCAGGGTCCTCTCTATTTGAGGTCTCAGTTTCCAACAATGGAGATTTCATTACCACTCTGTACCAGCGCTCAACTTCTCCTCACTGTGTAGGAGGTCCTGTTACTACCCAAAGGTTCTGTGTTGCACTGGAACTCAGAGCATGAAGGTCAGTATCCTGAGATAATTGCCCATTGCTATGTGCAATTGCAGTCAAAAAACAAAACAAAACAAAACAAAACAAAAAACGAACAAAAAACAAAACCCAAAAAAACCCAAGGAAAAGTGTTTGCACCAAAATGACTCCCTGCACCAAAGAGTTTCCATTTATCCAGTTGAGTTCAGTGCCGTGGGCCCTCAGACGCAACAGTTCAGGCTAATTGAAGGTCCTAGACAAAATCTGCAATCTGTGGAGAACTCTATGCTACTTTGCATCTTTGCCTTTGTGTGAAGAGTAGCTGGAATTGAAGTGCATAAGTCTAACAACTACACATGACCTGTGCTCTAAGCAAATACATGATGCAGATCATAGTGGTCACTTGAGCCAGAGCTTTCCAGATAGGCTCTGAAAAAATGCAAGAAAATGACAAATGGAATGTCTGCAAGCACCCTGTACTCTAAATCCAGTTGGCTTTATGAAGCTGCTTTTGCAAATTCTGCAGGATCTGTAGGTGACAAAACCCTTCAAAATCTGATTTTGAACAGCCCATGTGATTTATGAAAACTAAAGATGATTGATGTGGACTTACTCTTGGAGGCAAAGAGATCATCACAAAAGTAGAATTCAAGAGGAGTGTTTGGTTAGGTTTTTCTCCCTGCAGCATCACAACATGGAACAAATTGGTTGGACTTAAATAACTAACACTTGCTTACAGTATAAGAATTTCTCCTTACTTGTGAATAAACCAATTGCAGGAAGATGTCACCCTGGAAAGTAGAAAAATCTAAACTTCCTAATAATCCTATATTTAGTCATACATATGGACAAGAAGGAAAACATTTAGCATTTTCATAGCCTGTGGGCAACAAATTGATCTCTGATCATTACCTGGGTATGATTTGTGTGGCGCAACACACACAAAATAGGAGGGATCCAAATGTGTTTTGGGTGCTATACACCCTTTCTAAATTATCTGACACAAGTCACCAGGACAGAAGTGCCTCAAGAAAGAGAACATTTCTCAATTTTGTGATGGCTATTCTTAACATGGTGAATGCATTTGATTTTTTTTTTTTTTTTTTTTTTTTTTTTTTTTGCATAGCCTAAAGCTGTATTAACCAGAAGGATTATCTGCTTTCTATCTTTCTTGTGGATATCTCAGTGTGAAGAATTGATTAATACTAAACATTTTGGACTTGTTTTCCTGCAAGATAACGGTCAAATTAGACTTGGCAGCACTGCTGAGTGTTTATTAATACAAAAAGTAGTTTGCTCTGCACGCTCCTTGCTACTTCTTCTTTATCCTAGTTAGAAATGCACTGCATGTACTGCAACCCTTATTACCCATGGAATTCAGAAGTATGAGAGGAAACAAGACCTTATAAATTCCAGAGTAGATGCTACTTAACTTCATTATTTAATAAAATTAATATGGTTAGGAGTGTGAACACTTAGCATAAATTAGTGACTCATGTGGAATGTATCAAAAAGAAAGTGTGTCTTTTTTATTAATGCCCAAAGTTGAAACAAACTGTAAATTATTTCTAATTCAAGAGATGCAGATCTGAGGAGAAGTAGATGTTCTATTTAAATAATAATATTTAAGTATTTAAATCTATTTAAATAACTTTTTCACAGAAAAAGTTCAATTTCACCATCACCCCTTTATCCTTATGTTTGGTAAAAAAATATGCTGTAAACCTGCCTACCAGAACTCAAATATGTGGTCAAAGTTCTGAAAAAGACAAAGCCTGTTTCCTTCAAAAATCCATGTGAAAATGACTCAGAGCAGGGACTAGGAGTCCTGCAGGTGTAGATGTACCCCTGCATGAGTAGACTGAGATTAGAAAGCATCTTGTGCACATGAAAAAGTATTGTGGGCCTTGCAGACTTATATTGGAACAATCTCTGAGATTAGAGAGACAATAGAATTCTTGATTTTACTTCTCTGCTAAGCCTGCTTCACAGATTATTCTGTCCTCATTCGTAGATATTTATCCAGTTTGGGTTTTCCTAGGGTTATCCGGAACACCTATAGTTCTTGTCATCTTACACTGGAGGCAACTTAAGAGAAATTCTGAAGTATTAGGGAAGCTTCTATGCATCGATGTGCTTTTGCTCACTTGTCACCTCACATGCTGCCTGTCAATACAGGGAAGAGAACGTGGTTCCTCACTGAGCCACAAGGGACAGTATCAGGCTGAGTTTGGAGCACTCCTGGGGCTTTCTTGCCCCTCCCATGACTGGCAGAACAGGAATTAGGGAGCAGCTAGACTTCTGGGCAATGAGATGCTTTAAGTTTTAAAGAAATTAGGACTCATCTTGCTTCAGGGCAAAAAATCCCTCTCATACAAAAGGCCTAGAATATATACCATTCCTGAATCAGCAACTAGTGGGAGTCTTGCAAGCCCCTGAGAGACCCAGTCAAGACAGCAAGGACACTTCTCAGGCTCAGGCTGAGAAGTTGCTCTGAGAAAAAACCAAACTGTAGTCGGATGGGATGAATATGCTGAGTAGAGACAGGAGACCAGCACTAAGGATGTCAAAAGAAAAAAATGTTGATGACAGTAAAGGGAGCATGCAACCCTCCTTTCCACACAAGCTGATGAAAATGCTGTAGGAAGGAATTACAATTGAAGCCTGTGCTCACAGGGGAGGAGGTTTGTTCTCAGGAGCTTACTGACATACAGACATGCTTACATTGAGCAAACTGCAGGGATAGTGCTCAAACTCAGAGAGAATGAGGCCTCTTACAGAGAATGTGTAGAGGGAGGTTAAAAGGGTCCATAAAACCAAATAAAAACTTCATACGTAAATCCAGTCCATCTTTATTTCATAAAGATAATTAACTCTTGAATATAACAGTCCACTTTGCCCTCATAATTCATGACTGCCAGTGGGTGTATAAATACACTATACATACATACCATATCTGACATTGGGCTTCAATAATGCCAACAGGGAGCTGCGTAGGTGTTTGCCAAAATGCAACAAGGCAATACACAGATGACTTGTAGTAATAAGTAGATAAAGGTTTCCTCTCCTCTTCCTTCCACTATTCTGATTATAAATAGGTTAAAACAGCTTCAACTCCCAAATGGTTAACAGCAAAACATGACTGTGCCTGACATCTTCACACCCCTCTCCAAACAGCGCATGACATCACCTTTCTCATCTCCAAAATAGGGTTGCATCTCAAGTCTAATTTTGGGCCACCCTTCTGTGCAGAAAGCATGTTAGGGAAGAGAGACACTAGCACTCTGAACTTCCCCCCCTTCCTTCTTCTCCCCCCAGTATTATATGCTGAGCATGATGCCATATGATATGGAATATCTGTCTGGTTGTTTGAGGTCAGCTGTCCTGGCTTGTGCCATCTCAAGCTTTTGTGCACCTGCAGTCTGCTCGCTGTTGGGGTGGTGTGAGAAGACAAGGCCTTGGCTCTATGTAAGCACTGCTTACCAGGAACAAAAAGCCATCCCTGTATTAATAATGCTGTTTTCAACACAAATTGTCCCATTACAGCTATTGTGAAGAAAATTATCTTTACCCAAGCCAAAACAAGCACATCATACTAGGAACATGTCCACAGCTCCTAGTGAAACCACAATGTTCTTGTTCAGATTTCTGACTACATGGAAAGGGTTTTTCTTCTTACTCATCTCTCTGCACTGATGGACTCAATAAAGAAATAGGGAAATGATGCTTCACATGAAGGTATAGCTCTGGAAAACTCTGTCACAGATCTGCGTTGGGGGAATGAAGAAGTTTCTACTTCTTTTATTGATAGGTCTGAATTCTGATTAGCAGAGTATTTCTAAAAATTCAATTGTGAGGCGCTTTCTGACTCTTCATTTGAAACTGCATTCCACTATGCAGGGTGGATAGAACAAAACTGCAACAAATCTCTCTTGTCACTGATCATAATGCACAATTGAAGCACCACAGGTCAAGCTGTCATCTTAATAGTTCTTCTGTTTGCTTAACTTTTTCATTGTGGCAGAGATCAGAGATGGGCCTGGAGAGATCAGACTGCAGGTATTCCTATCCTCACTTGAACATCCATTCAATGCCTCCAGCATTTCCTAAAACCAGACCAAATCAGCACTGGGATGAGGACTAAAGATACAGGTGAGACTATCACAGGTGGCTAGACAGAACTTGGGAAAACCTGCTGTAGTATATGTTTACCTTTAGGGAGATGGAGAAAGATTAAAAGAGCAATTCTAAATGGTTGTGACTGAGGTGGCCCAGACGACAAATCCTTCTGACAAATCTTCTCACAGAAGCTGAGCAGCATGATTCACACAAGTATCATCTCTGCATTTAATTTAATGTAGCCCTTACCTAGGAACATACACAGGACAAAAAAAATATGCAACTTTCTGTTTGTTTAGAATGCCCTAGCCGAAAACAGGGCTTGGTTCCATTTTAGGCGCCAGCTGGAACCCTCCAACCCCACCACGGATGGGAAGGGGAACACACAGGTAGTGGTAGTAGATAATTCAGAGTTCAAACTGTGCAGGTGGTGGCTGCAGGTACCACAGCCACTCCAAACGACAGGCGGAGGCACCTAGGAAAGGAACAGAAAGGAACCTCCGTCCTCCTCACGGCGGCAGCTCCGCTCCCCCGCCCCTTCGAGGGCTCGGCGGGGAAGCCCCGGCGGATCCCGTCGAGCCGGAACGCGAAGCGTGGCTGCGGCTACACCTACATCCACAGCTACACCTGTACCGGCACCTGTCCCGGCCCCTACACCGGCACCTGTACCGGCACCGCCCCGCGCAGGGCCGGCCCGTCCGCCCCGCCCCGCCGGCACCTGGCGCGGCCCCGCCCGGCCGCGGCGGTGGGCGGGCCCCGCATGCAGATGCGTCCCCCGCCTCTCCGGTGCGTGCTGAGGTCAGGCTGGGCTGCGCTGCCAGCGCGGAGCAGCGGGGCTGAGGTCGCGGCAGACCCGGAGCCGTGGGGGCGGGCGCGGAGCTACGGCGAGCGCCTGGCTCGGGCCGGGAGCGGCGGCCTCCCGCCGGGAAGCCGGGGGGCTCGGCGGGGCCCTTCCAGCCGCTGGCAGCGGGAGAGCGGCGAGTGCGCGGAGCGGGGCGCCCGGCCCGCCCCGCCGACCCGCTCCTCCATGCGGGCGGCGAGCGGGGCTGGGGCGCGGGGCGCCGGGGGCAGCGCGCAGCGGTGCTGAGGCCGCGATCGGGAGAGACGATGGCCAAATGGCTGAACAAGTACTTCAGCCTGGGCAATAGCAAGACCAAGAGCCCTCCGCAGCCCCCGCGGCCCGACTACCGGGAGAAGCGCAACGGTGCCGGCAGCGCACCCCGCCCCGAGGGGCCGCCGCACCTCCACCTCCACCACCACACCTCGCCCGGCTTTTCGCGCCGCCGTGTGCGCGACGACACCAGCGACCTGCTCCGCGCCTACCGCGCCCAGAAGGACCGCGACTTCGAGGACCCCTACAGCGGGCCCGGCTCGTCCCTGCGCAAGCTGCGGGCCATGTGCCGCCCGGACTACTCGGCGCCCGAGGATCTGGGCGAGGCAGCCCTCAAGGCTTCCTCCTCCTCCTCCTCTTCATCGTGCTGCGCCACGCCTCCCACCACCGGCTCCCCGCACCTCTTCCGCAGCCACAGCGAGCGCCGCCCGGCGACGCCACCCGACGTGAAGTACATCTCCCCCAAGCACCGGCTGATCAAGGTGGAGAGCGGCGGTGGAGGCAGCGACAACGCGGGCAAGAAGCTAAACAAGGGCTCCAAACAGCCGTCGGTTGCTGCCCCCTCTGCCATGAAAGAAAAAGTAAGTGTTACGCTCCTGTAGTGCACCTGTAGTGTACCTAGCATACAGGGTCCCCCTGTAGGATTTTTGGCGAGGGGACCAGCTCCTGGATATCTGGAAGTGCCGCTGTTCTTAGACATCCTTCGTTGGATTGCCTGGCCCATTTTAGTATTTCAGGGCATGCAGGACACGTGCGGCAGTGGCATCACGTGAAGTGACGGTGCCCTGTCCCTTTGGCCTTCAAGCTTGTCTTCCTTCTGATGGGGCAGGTTCACAGGTGTGTCTTGCCCTGCTTTGAGGCACGGCTCACTGCCAACCTCATGATGGATACCATTTTGGTATTCTGGTAATCCCCTGCAGAACAGGGTGTGAGTCGTTAAGGGGGATGTTTGGGAAGCGATAGAGGCCCTTGAAAAACCTTGTGCTTCTGACCTTAAGGCCTCAGCCCCACTGCATGTGGTATGGGGCAGTCATATATAGATAACAAACTGCTTTTGTGGGGACAGTTTGTCATTTGTTTGTTTATAAACTTTTTTGCCTCCTAGTTCAATGCCAAAGGTGAGGTGGTTCAAAGTCCTGTGTTGAAATGGCATGGCAACTTCCATGATTCTGTGTTTTCAACTGGCATGCAGCTGAAGCAAACTCTATACTTACCCAGTTGCAAATCCTGTGTTTTACTGGTCATTCTCTTCAAATTTTAGCAAAACACTTTAGACACAATACCGGAAACTGCTGGACTTGGGGTCTCAGATTAGAGAGGGAATAGCATTAATCGTTTTTTAAGCACAGCTCATCCTCTCACCTGTGTTAGTCTTGTGAGTATAGTTCAGTTTTTCTCATGTGTTGGAAATAAATGTTTCTCTGTTTCGTTAATTGGCGTTTTCAACTCCAGGATAATAGTCACATCACAGGAATTTCAAGTATGTGCTGGATGTTATCAGTCTAAATGATCTGTGTGTACGTGTTTAAATATGTAACATGATTGCATTGCCACACTTTCATGACAGCTTGATAAATTATATCTGTACAGGTGGAATTCCAAAGAAATCTGCTTGTGACAGTGATGATATAGGGTGAAAAGTCTAGGATTTATTCTGTTGTCTTAGTAGGGGTTCCTGACTGGAAGCAGCTTCTTTTGTGGAAGTGTTTGATTAAAAGGTAGCATCTCACTATGTTTTACAGTATATGTTACTATCTATTCAGTCTTTAAATTTCCTACGTTGATACCAGGTATCTTCTTTTAGGGAGCATCTTTCGGCAAAAACAACTGCTTGGGGCAAAATGTGTCTTTCGTTTTTTTTTAATCACTGTTCAGTTTTAGACTCTGCTGAAGCAATTTTCAAATCAGAAGATAACATATTTGTTGCTAGGTAACCTGCTGCTTTGTAATGGTCATAAATCTGTATGCTGCTTCCTTGTTGCTGGTTCTGCAAAAATTGTCATATTCAGATTTTTTCCAGTTATTGAGAGAGACAACTGTATGTGACAAGCAGGAAGTATGACTATATCTGAGAAATAAAAGCATCCCTACACCTCAAAAAGCCAACTGTGCCTGCCTGCAACAGCATTTGTATGTGAGAGGCAACATAGCTTGCCTTTTGTTCAATTGTGTTATTTTATCCCAGTAATGGATGTGAAGTCTCTCTTATTTCACAGCCCTGAAATTTAGAATTTGACTGGTGAACTTGTTAAGCAGGGGTCATAGTGGACTTGCAGGGAGCTGCTTCTCTTCTACACCTGTGATTTGCTAAGGAAGAAAAATAAGGAATTTAGTTAACCAAGTGACTATAATTTGGTAGCGAACAAAGCAAGTGAAAATAAACTTCCCTAAGAAAGATACAATAAGGAAGACAGTAAAGATGGAATAACACCGCCCCCACCCCCAAAGCTAGAGGTTTGCTGTTCAGAAGAATTCACAGACCTGCTAAAAACATTATAAAAAGTCTGTGTGTAGCATAGCATAAGCTATTAACATTTAGGAATTAAAAAAACCCCAAAGTAAGTCCCATATAGTTCTGTCTTTATAGAAGTATGTTAGTATTTAATGATCCAATAATGCCTGTTAAATGTTTGGTTTTCATTCCACCATCACTGTTACAGTGGTTTTTTTGGGTTTTTTTCTGATTTCATTTACAAGGATAGAGTGGTGTTTTTCTTTATCTGTTGATGGAGAAGTGAGAAGTAAGGGTTTCAACAAATTCAGCGAGCAATTTTATATCTTCTGTGGTCTGTCATCAGTAAAGAGCTGGCTGAAAAGCTCAATTTTGTGTCACTTGAAAGAGTTACTGGAATGGGACGGGACGTTCAGGAAGGTGCTTGTTTGGTGTGGTTACTTATAAAGGGCAAATGGCAAAGTATGGATAGTGGCAGATTGCTTAGCTGAAATTCCTGGAGGAAAAGAAAAATTGTAAATTAGTTGATTCAGGGGATAAAGGGGATGGAGATTTAAAGCAGTGGTAGACATGATTATATTTTGCAAGATTTTAGACAAAGGCTGGTAAAGTAACCACAGAGGTGTAATATATCTGGGATTCAGGACGTTTTGATGTGTAGCAGTAGAAATACAAAGCTGAAGCAGCCAAATTACCATGCACTTTTTAGTAGTGAGGTGACTAACCTCTACAACTGATGCCCAGTGAGAGTCATCATTTCCAGATGTCTTTGAATTCAAATTGTTGGGTGGAATTTATTTTTTTAATTATTATTATTTAGGTAATACAATTGGATGGGTTTGAGGACTTTTTATCTTCTCACAAGGGAGAGATGGGTGTGTTAGAATTCATGGCTGAAGCAGTTCGGGTCCTCCAGTATGGTGCATAAAGAAAAATTATTGGCTTCCATCTTTAGTGCTGGCTTGTGCGAGCTTTACTTATTTGCTTGCCACAGAGAAGCTAGGGAGTGTGGGCAAGTTGAAACAACATGTGGTTGTATTCTGGATCAATCTGGCATCTCCTGTATTTGTGTAAGAATAAATGTGAGACTTGGTTAAAGACCAACTCAATAGGGAAACCACTTGTGAATGGAGATCAAAAGAAATAAGCTGAAGTCTTCCTGAGTGATTGTCCTCTGACTGGCATTGTGATGTGTGTAGATCCATGAAGTAATAACTGAGGGGGAAGTGTCTGTGTGAAAGGATACTTCAGATATATTTTCACCTATTACATATTTGAACTTTACCATTTCTCTGCCAGGTTTTGCAGCTGAAGAACCTGGGATATTTCCCAAAAACAAGCTGTGTTGTACTTCATCGCAGGAAGTTCTTAAGATTTAAAAGCTGGGTTTGTAGCATATTGTCCTTTAAAAAACATTTATTTCTGTGTTCAGTGGAGGCAGAACAATGCAACAGTTCTGTATATTGGAAGCAGAAGACATTGCAAGTTGCAAGATACATTTCCACAGGTGTTAAAGAAATTTTTTGCATTAATCTCTCTTCTCCATTAGATAGGTTTACTCGCACAGGTCAGTTATAGTATCTGGTGGTTCCTCAATACAGGGACTCTGAACAAATAAAGCCCTAGGCAGTGTGCCCTTACAGTCCAAACTCCCTATCCCTCACACGGCAGTCTGGACAAACAGCAACACTGGGGTCTGATGTCTTCTTACTGCTGCTTTGCTGTTTTGTTACCAACTGCTTGCTGTGTGTTTAGTTGCTTCTGCAGTCCATGTCGTAATACGGTTGTTGCAGTCCATAAGCTGTGATCTATTATTTTTAAGTAATATTTAAGATGCCAGCTTTGTCCAGTTTAATTATTATTAATGTACATATTGTTAGCTCCAGGCTGTACTATAATCTGTGTTCAACTTACACAACATAACCTTATAGTTCAAATGAAGTTCAACCTACAGCCTAACAATTCTAGCTAGTTTTGTCAAGCAAGCACTTGGACACTTTCAAATAGTACAAATTTTTCAACGACAAGGCAGGACATATCTGATGCTGCAGTAGACAATAACTTGATTTTGCACAGTTGGAGTGGATGTAGTGCAAAATCATGTGAACATTGTGTGGCAGCAGCAACCAAGCAGGCAACTGTTCAACCAGCTAGGGAAATGTTCAGTACAGCAGAGTTGCTGACTCGATGTACAAAGTTCTGAAAACACCTATCTATGTGTAAGAAACAAGTGCCTTCCACTATCTTGCATAAAAGTGATTAGACTCTGTACAACAGTATTAATATCTTTGTATTATTAAAATACTGGTTTAGGGTTGAGCAGATGCTTGTCTTATTTCTGTATATGAAAGGTCTATATTTTATTTGATCTTTAAACTGAGAACAAGTCACATGCATTTAACAGAATCTTACAGCTGGTATTTCAAGGTGCACTGAAAAAACACTTGAAAGATGTCTAAGCCGTATTGGGGTTATTTATATGACAGAATATTATTTCTAGAGATTCTAAACTACAAATGTGCATCAACGTCTTATTCACACGTTTAATCCATTGCAGCAGTGTCAAGCTGCCTCTTCGTACTGTTGGTTCTACTCTGAAACAGTCTTCCTCAGTGGTTCCCATTGGTATATGGCTGTCTTTGAGTAAAAAAAGAAAAAAACATCAGCTGGTCTTGCATGAATTGATTAAGCAAGGCCATACGTAAAGGCAGCAAGTTAATATTTTTTCTGCATATCTATGTTGTTGTAGGGCAGCTGTAATGCAGCTAGAGTTGCAATTTTTTTTTCACGTATGTCCATCTCATGATTAAGAGACTACAGCAGTCTTGTGAGCAGGAGGATATTCAGATTTGACCTGAGCCTTTGGAGTCTCAGTGACTTCAGGGCTTTTTTGGAATGATGTGGCAGGCTGTTCAGTTACAAGTATGCTGGGCATCTGCACAGTATGCACAATTTGGAACATTCACAACTTTGGAAGCTGTCCAAATTGTCAGACTTCTGGACACAAAGAGTTCCAAGCATAGAGACTATCAGGAAGGAGTATGAAGCAGTTGGAAGATGGGGAAATTTAAGGAGGGTGTGGTAGACTTCTGGAATACTGTATCATGTGTATACCTCTGCAGTAAGCGTCTCAACCCCCTTGTAAGAAAGTTCCTCAGCTACTGTGTTCAAACAAGGG
Source organism: Certhia americana (assembly GCA_018697195.1). NCBI lineage: Eukaryota > Metazoa > Chordata > Aves > Passeriformes > Certhiidae > Certhia > Certhia americana. The sequence goes on along the minus strand of CM031878.1, from coordinate 46,019,585 downwards.
GACAGACCTGTTGTCCTGAACTAAAATATGCTTTTTGAACTGATTACTGCCAGAGTGTAACTGAACACCTTTCATGTGGCCTTATTCTGTAAAAAGGCTAATACCTAAATGTGAATGACTAAGTGGTAATGTTGCAGGGTGGTGGATCTTTGTCCAGTTTCCACCCTGTTCCATACGATTGTGTATCTAATCATTATGAATTGCCATTTGGCCCCCAATGAGCAAGAACATTACTGTGTTACTCTTTCATCTGTAGATTGCTATGCCACATAAGACCAGCCTGCAGGATTACTTGTAAAAATGAAATTTTCTTCTGTGAATGTGCAGTAGCTTACCGAAAGTGTTAGAAGAATAATATTAATAGTAGCAGTGAGCTATGTTCCTATAAATACACTTCTTTTGTCATTGTGTTGTTATGTTACTGTATTCAGAATGATAAAACCACTAAGGGTTGGAGACAAGGAGAAAATATATTGTTTATATTGTTTAACCTCAAAAGGTAGTAATAATCTACATATGGCTAAATGTTGGGGAAGGGTAAATTGGATCATGAAACAAAAAAACTTACCTAAAGATGAATGCGGTGTTGAAGTCTTCGCGAGTGGCAGAAGAAGACGGGTGAAAAGACTCAAAATGCCAACAGTAAGTTTATAAGCTAACAGGTTCTGAGTTTACATAAAAGCAAAAACTGTATGGTAGATACCGTGCATTGCCTGTGAAAGGATTTTTCTAAATTAATGAGCTGAGTCCAGAGCAGTTCATCAGTGTAGCGCTTATATATCTTCCATCTTACGAGAACCATAATATACACAAATGAATTCTGAATGTCTGCTTAATCACATCCTCTGATCTGTGTGTCTTATGCCTCTCTGGTGTACACATCTGCTGTCTTATCTCAAACTGCTGCTGCAATAGTCTACATGTTTATTTTGGTGAATTTAGGTTTTCTTGTTACATATGTTGAAATTATTTGTAAAGTTCTGAAACCTACGTTATATATATGTAAAAATATGTACATAGACAAAATACAAATATAAAATATATAGTTACCATTATTTATCTCATACGTAAATGTATGTATTGCTGAGAAAGATGTTGTGGACGTTCTGTCTCTGGAGACTTTTGAAACTCTTGTGGGCAAGATCATGGGCAACTTGGTGTATCTTTGGTATTACCCCTGCTTTAAGCAGAAGAGTCGTTTAATTCACAGAACCACAGAAATTGCTGAGCTGGAAGGGACCCACAAGGATCACTGAGCCCAACTCCTGGCTCTGTACAGCACCATCTCCAAGAGTCACACCATGTGCCTGAAAGCATTGTCCAGATACTTCTTGAGCTCTGTCAGGCTGGTGCTGTGACTGCTTCCCTAGGGAACCTGCTCCAGTGTCCAGCCACCCTTTGGCTGAAGAACCTTTTGCTAATATCCAGCCTAAACCTTTTCTGACACAAGTTCCTGCAGGTCCTTAGTGATCTTGTGGATCCTAAGTTTTCACGTAACTGATGTTTAAAAATTGCTGTAAAGTCTGTGTTGGCAACAGACTTACATTATATGAAAATAGCACATTTCAGTAAGGACAGTTGTGCAGGATCTTGCTCTGTCATGCTGGAGTGATTTTTCCCCATTCTGTAAATGAATTTGTTCAGTAAGTGAATGTGGAGTTAGTGTGAGGATAGAAATGCATAAAAGTAGAGCAGCTTCTGCAACAGCTTGAAAAAATTAATAGGATTCTCTTCAGATCACGTGTGTGTGGACACAACTGGGCATGACTGGTCAAGAGTGATCAGTGGGAGAGTGTGATACTGTGAGGACACTAAAACAGGGCTGAGTGATGGTGATGGGGATGATCAGCAAGAAGGAATGAATTGTACTTGTTTCTGTAGATTGTCCTGTGAATTTTCACATGGGGTATGTACAGGAGCAGGTTTAGGTAAGCTTGCATGTGAACGCAGAAGTACCAATTCTCCAAGCATGTCTAAAACAGCACTACACAATTCTCCTACAGCAGTGGGGTTGCCATAAATGCAGCTTTCTTACTACTGCATGATAGCACACATATTACCTGCAGACTTTTCTTCAAATCTGTTCAGGTTAGGAAAGAAGTCTGTATTACACTATTTTTCATATCCAACTTTAGGTAAACTTGCACACCAGCTGATAGCATTAGGGCTGTTGTAATGTATATATGGAAGTAAAACCTTCTTTAGGCTGAATAAAGTTGTGCCGTTTATTGTGATTCAAAGGGTATTCTAACTCTAAATGAGAAATTAGGCACAGCAAGAACTGTATGGTATGAACCATGCAAGTATTTTTGCCTGATTCATGAGGAGAAAGGGTCTGGAAAGGAAAAAGATGAAGCTGTGTTTCTCTTTTAAACATAAAGTTTGCATGTAATCTCCTAGTTTGCAGTCTGATCTTGTGGCCAGTATTACCATTGTATTTGCTTGGATCACCGAAGAAATGTCTGCTTTTACAGATTCTTTGCTCCTGAGGCTCACTTACAATGGGATAGGAGAGATGTTTGTTTTTCTAAACACCTTTGTATATGTCCTTGCTTGTGCAGACCACTGCCTCGAGGCAGAGAATATGGTTTGGCTTTTCAATCCTTTGCTGTCCTGTGTCAGTGTAGTTGTATCCTTAACTGACCGTATGATAGGCACTGTTCGAAAGTGGAGGAAGTGATGAGACTGAGCAGTTGAAACAGCACAGTGCTGGATTCTAGCAAGAGATAGGAAAAGACTCTGGTGCAGATCTTCCTGGATAGGTCACTGTTTTTATAAATGTTACTGTTAAACAGTCAATTTACAAGGAAACAGACATAAGGTGTGGTTTTGGAGTAGTTGTGCATTGTCCTGGAAGTCTGGAAAATTGCTTTACAAAGCATATTCTGCTAATGAAATTACATGGGATACAGGGTTTTTTGCACATTTTTTAAAATTTGTTTCCTAAAGGGAACAATACCTGTTAATTTTTCTGCTTGTTCTTCCTTCAGTAACTCTTAGATCTACTGAGAAATCCTTGAAGGTATATTGTCAAATCTAAAATGCTTGAGTGGATGGGTGAAGGAAGCACCTATTTCTTTTAGAGGGGAATGCAGATACAACTGCATTTTTAAACTTCGAGCAGGAGTTGGAAGTACTTCCTTTCCTGCTGTATGAAGAGTGGTCTGCATAGCCCTATGTGAAGCAGTGACACATGTGGCTGGGACTTCATTTACTGGCTGGGAATAGAGGAGAGAAATGGAGAGGCAAGAAGGCAAGAACTGTTATTTGTATCAGCTTGTTAGCAGTTCAGTTCTGTCCCTGTGAGTGTGTGGCCTTGTAAAAACTGAAGAGCAGTTTGCCTTCACTGAACACTACACCTTGTGTATGGGGCAGTAGGTCTTGAAATCCTGTTATTAAGTAGTGGCATTTTTTTCCACCAGCACCTCTATCAGTTCACAACTCTTCAGAAATTTAGACACCACATTTCCCAATTTGTGTTTTAGTTACCTTTTTAATGAGATGTGTCGGTCTCTGGAAATCACTGTTATTGAATGAGGCCTGTGATTCCTTCCAGGGTCAGGGCTAGTGCTGGTCTTTCCAAAATTCAAATTTAGGGCTAGTAGGAAAGGCTCTATGCACACTCTATCTCTAGGGTAGTACTTTAGAATCATATCCTAATTTTCTGACTTGTTAGCAAGATATTAAAGTCCATGATTTGTTTTTCCTGATATTTTCAGGAATCTGACCATGTACTAGTGGATCACTCTATTAGCAAGTTTTCCAAGGCTGTGAAATTTATTTTGAATAAAAAGTAGTACTTAGGCTACAGGGAGGATTATCCAACAGGATCTTGAATTTAGTGCTTCATGGGAGAAAACCTAACTAGAAGTCTTTATTAACATGGACAACAAACCAAGACCAAATTTCACAGTCTTGCTGTAGCAGGCTGAGCTCTGTCCTGGCTTCAACATCAGAGATGCTTCTGGTGCGTAGTTGCCTGAATATTACATGAAAATACAATTTTTTAGGAAACATCTGCTTAGGGTGTGTTTGGGATGTGAGACCTGGAGGTTATGTGAGGTCAAAGACAGAAATTTGGCATTTGTCAAAAATACCAAGTTGTAAGAAAACATGTTGTAATAAAACCCCAAACATAGCCCCACAAAAAAACCCAACCAATACAATAGATCACCAACCAAACAAAATAACAACACAACTCCGACATGTAATAGTGTTAATTATTGTTGGCCAGTGTGATGATTAGATGGATAGAGCACCTCTCATATGAGGAAAGGCTGAAAGAACTGGAATTGTTCAGCCTGGAGAAGAGACGGCTTTGGTGTCACCTAAATGAAGCCTTCCAGTATCTGAAGGGAGCCTACAAAAAATCTGTAGAGGGACTTTTTATGAGTGCATGTAGTGACAGGGCAGGGGAGAATGGCTTCAAACTGAGAGTAGATTTACATTACATTTTAGGAAGAAATTATTTACTGTGAGGGTGGTGAGGCATAGGCACAAGTTGCCCTGAGATGTTATGGAAACCCCATCCCTGGAAGTGTACAAGGCCAGGTTGGATGGGGCTCTGAGCTACCTGGTCTAGATAAAGGTGTCCCTGTCCATAGCAGAGGGATTGGAATGATGTGATCTTTAAGGTCATTTCCAACCCAGGACATTCTCTGATAAATAATATAGAGTGATTTCTACTGTAGCTAGAGACTGGTCTTTTGTGAATACAAATTCTCAGAGAGAACAAAGAATTTTCATTACATTGTGTTAACTGTGATGTTCTCAGAGACGTATTCACTGTTTTTAAGTGCCCTTGTCTTCTGTGTCATTGCTGACAGACACATGCTCTCATCTGTGAATTTGGTGGACTTAATTGCAACTCACAAAAGTTGGAAGAGGAATATATATATATATATACATACATACACACACATATATATATATACATACACACACACATATATATATATACATATATATATATACACACACACACACACGTATATATATACGTACATTTATACAGCTTTTTTTAAGTATGTGCCTGCCCATGGCAAGGAGCTTGGAACTAGAGGATCTGTAAGGCCCCTTACAAAGCAACCCATTCTATTATCTAAATATTGATAATATAATAATATATATTATTTAATAAAAATAAACCTTTAAAATAAGTCTCCCCTAATAAATTCCCCAAAGGCCTGGTGGGCATGAGATGTCTTGTAGATTTTTTACTACATGTTGTTTATTGCAATTCCTCTTGGATTCTTCTAGAATAGTGTGTCCCTAATCGGAAGAGCTGTTAAATTAATGAAATAGCTAGCAGTTCTGTGCTGATGTTGCTGTTTTAAAGATAGCTTTATCTTCTGCATTTCCTTTCAATTAAAAAAGGGATTATCCCTGTTTTTTCAGTGTGGTGAGTTCTCATTTGTTTCCTTCTTTTTTATTCCCTTTAAAATATTGAGCTTAGTCAGCTAGAGATACTTATGAAATTATGCAGTTAGGTGTGTCCTTTGGTTTCTTCCTGTGGCTGCATATGCAAATCATGCTTTTGTGTATGCAAATACCCATTTGAACTGGTATTTAATATGATAATATTTGTCAGACTGTTTTTTTAAGACTGTAGAAGAACAAAAACTATGCATCAACAGTGCAGCTTGTAACTTAGTTGCTATGTAATAGAGGGATAAACCAACCACAATCTCAGCTTGTATTTAATTTTGTGGGGGGTGGAGTGATTATTTTGGTTTTGATCTTGTTTCTGCTGATTAACTTTTTAGCTAGAGTTATGGTTTTTAATTTGTCGACTTGTCTGGTAACTGAGCTGTACTCTTTTTCTCTGTATTCTGAATTTTAACTAGCAGCCTGCTAGGATAAGACCCTGTGAGTGTTCTCCTAATCGTTACTGACTTCTTTTGATGATTGCACTTCTGTTTATGTATTAAAGTTTGTTTTGCTTGGTGTTACTGATGCCTGAAAATACTACTACTCCATGCACAAAAATGGAAAATAGGCTCATATGTGTATGGGATGCCATAGAACAGGCTTGACTAGAGCAGGAATCAGTAGTTGTAGAAACTTGCAGTCCACACTCAGAATGTAGGTCTTCCATTCTGTCAAGAGATAAGCACAGGTCTTTGACAATAACCCTGACAAATTTAGACATTAGACATTAGACATTAATTTGGATGAATGCCTTCTGGGGATTCCTGATAGCTATGTTTTCATTTTGACAGATAGGTCTGGTGAGGAAGGTGCCTGAATTTGGCAGAGCAGGGAGCCAAATTAAATATGTCCTGCTCCAAAGGTCAGTCTCTGTGTATGCATGCTGCCTTTTAGCTGTGTTTACAAAATTTCCACATTACCATTCCTCTGATTGTGTCCAGGGAAGACGTGGCAGGTACAGCATTAGATCCTGGATAATCTGACTAGCTGGGACTTCTACGACAGATGCATTTGTAGATGATGGATGCTGTCCATTATCTTTTACTTCCTGTCCAGTGTTTGCCAGTCAGTAACATGAAAGATCTGTTTGGAGACTACTTGCAAGAGTTTAGTCATTTGCCTTGGAAGTGTACTAAATCAAAGCTGTGGAAGGGGCACAACAGCAGCCCCTAACCTAGGGTCACTTGTGCTGGCCTTGGCCTCTGGACTGTAGAAAACAAATGCCTGACTGAGACCAGTTTGCTGGGCAGTGGCTGAAAGTTTGTTGGGGGAAATATAAACAAACAAAATGCACAGCAAATATGTCTTTCTGGAAAGCTGATGGGCTCTGGTGAATACGGGGACACACTGGTTACTACACAGAAAGACCTGCTCCTACATGCCTGTGGGGAAGAAGTGACAGCACGTGTTCTCACAGTGATCTTCCACATTTGGAATGGAGATGATCAGTATCATGATCTGCAGAACCTCCACTGCACATGCAAGGCATGTACCTGTGGTATTTGTGAAGAGAACTTCTGTGTAATAACGTTGGCAGGCTTTTTCTTTCTGAGGATGGCATGAAAGAGGTGTGAGGACAGTATATTAATACCATCTGTCATGAAACAAGTGTTTTGTTTATTCTGGACATGACTGAGTAAAAATTCATGTTCTCAGAACCTTCCATTTCATCAAAAGTTTTTGTCTGTACTTTCTCTAACTAAGCAAAGAGGCTTGGAAGGTGAGCTCATTAAGACAGTGTATGTGGAGATCGCAAAAAGACTTGCAGACTAGGAACTCCTTATCTAGTTCTCTGAAAACAGGAAAAATAATCCTCTGAAATACGATAGTTTAAAGGAGTTCAGACATTTACTGTAAGTATGTTATAATAGAACTAGCAATCATATTCATTTGAGGCTTTCAAGCATTGGTGTTTTCTTGAAAGAAGTAGAAATCTTTGAGACTTCTTGAAGTGGAGAATTTATAGCTGTTAGCAGGTTAGAAGAAATCAAATTCTGTCACTGGCCAGCTGCTACATCTAGGTTGAGAATTACTGAATTTTAGTATATATAGAACAGTAGCAGTCAGCTGAGGAGTCCTTTGACAGATCAGCATTGTAAGTCCACTTGTAATAAGGTACACAGTTCCAGGAAAGATGAAGCAGGCTACTCTTTCTTCATGACTGAGTGCTGAAAAATAGGTTCGGGATTTGCTGTGGAAGGACGTTGTTTAGGTTAGAGTTTTTTGGGTGGCTTTTTTAGGGAGTAGTCTTGTTTGACAGCATCTTTTATGTATAATTTTCCTCCTAGTATACTTTGGGCAAATGGAGAAGAGAAGATGTCTTCTTAGCTGTGCTAAGTCTTCTTTCTGTTTCGTGTTCCAGAAAGGAACATTCGTTGTGCAAAGGAGTGGCGAATGTTATGCGTCACCATTTGCCAAGGAGAGCTGCACAGAGCACATAGCAGCTCTACCACCGAGCAGCTCTTGACAGGGTTGGAGCAGAAGACAACGAGGATGGCGTTTCAGCTGCATCACTTTTGGAAATAAAACTGCCCTTGTGACTAGGAGAAATTACTGCTGCGTGATACACATTGTTGTCTTTGTCTCAAGTGTGTGCAGCTGCTGTCACTTGATTTGCTGCTTGGGCATATGTTGCCAGACAGGGGGGAGGGGACTTTTCCCCTTTGTATTAGCTGGTTTTCGAAATAATGAGGGAGTAATTTTGGACACCAAGTGAAAGAAAGAATTATGTTTTCCTCTCTCTCTATGATCTATGTCAGTCTGATTTCTGGTTTAAAAAAAAAGCTTCCAATCACTTCAAACTCTGAGTGTAGGAAAAGACAAAAAAAATATAATTAAAACGTCAGTCTTGGTAGTAAAATAAGCAAAATAAGTAGTATAAAATTGCAATGTGCCAATGTTACAGGGCCTGAGTAATGACTCTGAAGTGTGTTAGATGTTTTGTTTCCTAATCTTAAAGGAGATCTCTGTCTTTTTTAATAGGGTGTTCATTTATTCCATGGCACTTGTGCAGGTGTTTGATCTATGAATACTTGTGTGTCCTGTTTTTCTTCTCTGACTGGTGGGGTATGCTGGCAGCAGGAGACAGAAGCAGATGCAGCTTCAGTCTCTTAGCTGGCAGCGTACTCCTAGTTCTTTGTTGAAAAGATTGAAACTGTTGGAATAGCACTATGCTATAAGTCTTGCTAGTGCTAGTCTTAAAAATACTAAGCAACTCAATTGAAAAATCCCTCGTAAATAAAGTAAGCCTTCAGGGCAGAACCCTTTAGGCTTGCCCTGCTTTGAGTGATGAGTTGGACAGGGTGATCTCTTGTGGTTCTTTCCCACCTGAATAACCTTATGATTTCGTAGGGATTCTGATGTTGAAGCCTGCCTCTGCCTGCTTTGTTTGCTTCAGACTCTTTTGCCTGCTGTAGATTACATCTCTGTGCTCTGCAATAATTCTCATATGAGGATTTCTGCCTTTGCCCCGGTCCCCTTGTCACATCCCAGAAACAAAGATTAGCTCTACCACTTCAGTTATAGAGAGGAATGATTCCTGTGACTTTAATTGATTGATTAAAAACCCCTATATATGGGACCTACATAGCGTACAATGATTTTGCAGCTGTCAGGAAAGCACAGTAATGTGAGGTCAAGTCTGAGATTTTCTAACCTTCAGATTTTTTTAGTCTCCTAGTGGAGGAAGAAAACATGTTCTGACAGATAATTTCTTTTTGCTGTCTTTTGTCTCAGTTCACAAAATATAAGTAAAAATAATGTTCCTTTGAGAGAAGGAATGACACAGATAGGTTCAAGGATTTAAGTGTAGCCAAGAAGTTTGTTTTGTGACTTGTTTTTTTCAGGGGAGACCTAAAATTCTTATTAATGCAGTGAGAAGAGTAGCCTTAGAATATTTCTTTTTAACATTTCTAACAATAGTTGCAGTTGTAGCTCATAAACCTTAAAAGCAGAGGAGGTGAAGTATGTGCAAGGGAAAGACAGCTTTTTTTTCCCCTGAATATTAGCAGATTTCTGTGATAAGATTTGCACTGGATTGAATTTGCTGACTGGTTGGCTCTTTCTGTCCATCCCAATTATTCCATTGCTTGTGCTAGTCAGAAATCTTTTTGTCATGGAGTCTGCCTTTATGAGGTTTCCGGTAAGAATAGGAGCACCCTTCTATTTCAGTACCATTTTGTAAATGATCTGTGGCAATTGAGCATTTGTCCTCTGAACCAAGACTGTACTTTGAAGATGGCACAGCCTGCAGCCATGTGAAGCTGTTTTTATTTGCTGATTGCCATTGCATTCCTGATATTTGCTGATTGCCATTTTATTTGCTGGATGCCATTGCCTTCCGCTTTGCACATCTGACTGGAGACTTCAGTAACAATTACCTTCCTGTTTTTCAGGTGTTGATAGCTGATGACTACTCAGATCCATTTGATGCCAAAAGCGAGTTGAACAGAATGGGAAAAGGGGAGAACACTGGCTATATGGAACCATACGAAGCCCAGAGGATAATGGCTGGTAAGAAAAGACAGCTGCACGTGTGAGCTCCAGTTGCATACAGTTCCCGTGTTTATTATAGCTGCTATGAAACAGAAATGTTCTTGGGCATGGAAAACTGTGTTTCTGAAGATGCTTAGGTAGGCAGCAGCAAATGCCATGGAAGCATTGCATTTTCCTGCATATGCCTTTATACCTAAAAATACCATTCTGTACCTCTCTTTTAAATACAGAAGGTTTGTACTGTCATGTGATAAGATGAAAAAATAAGAGCAATGGGAGTTGGAGTGTGTATTGCTCTTCTTGGCAATGTGAAGGCTGTCACCTGTGTATGTGGTTGAGGTGGCCAAAGCATGACATTGTGTTATTCCACTTAGAAACAGTTGATCAGCTTGCTTATGGACTTTTTTCCTCAATCAGATTTGGACTTCTTGGTGTCAGAGGAGGGCTGCAGAACTACATCTTTCTGTTGCTTCTTTCTTTCCTTTCTTGCTTCTCTAATGTTTTTTTTACCAATAGTCAAAATGAGATCAGTATAGGATTCCTGTGAGCCTTTAATTGCTATTCTTGGTAGTGTCCTTCCTTTTCTGACATGTAGGGAAGTGGTTAATGGCGATGTTATTGTACACCTTTGGACTATTTGAACCCCTTGTACTGGCATTATGCAACTCTATTTTCCATGTATTTTCTTTATCAGGATCAATATCCTACTTGTTGTTGGCTGTGCAGTCTGTAAAATGTTCTGAGGTATGTGGCCGTGTTTTTAATTTGTGACAATTTGAGCAGTCAACAAATATCTTGGTAAATATCAAATGTACATTTCTTGGATTTGTACAGCAGGTCCTTTTTTGCTCATTTTGCAGTAAAAGTCACTCTTGTGCCTGGTTAAGTTGATTGTATGCTTTCCTTTTCTATTGGCAGCTCCTGTTTTGGGCCCTCAGGAAAGATTAATCAGTGGGGGAAGATGAGGCTGTTGGATGCAAAGATCCTTTTTTCATGCAAGTGTTCCTATTTTTCTTTTCTTAAAGCATTTCTGAGGAGAGACACAGGAAATTACATGGAAACCGTTCTTTGGAAGTTTCCAGTACCTTATAGAAGCGCTGGGAGCTGTTATTTCTCATTTGTATAAATCTATTCATTATAAGTTGAGGAATTTCTCAGAAAATCAAATTAATCCAAATAATTTCTTGCTCTTTATACAGCAGTGGTGATTGGTAATTTAAACTATTAAGTTTACAGTGCACTGGCTTGTTTCTTCCTGCATTTAGTACTGGAGTTTGTTCTCTCTCCTTTTCCAGATTAGCCATAACAAACGAGATATTTAGCGGATGGTACTGGATGGCTTAGCTGCAGTAAGGGACAGTAGATTTGTGAGCCATTGCAATTACAAGGCACCCTTCTGCCTAATTGGTGCTTGGTGCAATTGAATAGCTGTTATATCTGCTTCATGTTCTTATAAAGGAAACATGAGGAGCTCTCAAAGATGCTAAAGGCTCTTTCAAAAATAGGGTTTAATTGATTATAATGATAGAGCAAGTGTTCTGAATATTCATGTGACTGAGCTAGTAGAAGATGATTCACCTGTGAAGATGTTTAGTGTTTTCAGGTCTGGGTATTTAGTTTCTGGTCACCTTGTCCTAATGTGGATAGAGAAGGTCTCTTCATAAACCTCCATGGCATCAGGTTATGCTGACTGTATTCAAGCACATAGTTTTATGTGTAGGTATTTTTTTATTGCTCAGGTCTTGCCTTTGCACTTTACTTGATAAATGAAAATTCAAAGACATCTCATTGGTGAGTTTTTAAAGTTTCTGTTTATATTTACTGAGTGAGTTCTATTATGTATCTGCTGCTTCTGAAGAAGACCTTTTCTACTGAAGTTTGACTTGTCTCAAAATATTTACTGCTTTGTTTTGTTTGTTAGTTTTGTTGTCTGATGAACAGAAGAACATCAGATGGCTATCTGTTAGCCTGGCTAATCTGATTAAATCGTTCTGATTGCATTTAACTTAGCTTAATCCTAGAGAGAGGGAATTTGCATAACCCAGCAGAATGTACTGTAGGAGAGATAGAAAATAAAACAGCTTTTTTTCAGTTATTCCATGTTTATTAGTACCCTAACTCTTGAACTCTGGGAATGCAATGTAAGGGTAGTTGAAATATGACCCTAAAACTTCTGTGCATGCTACGTGCTTCTTGAGTTAAGTAGAGGATTAGGCAAAAGCAGGTGTCCATATGAAATAAGACCACATGATTTCAGCATGAGAAAGTAAGCTTACGTTTGAATAGAAAGGCATGATGTCTAAAGTAATGAATATTTTTATTCATAGCTTATCCTTTCTTCCTAAAAGGTCTGTGGTCTTGCAGTTGTCAGGCAGTTTGTTCTGAGCTGCTGTATAGTTTAAAAGAAGAGGCAGTCCTTGAGTTGATTTATTGCAAGAAATTATTAAATAGTCTATCTGTTCCCATGCTATCTGTGGTTAAAATGGGGTTCAGTCAGGCTTGAAGTTTCTTCTGCTGATAATACCCCCAAAAGTACTGTCTCCCCAGATTTGTGGTTGTGATGACTGGAAAAAAGAGCAGCCTTTGTGTCAAGGTTTGGAAAAACTTCTCAAAGAAAGACTTGACCTCAGGCTAAGGTAGAGTGTGTTAATAACGAATGCCTGCTGATAAGAAGCTATCATCTCTTGTCAGCCAAACACATCTGCTGTGGTGTTGATATTTGTTAAGTGTCTGTCCCATCTTCAGGAAATCCATGCCAGAGGTTCAGAGAGAAACCCTGGCAATCAAGTTCCTGAAGTGCTGTGTGGTGGGAGTCTCATCTTGGCAGGGTGTGCACCCAAAGCCACAGCAACAGGTGTTGTTGCATCTTTGCCTTGTTCACAGCCGTTTGGTGGTTTGATGCCCCAGAGTAACATGAATATAAAGGAAGTTCTCTGTGGTATATGATGTGGAGTATCCTGGCTTATGCAGGGAGTGAGCTTCTGGACTGGCTGCTATCAAGCTTGGATGGTAGCAACAGAGGTAGCTAAAATGCTGGTTTTTAAGGATCCTGAGTAGTAGGTGGACCTTACTTCACCCCTGGTGTCAATCTGTAGCTGGTGCAGTGACGTGATCTGCAGTTTCTGTGATCTGTCACAGAAACAAGCCTTTGCTGCTTTACCTAGACTGTAACCAAGCATCTCTGCTTCGATCAGGTGTACGATGTTCTTCAGGCTTGAGAGAGAGCTCTGCCAAGAAGCAGTAGCTGGAGAAGCTGCATTTGAACAGAAGTGAATGGCTGAGAGGCTGTAAGGTCAGAGTGCTGGTGACAGTGACATCCAGGCTTCGCTGTCATTCATTCCTCTCAGGGAATGCTAGGGGAAGAGAAGGTAGGTTTCACTTGAGTACTTACTCCCATCAGCCTGCACTGAATGTCAAATCCTGGAGAGGGGTCAGTTTGTTTTCTGTGGTGACCCGTTAACTGAGAGGAGAAAAGATTTCCTCAGTTCATGGATATGACTATGGCTATGTTTGGGGAAAATGTGTGCATTTTTTTGCCTTTAAAATTCCCAAAGTCATAAGGCCCTATTCTAGCTGTAGCCTTACAGGCATGCCTTTCCTTTTTCTCCTGACAGCTGTGCATGTTGACATAGCTCTTCCAGGCATCTCTGCCTTTCAGAAAGAGTTAACACCAGTCCCCAGATTGCATGAAGCATTTGCAATCAAATGCTAGATCAAGGCTGTCTATACCACAGCCTTCTGTGTGCTGCATCTTAGGGTGTATCTAAAACTTGCCTTTGGAGAAGGATCCAATTTTGGATCATCATTCACATGGAGATATGCTGGCTGTCAAGTTGGTGCACAAAGAACTGTATCATTTTAAGGTATGATAATGAATAATGGCTACACAAATGAGTTAATAAACTGCATCTGTTGTCCTGCTTGGTGCTTGGATTTGAAGCGAGCATCTTGCTTTCAAAAGGAGATGTTTTATGCCCTGAATAATCTCTAAAGTTACCCTGATCAGAACAGCTTATGATCTCTTGAGTACGAAGCACCTAGTATGATACATGCTATAATATAAAAATTCAGATTACTTAACAGTAAAATTAAGGACATTTTAAGTCTCAGCATAATTTAGAACCACATCATGGAAAATGGCTGGGTAAGGGGTGGGGCTGGGACTGTTTGCTGAGAGAGGAAGTAGAAAGCATTGCTGGGATATGATGCCTAGCTTGAGCAAAATCACTTCTGTTTTTTTTGGATCAGGAATTTTATCTTCTGTTCTGTAGAAAAGTCAGGGAAGGATAGGTAGGAAAGGCTAAGCCCTTGAATTAGGACAATAATTTGAAAGGACAAATAAATTTGAGTTGAGCATGTGGTACAACAGTGCCTTGATTTCCTGGAGATCTAGAAATGCCTCAGGTCTGTGCCCTGACAGTCTTGGTATACATTATGTTTTTCCTTTGCTTTTATAGGTATGATCTAGGACTGTGCCAGAGATATCAGCCTTTTTAAGGGGTTCTGGCCTCTACTTCATCTGCCTCAAGGATGTAGTAGCCACGGGGAAAGCCCTCTTCTTGCATCTCAGAATTCTGAAGACTTAAATGGGTAGCATTTCTGTAAACAGTTGCTTTATTCCCTGAGATGTGACATACCATGTGGTAGTCCTCATGGAGCAAATGCTATATTGAGCGCAGACTTAAGAAGGCTGTCATAGCACTATTGATATGATATTTGATATTGATACACTGTCCCCCTGTTCTGATCAGGTTAACTTTAGAGGTTCCTCAGGGCATAAAATATCTCCTTTTGGACAGCCAAAGTAGGTGTTACAGGAGGAAGAAATTCAATTTTTTACTGATGCATTTCTCGCAAGAGTCTAGTCACACATTTGTCCTGGGGACTGGGCATGTTGGATCTTGTAGTAGGATTTGCTAACACATGAGATCAGGGAAAGTGCTCAAAGTGCATTTGATGAGTCCCAAATCAACACAGAAGCATGCTGTCACTACTCCTTGAACACTGAAAAATCTAAGTAAGTCACAAAAAGGCTTCTGGCCATGAACAAAAAGCTGAATTCAAGTTTCAAACTGAATAGATGAGCTTGTGTGCATTCTTAGGGCTAGGCAAGTGATGATGCAGAAAGATCTGTGTACTACACCTGAAGAGCTGGAATGTATTCCTAGGGATGCTCTAGAGCATTAGGATCGTGGTACAGAGATACTTATTTTCTTGCCTATATTGTTCAATGCGTTCATCAGCCTGAGCAATTACACATTTGCACTGCTAGCAAAGGTGAGCATAAACTTAGGGAAGCGTGTCATGAGGAAGGTCAGGGTTTTCATCTGGAGGGGCTTTAATCAATGTGAACATTTTATCAGTAGGAGCTCTATTAAAATTAAATAAGGGGATATTAGAATTCCGAAAGAAAAATCACAGCTTTGTTCATAGGCTCACAACATTAGCATCCTCTTGGTTTTTTCTTTCTTTATGTGTTTGTCATTCTTCCCTATATGCATCATCCTGGCTGTGCAGTAGAACAGCAATGAGCAAGTCTAACTAGCTCATACTTAGAGATTTTGAGCTTGTCCTTCTTTCCCTGAGGATGTAGAAAGTTGAGACTCCTCTGCAGGTGCAGGCAATGCTAGAAGAGTAAATGCCTTCCTGCACTTCACTGCTTCTTTCTAGGGACTGAGGTAAGGGTCCATGGCTGTATCACAATGGAATCTCTAATACAAGACAGGCAGGCTAACAAAAACAGTGCACCTGCCTTAACAGGGAGCTTCCCATGGACATGCTGAGAAAAGTAGCTCAGTCTTCATGCAAGCTATCACAGAAATGCTGGGAATATGGGGAAAACAGCATTCCCATGAACCTGCACCTACTTCAAAAGGTCTTGGGTGTCAGTTTCCCTTGTAACTAGAAAGGCTGTTTTTTTGTTCAGACATGTAACTTCATCTGAATAGTCACTAGAGCACATTGGTGGTGAGTCAGATCTTGTAAAGTTCTTTACCAGGTGGCCTCTGGCATGTTGCTTGTTGGCACTAAGTTTACAACTTCAAATAATATAACAAGAGCAATGATAACTACTTTGATAAAGGCTTTGATTAGGATGCATGGAAGCATGGAAGTTTAGGAAGAATATTTTTAGCCTATTTAAAATCAGTGAGCCTAGCAAGCTAACCAGATCTCTAAGCACTGTAGTGGCTTTGTGTAAGATTTGCTGTTTGTCTGTACTTGAGCATGGCAGACAGCTGTAGCCAGCACAGAAGAGGCAATGTGTTTGAACACTAAGCTCAACAGCTGGCATAGTTTTCAAAAGACTTTAAGCTCCTTCTCTTGTTCCTACATTTGTGTGTTTGAATTCTAATTTTATTTGAGGGTCTAACAATAGGCTAGCCATAACTGGAAATCAGCCCCAAATGAGGGTTGCCATTTTCAATGCACCTCATGTGGTATTGTGAATTCCTCACTAGTATTATTATCATCCCGTTTCCAGATGATTTTAATAGACCACATGCTGGCCATTCTTGCAGAAAAGTTTTAAGGGTTTTTTTCCCTTTAAAAGAGTGGAAAAGTGCAACGTACCTATTCACTCTTGAAATTTGATGTGCTCTCATCTCAACATTTGCAGTGTGGAAGGCTACTGGGCAGGATTTGAAGATCAGTAGCACACAGAAGTAAGCTTATGACTGGTAAGAAGATGATTTTATTTATGTGTTGAGAGTTTTCTAGAGAGCAGCACTGGAAGTCTTGGGAAGTGAAGTCCTAGAAGTGATGGAGGAAGGATGTCTGATGTGTTCTGAGCATTCCCATCATTTGGAGCATAGTGTTAGTGTTACTGTCACGTGCTACTATCCTGTAGTACAAAATTCCCTGCAGCTCATGAGAATTGAGGACATATGCTATGAACAGCTGTGATGCTTCTTTAACATACTCTAGATATAATGTAAATTAGAAACCTCCTGGACTTTAGCATCTATTTTAAGTTGTTACTTACTTAATTTGGAATTTGGACAGACATTCCATTGGGCAATGATTTAAGGGAAAGAAATTGTGTAGGAACAATTACAGAAGGGAACTTCTTCCTTGGCATTAGGTCTAATGGGCATGAATTGAGAGATGTTTGAAATAGTGCTGGACCTGCTTCAACACAAGTTCTTATGTTCTCTGACCAAAGCAATAGATCTCACATGTGCTGTGAAAGCCTACCAGTCTGGAAGCATGTGCAGTTGCAGGATCATCAGTACTTCTCTTCCTGTCTTCATGAGCACTTTGAACCCCATCACAGACTGTGACAAGATAAAGCTAGAAAGGATAGAGCCTAGTTCCTCGTGTTGTGAAAGACTGCAGTGTGTTGTGGTTGCTGTAACTAGGTGCATCACTGCGCCAGAAACCAGCTGTGCATAAAATTAATACAATTTCTTTATGTTTAAAGGTATCTCCTCCCCTGGAAAGGTTTAAGGTGTTTTCTCTAATACTTAATTCTACGTGTTTAATTTAATGTTGGTTTTGTTCGTGGGATTTTTTTCCCCGTTTCAACACCTTCATCTTGCTCTTTTGATTTGATATAGTCTGGAAATGGACTAAATGTGAAACTCGAATCACAAGCCTGAACAAAAATTGAGTTTTTCACAGTTTCTTGATTCTTGTTCTCATTAAGACAAAGTTTATGCTGAAAATAATAGAAACAAGATGTCCAGAACTTTGGAAAGGTAGATCAGAATTATAGTAGACTACTCGAGGAGAATGCATGTTGAAGGACTCTAACTTCATTCAGTTTACTTGCTGACTGTCTGATAAATCTGGCCTATGTACTTGCATAAAAAGCAATGTGAAGGAATGGGTGCTTGGATGTTTGGGAAAGAGAAACCAATGAACTCAAAATGCTGTTTTACCCTTACCTGGAGTCTGGAAGTAGCAGTAGTTTCAAGCCGCTTTTCATCAAGATGGTTAGTTTGGCAAAATCTATCTGTTTTTGTAATACCAGCAACACATGTAATGTATGCAGGTGCTTTTTCCTTGGTGCCTACATGTGCTTTGCAAGCATCGTTGCCTGTGGCATAGGGAGTTATATTTGTGTTTC
This sequence comes from Certhia americana, assembly GCA_018697195.1. NCBI lineage: Eukaryota > Metazoa > Chordata > Aves > Passeriformes > Certhiidae > Certhia > Certhia americana. The sequence goes on along the minus strand of CM031878.1, from coordinate 46,001,593 downwards.
TTGATATGCTGCTTTGATTATATGTCTGTTTTCAACTGCCAGCTAGCACAGGTCTTCCCTCTATTCCATCCTTTTCATCCCCATATCAGTTTTAAGATTTTGGACTGCTTTCCTTAAGAACAATGGTGCTTTTAATATAGGATGTGAATTGCCTGTCCCTTCAGGACAGCGATGCTTCTGGCAGCAGTTTGAGTAGCACTGAGGTCTGTGTGGTCCAAATGGATCTGTAATTTTAGAACTCCAGCAGCTGTTTCTTGAGAAATATGAAAAAGAGAACTGTGACCCTAGAGTTAAAAGAATTCAGTAAAGTATTCATTTGAATATTGGTATTCTTTTGGTAACAAAGAATCTCACTTCTACCCTCTTCCCCCCAACTCCTACCTTCTAGTACCATGTATGTTGAATTTGAAGGTGTCTCACTTCTCTGATCATCTAATGGGATAGAAAAGATATACTCCATCTTGCTGCAAAGGATTCTCTGAGGTAGAACATGCCTGAACATAAATGTATATGGCTGTGAAGGGATCCTCTGCCTGTCCTGTAGAGATGGGTGTGAGTTGTATAAACCCTTAAATTGGATAAAATAAATTAAAAAATGAAACTGTTTTGCATTTTCCCTTGTAATCTGTAGACTTGTGATTCCTTCTGATTTAATCAGTGTTCAGTATGCTTAGAGGCAGTGAACACAAACTGAAATAAGAGGTTTGTTGAATACAGTGAAAAAACATTTCACTATGAGGAAGGACAGTAAAATTGTGAAGGTTGCCTAGTGAGACTGTGCAGTCTCCATCTTTGGAATTCTTCAAGAAATCAATGTGAGTAACCTTGTCTGACTCTGTAGCTAAAACCTGCTTTGAGTAGGACATTGAACAGAATGACTTCCACTTCCTGAGATCTTGTTTAACCTTGTTTAGCTTATTTTATGATCCTGCAACTAGTTTGTGAAGTTGAGAAGTGGCTGTGAGAGTCAGCATATCCCAGATTAGATTGCTGGAACCCATGTTTGTTTAGTTTCAGTTGACTTCCAGCTTTACCACCATGACAATATGTTCCCAATACTGATCCTTTTAAACTTTATCTCTGGGAAGGTCAGACAGGTGAGGCACAAGGAAACAGTCTGCTGAAATGTAGCTTAAGCAGGGACTTATCCACAAATATTCCAGTTTTGTGGAAGTAACCCTAGAATCCATGCTGACAACATGCTGTTGCAGCAAGGGAGTATGATGCTTGACAACTGTTCATTATCACTTTGGGGGGGAAAGGAGCAGAGAATGAACAGATGGACTTCCAGACTGCACTTGGTCTGTATGCTCACTTCTGGATTCTGTTGGCAGGAATTCTGGGCTCTTTCCAGGTGGAAAGAGAAGAAGCTCATACAAGACTGATACAATTGTGGTCTGCCACAGCAAAGGAAGGGAACACTCCTTTTTGGGTCTGACTGGGAGGAGTGTATTTTATTAGTCAGGGGAACGTCAGAGATTCATCTTGCCAGCTTTTAAGTTCAGCTCTCAACCTTCTTGAACTGGTACCAGCTCTATTGCTTCTTCAAAAGCAGAATGTGGAGAATTTGTTACATGAAGAATCAACAGTGGGAGAATATGGGAGATGTAGACTATTGCTGATGAGTTTTACAGGGATTCATTATATGGAGCTGTAATAGTGATAGTGGAATAAGTGAGACATGCACTTGGGACAAAAAGTAATCTAAAAATCCCTAGTAACACTTGTATCTTCAATTATACTTTGTTTTCCTTTTTTTCCCTCTTACTCTCTTTCAAAGAGGCTTTTAGCCAAAGGAAATGGGAAAATGTTTAAGAGCAGCATGTTCATGAACAAGCTAGTGTCAGGATGACAACCCCGGGAATAGATATTTCTAGACTAACCTGGATTTATTGTTCTTTAAAGACAACTAGTGGACATTACATGTACTGTCAAGGTAGAAGGAATTTCTACTTCTTCTCCAGCTAGCTGTGCTCAACAAAAAGATCCTGCTTGGGGGTCCTTTCTTTTTCCCCCTAAACTAGTGAGAATTTTTTCTCAAAAGAACTTTCTCAATCATGCTTTCCTATTCTAATCTCACTCAAATCACTTTGGGATTTTTACCTACACAGTACAGAAGAGTTAAGTAAGCTGAAAAAGGCTGGTACAGGAAGTATTTGTTGAGCATGAGGTAAACAGAGTTCTTTCAAAGAACAAGATACCCTTTCAGCTCTGATATTTTGTCATCTTTGTTGTGCTTAGCTTGCTAGTAAATGAATAAAATTTTTACCTGCTGGTTTTATATCCAGACTCTGGAAATCCCTAGTGGCAAAATATGAGTGAAACATTCAATAAATCAAGGCTGTTTCTGACATCAGTTGTAGTCTAGTAGCTACAGTTTCTCCTGTGCCTTTTTCAGTTAGGGAACCCAAACTAGATGAGTGCTTTCTTAAAAGTAAACAAGAGTTGAAGATTCAATCAGTTAGTTCTATGTCTGCTTTTGCCACAGAGACTGTACATCTTGCCACATCAGTTTACCAACAGATTAATGTGGCTTCACAGCAGTGTCATAGAATGAACTTTAAACTTCAGTGAGATGTGGTGAGAAACACAATTTTTGTGCTCTTTGAGTTTTATGTAGGAGGGCAAAAACATACAGTTTCTCTCTATCTCTGATTTCTGACTATGAAGACCTCTGCTTGAAAATGCTCTTTTGGAGGAGCTCAAACATCTCTGCAAACACAGCTGTTCATTACCACTCTGGCTGCTAAAATGGTTGGAGTCAATTGTCTGCAGGAGCAGCCTGCTCTTTCTGGCTGAGGTCAGGTAAGCCTCATCTGGTTTTGGTGTATGTTGGTGTGCTGATATGTGCATTAATCTTGGTTATCCCTACTCAGGTAAAGACCTAGGAAGCCATCAGTATGTTTCTGCTTGCTGATGGACTGTGTTGTGCTACTGTGACTAAATTTGTTGAATAATACCAATGTGCAAATAGAAGATGGAAATAATCAGTCTTCATCTGGGCTTGAACAAGGCTGACCATTGTTCAGTTTCATGTGTTGGTGCCTTGAAGTGGGAGAGTCCACATATATTTTGGTTTTATGAAGCAGGATGTAGGCATGCAAAAATGATGCTGTTGCAGGTTACATTAACAATTAAGAGCAACACAGTTAAACCTGGGGGAAATTAGGTTTGCCTGAAGGAACTCGGCTTGCTTTCAGTTCTGCATTAATTTTCCGTGGAGTGTATAATTTGAAAATTGCTGTGATGAAGCAGTGGGTTTTGTGCTGTTCCAGCTCTTGTCTTTTGTACGGTCAAGCAACAGTTGCACTTATCTGGGATGGGCTGCAAGACAGAAGAGTGTGAGCTTTTTCTAAGCCAGTCCTGCAGCAGCAGCGTTGGCTCTAATGCAGCCTGAGATTGTCTTGAAGGTGTCTGTGCTGCTGCCTCAGTTGAAATAGAAAGGGAAGAGTGAGAGGAATTTAAAAAAAAAAAAAGTCCTTCATATATTTAAAAAAAAAATATGTCCTTCATATATGCCCTTGATTTTGTATTATATTTTTACTGAGTAGCACATTCTATTGCCCTTTCCTTTGGCTGTGGCATGAACCATCACTGAGATCCTGGCATCATGGTAGAATATAGAGCATAAGACAGCCTCTCCTAACTATTTTTTTAAAGGATCTTTTCATGTCCATCTCTTAAAACAAATAACCAAAGAAAAAACAGCAAAAAAATATAGCCTTCCACAATTTTTCTTCACAATTTCTTCACAAAAAAATACAGCCTTCACAATTTCCACCATGTTTCCATGGATGTGGTTTCTTGCATTGTAAATGTTTGCATGTGCACTGGTTGGTGGTTTAGCGATGCATGTTGGAAAGTAAAAGTGTAGCTGGAAAATTTAACAGAAAGTGTTGACTCAGTTGTATGCATCAGGATCATGATTGCAATAATTTTTATAACATGACATTTACTGACTTGACTTAATTGGACAATATTAAATACTGCTATCTCTGATTTGTGATACTTTGTTTCAGGAAGTGAAAAAAAAGTAATGATATTTATGATGTTTGCCTTCTAGAAGCACCTGTTCTTAATGATCCTATGCTAACTGTTAACCAGATTTATTTGCTGTTACATATCAGTGTAAGCAGAAATGCTTTTGAGTGATGATGTGATAGTCTGTATACTGCATACATTCAAACACTGCTGCATGTTCTGTACTGTTACATAAGTCTATGGGGAAGACCCAACACCATGTAACTGACAGATTACTCTGCATGTGGGCTTTTAACTGAGAATGGACATCCAGTCAGGGTTTATCTGAGTAGTACAACTACAGATAAATCTGCAAACATGAGCAAGGTACTGAATATTAGCAGCTGCACACTTCACTGCAGAGTATTTAAAATCCTGAAAATGCTAGACGCAAGTTTGTCTGTACATCAATCCCTTGCTGACTTACTTAACACAATGACTAAAGAGATCATAGGCCAAAGAGGATGAGTTGCAACATTTTCCCAGTAATTTTAGTATTCATATCCCTGTCACTTTTTCTGTGCTGTCAGCTGTCATTTAAGGCATTCAAGGCCTCAGACTGTGATAAATAAAATCTATGATTGCATGCAATGACAACTGAGCAGCTTTCTTCATCTAATCATGGGAAGGTAGAATTCCAAATGAAACCATTTTTTCTCAAGGGCTGAGCAGCAAATGCAGACCATTTTTTGTGTCTACATTAATGATCCTTATGGTATGCATGTGTAGGACTGTGCTGGACTTTAAATTTACATTGGAGTTTGACATTTGGAGTTATATCTGATAGCCTGTATGTCCAAGAGGTGGTGATTCATCATCTTTAGGTGCTTAGGCGTTGATCAGAGTTCCTAGATTATCCCCATAACTCAGCTTGAATGACAGAACAGAAAGATTGCAACTAGGACAATACTTCCCTTGGGGAAAGCATATAAAAGTGGGGAAAATTGCAAATAACCACAGTGGCTGATCTCTGCTGCTTGCAACTTTCCAGTTGGAAAATTGCAAATTATCACTGTGGCAAATAATCACTGTGGCTGTTCCTTGCACTGAACAGGAGAAAAACCAGATGGTTTAGCATGCAGATGCTGTGTGGCTTTTAAGTCCTGCCAAAGGAGGAAACAGTACTGATCGTGCCTGCTCTTCCTGGAGTGCTGGCTGGGGAAAGACGAGGGAAAGAGCTCTTGCAAATACATCAGATACTGCTTCCAAAGCTTTGACAGCTCTTTGTTTTCTCAGCATTTTTCTTTTAAAAAATCACTACTAAAGATAAAATTATGGGCATTAGTCATCAGGGAAGCTATGTTTTGAGCTGGCAGTTGGGCGTTTTTGAGGGGTTTATTTGGTTTGTTGGTTTTTGTTTTTTTTAATCATGGTGACACAATCATTCATAGGCAGGATGAAAACAATGCACAGTTCACATTTCTGTGTTCCTCCTAAGGATGTAGCCACCAGGTTTATGGACTAAATTTGTTCTAGGAACTAAGTAGCAGTTCTCCATGCCTTTTCTGTGTTCCTCCTAAGGATGTAGCCACCAGGTTTATGGACTAAATTTGTTCTAGGAACTAAGTAGCAGTTCTCCATGCCTTGTGTTCTCTATGCCAAATGCTAGTAGGTGGGTAAAAGAAGGTAACCTGTCTTATCTGGCTGAGAATACTTCTCATCTGAGTTTGTTAAATCAGATACGGCATTTCTTCTGGCTAAAAATGTCTACCACCTTAATGTACCGTGTAAGTTGTACCTGTAGGGAACTTCTTCCCACTCTTTGTATCACAGGGAGGAAGTCTGGAGGGGTGCCACTATCTACTTATCCTTCTCTGCCCTCTCCCACATCCCTAGGAGGCTGTGCTCAAAGTCAGTTACATGCAGAAAAGATATCTCCCTTCTACATAATTCTCATAGAATTAAACCTCCATCTCTCAGAAACAGTTGCCTGTTTTGTCTTGATCATATAAACTCCCTTTTGCTCACATCTGGTCATTTCTTGCAATATCATCCTGAGTGTATATATGTATATATATATTTATACTCATTAAAAAAATAATTTTGATCAGTGCTTATCTCATTTGATCATTTTGAGTAAGCTTTAAGCAAACAGAGACTCTCACAGGCAGACATGATGCAAGAAGATACCTTCCTTCTGTGTGAGTGTTGAAGAGCATTTAAATTATGAGTGGTTTCTTCTTCCACTCCTGTCCTCTCTCAAAGAGATCCCCATGAAGGTGAGATACTGTGTTCATGAAGAGCACTGGTAAGGGCATGAAGGACATCAGTAGCAGTCATGAGCAGCAAGACTGATCTAACTGCAGGAAACAGTCATATTCATTACAAACTTCTCTGTCCTGACATGGGATGGTTTTAGCTTGTTTAAAATAGGCATTTAAACTTTGGTGTTAGGATGACTTTCAAGAAGAACTTATTCTGTTTATACTAATCTTAAAGGAAATCTTTTGGGACACTGTAGTTTGTGTCCTGGGCTGATGAGAACCCTCGTACTAGCTGGTGTACATGGAAATCCCAGCACAGCACTCTGTTTCCTGGATGGCTTCTCTTCCATCTTACCTCAAGAAATGAACATCCTGTTACACAGCTTAGAAGTTTTGGGGGGTATGGAATGAAGATCTTGAATTTTTTGGTTTGCACTTTTGCCACTAGGATTGCTCTCTTTAGGCCATTAAATAATGATCCTTGAATCCCAGAGGTCAGTACTCCAGACAGGTTAAGAAAACCTACAAACAAACCAGGAATATAGCACTGTGATGTAAATGGCTGTAGCAGCATGTGGAGTTGGCTCTTGGTCAAGCAGCAGAGTTTTTTGGATTATTTGTCCCCTCATCTAAATAAAAAGGGCATCCCTACTCCCCTTCTGTGTCTTACTGAAAATGTGCAAGGAGTAAGTAGGTCAGCAGCATCAAAGCACCTCCAAAGAGGCAAAGTCTGCAGAAATCAAGAATTTTAAACTGACTGTTAAACAGTTTAATCACTGCTTACTTATCAGAAAATACGGTGTTGAGGGGGGATGCTTTATAGAATAAATTTCTGCATCCAGGGAATGAAGAAATTTTTTTTTTGTTGTTGTTTCTTTGCCTCTGCCAAAAGGGAAATACATCTCCAAGGATAATTTTCATGTCCTTTAGAAGCAGTACTGCTGTCCTTCCAGGCCACCAGGATTTAGGTTTTCTTCCCAAGTGTTTTGGTTTTTTAATCAATTTGTTTATTTAATCCTTGGATTCCACAAACACCCGCCCCTTCTCTTCCTCACCCTTTCCACCCAGAAAGACAAATGTATGCTTCCTGTCTTCTTGGGCAGAGTTGCTTGTTTTAATTCAGTACATTCCTTTTGTGGAAAATATTAATGGGCTTTTTTTGCTATTTTATTGATACTTGTCATAAACAATCTTCTCCCTGCCCGCAACTGCTCTGACTGGCCTAACAACTTTTCTTTATCAGGACTGTTGGAATGTAAGGTTGCTTTGAATGCTTCTTCCTGGGGTTATGAGTCATAGTTGGACTGTGGTAGTATTTCCGGCATGATGCAGGCAGCGTGAAGATGTTGGTTTTCACATCATGCGGTTATGCCAAACCCTCACAGGACACAGGGGAACAAATGTCTGTTCATTCCTGGAAAGTGGCTCACTTTTGAGTCACTTGGCTTCTGTTCAGAAGAAAAGATGAGGGAAGGGAGATCTTCTCATTTCCAGCTTTTCCTGCAGCAAAATCTGAAATAGTTACCATTGGATGGCAGTTGCTGCAGTATCAAAGCAAAACAACCCTCCCTGCTACTGGAATATAATTGGTGTTCCCTTGAGCCCCAGCAGTTGGAGGCATCCAGCTGGATCTGGAAGCAGAGGAAAAAGTAGTTTGATTTCTGGTGACCTGAGGCAAAATTTGAATGGAGGTAAAACTTAGCTTCTCTAGTGAATAGAGTTTGCAGTAATAAAATGAGAATTCTGCATCACAAATCCAGAAATACTTTCATATTATCTTCCAAAATGGATGTGAAAAGAAATATTAATGGTGAGGATTGGATAAGTAAGCATTTGACTGAGTATTTTGACCTATTTATCTAGGAATTAATTCAATAGAAGCAAACATTCATATCAGGGTGATCTTTGCATTAATCTGTTTTATGCCTTTGGCAAACTGGCAAGTTACTGGTTGAGGTGTTGCCTACCCATACACCTGGAGCAAACAGCTCACTGCCCTTCAGTGTGATTACTTGCCATTTCAGTGATTTTCCATTAGAAGCCTCAAGAGCAGAACCTGTGTAAAGCAGAGGTTTGGACCATTTCAGGAAGACTTATGCCTTGACAGCAAGAACTCCTGCAGATGGGGCTTTGTTGTCTGTGATCAGATCTGGCCCTGATGTGACTTTTACCTGCTAGAGATTGCCAGGCTCTCAGGATAACGTTGGAGGAAATGCATCAGATACTCACTAGAACCTCTCAGTGTGAACCTGAGCATTTTCAAGTTTCTTTCTGCTTCCACTGATAACTTCTGTTTTTCAGTGACAGGTGAGAACACAAGGAAAGCAATTGGCTGTTGTCCACAAACAGGCCTTGTTCCTGAGTTATATTCTGACATACTTTTTTTTTTAAATATGGTATTTTATTTTTCCCAGACTTATCCACAGAAAACCAGTGTGCTTATAGCTAGTCCTCCAACCACTTTGTGGACTGCCCTTTTAGGGCTTTTGGATATAAAGTGTTTGAATCTGCATTCCAGAAGTTCTGCTGTTCAGACTATCCTAGTTAAAGACAGGCTAGCCTGTTCTCTCATTGTAGAAGCACTCCTTCCCCCTGTGGGGAATTTTGTATATATAGGAGGAGAAGATGCAGGAAGTGAACTCTGTTCAGGGTATAGTTGTTTACTTGCTTGCTTTAATTAAATACCTATATCTTTCTGATGATAAGTGTTTGGTCTGTCTGTGTTCTTTGATAAGTTTTGTGAGTTCCAGATAAAGCCGCATCATTGTTGAGATCCTTGTCACTGGAATTATCTGGTAGATATGAGTGACACAAATGTTCTCAGTGAGAATAGCAGCACAGTATTTGGTATTCACTGCAGGCTGCTTATAGTTTAGCATGTAGTTAATAGCAGGTTGTGTTTTTGGATAGTGGGAAACTAAATCCAGGTCAGTAGGATTGAAGTTGTTTAAATGCTGACTTCTGGAAAGAGAGCAGAAGAGAAGCAACCATCTGGACGAGACCTCTGGTCTTAATCCAGAGGTAGGAGGACAGAAATTCTTCAAGCTGACATCTTCACAGCTGTCCTCTGTACAGCCTTATTCCAACACAGTGTTTACATGTTAATATGTGTTAAGTAAATGAATGAAAAATCTACTGTGCTTCCTGCAAAAAACTATGTATTTGAATAAATTTAACTGCATGCAAAAATGACCTTGAAAATCATTTTACTTTCATTAAAGGGTTTCTAGCAATAGCTGCTCGTTGAAGTTAGGAATATTTCCAAGTATTTTGTTTCATGCTTTCTGAAATATGATGAAGATTCATTCAGCAATATGGCCAGATAAACTCTGTGAAATTATGTACTGTTGAATGGAGCTGAGAGCAGCTAAATGTTCCCTGTAAAATCCTGTCAGTAGAATTCTGTTCTCTATCCTGAGTATTCCTCTTAGGCTTGTCAGATATGGAGGATGTTGATAACCCTTGAACTTCGCTTAAAAGTCAGTTTCAGTGTTAGCTATTCAGAAGTTTACCTTGCATCTTAGTACTGTTTCTGTCATGGGACCTTCATAGTGAGATTTGTCTCACTAGGACAGGGCTTTTGGCTAGATAATGCAGCTTAGGAGCTGGTAGGACTGTTGTTTTAATTTGGCACCAGTCTTGAAAGCTGTAGTTGAGATTGAGAGAGGTCTGGTTTATCACTTTTGTACCTGATATGTGTGGGCCAGTGCACCTTGAAATCTGGCAAGTCAAAACACCTTTATTGTCCTGCTGTTGATCAATCTGTAAGTTAATGTGACTGTGTCCAATTGCACTATAGTATTCCCTGGTTTTCGGTGGAGCATGCGTAAATTACAGATTGCTGTCAGACTGATAATAAAACACCCATGTCTGTCTTACCACCAATGCTGTGATTTTGGCATGTAATTTGTTTAAAAGGTTTCCCAATAGAACAGCAGAGGTTGAAAAAATCAGGGAAATTGATATAACTTAGTGATTTTGTCTCTTGCAGGTTAAGACTCTTCCTGCATATTAGATGTAGACAAGCAAGATGTGTTGTTACTGTGAATGCAGGAGCTTGACTTTGCTTTCCTTCCTGCTCAGAGTCATTGTTCATTGTCTGTCACTACACAGGAGAACAAAAACTCTTGCAAGCCCTTAACTTCAGGGAATCTGTCTATAACTGAAATTCCTTACATGATTGTGGCAGTAAGACTCCTGCATTTTGCTTGTCTAGTGTTTCATCAAAAGAAATGTTAAAAAGGGGCTGTAAAACAACATTGAGTTTATTACTGCCTCTTGACATTTATAGATGTGCTTGATTTGGGAAAATGGGCTTTTATATTATCAGAACTTTTTTTACTAGTGCAACTACATTATTTGACCTCTTCTTACTGAATGCGTGAGTTTGAGGTGAAGAAAGTGTGTATTGGCATCTGGCCATTATAGAATAATCTGGTTGGTTTTTACTCTGTTGCATCTTTTAGAAGGCAGGCCGTAGTTCACCTGTTGGGTTCTGTAAGCAAGTAGTAATGCTTTCAATGTTTTCTTTTGTGACTTCATAGCTGTTCTGCTTCCCTGATGATATATCCCCTAATTCTCTCCAAACTATTTTCAGGAATACAGTGCATCTGTGTGTAATCCTGTTGAATTATTTTGGGCTACTAAGGTGTTTGGTTTGGCTGATGTGTCTGTTTGTCCTATGGAGCTCTGTTCTGTAGGTGAGCATCAGAATTGTTCAAGAGGAAAGAACAATGTCGTTGAGTCTTTTATCTTATAGTGTTGTATCAATTTCTGTACCTCTCCTAGTCAGCTTCTTGGTTTTACACAGGAGCCCAAACTTCTGGAGTCTGATTCTGTAATAACCGCTGCTCTGTGAGAACAAGAATTATCTGTGGGAGTCTTCCAGACTGCTAGCAAAATTAGCTTTCAAAACTTCAATTGTTACTTCTTCTGTTGACTATTAGCTTAATGCAGAGTTGTATATGAATGTCTTAAGTGACAATTGATGTGTATCAGCAATAAGAATTAAACTTATATAGTTCATAAAAGTGAATTTCTAAAGGAAAAGTTAAATTAACATAGTTTTCGACTTCATAATCATTCCAAGGACTATTTTAGCCCTTAGAGTTGTCACTGTTAGAGGCTGTAAAAATCCACAAAGATCATTAAGTCCAACTCCTGGCCCTGCACTTCCCTCCCTCTAGGTTGCAGCTTCTCCTAGAATAATGTTTCTGCTTTAGAATCAATTATTCATAGTGTTTTCTAATTATGCTCCCTGAACATGAACCATCTTCTATTTACTGGTAAACTTTTCTGTATGGTCTGATGCTTTGGTCTCCTAAATAGAAGAAAAATGTCAGGCAAGAGTTCTTGTACTGAAATACGCTCAAAAAAAAAAAAAAAAGAGCCAATTGGTTTGGAGAAATTGCTTGATTGTAATATTGTTGTTGATAAATGAATTGATTTATGACTTTTGTTATAGTAACAGAGATAACTGCTTGAGATCTTTGCTTCATTTGTAGCTTAAGTTCTCTCCATGAGTCTTTTTATAACTTTGCAATTTGCTGCATTATTGGTGTTCTTATTTTCTCGTTGCAGTTGTCAGTATAATCACACAACATCTGAAGTTGGAAGGGACCTTTTGAGATTATCTAATAAAAAATCTTGTTCAAGCAGGATCAGCTAGAATAGGTTGCCCATAACTATGTCTAGTCAGATCTTGAGTATTTCCAAAGATGGAGCCTTTACAGCCTCTCCAGGCAACCTATTTCTATGTTTGACCATTATCATGGCCAAAATGTGTTTTCTTGTGTTCAGATTGGAATTGCCTTTATTTTGACTAATGTCTGTTATATCTTGACCTGTCACTGGACTCTGTCTCCATATTCTCTCTCTTCCATCTGGTATTTATATGCATTGATAATGTCCCCACTAAAACTTGCTTTCTCCCATCTAGCAGGAGAGAAACTCTTCAGTCTGAACTCTTTCAGTCTTTTCTCATATGAAAAGTGCTTCAGTCCCATTATCGAGCATCACAGCACTTTGCTGGAACTTCCTACAGTGTTCTATGTCTTTCTTGTGCTGAGCAGGTTAGAACTGGACCCAGCAGTCCAGATGTGACCTCTCCACTGCTGAGTAGAGGAGTAGAATCACATCTCGTGATCTGCGTTCAGCAGTCGTGATGCACCCCAGGTCGAGTTGTCTCTTGTTCCTGTGAGGGTGCATTGCTGGCTCATGTTTAACTTGCTCTTATACAGGACCCCAAAGTCCTTCTCTGCCAAGCAGCTTTCTAGCCTGTTAGCCTGCCATTTTTCAGCATCCCTGGGTCCCTTTGAATAGTAGTACAGCCACCTGTCTCTCACTTCACCCAGTTTTGTATCAGAAGATGGAGGGACTGCAGCTTTGCCTAACCAAGGCTTTGTAAACTCCAAAGACTGGAGACACCTCCCATGACCTACCTGGTAACTTATCCCAGGGCTGCACCATGCACCAGGGGAAGAGGGTACCCACAATATACCACTTGGATCTCCTGAGCTACCTCTTGTGCTTCTAATTCTCCCCAAGAAGGTTTGGTTCTGACTGCCTTTCAGGCAGCTGAGAGCTGCTGTTACAACCCCCTTGATGTGAGATAAGCTCTAAGGCTTTTGTTTACTGTTCTTACTCTAGTCCTAGGTAATTTTTTGCTGATATTCTGTAGGCATAAATGCAGACAGTTTTTACGAGCACATACAATTGTACTGTGGGATTTTTCTTTTAATGTTCTTTGTATCTTCAAATTTCACTTCTGAACCATCTCCTCCTGAAGAGCTAACTACACTCAAATTTCAGTGTTCTTGGGAATTTATGTACTGTTTCTTGTGTGCTTTATACTAGCTGACGGATTGTGTGCTTCCTGCAATCTGGCTCTGCACAAGCTGGGAAATGTTGGTGGAGGCATGGAGCTGTGGTTGTTAACTGGAGCAGACTTTTGCTTCCAGCCAGTTACCAATGTAGAGGTAGAATTTAGGAGTCTTGTACAAGCTTGTCATCTCTATAATTATGTAGCTATTAAGAAATGGGTGGAAGTTGAATGCTCTAAAATTATAGACTGTAATGATAAGACATGGTTAGTAGTGATTCTGATGCAATTTTCATCCTTGCCAACAGAGTTTCAACAGCAGGAAGGCATGAAGTCCCATCAGAAAAACATGCAGCTCTATGACACACCCTATGAACCAGAAGGCAGTGGTGTGGAATCTGATTCTGAAAGTGTGGTGAGTCGCCGTTTACGAGAAAGCAAACTGCCACAGGATGATGACAGGCCTGCAGATGAGTATGATCAGCCGTGGGAGTGGAACAAAGTCACCATCCCAGCTTTGGCAGGTAGGATTCCTAGATCCCAGCCTCAAAATTTTCTCTCACAGTTATAGCATATATATTTGCCTTTGGGGTAAATCAAATACTTATGCTCTTTTGATGTGTATGTGTGTGTGAAAAAATCTCTGAAAAGTGAATGTGGGTCATCTCAAATGTTTACCTGCTGTGGAAATATGGAACACTGCACTTTTTTATTTGGTACTTCAGCCAATCTGTTGTTGATCATCTTAGCAACAAATTCATAAAACATATATTACTTCTGATTCTCCCACCCCTTGTCCCTACACTCATTTTAATGGATGGGATGCAGAGAGTGTTTATTGTTGAGTGTCTCTGTAATGAGGAAGGTGCTTTGCAAGGTCCCGAAATTGTGGAGCAGTTCTCAAAGGGACAGTGTGATGAAGTGTTGGAGGTGAGGAGGGAAGAAAAGAGATGTGGCTCTGGGAATGAGCATGGAAGAAGCCTGACAGCAATGATTACTGAGTAGTCAGCATGCATTTACCCTAGGTAAATCCTACTTGAAAAACCTGTTTGCTTTCTGTGTTAAAACTACTAGATCTCTTAATGGAAAGAGAGCAGTAGGTGTCATCTGTGTTGACTTTAGCTTTCAGCATGTTGTGCTGTGGCATCAGCTGTGTTTGGAATGTTGTAGCCCAAATTAGTGGACTAGTAGATTTGTGAAAACCTATCAGAGTCATTGACCTCAAAGAATAGTGATTCATACTCTTCCTGGAATCTGGTTACAAGTGTGATTCCTCCAAGGATATGCTCTGGAGCCCTTCCTGTTTAGCACAGTTACTAGTAACTGCGAGCAGAAGGAGAGGAAATGCCCCTTTTCAAGCTTGGAATAACAGCCGAGAGAGGGGAGGGTGTGTGCAAAGCAGCGTTTCTGAGGGACCTGAACAGGCTAGAGAAATGGACTGACAACACACTTACAAAACCTAATGATAATAGACCCAAAGACATTGATCTGGAGCAGACTAACCCCTGCAATGATATGGAGCTAGATCTGGTTGACTTGCTGGGGTACAGCTTGCTAGAAGGGACTTAAAGAGTCCTGTGGGAAAGTGGGCTAAATGTGACTAAGCAATGCTCCTCACCAAAGTTGAAGCTAGTAGCATGTGAATAGGAGCAAGCCAGTGGATGAAGGAAAGGGACTGTTCCTCTTTCTTTCATATTTCTTGAACTATGCATAATGCTGTGGCAGGGTTCTGATATGAGGGATGTTGATAAACGTTTTTGTTAGCTCAGAGCCAACAAAATGACAAGAAACTGCAGCACATGACAGCACATGTGAAGAGATGCTGAGAGAATTGGGCTTGCTTAGCCTGGAGAAGAGAAAACTTTGGGTGGAACATAATGGGAACTTTCTAATGCCTGTGAGGAGATGCTCAATAAGATGGAGCCAGTTTCTTCACAAATGAGCAGGTGTGTGATGGGAATATGAGACGTAAGATGGATCAGGAGAGGTTCTGACTCAAGTTGTTTTTTTCTCAGCAAGAACAGTTAAGCATTGGAAACAATTATTCAAGGAGCTCTTGCTGTCTCCATCTTCAGATTTTTTTCATCCTATGGGAAGAAATAACTGGATAGACAATCTGATCTGATCACATAACTTCCCACACAAAGCTGGTGATTGTATGCTAAGCAGGAGTAATTTTTCTTTCAAAAACCAGCAACTTTGTTACTTAATGATGCTGAGATACAAGCTGTGAAACCAGTGTACATCTGTTTCCAGTGATTTCACATTTCACAAATTTCTCGAATAATAATACAGCAGCTACAGAGGCTGGCTTATTAGATTTAAAAGTTCAGTTTTAAGAGTCATATATGTGCATATGTAAATCAAAGACATTATCCTTCGTGTATTGGTCGTATTATATGAAATCAATGAGTTCTAATTCATTTGGATCTTGCCTTAAGCTCTGTATTCATCTCTTGTGTCCACTTTTTTGGTCTTTATCAGGTAAATTCTGAAACAGGGTTTTTCTGAGTTGTTTTACAATAAAGAATCTTAGTTTTGTCAATTTTTTTCTTCATATCTACTTTTCAGTTTTTTACATGTAGCCGTAAATTAACAAGGTCAGTCCAATACAAGATTTTATGATTGGCTTCTGTGTAAATTTTCTCTCAAGTATTATGCAGTTACGAAAACACAGAGCAAAAGTACTGCTTTACAGAATTAATAGACTAAAGAGGGGTTTAATTAAGTGGTATTATGATATGGTTGGATTACTTAACAGGTTTAGCATGTAGAAATCTTATTTAAAATAAGAAGAGTAAACAATTTTTGAGATTAATTTTATCTCATTACATCTGCCATTCAATGTAGATTAGATTTTTTTTAGGTACAAGGTTATTTGTCAAAAGAAGTGTCCAAGGATTGGCTGCAAGCATGGTTGCAAGGTGTTTCATCTGGTGTCTCTAGAATTCATGTTCATCCAAGGGGTAGTAAATGTTTAAAATAAGGAAAGAAGAGGTCCAGCTTTGAAGTTTGAAATGGTGGAAAGTTTGCAATGAAGAAGTGTTGACCCTCTGCTGAGATGTATGAAGTGCTCTTCTGACTTATTCAGTGGTTCCATAGTGTAGCTCATGAACGGATTTTTTCAGTCCTTAGCTGAGGTGGATTTTTCTGAAAAGTGCAGTGTTGGTCTAGTTAAAAATTCTAGCAATGGTTAAGTCCCACTTTACAGGCCCACAATTGCTGTCTTTCAATTTTATGGAACTGTGGAGATCCTGGAGGAACCCTCTGCTGAAACTTTCATATTTTGAGAAATTTATCTGGGGGGAACGACAGACATTTGTGATGAGAATTGCAGACATGGAGACTAATCAAGGATATGTTGTTCGTTTGTCAGGTGATAGACTGTAGAGACGAACCAAAATGGCAAGCAACACTAGAATTACCGTGAACTTAATTACTCATGCAAGTCTTTGAAGGAAAAAAATTGTTCTTCTGCCATGGTTTCAAGATTTGTTGCTGAAGCATAGCTAAAACCTGTTTATCTCCAACCTGGACTTTGAAATTTGTCAGAATGAAAGTGTTCACAAGCTA
This sequence comes from Certhia americana, assembly GCA_018697195.1. Lineage (NCBI taxonomy): Eukaryota > Metazoa > Chordata > Aves > Passeriformes > Certhiidae > Certhia > Certhia americana. The sequence continues at coordinate 45,984,976 of CM031878.1, read as the reverse complement.
TGAAGTGTGCTGAGGTTGAGGGGAGTGTGACTGTGCTCTGACTCCTAAGGATGGGGATGGGGCTGGTGTCATACTGGCATTGTGGATGGAGCGAGCTGTACCTAGCTGTCCTGGTTTGGCTTTGATGGGCCAATTTCTGAATACTGACACATGATGAAACCAATGGAAGGGGTGGATACGCCTTTGTGGATACCCATTTTAAGATGAAAGTGCCGGGAATATTTCTATGATTTCTGATTTGGGAGAGGTAAGAGGCCAGCCCGGATTCTCCATGCAGCCAGGCCGGGCAGGCTCCCTTTCCCCCACTCCCGGCAGCCTGTGGCTGAGTTGTGGGGGGATGATCGGCCACGGGGCCACAGCCAAGGCTGGCCGGGCCACAGCTGCCGACATCTAACCAACATGAAACACTGCCCCGCCACTGGCCGGGCCAGGCCCGGCGGCTGCTGGGCACAGGGAGGGGAAGTCTTTGGGCCTGGCTGGTGAGATCCTAGCCATTTCTCCCATTTCCAGTGTGGCTGCTTCGGTCGCTAGCAGCTGAGGCCAGAAGCAGCCCTGCAGCCCTTGCAAAGAGTGGCCCACAGCTGAAATTGAATGCTTGATTGAATGATGAACCCTTGAGATGCTGGCACAGCCCAGCAAGGCCTGCAATCCAATCACTGACTGCTTTGGCCTGGCTGCCACCCTTCACTGTGCAAGCCCCAGGTGAGGTGTTAATTCTTTCAGTGCACAGAAGAGACCTGCAGGCCTCCATCCTTTCTTGAGTGAGAGAAAAGAAGAGAGTGAAGACACGTAAGGACCCAACAGGAAGGCATCAAGGTCTGTCAGGAAGGAGTAAGGTCCCAGATGGCAGGAGTATGAGGAGCTGCCTTATTTTTAGGTTGAAATTGTCTTGTAAGCCATGATGATGGACTATAATATATTGAAATATGCTCTTTAAACCATGGAGAAGTGTGGCAGAGGTGGAAAGTTCAAATTGTAGACCTGAGCAGAGGAATTCAGTGTTGAAGTGAGCAAATGTTGAAGTAACTGTGATCCCATGACAAATCTGAACAGAGAGAAATGAGTGATGATGACGTTTTTTGCCCCGAGAGAAGATGAAGAGAACCTTTGCTTTTGAACAGTCCATTCAGCCGTACGTTGTCGTGGCCCAGAAGCACAGCTGTAAGAAGGCTGTGAACAGGGGAGGAACTTCACGAATGCAGATTCCCAAGTGGTTGCTGTTCATGGAAATTGAAGCCACAAAATAACTATTTTCTTATGGAAGAATAGCAGCAAGAGATGCTTCTCTCCCTAAGTGAACTGAAGAAAGAGTATTCTAGAGGTAGAAAACCGACTGAGAATTCTGGGTGTTGTTTCTGTACATTGTTAGTGGGAAGAAAAGAAGGTGTGGGAGAAGGGAGAAGTGTTCTGAAGGTTTTATTCTGATTTCTTTTATTCTTCTTTTAGTTCTGTTAATAAATTTTCTTTATACCTTTCAAAGTTTAAGCCTGCTTTGCCTTTGGTTGGGAAATCTTAGATTGGCGAACCAAATCCAGTATGATAGTCTATGGATTTTGCTGTGCTAAAAGTTGCATCTCTGTGTAGCAGAACTGGAATGCAGCATCTTGACTGTCTGCAGCTGGAGTTCTTTCACAAAAAAACATTGGAATTGTTTTATTGGAGGTTGTACAGCTGAAGCTAAAATGTGTTTTTGATGGCTTTTATGGGAAGCGAGCAGTCATGTTAGAACTACTGCTTATCTGGGCGGACTGGTTTGCCCAGAAGAGTTGAGGCTGGCAAAGTAACAGGAAGAAAGTAGCTTCCAGGTACACAAGTCTGGCTAGAAAAGGAGATAACACCAGGAAGGGCCCACTGGATAGATAGAAGATAGCATAGGCATCAGAGGGCCCTTTCAAGAATGTCGCACTGACAGTGGCTTTTGCTGAGTTAGTCAGAAATCTGTCCTCTTCAAACTGTCATGTGGGCACAGAAAACCTTCGGGTAAAGGAAATTACTGTGAAGCCAGTCTTAGTATTGCCTTAAAAAATATGGGACCCTCTGTTATAAAGAGGGTCTCAATGGTCAAGAGGGCCATTTGGTAGTAGTTTCCAGCACTGATCATGGGCTCATGGAAAGAGGACTTAAAAATGCCAGACTTTTTCTGGCTTCTACTGCTGTTGCATGGAAAGGTGTTGCCTAGGACCCTGAGGGACTTAAGCAAGGGAGTTCTGGCATGCCACTGTCACAGGGGTATGGCAGGAGTTACAGGGGAGTGGAAGAGAGGCCTCATGGAGAGTGTGGAAGTGTCAGGTATTGCAGTTCAGTTCCATAACTGCTGTGGCTAAATATATTTTAGCTTTGTTTAAGAGAGGATTCATAGCAGCCAGAACTCAGATCTGGTTACAACATTGGGTGGGCGGTTACCTGACTGGGGATCACACTTGTCACTTTAATCTGCCTGGTTATCCCTTCAAGACTGCTTCTTCTTGACAAATTAATTCACAAATAAAGGAAAGGGAGAAAAAAAAAATTAAAAAAAAAGGCCTGAAGTCAAGAGACTTGTCTGAACTTTTCAAACAGAGAAGAAGCCCCAACATTGCAAAGTATCTGAAATTTAACTTTTTCCTGATTTTGAAGAATAGTTTCTACCTCTTACCATCACGTTAGTGACTTTTTACACAAGCATACAGAGATAAAAAAAGAGGGAATGTTTTAAACTAAAAGAGAGATCTAAATTAGATGTTAGGAAGAAGTTGTTTAGTCAAAGGTGGTGAGGCACTGAGACAGGTTGCCCTGTTTCACTTTGTGGATGGCCCTCCCCTGGAACTGTTCAAAACCAGGTTGGATATAGCTCTGAACAATGGTTTAGTGGATGAAATCACCACCTGTGGTAGCAGCATCTCCCTGCTCTTAGTGGTTTGCACTTAGATAATCATTAATGTCACTTCCAACTCAAGCCTTTCTGTGATTCTGTGTTATAAAGATATAGCTGTTAAGTCAGAACTGAGTTTGTTTTGTGAACTGAATTTATTGGTGTCTGAAAGATGTTCCTTGTTCAGAAGGTGACAATAAGCTCGTTGATTTTCAGAGAGTACCCAAGTTATATGCAGGTGTTTTTCTTAGAGTTAAAATAATAATACTGCTCAAATATGTTACAGGCAAGTATCCACATGCAATGTCTCTCCTTGCTATGCTAATCGGCTTTCATTATCCAGTAATGAGGTTAAATCTGAGTTTATATTAAAACGAATCAGCATATTTCCACCATACATACTTAGGAATATGATGGACTAATTGCAAAACTTTGGCAATAAAAAAAATTGTGCCTACTTTCTCTGAATAGAGGCGTGGTTTGGAAGTGTCCTAAGCTCCAAAAGTATAAATAAATTTTTAAATTTATTTATATATACATATATTTAAATATACTTTTGTATATTTAAATATATATATACATATATATATATATATACATAAGTATAAATAAATTTTTAAAAAACAACAACAAAACACTTTTGTCATCCAACATGTCTCATGTGCATTATCATTCTGAACTTCAACATTGCAGCTGTCTGCTTTAAAATACTGCTTTAATACTTAATACTATGACCCACATGCCGACTTGGCTGTGTGTAAGTTCGCTTTTAAATGCATAAGGCCAGTAAGTTTTGTTGGGAGTCCCTTCAGTTTTCCTTGTAACATTTTTCCCCAGGATTGCTGCTGAAACTCACACAGGAGCTGTTTGAGCTGTTTGTGCTTGTGAGCACTGTGATTTTTACCTCCTGATGCAGTGAAGGTTCTCTGCCTGGTCGTCACCGGATGACCATAAAATACAATCAGCTGTAGCTGGGAGTGTTAGTTTTTGATGAAGCAGCAAACCATAGAAGACAGTGAGAGTCAGGAATATGGTGTGGGTAGATTCTTTCACTGTTCCATTAATTTGTGGGGTTTTTTAAGTTGCAGCTATGTGGAATCTGTAATAGTAGAATAAGGATGCTGACATCATTAGTATGTGCCTGGCTACATAGTGCTCTAATAAGTTACAGCTTTGCAAAATAAGTTGTATTGCTTTTTTTTTTTAATAATGTAGTTAGTGAGAGAAATGATGAAAGGCTATTTTTCTTTTTTCATCTCTGTTTCCTAGACTTCATAGACAAAAGCTCTGTGCCAGCAGTGTGTGAGTGGATGCGCTGTTTATTCTTTGCTTTTTGACAGCATTTCTGATATGGATAGATGAGTGTTAGCTGCTTGACTTGCCCCCAGCTCACTGTTAGAAGGATACCGCATAACCTGAGGCTCTCACTTATTTGCTTTTGGAATTATGGCAGGTGACTGAAGGCTTGTTACTGTTTCTTGTTTTACGGCATCATCTCTGGAGAATCAAAGTATCAAATGTCAAGATAAACAGTAGTTACTGTAACACGGTTTAGAAGAGTGTGAATTTTATTACTGGAAAATAAAGGGAGCTTTAGGACTGTCTTCTGCATAGTAAGAAACACTTTATGTGATGCATACAACTTCGTAGATAAAGCATCTTAATGCTAGTGAGTATATGTTCATTTTCTGTGGGGTGTGAAACCCTCTCTTAAGTGCTACAACTCTTTTGGTCCTTGCTACCTTTGCCTGAAGAGGTAATTTTTGACTGTGTTGCAGCCCAGTTTAATGGAAGTGGGAAACGGCAAGCATCTCCTTCTCCCTCAAATGACCAGCACAGGCAATTAAGAGCACCTGGAGGAGGCTTTAAACCCATCAAACATGGCAGTCCAGAATTTTGTGGGATCCTTGGAGAGAGAATAGATCCAACTATTCAACTGGAAAAGCAGATGTAAGTAAGCACAGTAATTGCTCTTTAGCTCGTTGCCTTCCCACTTACAGGAACAGCAAGTGCCCAGATCCTACTGTCCAGCTTCTCTCCTCAGTATCACCAAAGACCCAAAGATGTACTTTTACTAATCCTGCAAAGTGTAAGTGATTTTTTGTGGGGGAACAAAAGAGTGTCAAACAGGAAACTCATCTCAGGAACAGCGAATTTCATCTGTCATGTATGTGCAGTTACTCCATTTTCAACCTTGTTGTTTATACTGCATTAAGGAAAAAAAAAAATAGTGCATCATGTATAACCAAATTCCATTTAAAAGTGCATGAATCCCATATATTTGTGGCTCCAGAGCATGTTTCTAATACATCAGATTTGCCTTGCATCTGGCTGTGATTCTTCTCCAGGGAGAGAATGATAAGATCATTTAAATATCTTTCAGAAAAGAGATTGTTATTTCTACCCTTGTGCTGTTGAACTTGAGAGTGGTATTTAGATACACTTCTATCAGCTCCAGATTCAGGTTCTGGGTGAATTCCCTGTAGTGAGTGTCTGGTGTCCACAAGAGTGGCCCCTGTCCTGCCTCATAGTTGTTGCCCTTCCTTGAACAATTTGGACATACTGGCTTGTGTGATGCAATAACCAAGTTAGACCAGTATTCCTGGGCACTGAGAAGCCAGTGGGTTCATGCAGTAAGTGAAGTAGCTGTGTCTTGATTCCTTGAAGGCAGTCCACTCCAGAAACTGTCATTCTGGTTAGAGGCAGAATTTATTTGCACTGGAGAGGGAGGGCATACTTTAGCATAGATGTATGTACTTTGTGAGAATACTTTGTTCATTAGTGCTAGTGGTATTGAGAGGATTAACAATCCTTTTACAGTTTGAATCCTTAGTAGTAGTGTTTGAGAGTAGGTAGTTCCAGAAATCTTTTTTTTTCCTTTGACGTTCTGTTTTTCAGGCAGTATTTGGAAGCTTAAGTTTGAAACAGATAATATCATCCACATGTTGTCATGTTCCACCTAATCAACGTCAGCCTTTGAACTACCTGCCTATTGACTGATTGTGTACTTATCTCCAGTAGAGGAAGTAGCAACCATTATTGTGAAATCAGTTACTGATATTGCTAGGTAAATAACTAAAAGGCTGTAAATTTAACTGTAAATTTGGTCCCCCAAGTTGGGTAATTCCACCTCACCAAAGTGCTCGCCCAGTCCCAAATATATTTAAAATAACTGCAGGAAAGTGAGTTTCTGTTACCTAATTTTTAACTCATTTATGAGTTGCATGTCATTGTGTCCTGTAGTGTAACTGCAGTTAAATGTTACAACTGAAAACTGCAGGTCTAGTTTTTCCTTCTTAACTATTCAAATGCCAGTAACTTGAGGTTATTTTTGATTCTTCAGTATGATGGATGAAACTTAAAATGAATGCACAGTTAGCAATGATGCATCAGAAAGTGCAAGAGTTCACATTTATTTTACCATAGATTATTCGTAATAATTCAAATTATGCAAGTTTTAGTAGTGTAAGACATCTCCACAGCACATGCCAAACCCTTCCTTCTTTTTCTGCAAAAATGGAGTTTGTTTTTCCAGAAAGGAATACAAGATCTAAAGGAAAGGATGCACACAAATTGGCAAGTGGATGGGTGGGTTAAGATATTCCCCAAACAGGCAGAGCTACCAAGGTGTGTTAGTATATTAAGAAAATATTTTTAGTTACTTCTGACTGACAACTCTGCAACTATGAACTTGTTAACTCATGTACCCAGGGGAATCAAAGTAATTTGTTCTATTTCCTCAATAACAGTGTAAAGAAAAAGTGTGTTCTGCTGTTTCCATTGTCTTATTGAAAGTGAATCCCTCCCAGCCTTATAATCAAGATCTCGTGGTTTCCTGTTTTGCTCTAACTCAGAAACAGAGTAGTGTTGTGCATTACATAAGCTGTAATAATTTACTATACTCACTGTATAATTGATGCTGCTCTCCTGCCTTCAGTGGAGTTGTGGCCCCTAAGTGGCTGAAACCTGAATATTGACAAAGTAAGGGATATCCATTCTGTAAACCACAATCAGGGCACTTACAAACTTGTGAGGAGATCCTGTTAAGGGTCAAAGTGTGTGATTATGTTAGAATTTTGCATTGTGTTTTCCAGAATATCTTAGAAGACTTTCAGGTTATTCCATACTTTTGCACTGGTGTCTTTCACAAGCTGTCATTGCACTTTTTTAAGACCTCATCATTGATGTTTGAATGTTTGACCTTTCTTCACAAATGCTTATGTGCTGACATTTAAAAAAATAAGCACACCCAGGACAAACAGACCAAATACAGTTAAACAGCAAATCACTCAGGAACTTAAAGCTGATTATCACACTTTCCTTATCGCACTAGGTAGCTGGAACAGGAGCAATCAGAGTGTCCCAATTACATGGGTATATGACTCACAATTACGCTTCTGGATACTGCTGTTTACTGTCAGGTGTAGCCAAAACAGCTTCCAGACGTCACATCTGAATCAGATGTCATCTCATCAACTGCTTAACTTTCAACTCTTAAAAGCAGGGTTTTCTTCCTCAAACCACCCCTGTTTTCTTTTTCCATTTCTCTCTGAATATGAGTCCAGCATCTCCCTTATTTTGGTAAGGTAGTATTTCACTTTTGTTTTATTTGGCCCTTTGGGGACAAAAGAAAATAAAGATAATTGTAGCTAATAGGAAAAATTATTAAATTCTCCCAAATCCAGTTCTTGATTCACACTTGTGTTAATATTATTTCCTCACACTCAGAAGGCAATCTAATCTTTAAATTGCTTGTTAAGAAATATCCTTCACCGGTAAATATCTAATGGGAGATGAGGAGGAGATTGCCTGAAATTATTTGCATCTGTGTCTCCATCTTATTTGTGAAGTGATGAAGCCACCAGGGCCTCCCTTTTTAGTATGTCATGACTATATAAAATATAACCTCTTTTTAGTTCTTTCTAATGCAGACTTTGGTTTTAATCAAGCAAAAATGAATTTTTAATTTGGGCCCCAACTTTTTTTTTTTTAGCACATTCAACAGATTTTACAATGGAGACATTAGCACAAGGTAGTGAGGAGCATGATTTCTGTCAAAGAGATTTATCTGGTCTTTATTCACTTGTCTTTTAGTTGGAGCATCTTTCTTAGAGTAAAAACAAATGGAATAAAACTCTTTTACACAAAGCAAGCAACCGTTCCAGATAAGAACAGACAGAAAGCACTTTTATCAGCAGCAAATTCAGGTTCTTAGACAGATGTGGTAATATCCAATAATGTTTCAAAGTGCACCTGGCAGTTGCAGGGAGGGCAAGATTTTCCTCAGAGACGTATTTGGCACAGTACAGGGCCAGACACATTACATTGCTCTGGAAACTTAGGGAAGGGTCTAAACACTTACTTGCGGAGTCTAAGATTTTGAAAGCTGATACAGAGCAGCATGCACTGAGAAGCTTCTCTGTTTGCAGTGGCTAGTTTAAAGAAGGACCCACCTCTCCTCTCCCGATTTCCTTTTCTCCCTGAAGTGTTCACATCCACTCCACAGATCCAGTGGAGATTTATATTAAGCTCTCAGAGTTGCCACAGCTTTGTTTAGAATATGCTTTTTTGATAGATCTTCACACTTTATCACTCTTCTCCTTTTTCAGAGATTTATTTTAGAAAACCTTTTCCACTGTTAAATGTTCATATTCTTTGTGTGATCTTCCATTTCTTTGTTTTGTTAGTTTTTAATTTTGTATATTAGTTTAAAAACTGATATATCCCAGGGTATATATGTGTATATCATGGATCTGTTTGCAAGACAGACTATAATGTGTTGCTCTAAATGGAAATTTCTTACATAAACATGTATACCTTATTGTATGGTATACAATATGGTATATATATATTATAATCTTATTGCATGGTTTCCTGATCTGAGTTTTTCTCCTCAGCTGACAAGAGATATAAGCCTCCATAATTTGTAATAACTTCACCCAGTGCTTTTTATCCATAATATATTAGATTTTAAAGGTATCTGTGTGATATTGGTAACATACCTTAAAAAAGTAAGTAGTGAAAGCAGTGTGTATTAACCTCTTCGCTTTTTTTCTAGATGGTATCATGGAGCAATCAGTCGGACAGATGCAGAAAACCTGTTACGTTTATGTAAGGAGTGTAGCTACCTTGTAAGAAATAGTCAAACAAGCAAGCATGACTATTCTCTTTCATTGAAGTAAGTACTTTTCAATAAAACACAGTAAATGTATTTATAAGCCCTAACTTCTCTGGTGCCATACGTGAAAATTATCCCATTTTGTGGCTGCACTCTTTTAGCTCCAAATGACTCCAGTGTTTGGGACTGCATGATGTATAGTTACAGTCACTGAATTACTACCTTCCTGTCTGGGGATGTTAAGAGATTTTTAGTCTTCATTTGGTGTCCACTTAACTAAATAAACTTGGATTAATTTTTTTTCTGGTTCTAACTTGAAATGCTCCTGCTGCTTCTGCTTTAGGCTGAATTCCGAACTGTATTGTTTGGGGATTTTATTCTTTTTGTTTTGTGTGCTTTACTGGAGTAAAGCTGTACAGCATTACAAAGTTCTTCAAAGTAAAAAAGCCCAGGATTGAGGATGGAAGATCTACAGAATAGGGAATGCGCAGTTTTCCAGTCTTAGTGCTGCTCTGAATTTGTCTTACCTAGCTTAGGCTGAGCAGGGTACATTACAGGTGTTCAGCATACCATAAAATGGATTCTTAGAACAGATGGGGTTGGAAGGGCAGATCAAAGATAATGTAGCCCAACTCTCCCAGCCATGACAGGATAATAAGTTCACTTCATTTTCTAGCTGAAGAAGATTGTCAAGGTTTTCTGCGCAGGAGAAAAAGAAGCCCCTTGACCTTGGTGTAGGCTGGTCCAAAGAGAAACATTTCCTTTCCTTCCTTCATGCAGGATAGGGTCTGATGTGGAACCTAACCTTCCAAGTAGGTCTGGGGTACAGGCTGACTTGCCCTTTTCACTAGCATTACTTCTGCCAGTTTGGCTTTTATTCTGTTTCTTCACAGGTCTGTTCTGAAAATAAATTTTACTGCTGGGATGATCATGATACCTGGTTGTAACAAACAGTTTCATAAATAGCACCAAAGATGATCCCTCTTTTTATAGGTTTAAAGTTCGATTCTAGGACTTGAGAAGAAAAATATTTTGTAGGAGTATAATTTAAATCATTATTCCTCTGCTATTATTTTTGGGATCTCTCTGTAATGCAGAGATTTGCTTTGAGCTGGAACACATCTGCTTTAGAATTGTGGTTCAGTTCCTGTCACCCCTTTTTAAATTTGATCTGTGTATTTTCCAATATATATGTCCCCTAGATATTTTCAAACACTGAGACATTAATGGCACAAGCTTTGGAATAAATTTTCCCTCAGGCTTAAATTTTTCCTTAAATTAAAAGTCTTGGAATATGACCTTTTTTTAAAAGTATTTTGCTTAATTCTTGCATCAGCCCAGTAATTCCTGTTATTCAGCTAGAGCACAACTTCCAGAGAAAAAGGTGACAGTTAAAATTATATTTTGCTGTTTTGGACAGCTGAGTTCATGCTTTTAGTATCCTTTAGTAGTTTCTTTGCACAGAAGTATGATGCTCCCTTTGTCGGTTAGATGTGTCTCTGCTTCTCAAGGACCTTTACTACCATGTGTGAGTCAGCTTTTTTTGTTGTTGTTGTTAAATGTTTCATTTCTGCTTCAGGGAAAAAGTAAGAATCACACCCTGATTTTGTACTGAGATTAAGTAACAGTGATTTAAAATCTGTTCTTCTGTTTCATGTGACAGGCTTTTTCTAGAAACAAAACAGAAAGCAGAAACCAAACCCAAACCACTTCGCTCTACTTTTTTTCTTTTCTCTAGTAACAAAAGATTGTTTCCCAAAACACAGCATTGAGAATTTGCCCAAATATTACCTGTATTTGAAAAGTGAAAAAATGGTAGAACTTGCTCATTTTCATTTAATATATCTGAATATTGTATAATAGAGACATCTCTGAAGACCATTTCTTCCAATAGCAGGAAACCTTTCTGTGTTCTGTGGACATTGAGAGGGCCAGACAGGCTTAACTGGCATGGGGAATTTGTATGAGATGTTTGTATGATTCAGATTCCAAAAATTATCATTCCAAATAAAACAAAATGAGCATAAAAATACCTTTATTGCTAAATTAAAATGCATCTGTGTATAAAACAGTCATTGAGGTAGTTTAAGTTGCTCATGTCAGTGTCTGTCACTTTGAGATGGTGTAGTTTACACAGTGAAATTTAATTGCATGAGGATTAGCTACCTCTGGGGGCATCAGAGAAGGTCTTATTGAAGTATGCATTTATGTTGCTCATCGCATTTAGAAACAAGGAATTGGTATTGTTGGTGACAAGTGTTCCAAGCTAAAAGCATCTTTCGATGGATTTGAATCCAAAGAGTTAAGGCTCTTTTTCAGCATTTTTAAAATTCTGCACAGAAAGAAAGTGGTCTACGTTCCCAGAGCAAAATAATCCCAAAGGCATGAGGGGCAGCTGTACATTCTCTTGAATCTTCTTTGTCAGCCCTGGATCGTTCCCTGTGTTTTCTCTTCTCTATATTCCTTCAGGGTTGTAGATGTCTGGCTTGCTCATAACCACCCGCTCTTTCCTTAAACACAATTATAATTGCTGAAGGCTGGGTAAAAAATTAGAGGCCCATACTCCTGGTATCTGTGCTATAACCAGAAAATCCTGGCTGCAGTTGAAATGCCTTGTTTCAGATTCCTTGTCTGAGACCTATTCTTTATGAACAAACAAACTGGTGAAAAAGGAAGAAGTAGATGTCCAATTGAAAGAGGGAGAGCCATTTCTTACTTATAAATGTTTTAGGTGCTCAGCAATTACTTCAGTGAACATCAGGCTCACAGGAGTACCTTCCTGATGTAGCAATAGAACAGGATCTCAGCATGGGGTTATTGTATTTCAGTCTTGCTTAGTGAAGGCCAGATGCCAGCTGGGCTCTACTAGCTAATCCTTTCAGTCAGGATTTCCCCCTCCCAAGGCTCTTGCAGCAATGTGCGCTGTGCCCGCCCCACTTCATTTCCTGATTCCCATTTCAATTTTGGGAAATGTGACTATTCTTAATTTTAGATAAGGATTATCTCACAAGTTAACTAAGTGTGCAGTCTGTGAGCAAAAACAGTAACAGGCATTGCTTTCTGTTCTATCAGATAGTTGCTGCACAATCACAGTCATTGGAAGTACAGAGCTTCCATTTCAGGGAATTCAGGGAGGGCGGTGCCTTTTGACATCCTGATCCTGTGGACTCATAAACAGGCATGTGGTTTCCCTGAATAGCAAAGGAAACTGCAAGCTATGTTGTTTTTTTTTTCATTACAGTCTGTAGAAGTGGTCCTGGTTTCCAAATTTTGGGTAGTTCTGGGCTCTGGATAAATGCTGGACTTGCACCTTTCTGTTCATTTTTTTTTTCTTGGAAGTAAATTTAAATACTGTAAAAATTACAAGTTTCTTCCTGTCAGTATAAGTTACAAAGAGGTCATGGGATTTTTGATGTGTCTCTGAATTAGCAATTGAATAAAAATATTTAAAAGTGTATTTAGTCTGTTGTTAGCCTAAACCATAATGATAGGATCCTGGCTGTTAGCAGAAAGCATGGATTCTGTCACTTCTATGGAAAATCCAACAAGCTGAAGATTCTCACTACCTTCAAGGCAGCAGATGGGTTATAGAGAATGGAACCTAGGCTCAGTAGTGATCTTCACACATTGGGTGCAAATGAGCACTTCTACACCTTGTTTGTAGGGGAAGAGATGTTGTTTATTTTATCATGGCGACAGTGTCCATCAGGTGTAGAATGACAGTGTTGTGTATAATGTTGTGTTATGCTTGTTATTCTCCAGTGTTGTGCTTGCAAAAGCAAGGCTGAAACAGGAAAACTGTTCATAGGCCAGCCTCCTAATGTCTCCAGTAAATTTTTCAATTTTATTTTCCTTTTTTTTTGTCTGGGCTTAAGTAGTGAGTCTTTATTTTTCAGAGAAGGTTTTGTTTTATTTTCTTATTGCTGTACATTGACATGAAACATTACAGGCTTTGTTCAAAGTAACAAAACATGTAATACAAATTAAAATTATGAAATGGAAAATAATTTCAGAATGAAAAATAGCACAACATATTTCCTACATTGATAGATTTTTTTTTCTGATGCTTTTGCAAAGGTGTTGTTTTCTTCTTTGTGCAAGTGATGCTTCATCAAAATGAATGCGGAAAATCTGTTCTGACAAAACAGAGCCTTCTTCAGCAAAAATAGGGTTCAGAAGACTTGGCCAAACTTTCTCATTCTGAACACTTAATCATGTTTCAAAGTCATTAATATTTCCTGGAAAAAATACTAGGTTTAATATCTAATTAATATTTATTAAACCTGCTTTTATCACACTCCATGCAGAAGATCAAAAAAGCATGTTCTGATTAACTGCCCAATTTCTTTCCCATCCTCACTGCGTTTTGAAAACTGAGAGAAAATATGTGGGGAGGTTGCCGTTCAAAGTCTCTTGTTGTTATGGTTGTGTTGCCAAACATTTTAAACAAGGTGTGACTGACTATTAGTCATGTATCAAGTTTGTGTCTGTGTAAACATCTGTGCTTGAGAGTTCCAAAGAAATTTGGTGCAGGGATCAGAGATTAGCAATTGTCTTCTGTATTTGAAACACATGGAATGGTTGCAAAAAGGAAAGAAATGATAGAATATTGTCTCTAGGAGGATAGAATATTGCCTCTAGTATTGTTTCTCACTGTTTTGTCACTGTTTTCCCTCAACTGAATGAAAATGTGGTTAGGAGTTATTGCAGCATTTGAAAAACCACAATGACATTCAGAATTCACACAGTAACAATATCATGTATCTTAGTTCAGGTCCCAGCACCTTCTCTTGCAAATGTGTATGTTTTGTCTCTTCAAAGCACTGGCTCTCATCAGCATTCACATATGTGAACTTGGGATCGGTATTTAGGTTTTTTTCATTGAAAACCTTGGGCCTGGCAGGTTCTTATAGTTATTGCTGAGCTTAAAAATAGCTGTTTCAAAACCAGGACTACTCAGGCAGTTGTTCAGTGGTTCAAAGACTAAGCAGAAACTTACTTACAATTACTTCATGTGAAGCTTTTTTCCCAATCATTACCTGAAATTTCAAAAATCTCTTTGCATACTAAAATCAGGGCTTAGATTGAAAGCATTTGGAGGAGAGAAAGAGGGCATGTCTTCTAGGTGCCTTTCTGACATAGTCCCTGTAATTCTAATCACTGGTCCAGCAGCACTGGTGCTGATAATCAAGTGCAGATGTATTTTGCCCTTACTTGTTAAAAAAGGCACTGATTCTCTGAGGCCAGGCATATCAGAAGTGGGGAAGCTGTGAGACAGATTTTAAGGACAAATAGAGAAGGTGAGACAGCACAGAAAGATTCTTTAGTGTGGATATTAAGAGTTCCACAGAATAGTTTACAGTTGAAAGTGTTTAATTCAAGGGCATGATTTCAAGGTGCTACGTTGACTTTCTTCCAGCCTAATTTGTTCTTAATTATAGAAGATGAGAATTGTCTGTTTTGATAAGTCTACTTCCAACCAGTGACAGTTCATATGAAACCGGGAGGGCAGAGATAGCACATTAACAGTGCCATTTTTGGAAACTAAAAGAGAGCAGAAAGGGAGTGAAGGAGCAAAATACTTGAAAACATAATCTTTGCTTTTATCCACCAGTAACCCTGAAGTAATGCTCAGTTGAAAGAGTTCTGGGCATCCAGAAAAGCAGCCAGGGTAGAAATCAGGTCTGCTACTAGCAATGTGGTATTGGTGCAAACCCTAGCAGTAAGCAAAACCAGTCACTGACTGAATGTTCCTGCATCTCAGTTCTACTCCTTTATGAACAGAAAATTTGTGTTAGACACTGCAAAGCTTTGAAGTCAGTTTCATGTACCTTCCGGTTGCCTAGAGAGATCTAGTTGTGAATGGACTTCTAAGTTGTGAATCTCCATGACTAGTCCAATCCCCTGCTCCGAGCAGTGCATGCTTATCAGATTGCTGAATGCTTTGGAAAATTTGTGAGGATGAAATCCTTCTGACCTGTGTTATCCTGGTTCCTTGGCTCTGGGACTCATATGAGGAAGAAGTCTCTGTGTCTTGTGGGAACTCCCTTGCAGCTTGTGCTTGTTGATTGAGAAATTTCTATTTTCTCTGTAACTCTCATATTTAGGCAGTGGGTGATTGCAGCCTGACACCCTCCATCGCACCTTCTCTTCTCCTGGAGACTAAACCAGCACAGTTCCCTCAAGCCTGTCCTTGTATGTCAGGTATTCCCATCCCCAGACCACGTTTAGTGGTCCTGCTCTGGTTATGCTCCAGTATTGACACCTCTTTCATTATTGGACACTCCTCTAACCAGTTATGGATGCAGCCTCATGACTGCTCAGTTGAAGTAGTCAGTGTCTTCCAGCAGCTGGCTGCACTTCGCTATGGAACTCAGGGTTGCTGTAGGCCTTCATGGGCAGACCATTGAATCATTCTCCTTCCCACCATGTGTCCTCCCTACCATAGTTCCTTTTCTGGCCTGTTGTGCCCCAGCTTGCACTTCTGCTTGGGGTTGTTCCATCCCAAGGGCAGGAGCTATAGATTTGCCTTGTCTATGTTCCATTAGCCTGCTATTCATAACTTTTAGCTCCCATTGTTTTTCCCTCGCCCTCACAAACATTGTGGCCTTCCAGAAGGCTCACCTGTTAAGATATATAGCAGAGACTCTTTTTGTGAAAGCTCATTGACTATGTGCTACACAAACCTGAATATATACATAGGTCCTTCTTGGGGAAGTAGCAGCTGTCTCTCATGAATATGTGGCTTATAGTAATTTGTTCGTACTATGTGCATTGTCTTCCTCTTCAGAAAAGGCTTTTGCCTTTTCTTTTTCTGCACTGAAGTGCACTTACAAGATTGTTCTCCAGTCCTTGCCATACTTCTGAAATTAGCATGCGCCTGTGATTCTATTAATATATCTGCACACTTTTACATCATTTTGTAGCAAAGCAGATTCATAATGAACTGAAGAAAGAGAGCAATGCATCTGTCCTCCTAAGAAGTATTTGAAGATGTCACTCTTATTTAAGGGAAATTATTTAGACATCACTTATGACTTGAAAGATGTGTTTTCCCACTTAGAAATTGATATTTAAAGCAAGATTTTAAGCATGTAGAGTTAAAGTTACATTTCCTGCAGTGGTTTCTGAACACCAGAAAGGTTCTCTTCATCATAGAATTGTTAAGTACATCTGAAAGATATGAGCTTGGTTATGATACAGGCACTTATGAAGGGAATGCTGCACCTGCAAACTAGAATATAGCAGATTTTAGAGAAGCTGGTTTTAACATAATTTGTTTTCCTGCTGAGGCTTTCTGTGTCATCTTGAATCAGGTTTCTTTGCTGACATAGACCAACTCCAGTTTTAACATTACTGTCTCTGCTCCTGGACACAACTAGAAGAAACTGTGGCTTGGAGCCAGAAGGTTAGGGATTGGGACATCAAATAAGCTGTAAAAACGTTCTAAGCCTCGTTTAACATCTTGATGTGTAGGAGCTGTTCTTTGCACTTCTGTTGCCCTGGCTGAACTCTACACTCTTAAAAGGAGCCTATATGGTATGTTAAGACAGCAGACACTGAAGGTTCACTCTGGGAAGAGCTGAGGACAGCCCCTCTGGTGCTGTATGGTGGTGTGGGTGCTACCCATCAAAGTGGAATTATGTTGGATGGGTTGCTTTGCCGAGAGCAAGCAGGGTAGTTCATAAGTCCCATGACACACTTCTCCTGTCTGCATAATCATGAGCTTTCCCTCAAAGAGAGTATCTGCAGAAAGACCACAGGACAGCAGCCCTTGCTCAGTATAGTGCTCAGTCTAGTGCAGTATTATGCTATAAACCTTGTGAACATGCTCACCTGGAGTAGTTAGCCCACCTGAAGACAACAGATTACCCACAGAGTTGTGTTGTGGACAGTTACTGCCAGGGTGGAATGGGTAATGTCTGCCCTGAGGCATGCACAGTCTAGGACAGGACAGGTATTGTCTTGTCTGGCTGAGCAAGGTTCATGGCCTGTTTGTGCCTATGAAGGGACCCTCAGGCCTCTGAATGGCCAACACCACAGATACTTGGGTCCAGAAGTAATGACTGGCTGTAGTGAAAATAACTGTTGATAGGAAAATACTGAAGGGGCTGGAGAGAGGGGCCATGGGGAGGAAATGGATTGTCTTCTGGCACAGCTCTGGATCACCTTCCGTGTAAGACACCCTTGCATGTGGATCAAGGCAGCAGATGTGCTGAAAACAAAATACTACCTTAGGGTGCCTTTGTGATGAGCTGTCCATGGGGATTTTCAACTAGCAGTTGGAAACTGTTAAGTCTGGCCACTGTCTTGGCCTGCCACCCAGCAGCTACTGGCATTTTGTTCTCCTACTTTCCCCTCCATAAGAAGAGCCTGTTGTGGTGCTGTGCCCCTCTTCTCTATGCACAAGCATGAACTTACCCTTTGCTTTCCTTGCAGGAGCAGTCAAGGTTTTATGCATATGAAGCTGACGAAAACCAAAGAGAAATACATCCTGGGTCAGAACAGCCCTCCCTTCGACAGTGTTCCTGAGGTCATCCACTACTACACTACAAAAAAGCTGCCTATCAAAGGAGCAGAACATTTGTCCTTGCTCTACCCTGTGGCTGTACGGACTCTGTAATAACCTAGCCTCACCCCTGCCTGTGGATGGGAGGTGAAAAATAAGCTGGGTTGCACAGAATTCATTGCCAGAATTCAGAGCTTGAGTCTATGATGGAGAGAGGGCAGCCTTTAGTCTTGTGAATGTGGGCTCTCTGCAGAGTTTTCTGTGGGACTGTGTGTGTGATAGACTTGTACTGCAGCATGCCTCTAGAACTGTATTGCTGCATAAGAGAAAGAACACTTACTTTAACGCAGGGAGAACAGATAACCTTCCCAGACCTATGTCAATGAAAGTGCTTCCCAACGAAAGTTCTTCCTTCATGTTTTGAGAAGAATCATCAAGTTCTTCTCAGCAGTAAAACCACAACCATTTTTATTCTCTTGCTACCCTGAGAAACTTCTCCATGAGAAAGAGTAACCTTACTCTGAGGGACCCTAGGGTGTTCTTGATGGACCTGAGAAAGAGCTGCTTAGCAGGCAAGTCTCTGGCTCTGGTCACATAGCTTGATGGGTTTGGGAATTTTTTAATGCAGTTTCTTGGGGTAGTCAAATATTGAACTTCTATTAGACACACAATCTTAAAATAATTTTGTGAGAGCAGATCATGGTCAATTACTTATGAATAGGGGATGTAATGAAACAGTAGTTTGTTATATATTTTTATCCTTTTTGGTACAATAATCTCTTAATGTTTACTGTCTTCATTTGCAAGTTTCATTTGTAGGTACAGGCAGCTAATTCTGTTTGGGGCAGTTACACCATAATGTTTTAAGTAGTTAGGATAAGTAATTTTGATATGTGGGTTAGTATTTATGCATGAGGGTGGTCAAAGGCTTTTATAAAGCTTTAGTAGGCAAAATCTTCACTTGCTCATTCATCTGGATCAAACAGCTGTCCTACTGATGTGGCAGGCTAACATGTATCGCACTGCCTTTCCACAAGATGGCTTTTTCAGCTGTGAGAACTGCAGTATGTAGCAGAGCAGAATTTGTTTTTCTGGTCTACCAAGACATTCTTAAGGCACAGCCCTGCTGGCACATACCTTCTGGCCAGTGCTCTTTTTCACCATGAGCAGAAGCCTGCCTTCTGCTGTATTTCAGTCACTGTCAGCCAGAAGCACTGTGGAAGCTACTCTGTAACAAATTCCTGCCAACTCAGTGCCATCCATGTGGGACATACTTTCTACATGCTATGTGTGCTCATTCAGTGAGAGAAGTGAAAAATTATAATTGTACACAAGCTGGAACTGGGGAATCTATAGCCTTATAGTCCTCATGTTGTGCCATCTCCCACATACATCTAGAATGTTGTGCATTAACCCATCAGCTGATATAGTAGCAAACTGGTTATATGCAGGTTATGTATTTTACAGACAGCAATAGGACTGTGAAATTGTGTGCTATTTAATTCAGCTTTCTTAGCTACTACTATTTTTTTATGTATGCTTAGAAAGAAGTGCAAATCTGAAAATTGTAATGGATAACCACTTTCTGCCTGTAAAAGTAGTGCTTCATGGTATTGTCTAATCTGGTAAGAACCTCAAGGATGACCCATATACTGTCACTGGTGCTAAATATTCTGTTTCCTTTTAAGCCTGCCTTATCCTTTATATGGCATCCAATGCAGAATTTAACAGAAGTTGATCCTGTGGATGTGAAGAGCCCAGTGTCACTCTGTGCAGCAATGGTAATGGGTCAAACTGCCTGTCTCACCCAGAATCAGAAGCTGAAATAGGTTTTCCAGTTTTCTGAGGAGGATGGCACAATGGCGGACAAAGAGACAACATTCCTCTCCAAGTGAAAACAAACATCCCCTTTTCATGTACTCACCTACCTGCTTTTTTTATTTCCCTAAAGTCACCCAACTGACAAGAGCATACAGGCACTTTTAAGTTAGTATATTCTCTGACCAGAGCAGGAGTTTATGAAGGTGGCATAGTTCACACAGATTAGGAATCAGGTGACATCTGCTCTGTCTGAATCATGGCCTTTGTGGGCTCAAACAACACTGCCATGCCCTTTGGGACAGAAATATGTCATATTTCTTCTTTACATGTTGAATTTGGCATGATTGCTGTTCCATGGTCTGGTTTTTTTATTGGTTGTTTTTTTTTTTTTTTTTCTTTAAAGGGAAAAAAAGTATGCCTCTACTTTGTCTAACAGCAATTATCAGTATAAACCAATAGCATAATTAACCAAGGCCTTGTCTGGCTTCCTTAAGCACTTTGTCTTTAATTCATGGGGATAACTATTGTACCAGACCTTTCTTGTCATGGGTCTGATCAAAAGTCAGATGAAGCCAGCAAGTGCCATTTTATTGCTGTCTGCAAATTTTGGGTTGGGATCCATTGCTTCATATAAATCATGTGAATATGCATCATACAAATGAGTATACTGCTTATTACAGCTTCAAGGATCAGATCAAGGTTCTTGGTTCAGCAAGAGGAAATCATCTCAGAACGTATTGGTTGTCCATGGGAAGGTTTTTTATTATTTTTCTAAAAGACTTTTAGAAAGTACTCAGTAATTGCAGAATAAATAAAACCAGGATTTTGTTTGCACTGTAATGTTGTCTTTGTTTATTTAAGTGATTGTATGATATTTTTCCAGTGAAGGAATATTCTTCCCAGATTTTTTTAATGTACAGTGAAAATGCAGTGTGTTAACAGTGTGTAGTATTGCGTATAGGTGGAAGATCTTGTAGTGATCATGCCTATATAGCACATTAAAAGTTTATTTTAAAAAAAATACAAACCTCTCCCTTTTCTTCCTCTGACTGGCCTTTGTGTATTCAGATTTCCACGAATAACTAATAATTGAAGTGGTCTTTTAGAACAACTTTATGTGTTTATGTGTCTTAACTGTGTTGTGAAAGTAATCATTAGGTTGTAATTTGGAGTCTAGAAAATCATATGTCTCAGTTCTACCCTGACTAATTCTCTTGATAATGTGCACCTTTACAAGGGCTGACATAGGTGCATGTGTGAATGATACTGCTGATGGTGTCCAAGGAATCCAGTTATTGCTGCTAACAGCAAAACACTGGTGGGTCACTTTTTTTCAGTCTTTGTAAGAGGTGCTAATTAGGTTTCTATTTTGGTGAGTAATTCACGGCGTGGTGAAAGCTGAATTAGGTGCAAAGGTACAATACAGGCATTTTCAGCTTCTCAAAGAACACAGCCTGAATCTATACTCTGAGGAAAATAGTTGCTGCTTGGAGGATGACACTTTTGTGCTTCTCTTCAGCATCCCAGTGGGTTTTGCACTTTATCTTGATGTCATGGCTCAAGCTGGCAACACAAACACCATGTGGCAACATTGGTGGAGTCCACAAATGGTATCTTTTATCCAGGCTCTGATTCCATTTCAACACTGCTACACTGCTAAGCTGTACTCTGGTGGACTCTGTCCCCTGCTGCTCTAAGTTATTCATGCCTTGGGCGGTACCTCAAATGGTGCCTGAGCAAAACAAGCAAGGTCTTAACAGAATTTTAAATAAACAAATTAAAGACCTCAGTGCAGACGCTACTCTACTATCTCCCTGTAGAGAGGGTAAAACAAAACAGATTTGGACAGAACTGGCTGTACTCCTGGTCTGCACAAGGGGTGAAGGAAATAAAAAGGAGATTCAACTAGGTTTCGTACGTTTTTTTCTTTTTTAATGATCTTCAATGATCCCACATAAAATACTACGTATTGCTTTCTTTTATTACTTATTTCTGGAGGCCTCAGTAAGAAAGTAAGAAGAAAGTAAGGAATGAAATCACAGCAGCTGAACGAAGTTGTTAATCTGAAATGATGCAAATAGAAATCCTACTGAAAAAAAAATGTTCAAGGGATGACCATGTACAATCCAATTTTCTGCAGCATGTGGTTTCCTCTCTTGAGCCTCGAGCTTCCTCTGCGAACCAGGTATGCACAATCTAGAGATAATGTGGTGACATCAGTGCTCTGCTCCAGGTATTTAGTTCAGTGATAAGATTACACCAAACATTACCTTTGCTTTCAGGGTCCCTGAACTGCATTTGTTGCTGCTGACATTTCCAAGCTTGGTGAAGCTAGTTGACAAGTTGATTATATGAAACCATTCCCCAGGTCTGCCTCCAAGAAACAATGGTTCTAACCACAGTAGAAATATCAACAAGATGGCTGGAAGTCTACTGAGTTGCATAAGCCATGGGGATGACTGAAACATGATGATTACATGAAATTAATATATAGGAAGAGTTACAGGATTGTTTATAGAGTAATGGCTAGATTGTGTCGGGTAGTATGGGTTGGGCCTGGCTGAAATTCAGCTATGAAAGAATAAAGAGTAAGGTAACCATTTACAAGTAAACACCTTGTTAACGGCTGTGAAAGTTGTGAAAGTGTCATGGAGAAAGTGTGGAGGTACTTTCAGAAAGGGCAGACTTTGAATGGCAGTGAGGCAAGAGCCAAGTGTGAGATACTGAGAGAACCAGGCATTGTCTAGCAGTCTGTAATGGATATTGTCCAGGGTCTCTCTCTGGGTCAGAGACACAGAAGATACCTACAGGAGGTAACCCAGACAAAGAGATTATGAGGAGAGACTAAAGAAACTTGATGAGAATCCAGAGATTAGAGAATCAGAAGAGACCTCAAACAAGACCCTGGGCAGGAAAAGGGGAGAATTCAGGAATACCTTGGGGGAAATACAAGGGACCCTACATCCTTAGAGACTACACACAGTAAGGCTGGAACTGCCACACTGACCCTCCTGACTTCTCTCCCAGACTGTGTGGTCTACCCCGTAGGAGAAGTAATTAACATTAGGAACCACTACACTGATCAAATCAACTTCTCTTCTGGACTGACCTGTGGAACAGGAAGGTCACGTTTCTCATGGTTGAAGTCACACATATCCATGCCTAAAATGTTTTTGGATCTGACTTCATTTGGACTCTGCACTTTTATTTTAACTTTAATTGCAAAAACCATGCCTGAACTCTCTATTTCTTACTAACTAATTATTGCTCATTATTTTCAAATATAAAGTTATGTGATATAATTGTGTTAAGCTATAATAAATGGATTCCAGTCCGTAACTCTGCATCACCAGGATGGACCATGCTTTCAATGTGCGTATTACTGGTTCTGTGAAAATATGGGCCGTGTCTTTGATTTTTGTTTGTTCATAATCTCCTTTCAGCACAATTGTAGTAAACTTTCCTCTGAAATCATCTTATTTACCTCCAGTAATTAGATCCATAGAGAGGGCAGCCCTGTAAAATCTTTCTTGTTATCTCTCTGTTGTGTCTACACATTAAGACTATTTTATTTCCATATAAACAAATCTATATAGAATTATTTAGGTCATCGAGTCCAACATTTAATCTAACACTTTCAAATTCACCACTAAACCATGTCCTTAAATGCCACATCTTTTAAATATCTCCAAGGACAGTGACTGAACCTCTTCCCTGAGCAGCCTGGTCTGTGACTCTTAGCCCTTTCAGTAACAAATTATTTCCATATTAACGCAGTTGAAACCACCCCTGATGCAACTTGTACCGTTGGAAGAGGATGTTTCTTCTCATCCCTCATTTGGGGGGAGAAAAGGTGGACCCCCATCTCACTAAAGCCTCCTTCCCTGTAGCAGCAGGGTTGAAGTTTCCCTGAGTCTCCTTTTCCCAGGACTTAACACACCCAGTCCCATCAGCTGCTCTTCATAGGACTTGTGCTCCAGACCCTTCACCAGCAGCTCCATTCCTCTTCTCTGGACACACCCCAGCACCTCAATGTTCTTTTTGAAGTGAGGGGCCCAGAACTGCACACAGAACTCAAGGTGTCGCCTCACCAGTACCACAGTGGTACAATCCCTGCCCTGGTCCTGCTGGACACTCTATTGCTGATACAGGCCAGGATGCCATTGGTCTCTTGGCCACCTGGGCACACTGCTGCTCCATGTTCAGCCAGATGTCAACCACATCACTCCCAAGTCCCTTGCTGGGCAGCTTTCCAGACATTCTGTCCCCAGTCTATAGTGCTGAGTGGAGTTGTTATGACCGAAGGGCAGGACTGACACTTGGCCTTATTGAACCTCACACCTCTAGCCTCAGCCCGTCAGTCCAGCCTGTCCAGGTGCCTCTGCAAAGGCTTCCTGCCCTCCAGGCAGGTCAAAACTATCACCCAACTTGGTGTTGTCAGCAAAATGGCTGAGGGTATGCTCAGCTACCTCATCCAGATCAGTGAATTAGCTGTTAAACAAACCTGGCTCCAGTACTGAGCCCTGGAAAAAGCAGTTGTGACCGACCGCTGGCTGGATGTAGCTCCATTCACCACCACTCTCTGGACCTGGGCCATCCAGCCACTTTGGTATCCAATAAACAGTGCACCCATCCAAGTCATGAACAGCCAGTTTCTCTGGAAGAATGCTGGGGGAGATAATGTCAAAGGCTCTGTTGGAGTCAAGATAGACAGTATCCAAAGCTTTTCTCTCATCTATTAAGTGGGTCACTCCGTCATAGGTTAGGTTGGTCATGTAGCACCTGCCTTCCCTAAATCCTTGCTGGCCAGGTCTGATCCCTAATTGTCTTGTACATGCTGTGTGATGGCCCTCAGTGTGATCTGTTCCATGACCTTCCCCAGGCTGACAGGCCTGTAGTCCCCCAGCGCCATATAGATCATCCTTTCTTGTATTATAACTGGTCAACTTCCAGTCTCCTAGGACCTCCCTTGTTAGCTTGTGTATGTGTAAGTAGTGTAGCAGATTGTTAATTTTTACCCCTTGGATTATTAGGCCATCATTCTGTTCCCCATCTATGTCTTTCAGTTTACCAGAAGTATTGATAGAACATTTTGTATTTTACTGTGGTAGCCAAATTAAGTTCTAGTTGGGCTTTGGCCTGTTAAATTTTCTCTCCATATGAATTTGGAACTTCTTGGTAGTTTCATGAGTGGAGACCCATTTCTTCCAAAGGTCATAAACTCTTTTCTTAATTACAGCCAAAACTCTCTTGTTTGAAATGGTGTTCTTTCCCCACCCCTACCCCTACCTCCACTACATGTCCTTTGGCATTCAGGGACAGTACTTCTGCACCTTTAAGATTTTTTTTTTTTTTCAAAAACTGCTAGCCTGCCTAGATTCCTCTGTCCTTCAAGAATGCACAGAATCAGAGAATTCTTTAGGCTGAGAAAGACCTCTGGGCCATTGAGTCCACTCTTTGACTGATCACCATATTATCAAATACACCATTGCACCATGTCCTGTGTCCAGTCCTTTCATAAACACTTGCAAGGATGGTGACTTCATCACCTCCGTGGGCAGCCCATGCCAATGTTTAACAACACTTTCCACTGAGAAATCCCTCCTGATTTCCATCCTGAACCTCCCCAGTACAGTTTGAGGCTGTGTCACCCTGTAACTAATTGCCTAGGCATAGAGGTCAACCCCTAGCTAGCTACAGCTTTCTCTCGGAGTTTTAGAGCTGTAAGGTCACCCCTGAGACTCCTTTTCTCCAGACTAAACAACCCTAGGTCCCTCAGCCTCTCCTAAATAGGACTTATCCTCTAGATATTTTTCCAATTTCACTGCCCTTCTCTGGACTTACCCCAGCACCTCAATACCTTCTTTGAAGTGCCTTCCAAGAAACTCTGTCAACTAGGCCAAAGCCTTCCTGACAGAAGTACAAACTGGTAGTTCTAACCACATTCCCTAATTCTATTGTTTCATGATTACTACGGCCCAGACATCCTCCAGCCATTACCTGTGCCAGTTTTACTGCTATTAAGGCTGCTCTTCACCTCTGTTAAACAAATTAAACAGTCCCTTCCCTTACTTGTCTTTTGTGCTGTAACCATGTGACTCCCTGAATAATTCTGATTTCACAGTGCAGGGTATTGGCTGAGTGAAAGAGTTTGAGTTGCAGAGTCCAGTGTCTGCTCTGCCAATAACAGGAGCTCTTGTGAACAAAACTAAAGGTGAGAGCATGCCCCTTTTGCACTTGGAAGCTACTTTTAAGACTTTACTACTGTTTCCTACCTGTGCTACTACTAGGCTGCGACTGACTTGCTGACTGAGAATCATGCCAGAAAAAACTAACAGAGAGACAAACAAAAATAATTCTGCATCCTGCTGCTGTCATAGGTTTTGTTTCTATAGAGATCACGTGAAAAATGGAGCTTGACAGCAAGAAATACTATTCTGGGATGGCCAAAGCTGCTGAACTGCTCTGCTTTTTACATATTGAGCTGCTGAGTGCTTGCATGTACATCCTTCCTTCAGTTTTTACACCTTCCACATCTTCCAGCTGTGGCCACCCAGTGTTTGGAGAAGGAGGCTGGTTCATGGGCAAAACAAAATTTTAAAGAAATGTCATGCTAATCAAACACAGATCAATTATAGGGGAGACTATTACGATTTTTTTTTTCTTAACCTATGCTAAATCCTAACTTAATGTTCACCATATGATTTTTCTCCATACTGAATTTTCTTGCTCCTGAATCCTGGAATTCTGGTTATTTCAACAACAGCAACAATGAAAATGGAAGATGTGTTTGGCCTCCTTGTGCTCATTTTGCTTTTTATATTTGTCTCTTCAGATGCATTTCTTCTTTCCTTCTTTCATCTTAATCTCCCATTCCTCCTACTCTTGCCTACCTACTTGAAAAGCTGAAATCTGTCATATTTTAGTTTGATTGTAAAATTAAAAAAAAAATAAAATTGTAAAACTTAAAAATTTAAAAAAATTGTAAAATTAAAAAAAAAAAAAAAAAAAAAAGACTATTTTGATGCAAAATGAAATTTTGTAGGCACTCCCAGCATATTTGGTCTCGATGCAGCCAGTCAGACAGTGCAATCTCCAGGACTCTGAAGGGGCAGAAGGGGATTGGGCTGTGTGTTCCCTCTGCCCAGAACTGCCAATACTCTCCAAGTCTCGAATGCCAAGGCACCACTGGATTACAGGTAATGTTCTCCAGACTTGTGAGGACTGAACACACTCCAACTTGGCCTGAGGTGGGGCCCTGTTCAACATAGAGACAGAGCACGGGGAAGCTTCCTCCAGATGTGAATCCCTCCCACAGGCTGGCAGTGATCTGATCCTGTTTTCCTTAGGCTCACATCCCCCTCTCCTGTCCCCCACAGCCCTAAATCCTCATGTTCCCTGCTGCTGTCTCTCTATGAGACACAACTGTGGACTGTGTAGAGATGCGCTCCTTTGATAGGGAGTGCAGGAAGACGGAAGGGAGATTTCCTTCAACTCCTCTCTGGGTCTCTAGGACTGACGTACAGGGGGAAATCAACCCACACTCTTTTTTCCTGGGAACACAGCTCCCTCGTGAGGCAGACTTCAGCAGGGCCGTTTGAGGCTCCAAATTCAGCTAATTAATGGGATATAGCTGCAAAACCACCTACAACACCAAGGAAGCAGACGTAACCATCAACTCTCAGCACAGGTACAACTGGCATCTTGTAAGAGGTGAAGCTGGGGAAAGAAGCGCTAGATCCTGCTGTTTTCCAGGGAGCCCAGGTGCCCCACTGCTCACTAGCCCTGCTTTCCTCTAACTGCTAGTCCCAACTGTTTTCTCAACACCAAAAAACCTAGACTTGACCTCTTCACCATAATCTAGAGACTCTGATACTTTATTCCTTAGAAATCAAATCACTGAGTCCCATCCCTGTAAACCCTGCTGCCACCTAGCACACTTTTTTTTCCCAACTGTTGATGTCGTCGATGTATGATAAATGTTCAGGGGGATCATTCTGGTAACTGTGCAGCTCTGATTAGTCCATGACAAATGGTAGGACTGTGCTTCCAGCCTGGTGCAATTCATTCCAGGTGTACTGACACGCTGTCCCATGAAAACAAATATTTGCTTCTGCTGCCAAAGGAATTGAGAAAAAAACATTGATAATATCTGTTGTAGCATATCGCTTGTCTGTCCTTGATGACTCCAGCTGACACAGGGAATCCAGCGTATCAAGTACAGCAGCACTCAGCAGCAGCATGACATCTTCATTCAGGACACAATAGTCCCTGTTAATTTTCACCCTCCACCAGACATTTGCATGGGCCATATGAAATATTTAAAGGACACTGATCATTATTTGGGTCTCCAATGGGTGAATCAGCCTGCAGGTGGGAGACAGGGAATATCAGTGTCTGCAGTATCACTGTTGGTGCACTGTCATGGTGGCAATTTGCCTGCCATTCATTCACCCACAGTAAGGCCACAACTGAGAAATGTTCTGAGAGGCTGGACAAGCTAGTCAGCTGTTTAATCTTCTCCATATTAATGATGGCTACACTGAAAGTTCATTGGTATCCTTTTGGGCCCTTGAAGTACACTGTCCTCAGGTAGTCTATGCCAAGGATACATGAGACCTCCAGAATGTGGTGTTTTTGCCACCAACCCAACAATATCAATTAGTAGTATTAAATACCTCTCAGAAGGGTGATGAAGAACCTTAGAAATCCATGCAGTAAAACCATCAATATCAATCTCAGCAGAGAATAAGGTGTATTCTCTCATTCTCTCTGCAAGATAACTTCCCCAGCATAGTTAAGTGCACAACATTTGTATTAACATGCTCCAAAGCTCAACAAAATGAAGAGGTATTCAGTGCAACCACCCAATTTCAAAGACACAGAAACTTGCTAATTATTAACTGCTATAGCTATAGCATGCTCAATTCAGAACTCCCATTTTCTCAATCTACATGCTGGGTGCTTAAAAGGATTGTGGTGGGTTGACCTTGGCTGGATGCCAAGTGACCACAAACAACTCTATCACTCAATAGGACAGGGGAGAATATAAGATAAAAAAGATCGTGGGTCAAGATAAAGGCAGTTGAATGAAGAAAACCAAAGGCTGTGCATGGAAGCAAGGCAAAGAAAAAATATTTATTCTCTCATTTTCATTGTCATGTGGCGTCCTGGGAAGCAGGGCCTCAGTATGTGTAGTGATTACTTTGGAAGACAAATGCCTTAATAACAAATCCCTCACATGATCCTTAACTTCTATTTTTTTGCCAAGTAAAACGTCATATAGTATGAAATATCCCCTTTGATTAGTTTGAGCCAGCTGTCCTGGCTATGTGTTATCCCAAACTCTTGCCCACCTCCAGCCCTCCTACTGGCCATCAGATGGAGTATGAATAAACAGCCTTGATGCTGTGTGAGTGCTGTTCAGCATGACCAAAACACTGGTGTGCTATCAACACCATTGTAGCTGTAAATACAAAGAACAGCTCTATAACAGTTGCTTCCAGGAAAGTTGACTCCAGATCCACTCACCATGGTCATCTGTGAGTCCAGTGTCATGTATCTGCAATCAGAATCCCATCTCCCTCTACTTCACCCCTGCAACGTTAAGGAAAGCCATGTCCTCTGCTATTCCAGGCTGACACTCACAATGAACTTTCCCTTTCTCTATAGTAGAGGATGAGGTACTGAAACTTCCTTCCTTTGTTCCACACAGCTGACAATTGGCACTGCCAGCCACTCTCCACTGCCCTTTCGTCCCCAAGCCCAGGGACTAGGGCAGCAATCCATTAGGACCTGCCTGTGCCAGCAGAGAACATGCCAGATGTTTCTCTGCTTCCTAAAGGACCTAGAGTTGTCTTCATTGGAGGGCCTTCAAGGGCCTTCTGTCCCTAGGCCATTTTCTGAAAGATGCATGGAGTGCAGTAGGGATGGGATCTGATCCTCTAACCGACCATATCAGGTCAGTCCTTGTGATCTCCAGCAACTGTAGCAGTGAGAAGAATTGGGTCACAAGTTTTCTATCTGCTGCAGGGAAACAGTGTACCGCTGGCCAGGCTTTAGGCAGAGATGTGCCTTGGAGCAGCTGCCAGGTTGCAGAGTGAAGTGGCAGATTTTCTCTCCCCAGGCTCTGATGCGCTTTGCTGAGGTACAGCCAGCAGCTGTTTGTGAGCCTTCTGTGAGCTGGCTTACCTGCTTCAGTCAGGTCCTGACATCTCTTCTTTGATGAAGATGTTTCCACTCCGGCAGCCTACACCTGCCTCCTCCCTGTGCCAGGGAATACTCCGCAACCCTGGGCTCTCTCTGAGGAAGGAAGCACAGGCAGGCATAGGAGAGGGTGCTCAGCCAGGCAGTGCCCTGAAGCTCAGACCCCAGCCCTGCCTCTGTGCGCTCCTGTCTCCACTCTCTGTTCTCGTCTGGGGGCTTTGCCATCAGGCCTGTGAAGGCAGCATTTCCACAGGAACACAGAGAGCCCAACAAGCATCCCTCTTTGGCCTGGGCCATTGCCCAGCTGCTTTGGGATACTACAGAGCTGGCTGCGCCCAAAGCTGTGATTCACCTGGAATCCAGCCCTGGATGTGCTGAAAGTTCAGGGCCTGAATCCCAAGAGGAACCCTTGAGGTTCCAGTGCCAATGCTGACTACATCACCCACCTCACAGTTCCAATTCTCCTGAGAAGGAAATAGTGACAGCGCTTCCTGTGCCAGGAAGGAATATTTCCCAGTCCTGGAGTTGCTTTGTTGGACATTTCACCCTGTGGTCCTTGTTACCTAAAGCTACCCAATGCAATGGGGACAGGCTCTTTTAAGGATCCTTTGCAGAGTTAGAATGGGTCACAATGTTGTAATTACAATTAAAACTTTATTATTACATAAAATGAGTCAATTTCAGACTGAAAATCTTTTGGAAACTCTACAGTAGCATTCCAGATAGCTAAAAGCATAGCAAAAATACTTAGAACAGTTGTTTCAAGTTCAACAGTACATAAAGATGCAAAATTCTTTCAAAATTTTGTATTTTCAAGTCAATTATTGAGTATACAGGCATTTAGTTCCTGAGTCCTGCAGTGTAATCACATGTAGAAAGAAAAAAAACCCCTGTATTTGATTGGCTTTGAGCTGTGATTAATTTAAATGGAATTTGGTCACGTGGCTGACTACAATATTGAAGGGAGTGTCATTACATTAGAGAAGCTTTACGATGCTGTGAATTGATTTAAATAACATAAAATGAAGAATATGTTCCAAACTGAAGACTGCGATTTAGCTCAGATGGTGAAAGTTGCCTTTCTTTATGGAAAAGCAACTGTCTTCATTTTTATGTTCTGTTTTCAAGGAGAAATTTTGACAAAGCCATAGGTCCTTTCTTCTTTCATCAAAAATTTATTACTTGCAGTTGATTTTCTGCTAAAATATTTTTTGCAGTTTAAATTATTGTAAGCATCATGGGGCAAAAAATCAGTGAAAAATGATATTTGCAACAGTAAAAAAGTATTCAGCTTAAGATTTTCTATCAAAATAGATTAATCATTCATTAAAAAAGCCCTCTAATCATGAGTTTTTAAAATTGGGAAGGTAGTCTGAATAAAAAAATACACATCTGAAAGTGCTAGGTAGGGGAAATAGTTTAAGGAAGGATTGTTACAAGGTCTCTGGCAGAGACCTTTGTGAATTTACGATGGATCCAGCATAATATTAGCTTAAAAACCTAGACTCTAAAATTCACCTAGAAAACTAGACTCAAAGAATTGCTACAGTCATATGTGACATACAGAAGATGTGAAAAAGTAAGATTTAATTAAGAATAACTTCTTCAAAGCAGGTACTTCAATGGTGTAACAGAGAAATTCAGATGTTGTGAGAGCTTCACAGGATTTGGTGCTGGAAGGAAAATGTCAAAGATGGGATGTTATAGGAAAAGGTGCAAAAAAGCTTGAAAATGACAGCTGTAGTGTGTTTAAGTGTAATGGGTTAGAGTACTCAATAGAATTTTTTTTTTGTCAGATAAGGTTTAGGAGGAGAGTAAAGTAGGTTTAAGTTTTAAAGGGTATAAAGAAAACTTTATTAACAGAATTAAAAGAAAAATAAGAAGAAATTAGAATAAACTTTCACAACATGTCTTCTCTTCCTTTCAGTTTTTTTTTCTTATTGATAATATAAGGAGACAAATTTGGTATTTTTAGTTAGTTTACTATTCTTAAAATATTTTTACTGTAATTTATTTAGAGAGAGGAGTCTTTCTTGCTATGTTATGGAGTCCTTTTAATACGATATAGGGGTTTTTCATTGTTTTAATTTTTATGAATAGCAGTTGTTTAGAAATCTGTAATTATGAAGTCTCTTTTCCATTCCAGTAGTTTTTCTTATAATTACTACTATGGGTTATTTTAGTTTATTGAGGTATAATTTTAAGGATGATTTGTTTTAGTATAGAAATAAAAAGTTCTTTTACCTCTGGGAATAGAGATTTTCTTTTTTGATTTTTGGGGTAAGGTTTCTCATTTTTCTCATCATCTGTTAGTTTTAATTGGAGTTTCTGTTCACGGTTGTTGTTAGAACACTACATCTTTTAATATTTTTAATGAATTATAGGGATATTCCAGTGTATCATAGTCTAATTATTATGGCTTTATATATAGGGATATTCCAGTGTATCATAGTCTAATTATTATGGCTTTATATATAGGGATATTCTAGTGTATCATAGTCTAATTATTATGGCTTTATAAAATAATTCCAGTTTAAGATTAAGGCATCTTTTTACTTTTTTCTTATCTAGGATTTGACTCTTTTTTCACTGACCTTGGTGTCTTAATATTGTTTTCTTTATGTGTCTTTACCTCTCCTTTTTCTCTCACTTGAGAGAGGATTGATGTCTCTAAGTTTCATTTATGTTCTAAAAGAGTTAAGAATTTGCTTGGGCTTATGGATGGCTAATGTGATCTCTGTCGGGCGGTGGCCGGAGTTGTTTGTGGCAGAGATTTTTCAGCGAGGGGGCTAGGATTTCAGCGGCTAGTTCGGATCAGTAGCAACAACCGAGGGCCAGTGGCTTGCCCTCCCGCTCCTGGTGGTTCTGTGGTGAAATTCAGCGGCGCAAGAATTTCAGCAGACACGGCCGCGGTGGGGCGAGCCCGGCCCCGGCAGCGCTGCAGCAAGCGCAGGACCGGCCCGGCTCAGCCCGGCTCAGCCCGGTCCAGCCACGGATCGAGCCCGGCCAGCCACGGCTCGGCCCGGCTCGGCCCGGCTCAGCCCGCTCAGCCCCGGCTCAGCCCGGCCCGGCTCAGCCCCCGGCTCGGCAGGCTCAGCCCGGCTCAGCCTGGCTCAGCCCCGGCTCGGCCGGCTCAGCCCCGGCTCAGCCCGGCTCAGCCCCGGCTCAGCCCCGGCCCGGCTCAGCCCCGGGGCTCAGCCGGCTCGCCCCGGCTCGGCCCGGCCTCAGACCCGGCCAGCCGGTCTAGGCCCCGGCCGGCCCGGTACGGCCGGCTCAGCCCGGCTCAGCCGGCTCAGCCCGGCTCAGCCCCGGCTACAGCCGGCTCAGCCCCGGCTCAAGCCCCGGCTCGGCCCGGCTCGGCCCGGTCTCGGCCCGGCTCAAGCCCCGGCTCAGCCCCGGCTCGGCCGATGCTCAGCCCCGGCCTCGGCCCGGCTCAGACCCGGCTCGGCACGCGGCTCACGGCCCGGCTCGGCCCGGCTCAGCCCGGCTGGCGTCGCTCTAGCCCCGCTCAGCCCCGGCTCGGCCCGGCCTAGCCCGGCCGGGCCCGGCTCGGCCCGGCTCGGCCCGGCTCGGCCCAGCTTCGGGCCCCGGCAGGCGCGGCAGGCCCCCGCGCAAGCCCTGGAGTCTCTCTGGCCAGCCTTCAGGTACCGCTTCAGAAGGCCGGAAGAGAGCCCGTCCTTTTATTTCGTTTTCCAAAGGTTTTCCACAGGCGGTGTTAGCTCTTTTAACTGTTTAACAGCGTGTCAGTATTCACAACTAGTCAGCTGATTCGTTTTGTTGGGTCTGAAGGAAGCTACCAAGGTCTTCACCTCTCTAGTTTACGGCTTTTTTTCTTAACTAAAACCTAAACTATGTTAACCCATGACTGTAATGAGTATTTAAGAGGTTTGTTCATAAAAACGAGGGAATAAAAGAGTTAAGTAAGATATTGAGAGCTAAGGCAGCCTGATAAGCAGAACTAGCGGAAATCATAAGATATCTTGTTAAGTAACTTTGCTGGCTTGAGCACAACTTGTATACTCATTATATTAGCCAAATACGGAGTTTGAAGCATAACTTGTATACTCATTATATTCACTAAATCTGGAGTTGAAGCACAGCTTGTGTATGGGTCAAGGACTGAGCTGTGAGGAAGAAGAGCACCTTCCTCCCCACGACCACCAAAAGACAGATTACGACCCCATAGCAACACACCATGCAGACGCAGAGTATAACCAAAATGACGCAAAAAATGGAACTAAAAAGACTATAAGAATGTTGGGGTTCGGGTAAGAGGGTGCGAGCCGTGGCGAAGCAATGACTCCCCGGCCACCCAGCACTGTTTACTTGCTGTCGCTTGCCTCAATAAATATAAAATTGTTTAATTGGCATTGACTTTGGCCCTTTGTTGCCACAACTTATAACAACGACAACAGCTAAAATTTGCATTAAAGGAAAAGTCGTGCACAATAGTCAAGAGTTTTTCCTTGAGAGATTTTCCTCGTGGCAATATGGCCAGTAGTCTCTTTGGAAGGGTATTCCATCCAACCATTTCCATCTTGAGAATGGCAACTCTGGGCAAGTTTGGGTGATTAGCTCCTGATGAGTACATGCATTTAAATGTGAAAGAGCTCTGAATGACAACTGATGTAAAATAATAAGAGTGCCAAGGTGAGGTGCATGTGCTGCTACACTTTGGACAAATGCAATGTGATCTGTCATGCAGTTAACAGTAATGCAGGAGAAAAGCATGACAGTTCAGATAGCTTGAGTATGGTGTACATCAGACCACTGGAGCTAGTGCATTGTTCTACAGAACTAAAAATACCTTCTCCTGGATTGGATCCCTATTACATGCCTTGCAATTCTGGAAAACTCATAAAATCTGCATCCCAATAGACATGGGAACCCCTTGTCAAATTTGCATTATTGTAAATTCATCAAACCCCATTGCACTGCTGGAACTGCAGAGGCAGCTGAAGAGAAAGTAGCTGAAGAAGATAAATATGGCTTCTAGCCATCTAGTCCTTTAATGCCCTGTTGTGAGGGAGAGAAGGTGTGTGGATCTGCCTAATTACTGCATGCTTTTACAGGGAAAGCCCACTTCATCTAGGCTTTTCTGCAAGTGGCATGGCTACCCCTTAACTGTTTTGCCAGGAGTAAACAGCCCATGCATAATTATCCCTTCCAGAGGGGAATCACACTCTGAGTTCAGGGGATGCTGCTCCCACTTTGTTACCATTTTGTAGTAAAACCACCATTGACACCGAAGTGCATTCATGCTGCCATCAAGAGGGGGCAGCCTTTGTTAACTGCATCACTGCTCCTCACAGCACAACGCTGTGTCTGCCTTTTTAGGGTGTGTTTTCATGCCAAGTTCTTGTCACACGGCCTTCTTGCCTGTTTGCGAAGCTGTCGGATTTTGTCAAAGCCGTTCAGGATAGGTATCATATTCCGGACTGAGCTAGACCAGCATGGCCCATGTAAGCATCCCAGGTAGCTGTGATGGGGTTGGTGGCAGTTCAGAGTTACCTAACTAGTATGGTTTGTAATTAGGGCTGCTTTGGTCACACAGAAACCAGGACACTGATACCAGTAAGAACCAGATCTCTGATAGAAGTTCTCATAAATTTGTTTTCTTCAGGATGGTTAAATGAATCCCAACTAAGTATAAATATTCCATCTGGTGATCTCACAGGAGTGTTTCAGATTACACTGGCAGGTTTAGACAAGCAGTAAAAACTGGATCTGTTATAAGCCCAGATGTCACCTTTGCCCATTCAAGATTGGTTTCCTTCAATTTTACATACTAATTACCTCAATTTTTTTTTCTTGTTAGATTGCTGACCTTGTATTTATAAGGCTTGAATTTCAGATTTCAGTGAGAATCCAGATGCAAAGGGGCATAAATAAAAACTTCATCCAAGGACTTATGATATAAGTTTAGAAGTTTTACCGCCTTCAGTTATTTGTGTACAAGACTATTTTTTTCCAAGGATATGGGTCATAATTGAATAAATGCAAGACAAAATTCATCTCCAGGAAGTGCAGAGGTCAGCTCCAGCTTACTAGTGATCAGTGTGGATTCACCAGCATTTCCAATGTGCTCACATTCTCCGTTAGAGTGGCTCAGAAAAGGATCAGGGAACTTTTAATGAAAACAAATGGGAAAGTGTCTCAGCACTAAATTTAAGCAGAAATCTGTGTCTCTTTGGAGGTTTTAACTTAAGAAGAGCAAAGAATGGGGAAAAATGTATCATCAGATGCAATGGATCTTTAGGCAACTACTCTAAAAAGTGATAACACAACTGCCACCTCTCAGAACTCTGCAAAGAATGATAAAATTTGTTACCCCTGTACAGCAGATACCCTGCAATTAGAAACCTTGTGAGAAACATTGTGAGAAAACAGATAAATTACATAGCCAGATGATAGTGAACAGATCCAGATGTTTGCCACATTTATGATTGTACTCAGTCATAATTCAGAATCTCAGGTTTGCAATTTACTACATTCTTTCTCATAGTTCAGTGCTATTGTTGGAAAACTTTTTCAGTGAGTTATCCATACTTTTCTAACATGGAATGAGGCATATAGCAGTCATTGCAACAAGCCTTAACAAGTGCCTGACAAGCATACTTCTTTGTTGTTGTCATTGTTGTGGTTTTAGTGACACAAGATGCAAAGCAATACCTTGGATAAGGCCAGGGAAAGATCACTGGTATTTTTCATTTCTTGACAATAACTGAGTCTGGTCAGCTATGTCTCTCCAATAAAAAGCAATATTGATGCTGGATTTCTGCGTAAGTTGACTTATGATTATGCATAAGCTGACTTAGATTACGTAATTTTCATCATTTTGCCTGTGTCATCTAATTCAGCCAGTCTAATTTAGCAGTATAGGTGCAAATGCATGTGCCCATGTATTTGGGCTATAAGGAAAGATATTTCTTCATCTGAATGACATCCAGAATAATATTAGGAAATTGAGAATAAAATATTCTCAGAGCCACTGGAGGCCAAATGGTACCATTCTCTGAAATTAATGAAAGCCGTGAAAGAAATGATCTTCCAGGTAAAATTAATCATGTTGTTATAGTTGACTCAATACTTCTATCAACTATTTGATATTCATGCCCCTCTGCTCCCCCCAGAGGCCAGCTGTGAGAGAAGCCTTCAGGAAGCACAAGGCAAATTACTTGCATGAATAGCATTTTCACAAGTCCTCTAGCAATAGCATTTGAGAGCCTTGGTGACAGAGTGTTTTCAAAAAGAGCTATCCTCTGAACTTCACAGGGTATGAACAGCACACAATACCGTTAGAGCAGTAAGAGGCAGGAGAAGCAAAGGGTGAAAATAGAATCACCACCTCTGACTCAGCACCTGCTTCTGCTCAGAACAACTGCGACAACAGCTTTTTGGTCTGTATTTCCTAGGGTGGCTTTTGCATAGGTTAAAGCTGAGCCTTAGTATGTGGGTCAGATTTAAACAATAATTATGCATTTTGCAGAATTGGGGCATGGAGATGAGATCCGAAGAAGCGTAAGTTATTTTATTGACTTATTTTCTGTGTTACTGTTGAAAAAATTGTTGAGGAATTCCATGCAACTGCTCATGCCATAGTCCTGTCACCCAGATACCAGTGTTGAGGCATTTATCCTCTACACTGAAGGCTGAAAGGGACAAGCATTCAAAGTTCTCTGGATGGTTTTGACTGGGTATTTGAAACAGTATGGCATGTTCTAGAGAAAAATATTTATACTCCAGTGATGACTAAGTGGATACTTTTATATGCATTTTTATGGATTAATTGTTACATTCCTGGACTATTTGCTTTTTTCCCCCCTCCAGATTTTCTTATTTCTTGGGGTTTTTTTCCTGAATATTTCTAGAAGTCAGAGTTTACACTGCAAATTTTCTTACTAGTTCTGGAGGGATGAATGTGCATCTAATTTAGCTAAACCTACTTACAATATTTCAGAATACTCTGAATATTCTATTTCATTTTGCCTTTGTTACAATCAAAGGAACCCATTTTCCAGGTGTGTTTTCTGCACTGCAGGCTTCTGGCTCTGGCTGCCTACACTAGGTTCACTGATGAACCAACAGCACATCTGCAGCGTGCATGGGATCTTTCTGTGATGAGATAATTTCAGTTAAGCAGGTGCAACCTGTGTCAGTCAGTTGTAATGGGTTATCTCCAGCTGGCAACTCAGTACCAAGCAGCTCTTTACTCGCACCCCCTCCCCATGGTGGGATGAGAATAAGAATTGGAAGAAAGAAGCAAAACTTGTGGATTGAGATAAGAACAGTTTAATAATTGGAACAAAGTAAAGATAACAACAACAATAATAGTAGCAACAACAACTCAAGCAGCAACAGTAATAAATAGGAGAAAAACTGAAAAAAAAAACCCCAAGTGATGCTCAATACAATTGCACACCACCTGCTGGTTGTTGCCCAGCACATCTGTGAGCAGTGACTGGTGACACCTGGCCAGCTCCCCTCAGTTTATACACTGAACAGGACACCCTGTGTGATGGAAAATCCCTTTGTCCTGTTCACATTAGCTGTCAAGGCTGTGTCCCCTGTGTCTTGTGCACCTGCTCATGTGGCAGAGCATAGGAAACGGAAAAGTCTTTGATTTAGAGCAAGAACTATTTAGCAAAAGCTGAAATATCAGTGTGTTACCAGGATTGTTCTCCTATTGAATTCAAAACACACTGTACCCGTTACTAAGACAAAAATTAACTCCATCCCAGCAAAAAACAAGCAAGGAACCACATCTTATCTCATACCATTTTTGTCATACCAGGTCCCATGCTCCTCAGCACCCCATCACCTTTCCTATCTTTTGATTGATATACCCACTGCTGTCATTCCTTAAGTCTGTGGAGCTTCCCTATAAGCATGTGTTGAATTAATTTAGTCTGTGGCCCTGGACTGTCATAACAATCAGGCAAGAAAGATGGTGTGTAGTGTCTGATCATTGCGTGTTGTGTACAATTTTGATTGTCCAATCTGGAGTTGTGGTGATGGATAATGTGATGTGTGATGAAGGGTGAACAGCAGCCATAGAAATGATAATATATTGTATATATATACATATATACACACACACACACACACACACATATATATATATATATATATATATATATATCATATTGTTTAAGTCATTGGCTATTCTCATCCAAAATGAAACCCCTTTGAGGTACACACTGGACTTCCCCATACTCCTGCATTACCCACCATGTGCACCTAGGATCTTAAGAAAAGCATCTCACAGATGGCAGGAGAGACCAAACTGTTACATTATCCCTTTTTGGTCTGTTTGTGTGGCATGGCCCCAGAGATGTGGAAATCCCTGGGCCACAGCACACACAGAGGTAGTTCCACGCAACAGAGGCCTGCTCACTCCACTTGGAAGTAGCAATTGCAACTCCTGCCTTTAAATGTGCAGAAAAATGCTTTCAAGTGAACTTCATTACAGTTTTGACTGTAGAAATAAATGGTAATAGAGCTGTTCCCTGCAAGAAAAACCAGTAATTGCTTGAAAGTCCACAAAGGGATCATGTCTGCAATGGGCCATTGCTGCATGGCCTGCTGCATGTTGAAGGCTGACTGATCTTGAGAGCAAGAGATTTGCAAAGCAAACAGTCACAAAGCTGAAAGTGATCTCAAAGTCATGTGAACCAATAGCAATAAATACAATTGCCAAGTTACATGAAAATCAGAATAATTTATATTTAATTGAAACAAAGACTTCAATGACAGTTAAAGCCCAGTGAAAGATATTTTATCAGCTGCAATCCCAGAGATGAATTTATGCTCTCAGGTTATTTTCCATTTGTATAACTTTTTTACACGTCCACTTAAAGATTACATGTTTTTTTATTCATGCCTTCTCTTGACCTAAGATAATTTAAACATTGGGAACACAAGAATCTTTGCTGTCTTCTAAGGTCAAAACTCTCAGACAGACAATAAGCATCATGGCCAGCCTGGAACCAGGACGCTTCAGAGGGAAAAGAGAAAACAATGAAAACAAGATTTTCTGCTCACTAACCATATCACGTGATCAAGTTCTTAAAGTACTCAGTACTTATGATTAGCATTTTGCTTTCAATAGAATTCAAATTATGCTTCCTATGCCTAACTAATTTTTTTTTTTAATCACCAGGGCACTCAGACCTTAGCACTGTAGACCTGGCCATGGACTCTGTCCTTCATCATTCTAAGAAAAGGATGAAGGGGAGAGTCAGTTTGTAGTGGCTAATATATGGAAAAGTTTGATTGGACAAGATTTATTATTCAGCTTAGCAAGAGAATCTTATCACTTGGGCTGTACCTTCACTACAAGCTGCCAAAATCAGTGAGGATGTAATAGATGCAGTGCTCTGGGCAGAAGAAGTCAAAGTGCAAAAGTCAAACCAATTAAGGACTGAATTCAAAGGCATCCATTCTGCACAGTGCAGCATAGCACTGTCCAGGATCTGCTCAGGATAGTTGTTTTGTGGAATATCAGCTCTGAACAATAATCTTCTCTTCAGGATCCCTACAGTGGCCTATTCCAGATACCTGAACATGTCTTGAGTTTACCTAAGCATATAGCCATAGAATAGGATCTGAGCAGTAGGGTAGAATCAGGAATATGAACATAATTAATTAGACATCATTGATATTTACCACTTCAGTTTTAATCTAAACTTCTACCTGCTGTTATCACTTGTTTCTTCAATGCCTGGTCAAACTCCAGAATGTTGTTATGCTCTATAAAATAAAAAAAAAAAAAAGAAAAAGAATTATAATGCATGCTTTAATGGTCTAGTACATGGTCTCTTTCATACAATAGGACTGGACAACATAGTGGAAAACCTATCTATGGAACAAGAAAATACAGAAGGTAAAAGCAAATAGCAACAAAACCTTGTGAATATCTGACAAGGCCCAAGTAACTGTTGTTCATCCTGAAATAATATAAAAAACCAGGAAACAAGTCAAAGAGAGCAAGTTTCCCCGGAGCAAATTCCATGTGAAAACTCTTAGTTCAGCTCCTGCATTCCTATTCTTAAGTTTCCACTCATTTAATAGTATTTCATGTTCCAATTTTCCTAGGAAAGCAAAAAAACCTGGCACAACCTTAACAAGAGCTCTGGAGCCAGTCAACACTTGTGTGAGCTATTTGCTGTCTTCATGCCACAGAGAAGCATGAGAGCCAACTGGACAGGTTGAAGCACTGCCTGTAGCCGTGGTGGTGGTCCCTATCCACCTTTGCCTTTGCTACAGGCATGAACCTGACTTTGGATCATGCAATCAGTGACTTAAGTAGGAGCTATGTTACAGAAAAGTTCAAGTGAAACTCCGCTCCAGGACGGTATCCGAAGAGCAGCTTTCTTGCATGGTACAGCTTGTTTGTAGTGAAATTTTCTTACTGCCTCTTGGCCCCTTTGTTATAGCAGTCTGAATGACCAGCTCAGTGGGCAAACATTCCAGCAGAGGCATGCATTATAGTACTTCCTGGATCACAAAAGTTTTGGGATAATTTAGTGGATATATTTGCAGGGCCAGGGAATCAGCCAGGCATTCTCACTCAAAAAAAAGTTCTCAGTTTTACAGCACTCAACTCACATCACAGTGTTTAACTCAGAAACTAGCACCTCTTACTCAAAACAATGGAGATTCTTCCTTCCTCTCTCATTCTCAGGAGAAGAAAATGCAATAGTGTAATGACCAGGATTTTTAAAATCTGGATGTTGATGTATCTCTTTATTATTTTTATTGCAATTACTTGAGTAAGAGAGAAGGTACTGTTTTCCAAAACAACACTTAGTGAGGAATGGAAGATCTGTAATACCAGGGAATTTATCCTACAGTGATAAATTATTTTATTTGTTTTTAAGTTGTTTTCATTCTGTTTATTCCATGTCCACACTGTACAAATGATAAAACCAGAGATTATCCATATTCATGAATAAGGTTATTGGCACATACGCCAGATAACTAGTACAAAATACATATCCAGGTATGAAGCAGTATAATTTAGTTTTTCAGTCTACTTTCAGTTGAGCTAATCTGTAGCTCATTTAAATTCACCATTTTAAAAGAGACTTCTAGCACATATGGTGGTGCATTCCTGCTGTCTCCTGGACTGCTCTGAGATCTCAGGAATTCCTATTAGGTTTTGTCCTTGATAAATTGCTCTCGGGTGATGAATCTCCCCTTGAACTTATCAAAAACATCTTATCCTGGTCTGTAGCAGGAAATTCTGTTGTCTAACCAAGGAAGGGAACAAGAGATAACCCTGAAAGCCTTGGAACTTAACTTGCCTGAATCATAGCCCAAATGGAATAATATTATTGTTACTGAAATTTTGAGGAAAATTACTGGTCTGGATTAAGGCCAGGATGGAAACTGATAGATGACTAAAGCCAAGCAACTTGCAACCCTGCGAATAGGGGTCCAAGTGAGGCCCTTTGAGTTTCCCTAGGCTGCAGTGGCTGCACCAGTGTCTCATGCAGGGTCTCTCAGAACTCACCATTCACAGGTTTGAGAACTCAGAACAGTAATTGAAAACAGGGCCCATGCTGCTACCCAGCTCCTTGAGGCTCAACCTTTCACCCATAGTGATGCAAACACATTTGGTGTCAATCTTAGCAGGTACCTTTTACATATATATCCATATACACATCTGAGTTTGTGTGTGTCTGAATTCATTCAAATACCCTCTATCAAGTATAGTATGAGTCTGCCATCTTCAATCTATTATCAAGTTACTGTTGTAATTGTAGTTAATCCTGTTGCTTCTAAGTGTTAAATTTGTCAATGATCATGCACTGCCAAATCTTTTAGACATAAACCATTCACCAAGGGGCCAGGAGTAAGATCCTGCTCAGCTGCACCTTGGCTCCATCAGGAGTTTAGAAAGCAAGGGGGTCTTCACTGAACTTCATGACTCAAGAAAAGGATCTTCCTTACCCTTTTGCGTCCTTTTGCATCCTCAGACTACATGTGAATCATTCTAAACTGATTCTAATCCAATTGTTTTAAGTATGCTTCATAATGCAGTTTTTCTGTCTATACTTCATCTATATACTGGGTCATAGAGTGAACCTTGCCACGAAACTTCATTAAGTTATGCTTTCACAAGTATATATTGAACATGCTTTTGCTAATATCTTCAATGGTGATTCTCTAAATTACCTAAATGACTCATTTGTGATGTCATTGAAAGAAAACAGCTTGTTCAAAATGGAGGCATAACTGTTTCCTCATGCCACTTACAGACACCAGAGTATTCTGGATACTGATATGAGATTAGACAGAAAAAATCAATGGAGGAGAAAGGCAGTTACAAAATTGAAAGAGAATAGCATGAGGCTCAGAAACCTCAGCTTGCCAGCTGAAACAAACCTGGTCTCAAATAATTCCTAATACCTCCTGTACTGCCCAGTACTGCTGTCAAGATTCTGGGCAGAGTCACAGATCTTCTGAAAGAAGACAAAAATAGCATGGTTGTTTCTTCCAATTAAGAGAAAGCTTGAAGACACTTGATTATTTTCTGTAAAAATATCAGATTACAAAATGCTATGTTGAGTGAGGAAGTTTTTGAGCTAAAACCTGATGTTGGCCTAAGAACAAATGAGTGCAAACTTGCTATCAATAAGTTTAAAACAGACATTTGGGAAGGTCACTGGAGCAGGGAGGTTCCAGAAATGCCTGCCCCCAGGACTGATAGAGACAGGCTGTCAGTCTGGCTTTTGACAAAAGCATAGCTGAATTTTTCAGAGGGCAGTTTGATGAGGTGCCAGAAGGAATGAGGCCTCCTAAGCCAGGAACCAGTGCCAGGCTGGGTTCTTTACCTCAAAGCTTATCACAAAGGCATCTCTTGATTATAA
Source organism: Certhia americana (assembly GCA_018697195.1). Taxonomy (NCBI): domain Eukaryota; kingdom Metazoa; phylum Chordata; class Aves; order Passeriformes; family Certhiidae; genus Certhia; species Certhia americana. Next base: position 45,941,594 of record CM031878.1, on the reverse strand, counting down.
ATCATTTGCTTGGCACTCCAATATATGGTAATTCCTATATTCAGAATACATTACTTCAGGTAGAGGGAAGACACTACTTCCTTATTCTAATTTGAGCATTTGAAATAACATGTTTATTTTCCAGGAATTATTAACTGGAAATGACACATACAAGAGACATGGTTTGTCCTAAGTTGTATTGTTAATAGCAGCCTGAAATGCAAACCTCTGACCACTTTTACTGCCTGTAGTCTGTCCAGCTACTGTGATCAGACATGAGGCAATGATGGCAGCTGGCATCTCTAAAGGTCAAGTAGTGAATATATTTTCTGTCACAGAGATGTGCTTATCCTTGTGTCTTCACTGTTATTTTGCAAATCTTCTGTCAGAGTAGCTACAGAATTCACACCACCAATCTGTAAGGGAAAACAAACAGAAGAAGCATGACAAGATTTCTTTCACATAAGCTTTGAAACCTCTCTGGGTAGAAGGATTACATTTCTTTCAACACTGTGAGTGGAGAAGCCCCTATGAGCATGGCACAACTCAGTATTTTCAGTAGTAAAAAGTAAGTGACACTGATCTGTGTGTAGCCAAAGTCTGCTTGTCTTCTCTGCAGCGATGTGAGCACAATCGGGTACAGTTCATCTCACACTCCCTTTCATGGTGCAGGTTTCTCATCACACTCTAAGAGAGCCTTACACGAAAAACTTTGCCTTTAAAAACTTTTTCTCAAAGGTGATGTGCAAGGACTGCAGGTTCTGAGGATGGCGTTACGAATCTAAGAGGAAAACTATGTCCTTAGAGTACTAGGTGGCCTCACTCAGGAATTGTGCTTACCTCAGGCAGGCATCAGATTCCTGGGTGTCTAGGCTGTTCCAGCTGAAGGTCTGATCTTGGAGAAACAGAAGTTTAGAAACTACTTGGAGAAGCTTCAAGTTTCTTTCTCTCAGTCTGACTACTTGTGGCCTCAACAATTTTCACTTCCTCAGGCGTTGTGCCCTTTCTGCCAGCTCTGGATGAGTAATCATAGTTATTTTCTCAAAAGACAGAAGGGGAAATGTTAATTTTCTTCTTACAAACTAGCTCTCCTTAACTTGCTCTTCCTAACTGACCTGTAATGTGTAATAAGAAACTCACTGGCTAAGAAGACTCACATTGGAAACCTCCTTCCTCCTACTCATGAAAGGGTTTGCATGAACCTCAGTGAGAACCAGGCTAGCAGGACAGATGAAGGTAGACTTTTATGCAAGAAGTTTCTAAATTAATCTCACACTCAGGAGCAAAATCTCCAGCTTGCCACATTAAGGTGACCACTACCAGACATTTCCACCCTAAGCAGAAGTAACACAGCTAGAATCTGCCGGGCAAAGGCTGACACCAAGGAATTGCACACATATTTTCCACTTTAATTTTTTGGCAGTCCTGAAGCAATCAGTTTCTCTCACCTTCTGGAATGATGGAAAAAAAGTTAAACAATTTCCAAAATCAAATAGCAGCAATAGTCCTTAGGTGGTCCTTTCAGATCTATGCTGATTTCCATGGCAGTAATTGGTAAATTTCCTCTTGGCTAGGTCAGCAGTCACACTCTCACATAAAGACCTTAGCAATATAATTTCTCAATTGTAAGATTGATTATTCTGTTTGAATGTTTCAAAACAGAACCATCAGATTATAATTAAGAGGGAAAAAAATGGTGAAGTTACAGTTTTCCTTTTCTAGGGAAAATATGAGGAAAAACTGAAATAGGAAACTTTCACCTTTCATCTGAGACTTCATTCAGAAGGTGAAATACAAAAGTTCTAACTTCTTACTGCACCAAGTTATCTACAGAAGTATTTGACTGATCATGTTGACTATAACAAAAGGTTTTTGCAACAGTACTAGGAAAAATAATTATTGCTCATATTGATAGAGAAAAAGAAATCTCACCTGGAGTGTATGTAGCATTTATTAGTCAATGCACTAGAAGGAGAAACAAAAATTTAATATTCTTACGAGAACATTCTATTTTTCTAGAAGAAACATGTAAGAGGTACTATGTAAATTGTCAATCATCTGAGGAAGGCTGTACTGTTGTGTGATCAAAGGTTTTGTTTTACACTTTGCATGGCTGTATTAAAACAGAGCAATATTGCAAATTTGACTTGGCTTATCATTTTCAATGGAATTCACATTAAAAATGGAACTGTACTGCAGATTTTGTGCCAGACTATGGGTGGTTTAAACAACACATATTTCTCATTTCCAAGTGACTCATACTATTTCCTGTTTTCTTCAAAAAGCTGTGCAGCTTGAAGGTCTATCCTAAGTATCAATATGGAAAATCATGGATATCATGCCATTTTCTACCCAGCTTTTTTTCTTGTAACTAGAGAGAGAATCTAAATATTTATTCAAAGTTGGAACGTGAGCACCTGAGCACAAAAAGAGATCCAGTACCACAAGCAGGTAAACAGCTACCAAACCTCACTCAACTTATATTTATTTTGTTGCTCATTGCCAGAAAGTGGTATCTGTATGCAAACAGGTGTTTCAAATCAGCCTTAGTCAGTCTCATTTGCTACCTGTAATTAACAGTCTCTAATACCACACTCATTTCTATACAAGTGTAACTTGCAGAACAAAATTCATGAATAACTGCCAGGGTATCTTCTTCTCCTTTTGTATTTAGGACAAAAGTACTGATGGTCCTCAATCAGGCTATAAAGCCACTTCCTCTGCAAGTGGTGAGCAGACCAATCAGATTTATTCAGAGCAAGAGAAAACATTAACTCCTGGTGTAGGCGAGTTGACTAACAGTGCTATGTTTTGCTGCAATTAGATCATCATGTCAATTCATACAAAAATGAGAAGGAGCTGTTTCGGTCAAACTCTGAATTTTGGGGAATTTCTGTGTTGCTCTTCACATGCATAGATCTAGTACAAGTGTTTCAAGACTGAACAGGTAATGCTTCTTATGTGTACTGCATGTTTCGCTACAAATTTCAGTTTCTTCTTTAGCTAGTAGGAGGTTCTCTGACTGACTTGTACTTTTCTTCTCTTTTTTGAGAAAGAACCCAGGTGTAAAAATAGTCTATATGGGTAAACAGAATAGCACAACAAAATGAAAATGTCAAATCAAAATTTTTTGGTGACATACTGAAATAATGCCCTAATGGAAATTATGGCCAGCTGAAAGACATATCCTGGAGTAAGATAGCCTGAAGCATCTACAAAAATGGACTCTATCTTGTTTATAGAAGTTCAGATAATGGTGGACAATAACTCAGGAAGAACCAATTTTAAAAACAAATACCAAAGTGACTGTTGATCATCATTACTCTCCAAAGACAGCCTACTCCTTCATGACAGAAATTCCCACAAGAATGCCAACATTTAAATTCTCCAATTTCTTAGAATTTCTAACGTGTAACATCTCTTGATCATCTAAGCCATACTCTTCCAAAAACTGTAGTGCGTGAGAAAAAGTTGAAGCTGGCACTACAGTCCTAAACAGGTGTGGGAGTTGGGCAGCCAGGGATGGAGAGAGAATTGGCCTTGCTTAGCAGTGATGTGAGCATTAGCATAAGGCCATGGGAAACATCTTGTTAGGTTATGGTGAGTTGTGGTAAGAAGAAAAGGATCATGGGAACAGTTTTTTTTGTTGATTATGTTGATGCTGCAGTTCATGAAAGGTAATGTTCTCAATTTCTGCTTATGGTTGGGTTATATACCCATATATACCTATATATACCCATATATACCCATGTATACCCATGTATATGTTTTACATATATGATAACATTTTAGTTTATTGGTTAACTATCCAGGACCCTCAATTATATATTGTTTCAGTTGCCACATTGAAAGGTCTTTGGAGGTTGCCTTATACAGTCTGTAGATTTTTTGCCTGTTGGTGCATCTTTATTATTTTATCCCATACTGATTTATTTTTTGGGCAATCCCATTGTTCCCATCCCAATATGTCCATTGCTACACAGCTCCCTGCTGACCTGCTGACCCAATCCTGAGGTCGCAGAACCCCTTGCTGTGACAAACAGGATTATCTTTTTTTTTTTTTTTTCAGGCTTTCTTCCTCTGAAAGACAACATTTTTGTTTGTAAGAGGCAGATAATGAAACAGCTTTCAAAGATTACCATTTCTTTTCTTCTAGAAAGCACAGACTTTATACAAGTAATGAGTGAAAACACCTGAAAACTACTCAGTTTCCTAAAAATTCAGTTCTCTGACAAATAAATTCTTGGTCTGAAACTATGTATTTTCTAAGAGCTTGTTATTTCCAAAGTCTAAAATACATGTGATCTCCTTAATTTTTCTTGCTGGAAGAATAGTCCTCTCAGTGATGTGGCCTACAGAGGGAAGGTGGAGTGAATCATAAACACCTGACTGAAAGATACACCCTGGAGTTGTTTCCCAGTTGACTTCCTACAAGATCTGACTGTGGGTTCTGAGCTATTGTGCAGAACACAGGTCAGTTTAGCTAGCAGCAAACTGCCATACAACCATTAGAGTCATGCAGCACAAGACCCCCACTACAAGAAAGAATCAGGCCTGTTGGAATGAGACCAGCAGAGGCACAAAGATTATCAGAGGGACAGGGCACCTTCTCTCTGAAAACAGGCTGAGAGGGTTGCATTTCTTAGGCCTGGAGAAGTCTCCAGGGACATCTTACAGGACATTCCAGTACCTAAAAGGGCCTAAAGGAAACCTTGAGAGGGACTTTTTACAACAGTATGCAGTGAGAGGACAAAGGAGAATGGCTTCAAATTTAGAGATAGTAAGTTTAGATTAGATATGAGAAAGAAATTCTTTACCATGAGGGTGGTGAGGCACTGGAACAGATTACCTGGAAATGTTGTGGATGCCCCATTTCAAGGCAAAATTGGAGGAAGCTTTGAGACACCTAGGAGGTGTCCCTGCCCATGCCAGGGTGCTGGAACTAAGCAATCTTTAAGGTATTTGCAACCCAAACTGTTTTATGATTTTATGAAATCCTGAGATTCCAGGGCCCAATGAAAAAAAATCAGTTCTGCTTTGAAAAAGCAGGCATGTTTTTGAGAAATGTGACATTCAGATCCCAATTAACAAGAACTGATAGTGAAGCTGGAAGCCTCTGCACCATGCAGAGTCAGTTATCAGTCCAGTGCTCAGGGCAGTCTGCACGATTTCCTACAAATCTCCACTGCTGGTATGTGACAGCATCTGCCCCAGGGTTGTGAGCATATACCAGTCCTGACTGTGACACTGGACCTGCCCAGAGGTGCTTGTGACACATATTGTGTCTATGCCTGGTTTTAAACCCATGGTTTCCAGGCTTTAGTTGTCTCCTTTTTATGGAGCACAGTGAAGCTGCTGCCAGAAGAAGGTGTTTTGTGTCTCCTCTTCTGTACAGCTAGATTGGAATGTGGTCTAGCAAGGTGTTAAGTCTCCACACTGGGAGCAAAAAATATCAAACCATTATTCTGTCAAGGCAAACACCAGCCATGAGAGTGAAAACTGGTAACTTTCAAGTTAGTACAGTTGGCAGATGGCTTATCCAGGTCTATAATGTCAGTGTGGATACTGTAGATTTTGCATCTTTTTAAAAAAGGATCAGACTTTCAGTCACGTCTGGCTGACTTCTGTGTTCACATCTAATGTCAAAGAGCATATAATACAAGAACAGCAGCAATTAGTTCATATCAATAGCTACTTGCTTTCTTTTGCTTTAAGAATCTCAGGATGCAGAGAATCATATTGTGCTGAACCTGCACTTTCAATGATCTAGGAGTGTTGCTGCATGCCTAGTATGTGCAAGAATTTGTTGCAGTTTTCTCTTATGCTGAGACATTTCTATGAAAATACTGCCATACAGCTATTGCTAGACAAATACTCTAATGTACTAATGAAATTACTAACAGTTTAAAATTTGAGCCAAATATCCCATTTCCTCCCTGAATGCTGTTAGTAGCATAAATGTAGCTGTTACTAGAGTGAAGAATCTAGTAGTCAGTGTTAGGGTCAGGTAAAATACTGCTCCACCAGTAAGCTCCTCTCCTTTCTTTGCCACTTACTGTTGCATTCTGTGGTACTACATCCAACACAGACCAGTTTTGGAAACATATCTTCTAAGAACCAATCTCTTGTCTAACACTGGAAGCTCACAACTATTTGTTGCTTGAAGCAAATTTTCAGCTTACCAAGCAGAGCTTGTAGAAAAGTTTGTGGTTTATTCCAGTCTTTGATTTGCTGATTGGTTGTGTTTATCATAAACCACAAGGGGTTGTGAACTGCTATGCACTGAAGATCTTAATTTCTATTACTACAGCATCCAAATAACACGGTGGTTTCAAAATGCTCCTTAAGGTGTAATCCAGAGACTTAGGCATTTCTACTCTATTGCTGAAGAAAATGCAGCCATAAAGGTTTAATAGGTTTAGGTGAAGTATGACCACTGTAGAGGAAAGTATGTAATAGCTTTACATAATTGTATATATAGGTGTGTTCATGTACAATAGTATTTCTGATTCAGCTTCCCATTTAATATCATTTCATTAACTGATCTCTGGACTCCCATGTAAGAAAAAGTACAGTTCCACCAATGGTATACCCACAAGAGTTCTTTATGCTGAAGGCACACACAATGTTGTTCTGTAATCAAACACCAGGTACTAAAAAAATCAGAATCCAGAAACTGAAAGAAACGGGGAAAAGGCTGTACCTAGTACCAAGGGAAATTGTACCAGCATAATCAACATTCACCCTCAGTAAGGAGCGTGTAGGTGATGGAGAGGAAATGCAAAATGTTTTGCACAGCTTCCAGTGCCAGCTGAGCAGCTACATATAAATGTCACTATGTTTCTTTGCCTCAAAGACATTCTCTGTTCATTGGAAATGTAAAAGTATCTCTGCCAATTAAGACAATGCAGATGTAGTTAATATTTTTAACAAGAGAATTGAGGTTTTGCGTAACAATTGTAAAAGCTGACAAACATACTGTCGTAAGCTTTTTTTTTGAAAAGGGTAGTGCGGTGGGGAAACCACTATGCACACATAGAGCAAGATGAAGAAGGTTAATGGTCTGTGAGAAAAAAACTCATAGTGACAGACAGGACGAAAGGAAAAGTCAGTGGTAGGCAGACCACACTTCTAGTGGCAACTTACATGGGTAAACAGAAATAGGGCAAGGGGAGATGTAAATTCTCCTGTCCCTTCACCCCCCCCCCCACAAGCTGCCAGCCCAGATTTAGGGGGAGTATTGGAAGAGGGGAATTACAGAATAGGGTAGAGAGAGTTACAAAAGAGGCTCCTTACCCCAGGATGTATTCCAAAGCCTTTATTCCTTGAAGGGAATCCGGAGGCGAGAGAGAGCGGTCACATGGGGGGGAGGGGTTTTTATCACCTTTGGGGTTGGGTCAGGTTACTGTCCGATGGCTATAGGTCAGGGGACCAGGGGGCAGGTAACCCAGGCCCGGTTACAGTTTCTGGGGGAGGGGTTTTGGGGGAAAAACATTCCTAAAGGGAATACAACAGGGAGATGGTTTGAAACTTTGAGCATAATTTAAAAAAAAAAAAAGTAAGCATGTGTGTGTAAATTTAGATTAGATGGTAGGCAGGGATTCTTTATTCAGAGGGTAGTGTAGTACTGGAACAGATTGCCCAGAAAAGTTGTGAATGCCCCATCCCAAGGCCAGGTTGGATGTTGTCCTGAGCACCCTAATCTAGTGGGTGGAATTGCTACACATGGTGGACAGGGTTGGAACTAGATGATCTTAAAGGTCCCTTCAAACACATGCCACTCTATGATTCCATGATAATGCTGAGGCTAGCAAAGACCAATTCCAAAATTTTATCACTGCTCATTTTTGCAGGACTTTGTCATTTATAGTTTAATCATGCCTTAAATTTTCAATCTGTTTAAAGGCATTAAATATTTAATTAACAATATTAATCCCATTTGTTATAGCTCCTTAAAGCATGATTTCTGGAGATAGCAAACATTTAAATGCATTTTGCTGAATGGATGTCCTATATATATTTTTAAAATACTGATAAATAATAGATAACCATGAAAAGAAGTAGTAGAAAGTTAGTTTTTTTAACTTCGAAAATGCCAGTTTCACGAAGTTTTGTTCGATTCCTGAAGGGCATAATTTTAATGCTGCACATTCATCTAGCCAGTGTGATCAACTCCTGCTTGGCACAATCACTGCTTAAATCTTAGCTTGGCACAAGACAGCCATTGAAGATCAGGACCTTAATATCTCTGAACATGACTTTGATGCCTGAGTCATGCAGCCATTTAAGCATTTCCAGCTAAGTCTTTTACTTTTGATAAAGGTAGGCCAAAAAAACTCCATCTTGGTCAATCCTAAGTAATCACACTAGGTATATGAGGCTACTTGTGGAATTATTTCTTTAACACTCACATTGAGCCTCAAAGCTCAACAGATTATTGTGCCACAAGTGCTAGATTTCAGGGTCCCCTGCACATGTGAAGGAATTGAACTAATAATGCTGATGAAGAAGATGTGAGTGTGTGCCATTGTTCACCAGGAGAAGTGGGAGAAGCTGCTACTTTGTAGTCTGGACCTGTGTTTTTATCCAGGAAAACACCTCTGAAGTTGCTTGAAGAATATGGAACCAGTGCTTTGCCAGAATGTCTCCATAGCTCAACAAGTGTCTGCAGACAATAGCCACAGTTTCTGCTCAGAAATTACAGGGCTGCATTAAAAGTTAAAATTAGCAACATCAGAAAAAAAAGGCATATATCCATGTCTTATAGCTCTTCTGCTTTGTTTGAAAGGTCCCCACCTCAGAAACCATGTCTTACTGTTGGCAGATCATGATGGACTAATCCCAGCAGGCAACTAAACCCTACATAAACCCTCCCAGTGGGATGGGGAAGACAATCGGAAGTCTTAAAGACAGAAAAATCATGTGTTGTGATAAAAACAGTCTAATCAGTAAAGCGAAGTCTGCACAGGCAGCGAAGAAAACCAGAGTATTCATTCACCACTTCCCTTTAGCAGGCTCCAAGAAAACAGGGCTCCATCATGTGTCTTTCACCTATAATCATCACCAATGGACAAAACATAAATTAAAATTTCCTTCATAAATCTTCTCCAGCTATCTGGACTTTTTTACCCCTCTAATGTTGAATCAACTAAAATGCAGTCCTGCTTCTGATGTTTGGAAGATTAATAAACTAGTCATGTGAAGAGGGTTGTCCAATGACTTCCATTTTCTCATCAGTAAATCAGATTTTATCTTGCTTGGCCTAAATGGAGGACAGGAGAAGGAGGGAGAGTAAGCAGCTTTCACAGCATTAATCAGTCCACATCTTCAAAATTAAGGCTGTAACAGTAGTCACTCACATTGTTGATGATCTTCTATGTGGTGAAAGAATGAAAAACATTACAGTAGCTAGCATTAAGCAATAGCCAGCAGTGTAGATTTGGAATTTGTGTTTTGCAGAGAGTAGTACTCATCTGCTTGGGCCATTTTTAGTGATGAGCTAAGAAGCAGCAATAAGCAGAGTGGGATTTATGTCCCAGTTAGCAGTGATCATGAATACTTATTGGCAGAAGTGTTTTTGGTTTTTTTTTAACAAAAAAAGGACTGACATCTTATTTACAGAGGAGTTTTCAGAGATTATGAGTATTTAATACTTTTATGCCTCTGGGTGTATTTGTGTAGACATGAATGTCTAAGTGCAATGCATATATATATTTACATATCCATGTATAAACACAGCAGGATTATATCCCATTATTGCTAGGATTGCTGTGCAGTTCTTTCAAGAAAAGGGCCAGGACTTCCTGTGGTCTTTTGCATAACTATAGAAAGCTCTGCAGGTTTGATCAGAGAAGCAAATACAGAGGAGAAAATGCCTACGACTGTCCCCCAGCTGCTGCTTGTCAACACAATAAATTCACCTCCATTAGCTAGTGAACACACTGCAGATTAACAAACCAGAGGTGGTCACTTTAGATCTCAGTTCTATCTTCATCTTTGGCTTCCAAGTACATCAATATTGGACCTTTAGACTAGTGCTGGTCTTACAATTTTCTCAGGAAAAAAATCTCATCTGATTTTGGAGTCTTCAAAACAAACCACTAGATCTTTCAGAAGCTAATTCAAAAACTGAATTAAATTAATTTTACCTGTTTAAAATGTGTTAGTTAATTCATTGTGCCATCTAGCCTTGACATCTGCCTCTTTTTCAGTTTTTCTGCTGCAAATCAAATAATTCTCCAGTAGTTCCTGCAACCCAGAAGAAGTTCCTGTACATTTGTAGGTTGCTTCAGGGAGCTTCATTTGGTAAAGCTGCACAGGTCCTGAAGTCTCTCTCTGAGAACGAGGTCTTCTCTTAACATCAGAAATGATGAATGAGAATCATTCATCTCAGAATAAGAGCAGAGATGAAAATCTAGTTGACTTGCTGGGGTCAAAAAGGAGAGAGATTTGGTTTGTGCCAGAATGTTGTATCACAATACCTCGGTGCTTATTTGTCCTCCATGTTATAAATCTTACTGAATTGCGGGAGGGAAGAACTGGGGTGGAGAGTGGGGGTACAGACTGGAAACAGCTGGGACACAACATGAATTCTTATACTTTCTTGACCTGCAGAAGACATGGCCAACACAGCAGCAGTTCCAGAGTATGGCCTATTCAATCCAACTGAAGAGGATTTCCTGAAATTTCTCTTCCTGCAGCACTGTCTGCATTGATTCTGGATCTTGTTCCAGGATCAAGCTCCTATCATTTGCATCTTCTCTACAGGCAGTGAGGTACAGTGAGGCTTGTAGAATGGAAGATGTTATCAAGTGTATGCTACATTGGATTTGGGGGACTTAGCTCTACCTCATAGCTGAGCTCCAGAGTTCTTACACCATCTTGGGCATCATCAACCTGACCTTCCAGCTAGAATCCTTGCACATATCTATGATCAGAAGGAGTTTTAGGACCTTGTTCTTCCCTAGACTCAGTCAAGGTCTTTCAGCTGTATGTCAGACACAAGGAATAAAATGCTGGTGCTGCTGATACCTTTTAAGCTGGTGCTAGATTTTCACCCAAGTTTCAAATACAGGAATCATAGAGGTGATCCTGAGCCTGGCAAAATTTTCTTGCTCTGTCTGCACCAGTCCTTGCTCTGCTTTCTTGCTTGCCCAAGCCCTAGTTCACCTAGCTCAAGGTTTGTGCACCTCATGGGTCCTGTGGTGAGATCTGTGAAGTGCCCAGTACAAATGACTCAGGTTCTCTGGTCCCAGTTCAGTAAGGACTGGTTTCAAAGACAGGCCTATCTTCAGGGATCTTTTGGCTATATGTCTTAAACAAATCAAATGCCAGAATCTTACCTGTGGGTGACCTCATCCCTTCTCTCAGCTCCTCCCACTGCAAACCAGAATGATCTGTTTCTCAGTCCTGTCTATTGCTCTACATATCCCCATGGTCCTTCTCACTGTAGACAGCTGCTGCCAGACCTACTTGGACCCTGAAGTGAGGTAATTTGCACAATGCATTGTGATGACTTGGCCAGGCTGATGTTTATGGGATGAGCACTTTTTTGCAGGAATTTTAATTGGTTCAAGCACCAACACTTTCCCAACACAGTTAATTCAGGACCACAACAGTTGCATTTTCTTTTCTGACTCCTGGACAGGATGATGTGAGAGGCAAACACTATAACAAACACTGAGTGAGCCTGGCGCCTTTCTTGGACAACAAAGGTGGAACACCTACTAAGCTTTCCTCCCCACATCAATCCTTACAGTCTTCTCTCAATGTCTCTGATTTCAGCAAGGTTCTTTAACCTTTGTGAAAAATATGCCTGATGCAGTGATTCTGGACTCTTTTTTGATATCTTATTGATCACTGAAACAGGAAATTTACCTTTGGAGACCCTCAAAAATTTTCATTGATACACAAGTGAAAGCTCTTGTTTGGGAGTATTTATTCCTCTCTGTCTGGATATATTGTGTGTTCTGTCACAAAACCCTCTCAGAAACTTAAATGCTCCCATTTCTGCTGCATGTAGACTCCTGATCTATCTGTTATCCACTGTCTGTTACAGCACTACCTTGCTCTTCACCATCAGTCATTCTAGGCTGCTGCAAATCAAATATCAGCAAACAAACATCTTCTAACACACATTGGAGGGGCGTGAGCTGTTCAATCAGTTTCAGCACCATATCATATTACGTTGCTATCATATTGTATTCAGCCGCTATCATATTACATTGTTCATAAGCCATGCTGATGAAGTCACAAATGACATTTTGTTTTAGGTAATAATCAAGGAGTTGTGGTCCTCCAGTGTGCCCCTTTCATCTTAGGTTAGCAGAATGGCTTTGAAAGGGCTGAGTTGAAGAGCAGGCCAGTAACATGCTGACAGTAATTTCAGCTGCCTCGGGCAAAAGGGCATTTGTTTGGCCAAACTCATCCAGAAGATCTCCTATTGTGAGATATGACAGGGTTGTACTGATCAGGAGGGAAGGGAATTTTAGTCAAAGAGAAATTAAAATATTCATTATATCTCAAGCACCCTGAATAATCCAGTGAGGGAGTCTCCTTTTAGAGCCTTATCATGCCTTCTTTAATCAAGCTATAAGCAGCACCTTGCTCTGGAGATGATTTTACAGAAGAACCAGGGATGTCCACAGAGAGAACCGTGAAGAAGTTGGGTAAAACACAGCACACTTAACCTATTGTATACTTCACTGCTTAACTGTCTCCACATGTTGACTGAATGCGTCAGAGGGGTCTTTCTGTCTCATCCCTCTGAAAGTCAAAGACTAGTTGGCAAAATAAGCAATATCAATCTTTGCCACCTCATCCTAGATTTGCTTCACATGGACATTCACATGGAAATACTAATTCACTTGTTGGGGGTCTAAGAGACAGATGTTCTGCTCTGTTGGCAGAATCCTATCTTTTCACCAAAGTGGTGAAAAGATGCAGCATGTCAAAGCAAAAAAAAAAAAAAGAAAGAAAAAAAAAAAAAAAAAAAAAAAAAAAAGCATGTGCATTATTAAAATATGTAGCTCTGCCAAGTAAGGAGATATCACAGTATCACAGTGTAATCAGTACCCCTGTAGGTGTGTTTCCTGTAGGTGTGTTTTCTGGTTTTGGTGGATGAATGCATAATTTTTCTACTACTTGCTAAATATGCCTGAGTGAAATGCATCCTCCAGAGGCAGTGAGAGCCAGAACCTGTCATTTCTGAATGTAGACATCTTGTAAATTCTCTTGTGCCTCAGAGCCACCCAGTTACTAATGATGGTTTCTGTCATTCAAACTTATTTTTTAAATTTCTGGTTTTATTTCTCCAGGAAACTTCAGCCTGGAATAGAAGAAACTACTTCACTGTGCATTTGATGGAAAAGTACACACAAACCCTGTGAAACATTAAACGAGGCAGACAATAAATTCTGTTACCTAAACAAAAACACCAGTGCTAATGTTCTGTCAATGCTCTAGCTGAAGGTGTATTACTCTAGCCTGTCCTCTTCTCACCCTGTAACTAAACTCCAGTCATTATGATTGGTAACACCTCTGTTCCAAATCAAATGACTATTCCTCCCTCCTTTTCTGTACCTTTTTTCTTTAGGGAAGGTACAATTATATTTAAAGGCATTCTGTGGAAAAAAAAAAAAAAAAGAAATCTGGCCACAATTCAAGATTGCATACCAATTATTTCTTTTAACCAGGCTCTGAAGGTCTGTCAGTGAATAAGCAAATATAAACCTAGCTTTCAGAGCAGTCATTGCAGGTCTTCTGTTCATTGTACGTACATTTCTTATACATTAAAATGCAACATCTGGAAGGAGATAGTATTCTCACTGACAGGTAATCATTTAACCATTGATGTGTTAAATGTGATATATTTTTGACATGGAGAGAAAAGCAATACGCAAATACAGCAGCATAAGAATAAAGAAGCTAACACAATAATACAATGATCATAGGATATAAGATGCAATATGCCAGATGCAGATGGTGTGAATACTATAAAAATATCACACCAATGATGTCCAGCAGTATGTTCAATTTCTGTTGTGATTCAAAAAATTTCAGCAGGTATCATAGTTGATTGCAGTAGTCACTTGATTTTTGTTACACAACAGCGTTTTCATATCTAGTTTTTCAGGTTTCCAGTTCTTCAATTTGAGAGCATGCTGTGTTCCATGTTGGTCCTAAGGGTAATGCCAAGTTGAAGTCCAGAATTCTGCCAACTGATGTGAGATTTTTGATATTTGGACCTCACTGTCCAAGTTACTGCAGAGTTTACCAATTTTTGTGGGTTTACAATATAGGATACCATATTTCTCAATGCAAGGGTTAGCACTGTCTGACACATGAAGCTTCCTGTCTTTTCAGATGTAGTCAACGCTGTCTCCCGTTATAACACATTGTCATTTTATTAAGAAAGTTCCAGGGAATACTTAGTATACTTTCTAGATAGTTACTTTCTGTAGTATGCAGGTTGAATGGCAGCTTTCACTTTTTCATTAGTTCCTAGTGGAGGAGAAAGAAGACTGAAGTTTTGAATTGTATCCAAGCCTCAGTAATGACTAGTTTAATTCTCTGTTTCTCTTATTCCTTTTCCTTGAAAGTCCAGCAAAGTGACTCTGCTTTTTGAGTGATAGGTGTTGAATCCTCTCCTGATTTCCTGAATACCAAGATATTTAAAGTATACTGCTGGTGTTGTTCAGTTCATGCATCTTATTCATTAAGAATATTAACTATATCACTTTACCTGGGAACAGCTGCAGTGAGTGATTCAGGGACGCTGTTCAAGGCTCTGTAATCTACTGGCAGTCACCATGTGACATGAGATTTTTTTACTGGCAGCTACACAGGGAAAATGAAACTTAGTAACAATTTTCCTCTGCTCTAGTTCTTTTATCAATTCTGATAATATTAATATATCAGTTCTTCTATAAACATCAATTCAAAATCACTTCAATTATCTAATTCTTTCATCAATCCAAAGGATGGATAGCATTAGAAGGTAACTTGTAATGTGAAAATGTCAACTAGATTGCTATGGGATAAAGGACCAGCTGTTTGCAACAGATTGACAGCCAGGGATGTATTTGAATGAGGGAAAAAAAGGGTGTAGGTCACCTTTTCCCACTTTTCCAATGAGACCACCCATGACTGTCCCTTGAATACCTGCTAGCCAAAATCTGAGCAGATGAGTGAACAGAATCCAGGAGTCTAACTGCCTAAAAGTTAGCTTTTAAATCTGGAACAGCAGATCTACTTTTCTTCAGTTGGATGTTCCGCTCAGTCTAGCTACACTCTTCTGCCATTACTACCTATGGCAATCATGCAACTTCATATTGGGTTTGGGTTTAAATATTAGTCACCATGTCTAATAGTCATTTGTTTCTGCTACTGCTTGTTCAGAAACAGAGGGGATGCATGCATGTTGTTTTACAGTGTGGGATAAAACTGCATTATCTACTACAAACAATGTCATATTCTCCACTGTAACATGGAAGAGCTTCACAACATCCCTCTTTGTTGGGCATTTTAATATATCTGAAGACAAGAGGAAGAAATTTAGAATGGCTGTTTTACCTAGGTTTCTTTTGGAAAATGTGTGCCACCATAGGGCAAAAATCTTGTAATCTACATAGAGCCTGAATATCAAGCTTAATGCAGAGCAGCTACTAAAAAGATGAGAAATGTCCTGCTGCTGATAAAGTAAAATGCATGATGAAACCACCCACCCTTTTGCCTGCACTATCCCTTCCACACTGTATTTCTCAAACTCATTTAAACTGTGTATTTTTTCCGTACAAATCAAAACTTATTGGAGAAGAGTTACTCTAAACTGAAGACAGGTTTATTTAGATTAAATACAAGATTAAATTACAAGAGCCTTGAGAAAAGTGGGAAGAGTTTACCACTGAAAACTGAGGCAAAAAAAATGTTGAGTGCCTCTGCCTTTTCTGTATTAGACCAGCTATTCTATCTCATTTATTGGGGGCTTACATTTCCTTTGGTCTTCTTTTGTGACCACATACCTGCCGAAGTCCTTCTTACTATTCTTATTATTGTGGTAATGCTTCTCCTCTGGTTGGGCTGTCTATCACCTGGATTAAGACCTCAGTGAGCTCCAGGAGTCCCTTGGCCTCCTTACAGCTTGCTGTGTTGCTTTCCCAGCAGATGTCAGAGTGGTCGAAGTTCCCCATCCAGATCAGAGCCTGGAGTGTGAATCTTTCTGTAGCTGCTCAACCACGAGGTTTCCCTTGTTGGCCCATCCCCAATTTTACCTCTATGTTTTTACCCATTTTACCTGTTCATTCTTGTTTTTCCATGGCAGCTCTCTGTAGTTCATCCATTGTTCACACAGAGGGTAACATCATCCCCACTGCCACCTGCTCCTCCTTCCCTGCCTGTCCCTTCTGAACAGTTTATAGCTACTGATGCAGTGTTCAGCCATGCAATTTGTCCCACCACAACTCAGTGACAGTGATTTTAGACCACAGTGTTCCAGCTGCACAGTGGTTTCCAGCTGTTGCTCTTACCCATGCTGTGGGCATCGTTGCATGGGCAATTCACCTGGGTCACAGATTGTGTCACCTCTTTAGATGAATACTCCCCAGTGCCTCTGAGGCATTCCACAGGTCAGTTATCATATCAATTTTCAAGGTCCATAATCAGTTTTTTCAATCTTGCCAGCCTTACTTGCAGTAATTTTATTTTTCTAATCATCAGGGACTTCAACAGCACCAACAGAAACAAAACAGAGATAATGAAGGAGTCATGGTAGAACTCATCCAATTGCAAAGTCTGGCTTATGCAAAGTCTTGAACACCCCTTTAGAGGCTATCAGCTATTAAGAGATGCTCGGGGAACAGTGGATGTTTAAGTTTTTCAATTTTTTAGTGAAACAATATATCTAATTCCACAGCTTTCAACATTGTATCACAGTAAGAACACTAAAAATCATACATGTAACTGATTCTTCCAGCTATTGGGAGAGGTATGGAAACCTTGACTCCAATTTTGTACTGGTTTTTAGGCAGCACTGCAAGTTTGTAAACTTTAAAACAAAAATCACAACAAAGAAGGAAAAAAAAAACCTTTTTATAACTTTTCCCTGAATCTGTCTGATATAAACTACCAAGGAGTGTAATTCTGGATAGGCATCAGTATGTTTCTGTTTAGGAAAACGAGTTAATAGTTGTTTTAAACCTTAGACAAAGCCTTGTCTTTAAGTACCTGAAGAGCTTAAGAAGATCTGGAGGCTTTATCTACACAGCTAAAAAGCCTGCATGTTTTCCAATTGTGGCACTTACTGTAATAGGGTATTAGACTAAAGGCAGTCTCTTATTATACTTGAGTAAATGACTCCAGGAAAAAAAATAATAATCATTAAAAAATCTGGATCTAGCTTTTGCAAGATGTTATCTTGAAAGGCTTTATTTAAATTTAGAGCTAACAGGAAAATGGAACACCAAAGCTCCAGAAGCAAATGAAGTGCAGTGTACCACAACTGCCAGGTTATGTCTGCAAAACTCCTGCCCCAAATTGCACAGGAACAGCCTTCCTGAACTTCCAGACAGCATGTAGTCTGGAATGTGTGTTAGACTAACAATGATTATTGAAATAATTTCATACTGAAGAAATATCTTTTCTTTGCTTATTTCTGGAAGTCAATCAACATACAGAAAATAATAGAGATTGTCTTAGCTGAAAGACTGTTGCCATTTTCACACCTTTTTCTGAAGTGCATAATTAGTATTCAAATTTGCCATTTTTGGAGAGGTGACAAAAAAAGGAAGTCTGTGCCACAATGCACTTTTAAGTATTACCTTCAACATGGGAATAGTTTTAAAGCAACTTCCCCCCAGAAAGTGAGTGAAAAATGAATCATCACAAAATCAATAGTGCCTCTGTTCATCACTTTCTGCAAGCTGTGAACTGCCAAGAGCTTCATGAAGCCTGCATGTGCGTTCCAGAGGGCAGCAATCTGAAAGAAGTGCAGACACCTCACAAAGGTGAAGATGTGACAGGAAAGTATTTCTGACCCTCATGTTTCACTGAATCAGGAGATAGAACCTGTTGAAGTTGTTTCTTATTTCAGGGCTGGAGACCTGAAACACTCCATGAAGCTTAAGCAAACAAATCAAGAAAGGTTTTGAATGACCTTAAAAAATTGTTGGGACACACAAATCACATCAATAGTCTGCTACAAACCTCAGAGTTGTTAATCCTCTGAAAAGTCTCATGCTCACCTGCTCCCACATTGGATGAAAACTCAACCAAATGACAAGGAGTGAGGGAAAAGACTGGCACAGTGGGGCAATGCTGGCAAATGCAGGATTTGTGGAAACATTTCCCAGTCACAGCATTGCAGAGAAGGAAGCAGTGCTGTGATGTGCAAAATGAAACGAATTCTGTCTGCACATTTAGATCTCAAAGAATTACTGTTGTTCCGCTGAGGACAGCAAGTGCCCCCCTCTAGGTAGTAAATTTCGCTGTGAATTTTCTTTGTTAATGCGTGTGTCATTTTCCCATTATTCCACTCCTCCTGAGAACCAAACCCGCTGGGCTCGCTCCACACACGCAGCTGTTTCTCCGTATCGCAGAGACACATGGACGCACGCACAGAGGCATTTCCCTCACTTTCGAAGAAACTCTGAGCTGCGTTCCTGGTGTCTCCTCACACCAACGGATTTGCTAGAATGTTTTTCATCTGACAACACAACCAGCGTCACCGTGACAGCTTAAGGACATCCCTGTCCTTAACCTATCTCTTTACCGACATCCTTGACTTTTTTGCATATACCAGCAGGCGCGGTGTGTCCCTGTCAGTGACCGGTATTCACCGCCCCCGCTGACGCCTGGATGGGGCGGTACCCGCTCCCTACAAGCGCCTGTGGGGGCCGGCTCGCCCGTCGATCGCGACCTTTGCCCCCTGCCCCCGGAGCGCCGGACTCGGGGGGAGCGGAGCCGGACAGCGAGGGCGAAGGCCCACGGCGGCGGAACGCGGAGCAGGCCGAGGATGGTTCTGCGCGCAGGGGTTGCTCGGGGAGGGCTGCGGGCTGCCGGGGGTCCCGGCACGGACCCCGCTCCCGCTGTCCCGAGGGTGCACCGCCGCAGTGCGGGGCGGCCGCGCCTGTGCGCGCCCCGCGGGTCGTCACGCCTTGCGGCAGCGCTGCTGCCAGCGGCGAGAGGCCTTGGGGAGGCGCCGGACTGCCGGCGGGCCGCTGGGGATAGAGGCAGGGAGGGAAGGAGGGAGGAAGCAGGCGGGGAGACTTCCTCCTCCTCTTCGGCAGCAGCAGTAAGCAGCTGCGCCGCTGGAGCGGCCGGCTGGGCACCGGCCACCCCGCCCGGCGGTGGGCTGCGCCCCGGCCAGAGGCTCCCCATGCCACCCACGCCTCCCCGCTGGCGCTGACCGCTCCGCCGTCCCCGCGGTGCGGCTGCTCCTGGGGCGGCAGCCGCCGCCGGCCGGCCGGAGCGGGCAGCGATGCCGGTAGCCGCCCGCTTGGCAGCCCCCGCGGTGCAGCCCGACGCCGAGTTCCATGCCCCTGCCCGCCAGCGGGACCGCGGCGTCGCTCCGCGCGGCGAGGAGTGCGGCGGCGAGCGGCACCTCCGTCAGGCCGGCGAGGCGGGCCGGCGCGGCAGATGGGTGGCTTCTTCCGCCGCCCCCTTCCTGCCTGCCTTCTCCTCCTCCCCTCCGCCGCCCCCCGCCTCCTCCGTTGCCTCCTCCCCCGCTGGTGGGGCCGCCGTTGCCGCCTCCACCTCCCCCTCGGCTGCCTCCCTTCTCCCGGCACTCCCCCAGACCCGCGCCCGTGTCCGCTCCTGCTCCGGCTTCCCGGGACTCGCCATGAGCGGCGGTTCCGGTCGCTTACCGCCGCCCGCCGCCCTCTGCCCGCCGCCGCCCCTCCACGGGCCGAGCTTGCCGGAGGCGGGAGCGCGGAGCCAGGGCCGGGGCAGCCCCGCCGGGCACGGCGCACCCCGCGGCGCCCTGGGCGCCAGAGCCCCGCCACCAGGTGAGCGGGAGAGGGGCCCCGAGGGACTGGGAGTGGGTCCGGGCGTCCCATCCCTGGCTGGTAGTGCAACCGGCCCGCAGGGCCGCGGAGTTGCCCTCCGCAACGCCCGGGGTCCGTCCCCGGGTGGGGGCCACAGGCGGGACGGGACAGGAGGGAGGGCGAACTCCCGCTGTTCCGAGCACGGCAAGGCGAATCGCGGCGGCGGCTGGCGGCAGGCCATGTGTCGCCGAGCCGACAGCGAAGTGCTCGGGGCCGCCTTTGAGCCGGTGCCCGGCGCGGCGATGGCTCTTTCCCCGACGGTCGGTCGGGATGCGGCGGTGCGAAGCGCGGGCGGCCCGCAGTGCTGGCGCTCGGGAGGGCGCCTCCGGCTGTCGCGCTGCCGGCGCTCCCCGGCCCCTCGCCCCTGCCCGCCGGTGCAGCCACAGGGGTTGTGCTGTGCGGGGCACCGTGTGAGCTCGCCCTCTCGCCTGCGTCTCATCACACTTTGATGTGCCCTGGGCAGCGCCGGGGCCTCGCCGGCTCTGCCGCCCTGCCTTCCTTGCGCAGCGGCCGCCGGCCTTCTGCAGCCTGCCGGCTGCGCCCCGCTCCTGGAAGGATTTTTGTGTGTGTGTGTGTGTGTGTGAGAGAGAGAGAGAGAGAGCGAGAGCGAGCGAGAGAGGGGGCGATGTGTCCGTGTCCGTATCCGTGCCCGGAGCCAGGCTCCGCCCCTCGCAGCGGGCTGCCGATAGCTGCGGGGATTCACGGAGCACAGTGACCGGTCATAGCAAATTCTTGCGTGGTGCGCTCCAAAATGCTGATTGCAGGTCAGGCTTTTGCCTCGTGAGACCCCCGCTGAGTGTGTTCGGGGCTCTCATCGTCAGTTCCACAGACGTGTTTTGGATTTCCTTGTAGAAACTGCCCCACAGCAGGATCCCTCTAGGGAGCTGGCTTTGGACATGTGGTTCGTTCATCGTGAAGCTTCGATGTTTTCAGGACTGTGGTCCCAACATATGGGTTGATGTTCTTGTTTATAATCAAACACCAGAGCCGCTTCCAATGCTGTGCTGGAGTTTCCCACATGCTTATATTTAACCGCGTGTCTGAGTGGTTTTGGGATCAGGGCCTTAGATGTTTTCCTAAGCTGTTTTTTGTGAATGGCAGCCAGAATGAAGCTGTTTATGCGTACATGAAGTTACTAATTAGGAAGTGGTATGGGAGAAGGTCAGAAAACATGACATCGTTCTTTGGGCCTGGAGGGTGAATAAACGAGGTGTCTAATTATGTCTTTTCTCAGAATGTATTTTTAGTGGTGCTTATGTCTTGGGTGCTTGGTTGGATGATCTACTGGAGTCTGTGGTGGTATGGGTGTTTATACTGATAGAAATCTTGCTCTAAAACGAAGTAGGTTTAATCGAGAAGCTCCTCTTGAGATTCGTGATTGACAGCGTAACAGGATTACAATGTCGAAAGTTGAGGGAGAACTTGAGTTTTTACCTTTTCATTGTATTATGTAGTTCAAAAGCAGCTTTTGCTATGTCCTGAGACCACATAGTACAATGGAGAGATTAATCTCTCCCAGGTCCTCCAAATAAAATATATAGGAGAAAAATATTTTTCCTGTATACATTATTTGGAAATGGAGGTTTTATCTGATGAAGCTCTATTTCAACTTTTTGTTTTAAAATTGCATGGACATTCCTGGTGTATATGATAACCTTATCTTAAAGCCTGATCTCTAAACCTCTCCTAATCTTCTTAAGCCCTTAGCAATCCTATAGGCAAATTGACCTAGTATGCTACTGTTGGGAGATAAAAGCTTTAGTATTTTCCATGATTTGGAAAGTCATGGTGGAGAAAAGAACTATAACCTTTACCATATAATAAATTCATTACAGTCCTAGTTTACAAAGACCTTAGTGTTGGATTAGGGAATAGTGGACTTTTTATTCTCCAGAAAGGGAGTATGTTTGAAGTTTTGGTATTCACTATCACAGATCTTGTGGTTAAAAGCCCTTAAAAGTCCTGTGTTTAATGGTCATTGCAATAGCCAGAACAATTTTACTCAAAAGAGCTCTTGCAGACACCCAAATTGAAAGGTTAAGTTTTACAGTTTACTTAAGTCTCAGTAGCAGGTGAATGCTTGTTGCTAGTCATTGTCTAAAAACCTCACAAAACATTTTTAGATAGTATGATATGTTATTATTCTTGTAATTTTGAAATAGTGTCATAATTTATGGATAAATCCAGGAGATTTCTAGATTGGGCATGAGGAGTTTCTTTGCTTGCTTTTCTCCAAAGGGAAAGGTCTATCTTTTTCAGTCAAATATTTGTCACCAGAGGGAATAATGATAAACTAAACTCAGGCGTCAGGGCCGAACTTGGATTGTTTTGCTGAGCATCCTCTTAGTTGTACTCTTGATTCTAATATATTAACTTTTGATAAAAGCCTGTATTGTGATATAATCTTGTATATTGTGATGTTGAGGGGCAGTGAAATAGTTGTACTTTACATGCAAGGTTAAGAGAATGTTTGCTGTGTCTTTTCTCCCAGCAGAGAAATTTTCAGTGATGGTTGGGTCTCTTTTGGTATTGTTTCTTTTGTGGTTTTTTTTCCAGTATGTGTCCACAGAATGTAAGTCTCCATTCATGACTGTCAAATGTGAAAGGATATTGGACTAGAAATGTTGCTGATTCTTTACTTCATTTAGAAAACTGATCCAGATATTAAAAGGCATTTCACTGTCCATAAAGTATTTTACCTCCACTGGGGTGTCTGCATCTCCTTGGGGAAGAGTAACTCACCTAGAGGAAAGGATGTCAGCCAGGAAAAGTTTGTACTGAAAATTCCTTGGGTTGTGTGTGTGGTTTTTTTGTGTGTTTGTTTGTTTATTTGTTTGTTTGTTTGGGTTTTTTGCTCCGTTTTGGATTTTTTTTGTTTTCCGTTTGTTTGTTTTTTAGGTCTATATTGATATTCCCAGGTTTTGCAACATCTGGAAAGGAAAGATGGCTTCTGAAAGTTGTGCTAAGTTGTATTTAAGACACAGTGTTATGTCCATAACTGGCGAAAACAGCTTTTCTCTTAAACATCTTTGTTACTCATATCAGCTGTTTGGATGTCATCTGATGAATTTTGCTAAGTCTACTTAGTACTGCTAGTGTACAAGCACTCCTTCTGTTGGTAAGTCTTCAGTTAGTTTAGTTGTTTTTTAAGGTGCACACGAGGCTAAGTTCTGTATTAAGAGCGGTAATGGAAGGTGCTTGTTTTGGCAGATAACTGTGCATTTGCTAAGTCTTTCAGTATGGAGAAGCTGAAACTTCTGCTTGAAAGGATTATTGCCAGTTTTCAAGCCTAGCTGATGGTAGAATATGAGGAGTTGGACTTCTTGTGAAGATTATATGAGGTGTCAGTAAAGTGCAGTAGAAAGCTGAATTATTATTGATTCTGCTTAATTCTGTATATGCTAAACAGCTGCAGTATTGTAGATTCCCCTGTTCCTCCACCCCCCACAAGCTGCTTGCCCAGATTTAGGGGGAGTATTGGAAGAGGGGAACTACAGGATAGGGTAGAGAGAGTTACAAAAGAGGCTCCTTACCCCAGGATGTATTCCAAGGCCTTTATTCCATGAAGGGAATCCAGAGGCGAGAAGGAGATCACATGGGGGGAGAGGGGTTTTTATCACCTTTGGGGTCGGGGTCAAGTTACCTGGCCGATAGCTATAGGTCAGGAGACAAGGGGGCAGGTAACCCAGGCCAGGTTACAGTTTCTGGGGGAGGGGCTTTGGGGGGAGAACATTCCCAAAAGGGATACAACACAGTAGAATTGTGTGTTCGTACTGGTACATATAGACTTCTGTGCTTTTATCAGTGTGCATAGTTACAGCATCTCTGTGTGGTATTTGTGGTTTTGTTCTCGAACTGGAGAGCAGTTAATGTGGCTTTACAGTGAGAGTCATATTTATTTCTGGCATGCCTGCTGATAGACACTAGTTTTTTTATTTATGACATGGTGATGCTTTCACAGCTTTATAACCATAGTAAATAAATGAGATGGAAAGATAGCTTCTTGGTAGGAACAAGTGAAGCATGTTCAGTATGTGGGGACTTTTAAAGAGTTACAATTGATTTTGATTGATTAAAGAAATAATAAACAAACAAATAAAACACCCACCAAACCCAGAAATTATCATGGGAGCATTTCCATTTTAATTTGGTCAAAGTGCAATGTAAAGAAATGGCTTGATGGTACTTTTGGTTAGAATTACCACAATATTGTAAATCTGTTACTTTGCGTGTTTGAACATAATCTGTTCTGGACACGAGATTGCAATTACCTTTAGCGTATGAGAATTATTTATTATAATGTTGATATGTTAGTTTTGCTACTTTTGAATTATAAAGAAAGATAGAAGGCTTTGTTTTTTTCATAAATTAGTTGTACTTTGAATAGATTACAGTAATTACAGATTTAATGCTAACAGACATATGATAAACGTTTGTTTCAAGAAGTTTGTTATGAGAGATATGAGTTGCATATTTATCATATTTAATTGGGAAATAAATGAAAATGTCCTTCTTTAACAATTATTTTCAAATAAGGTGCATTCATTTTAAGCCATGCACTGTGACTATCACTATTTCTATTTTACCTTGTAGTATTTACAGGAACTGGAAATTATGATTTAATGGCCTAATATTGTTCTTTGGAGATGTGCCTTTTAGGTGCCAGCATCAAGTGGCTGCTAGCAAGTGTTAATGTACTGCCACCCACTGCCTCCAACATAAGTATTTAAGGATACTGTGAGACTGAGACAAATCTATTTAAAACATAATATATAATATAAAGTTAATATACAGTTCTTTTGATTGTAGTTCATAGAGTATGAACTACTTGTCTAATCTGCCATATTTTAGATGAAAAATTTGCAAAAGCATGGAAATTAAAAATTCAGAATATTCTCTAAAGTACAAATTTCAGTTTAATAATAGCAAGAAGACCAGAGATATGTCTTTAATTTGGAAATACATGCTCTGCTTTGCAACATCTGCTTATGAAATAATCTAAATTATCCTTTTGGTCTAAGTCATCAAAATACTAAGCTTGAGAAATTTATTTTCCTTGTCACAGAAAGGTTAAAATGAGAAACTGCTTTAAAGAATATTAATAAGCATGATTGAGAACACTGTAAATTCTTGGAAAAGCTGTGTCCAATTAAAAAATAATGTTGGAATTTGTGTTTTTTTTCTTTGCCTTTTTATGTTTAGTTTTGCTGTTTATACAGCCCTTTTTTCACCCACAAATTATCTTGGCAAAATGAAATCCACATGCAGACAGAATCTTTTTGACCAATTTTTTTTTTTTTTTTTTTTTTTTTTTTGTGAGAAAGATAGGCTTTAAACCTTTTTCAGCCAATAGCTTTGCAACTTTTTTGTTAGTTCTTGAACCTTAGATATTTTAAGTGGTCTCGTATGGCATCTGTTTCATATTAGAAGTTCAAATGGAGATGTGTCATCCAAACATGACGGTTGTCACTGTTAATATGATGCAAGATGTGGATGGGTTAACATGAAGGTAGGGTACCAGAATAAGAGAGAATGTTATGAATTTTTCAGCACCCTGGTTTTGGCTGGAATACAGTTAATTTTCTTCCTGGCAGGCGCTCTGGGCAGCAGTCAGTGTGTGGTAACTGATGGTATTGTGCATCACTTGTTTCTCTTGGGTTTTGTTCCTGGGTCACCCCTTTCCCCCCACCCCCTCATCTCCCTATTCATTACAATTATAATACTATATCATTAATGTTGTTTTAGTATTTTATTTGAATTACTAAACTGTTCTTAACTCACATGAGTTTTATCTTTTCTGATTCTTGCTCACATCCCACTGAGAAAGGGGCAGAGTGATGAAGAGCTGCTGCTAGTACTTAGTCAGGGTTAAATCATGGCACACGGAAAGCTCCCTCTACATGAATATTTTAATAAGATAGTGCTGCTTTTCCCCACCTTTGTTTTACTGGGTTTTGTTTGTTCTGTTATATTATACATTTTTAAGTGCCTTTTTTTTTTCCTTAACACCTTCTGGTTGCATTCTTCTATGCTTGTTCTAAACAATTTTTTTCTTGTTTGTGTATGTGAAGTACAGTAAATGCTTGGTTGTTATAACTCATTGCATAAAGAAAAGATCCTTCATTCTTTTTAAGAAAAATACTCTTGTTCTTGTGCTTTGATGACTTAAAATAAAGCTTCCTTCAGGAAGTTGCTTGATGTGTAATGTAGGGCAAAGAAAGCATACTTCATTTAAGGAAAGATGCAGGAAGTTTTGAAAATAGTAAGTCATAGGTATTTTCACAACTATTTTAAGCAAGCACGATATGCAGTGTTTTCTGAGCTTCTGAAATGTACACACATGCTCCAAATGTTCATTCTTAAAGCAGTCTTCTTTAGATTTTCTCAATGGAGAGCCTGGAATTCTAGCTCTAATCTCCTGAGTTTCTCTTCCCATTATCCCTGGCACTGTAGTTTATGTTCAATCTGTGCATCATCCCTCTCATGCAAGCCCTTTGCCACCATGATGTATGAAAAAGTAACATCTGTTATCAGTCTCTGGGTGGGAAAGTGTGTCTAGATGTCTCTCCAATGTCTTTTGTGATGGCTGAGGTTCTGCATCCAGACAAATATGTTTGCTTGCTGTATTGTCTGGCAGCTGGTGTGGTTTTCTTGAGCATGGGCTGTCATAATAACCAGCCTTCAATGCAACATTGTGGTATTTCAAAGCTCACCTCTCTTAAGCATTTGGGCTTGCTCACCAGCTTGGAGGACAATCCCAAATGGGAAATTAAAATATTAAAGGAAATGTACTCTAGCATTTCAATTACAAAAACCAAACCAAACCAAAACCCCCCATACAACAAGAAGAAAAAAATTCCAGCAATATAACCCCCTGAAAAACTTACTTAAGTCTTTAACTGAATTTCTGTTCTTCTGTGTAAGGTACACAACTGTAGGACAAGGGTGTGCAGCTGGTATCAGTAAAGAATATTGTTTAAACTATTAGAGGGTGTTTATGATTTATTCTGATATGCTTTATGAATAGTGGAATTGCATTTCTTTCTGTAATACTACCAGTCTCTACTTCCAAAAAAAAATTTATTTGTGCTTGTGCACATTTTTCTGGAAGGAGGGTATGAGGAAGGTAGTGAATTTTCTGCCAGCCTGTGGAGTAGTTAAGTATGAATTCTGTAAATCTTATTAAAATACTTCATAATTTGCATGCCTGGAAAACTCCTTGTTAGGAAGACTACCCTTAAAAAGTACAAAAATTGCTAAAAGCCATGCACTGTATTTGTTTGCGTAACTTCTAGTTGTGTAAGAGCCCAAGGAATGGCTATTAAACCGGGAATTATGGCTAGAAACATTAGCTGTGTGTATAGAGAACAGTTGAGTCTGACGGAGAATGCTTGGAACAGCTCCTGTGCCGTATGATTGAACCTGAACCACAGAACAGCAACATACAGTTTGAAAACATTTGCTGCCTGTTTTTCCAGCACAGCTGGAAATTATCTCCTCTTTATCTTTTGCTGCTTGGCACCTAAAGTATATTCAGGTTCCAGTGTGAAAATATTAGAGATTGGTGTTTACTCTCTGCCTGGGTTGTTGCTCTGTGAGGTTTTGGCTTTTAGGCACATTGTTACTTCTGCTTTCATTAGGAGCCTATGCAAATGATTGTGGGATCTGGATTGCGGTGGATTTTTTTGCAGCATTTTAAAGTGCTTTTTTGAATTTCCATTAAAAATATGTTTATCTACTTTTTTTAATATGTGCAGGCCTTCTGTATATATCTTTTCCATGGCATCACCTTTTTCCTGTTTGTAAGTGGAAATGGCCCAAAGCCAAGCAGACTAAGCAGTAGTTTTTGGGAAGAATTATCATGCAGATTTAGTAGTAGGAGATTGAGCATTTTGGCACAGAAACCCTGTGAGTCTGTAATTGTTGTGGTTTGTGTGTGTTTTTGAGCAAGTTTACATGAAGTGTTTATGAGATCACCTGGAAATTGCTTTTGCAGCTTACTTTGGAGAATGGGTACAGGTTAGACTTCTGAGCTGTTTCAGAAATTTTGATTTTTGATTTTTGAAGGCTTGGAAGTGAAAGCTGTTAGCCACCAGCGTGACAAGTGCCTTCAAACTTCAGTAATATGTGACTACGCTTGTAAGGGCCTTCAAACTGAGGTACATACTGCAGGGACCTATTTCAAGAAAGCAAGAGTCAAGATGTATTTTATGTTGTTTGTCATAAGGGCCTGTTGAGTTGGATGGAAAAAGTGCATGAGATAGAAAAATATTCTTTTCTTTATTAAAACTTAATTTAATTTTTAAAACACTGTCAGTCTCTTGTGCCCATAGGTATTGATTCTGCTTTTATGCAATGAGATACCAAAAAATAGTACTAATGAAGAATTTGGATGCTGAAGAAAAAAACTTAAAGGATTTGTTGCATTTCAGCAGCTTTTTATTTGATGAGGCATTCTGAACACGAAGGATTAGGGGAAAAAACTATGAAAGTGGTAAATATGGTAAAAATTACTCAGTAATGACTAGGATTGTGTCACCTTTCAAACCTGGAAAAAACCCAGTTATGGAACAGTATATCTCTCTGGTGGAATAGTGATCCTCAGCTACCTCACTGATTATGTTTTATGGTGAGGACCAGTCAGTATGTTGGGGTGCAGGTTCTGAGGGACCTTGGCAGCCTGGAGGATTGGGGCCCTCATGGCATTCAGCAGGGGCTGAGGCTTGTACTGGGGCAGAAGAGTTGTGTGCCATGAGGGGGTTGAATGGGTGGGTAGCAGCTCCTCACCTAGTGGGGCTTGCTCGCTCAAGGGCAGCAAGCTCATGTAGGGGCTGGAGTGTGGGACCTGTGAAGAGAGGTAGAAGACACTAGGATTGCACAGCATGGTTGAAGAGATGGCCCAGGGAAGATCCCAACTGAGAGATCCCAGTGACCTCTCCTCTTATAGCAGATGAAGAAAAGATAGGGCCAGGCTTACACATGCTGGTAAGGCAAATCACTGGGAATAGGGCTCAAGCTGAAACACCTAAATATGTGGCAGATATTTTTAGGAAGAATCTTTCTTCACTCTGGAGCCGGGAACTGCGGACATTATGGACCTTACAACTTCTGAGAGATGCAATACTTTGCCAGACAAAGCACTGCTCTAAATTGGCCTGGTCTGAGCAGAGGGATTGAATTATCAGATATCCAGCAGTCTCTTGCAGCCTGAAAAGCTTTCTACTACTGTGTAGTGAGCATGTTACCTTTAGCCTGGGGATGCCTGCTTCAGGCATTACAAATAGAGAAGGAACAGCAGTTTGGGACTGGTTTAATTGCACTCCATCAGAAGTGATGGTGAGAACTCAAGTTTATTTCAGCATACGAAGTATGTATGTAATGTCCTGTGAAACTGCATTTTTTTCAGCCTTCATTTTTTTCACATTCCTCCTCCCCACATACCCCAAAGTACCTTTGGTGGTGGGTATTTAATGTATAAATGCTTCTGGGTTAAGCATCAATAGGTCTTTGTATTTAAGGCAGAGCTATGCTTTTGCCTCTCAGCCTTCCTCCTAACTTGCTGGTTTATGTACAAACAGTCTGTTTTCATCCAACAGACAAAAGTATGCCCTTCGATTTTTATTTTTCAGTCCTAGAAGTATAGGGGATGTTGGGTCCTGTCTTTCCTGTCATGTCTTTTCTTTTCACTTGGTAAACGCTCGGGAAGTTCCAGATAAATTAATTGAGAGGTGTGTTCAGCAATGAGAGAGATATTTTTCCAGGCTTGGAGGGTATGTAAAAAATATAAAAAAATATATTCACTGATGTATTCTTATCCCTTTTGATTAATTTTTACCATACCAGTGTTTCTAATGGGATGACTCTACTAGTATATACATTTTCTTTAGTATTTTTAAGGGAGAATGGTACAAACAAGAAATCAGTCAATAATAGAAAAGATGAACACAGCAGAAAGTAGGAAAAGAGCGAAAAACTGCAGTATATGTCCTCCTCAGGCTGTCTTCCCATGTAAAAGTGAAATTGGCATTCTTAAGTAAAGCTGTTGTACTTGTTCACCTAATCCTGTTTCTCTGTAAATAGGTTCCAGAGTGAGGGAGGCTTTTTCATTTTTTCAAATGACTTCTGGTAAATCACTGGTTAAGTATCAGATAAATTAGTCTGCTCTCTCAAGCAAACAGCATGAAGGGATCTGATGTTTTGTCTGATGTATTGATCTGTGGACACAGGTAGTTGTTGGGCAGTTAGACAGTATTTTGCTTCCAAACAGCTGCAGTGTACGCTCTCTCTGACAAGGACACAGGAAGTAGAGGGCTAGGGAAACCAAAGGAATTGCAGGGAATGGGCACTGTAAGGATTTGGAGGCAAACTGTGTTACTGCAGGAGAAAACATAAAAATACATAACAAAATTCCATGAATGCAGATTTTCATTATTTCTGATGTTCGTATAACAACTGATTTCTTTTGAGGATCACTCTCAAAACATCTATGCCATAAAAGAGAATTTTCAAAGCAAATGAGTTGCCAATATTTTTATGGGCTTGTTTAGTGTGAATTAGCTGAAGCATTATCTGTATCTCCTGTTTGTGGGCTGCATGGAGGCTGTGTGGCAGGCTGAGTAGTGAAGCCAAACGAGGATGCCAGAGTGTTCTGGAGTCACTGAGTCTTCATCTAGGTTGGGGCAAAAGTGGGTTTAAAGCATTTTAAAACAAAGAGTAGTGCCATTTGTTCTGTTTATTATTCTGTAGTGTTACATTTCTGCAGTTGCAAATTTTTGTTTCCTTTCTGGTATTTTTTGGATGCTACTGTTTGCAACTGATGTCATAGAGAGGTAACTGTTTCTAGTAACTTAGTTCTTCTGCACCTTTGTGTTTCTCCATTTTCTGCTGGTTTAGCCCCTTGGAGTTTGGGTCTTTTTTGTGTTTTTGTTTTGTTTTGTTTGTTTGTTTGTTTGTTTGTTTTTTGTCTCAAGTAGTAAGAGAGGTAAAGAATAGTGTAGTGGTTTGTATTAGAAAGCAAGGAGAGAATTAGAAAGATAGGAGATCATTCTACCACTGTGCAACTCTGTAAGAGAGCTTTGTTTTCAAGGCACACTATCTAGTTATGGCTTTTATGTCTCTATAAATTTTCAAAATAGGGTTGCTTGTCCAGAAAAGAGATACCTGAATGATTTCCACCTAGAGTGGTTTTAATTTTGGTCTTCTAAAGTTCTTGAATTCGTACAATTTAGAAGAAATGTTGTGTAAGGTTTATTGCATCTCTTTAAGAGGAAGGTCCAGCGTAACCATGAAAGATCTTATGATTTCTGTAGAGAGCAGAAGGTAAGAATGCTTTAATACTGCCCAGTGCAGTTGGTATGACTGTTGTTGAATATCTGTTTGCTGACATGCTTTGATATTTATTATACAGTACCTCTGGAGTTACTGCTTAGGGATTACCTGTGCTAAAAGGTTATGCTATGCTAACTCCATCAGTATATCCAAAGGGACAAGGATGGTCTTCTCAGACATAAAAGTGACTTTGAAATGCTCATTCTGGAAGAATTTGTACTATTTTGAGAAAGAAGCTATCTCATCAATATGACCATTTTGGTCTGATAACCCCATTGTTCTTGGATTGTAGACATAGTGCATCAGGAGAATTGTGACTTACAAATACACTTGTGTTTTCTCTTATGTAGACCACCAGCTTATAGGTCCTTGAAATTTCATGTTCCTAGCAGCTGAGTGTGGTACTGAAAAGAAATTTCCAGCCATGCTGGGGCCCATGTGGTACCTTTTTTGGAGTGTGGGTGTCAGCTGCCTCTTCCTTGCAGTCAGTCCATGTGATGAATTTAAGAGGTGATTTCCTATAAAACAATTGTGTTTTAAGTATTTACCTTGCTTTGCCTAGCTCTTGCTGTCTTGGGTTTGTCACTCCTTGTGTTTAAAAGTTTTGTCTTCCCCTCAGCTCATTTGAGGAGTCATGCTGGAACCTCCTGGATAGTTTTTATGGCTGTCCAGATATTTTCATTGATTTTGCTACCTCCCAGGCCAATTAAGCTTGTCCTTTCCAAGGCAGTTGCTGGAGGAACAAATTTTAAAGTGCAGCAAAAAATCTTTGGTGGGCTGAATTGCACCTCTTGCAGATTATTATGTTCAGCATTCTTGTGACCACTGAAGCTTTTTATGCTATCATTGGAGCAGTGACATCAAAAGGGGAGAGCTATCACAAAGTCTTAGGAGAGGGGAAACCAGGACATGTGGTTACCTGTTCTCCAAGGCTGTCCAGAGTGCTCAGTGGAAAGTACAACTAGCAGGCTGAGGGTGAAGAATCATGTCCTGGGAGACACATTTCTGGGACATGACAGTGATTCTCAGCACTGATGAACAAAATGCTGTCTTGCTTCAACTGCTTGGATTCATTGTGAGGATTTTGTATGAACTGCAAAACTGTGCTCAGAATTTTCTTTTTATGGTGTTACCGAGAAAGACTTTTGCACATGAAGTGAACTGCTATTGTTAGAAATGTATTACTTATGAAAGAAGGGGAAGTGGACTTTGGTTGTTGTCTATATTAAAAAGAAATGTGGCAGTCTGATCTCTGCTTAAGTCTGAACTTGTGAAGTTTTGCTCTGGCTATAGCATATTTTGTTTTGGAAAAACTTGGGCAGTGAGAGCTTAAATTCTAAATTTACTCAATCAAGCACTCCAGATGTTACTCTCCAGAAAGCGTTGTGAAACACAGCAGATGGAGGCAGGTTTTGAGGCGCAGATTTGCTCTATTGCCTTTAGAAGTGTAGACATAATTGTCACCATCAACCACAAATAGTCATGCTTCAGCCTTGCAAATCAAGTATCATGAAGACAGGATTAATGTCTGATCTTCTGGTCTGTGTTGATTTCACTTTTTATGCCTCTGTTTCACAAGTTATGTGCTATTGTACTCTGAAATCTGTATTTGTAAAGAGAAGGGCAAGAGACGTAATTCCAGAAGTCCAGGGGCTGATCTTCATTACTATAGAGACACCATTAGAAATCTCTGTTTTTCTTTAAAGATAACACAAAAGCTGTTGAAATTGAAAAGGGTAGTGTGCTGAAACAAAAAAATTGATATAACTCAAGTCACAAGTTTGTTATTCATTCAAAGTCTCCTTTACATATACATTTCTGTTGACTAGTCTCTATTTTTCCATTGGCTATTACTCTTATGAAGACTGGTAATCTTAAAGAAGGCTTGAGAGTTCAAAACTGGTGATGAGATGTCTGATGTTAAATCCAGTGTCTTAAGATCTAACCTTTTTTCTTTTGACATGCATACTTTGAGTTTGTTTGCTTCTAGAGACAAACAGCATATGCATGTGGAAATGCTCACAGACACACAAACTTAGATAACTTGTACATATAAACAGTCGTCTCTGTATCTCTTAGAAAGATCTGCCATTTGGCAGTGACCACAGTCCTCTACTTCTAATTGCCTCAGTGCATTATGTAAGGCATGAAAAAAAGGTTTGCTGAAACTGGCTCTATGGTTTCCTAGAATTATGTGTGTTGAATGCATTAAGCTTACAGGGTTTTTTTTGTGAAACTTGTCTACAGTGTGCAGTGGTATAGCTAATGATTTGCTATAGGGACAGGATGACCCAGCTACTTTGAAACTTTGCTTCCAGTTTTATACACTACTTAATGAGATCTTGTCTTCAGCTGAAATATGCTTAAAAGAAAACTGGACTATATATGTGTCTTTAAATCTGTGTGGATACTTTTTGTGTAAATGTGGGAGCCCTGTGTTCTGGACTGGTGAGAAGGTATGCCTTCATTAACGGCAACAATGATAGTTTGTTCAGTTGTATAAAAATACTGGTGATAACAATCTCCATCAAAAGAAGTTAGTCTCTTGAAATGACCATGTAGCCTGGATATGACTGCAGTAACTTGTCCTTTTTCTCAAAGTTTTCATGTCAGAGGGGTATTTTGGCTGCTAAGCTGCTAGACAAACAACTGAAAACTGCTGAGCTATGTGGATATGTCACAGGTATTGGCTGACATGCATCTGTGTTGCTGCTTTTGCTTTCAGATGTTACCATGAGTATCAGTTGGAGCACAAGGAGCTATGGTAGTAGGAGTGTTTGGGAGAGCTGGGTCTTGTTTACTTGAGAAAGGTAAGAGTGTGATGGGGTTGTGGGAATTCCTGATGGAACAGAGTGAGAATGGTGATAACTAGCCAGGCAGGATCACGCAGCTATGAGATACTTTACCTTACTAAGTCAAAGAGGATATCACAAGCTGAGAATTGGCAGCTACAGAGAAGGAAATACTAAATCCTCTATTGCCTCTGTAGTATGTTACTGAATTAGGAGACATGAAGCAAATTCCAGAATATAGTTCATTTGTGCAGAACATATAAAATGAGACAATATGGAAACTAAAGTAAAATTCAGTGGAGAAAGGAGGTTATGTTGTGATGAGATAACTTCAGCTGAACACAAGGGGCCCACCAAAGCCACTCTAATCGCTCACCTTCCTCATCTGGAAGGTGAAGAAAAAGTATGACAGAAGGTTCAGCAAGTATGGTCACAGGCAAATCTGACTTGGTTTGGGGAAATTAATTTAATTAATTAAATGCCAATGCAAAGTCAGAGAAAGATAATGAGAAATAAAAACAAACCTTAAAACATCTTTCCCTCACCCCTCCCTTCTTCCCAGGTTCAGCTTCAGCTACAGTCTTCTCTTCCTCTTCCATCTGAGTGGCTCAGGAAAATGGGGGATGGGGGCTGTGGTCAGTTTATCACACTTGTCTGTGCTGCTCCTCCCTCTTCAGGTTTTTTCCCTGCTGCAGCGTTAGGTCCCTCCCAAGTTTTCCAGCATGAGTCCTTCCCATGGTCTACAGTTCTTCATGAACTGCCCTAGTATGTCTTCCAGCATGGTTACAGCCTCCTTCAGGCACCTGCTCAGACGCTGAAACTTGCGTGGGCTGCTGGTAATTTCTGCTGCACCATGGACCTCAACAGGCTGCAGGAGGATAGCCTGCCTCTTCATAGTCTTCAGCACAGGCTGCAGAAGAATTTCTGCTCCAGTGCCTGGAGCTTCTCCTCTCCCACCTTTTTCACTGACCTTGAGGTCTGCTTTGCTTTTTCACTCACCTTGAGGTCTGCTTTGCTGCTGTTCTGCAGCAGTTTTTCCCCTTCTTAGATATGTTCTCTTAGAGATGCAGTCACTGTCACCGACTTGCCCACTGATGGGCTTGGCCTTGGCCAGTGGTTGTTCTATTTTGAAGCTGGCTGCACTGACTCATATACAGATGAAGCTTCTGACATCATCTGACAGAGGTTATCCCTGTAGCCAGCCACCAAAACCTTGCCACACTAGATGGTCTGAAAAAGGTCTGTAATTGTCCACATAAGTAAGCAGTGCAGACAAACATTGCCTGTATGTGTGTGTTATCTGACCTTTGGCTGCACAAAAATTTTGATGTCATGAATTTGTCACAGCTCCAAGACAGTTGCTTGAAGAAGGAAACACAGCTTCTTTCCATAGGGCGTCCTGGAGCAAGATGAGTTGTATGACGAACTGGATGAAAAATCTAATGCAGGGAAGTAGATTGAATTGAGCATGTTGTATTTTTTGGTTTGTGCTTGCTTATGACTTAAACAGTTTGCTGCCTAGAAAAGTTCTACAGTGGCAAAGGGTAATGTAGTTGACCCTAAAGGCAGGTTTTTCTGGGTTTCACATCCTGTAACTTGCATTTAAAATTGAAAATGGACTTCTGTGCAGCCATTATATTGAAAAAAATAAGTACAAAAATACAGAAGGATCTAAATAAGGGCTATGAATCCTACTAGATTACTCACTTGTCAGAAATAAAGATGCTCTTTGTACTTGTAACTTTGCCATTGGGGAGAAGTCTGGAATTACTAAAAAAATAAAATAATGAAATTTGAATTGAAATGATAAACCACAACTTTTTGATGTTGATAGAGATTTGTGTACCATGTCTTTTTCTTAGGTTTTTGGGGATTTCATATTTTCAGCTTTACCTTGGAGCTTTAGAAAATTGTGGGGGTTTTGTGGTAGTGGGTTTTTTTGTTATTTTTAGTGTTGGTTCCCTCTCCCCCATCAGAGAAAGTCAGCAACTGCAGAACTAACAAACATCCTGAAATAATCCAGCTGTATAAATGGAATGGAAACAGTAGTGTTCAGACTAATCTGTGATTTTCAGTAAAATCTACTTATGACTGACCTGCTGTTTTGCTATTTGATTGAAATTTCTGCACTTTTAATGTTGTCTTTGTAAATCTGGTACCTGGATTTTTGAGTGTGCTTTTGCAACAATGTTTTAGGTGGATTATGTGTACCTAATGCCCATCTTCTGATAAAATGTCAGTGGCTGTGATGTTCAGAGTAAACTTCAGAAAGCAGTCACATCAATCTCAAGGACATTGAGGGAGCTTTGAAAACATGTTTTTGTGTAAGGACAGAAGTCAGCAAGGTTGTTGACTGGAATAGAGAGTAATAAACTTAGCAGTGAAACTGTTTCTGGAAGAGTGCATAGGTTTATGAGTAAGGAGAAAAGGGAAATTATTTCTGTCCTTGTGCTTTTAAGGAAGTGCTCCTTTCTCAGTAGCACTTGGTTTGCATATCAAGGAAAACTGGTATTTGTAAGCATCAGTTGGTGTTGCTGTAGGTGACCCATCTTGTATATTGTACTACGGTGAAAACGTGCCCATTTCTAGCCTTTACAAAGTGATCAAAGACATCTGTATTGTTTGAAGAAAATTTTCTGATTTGTGTTTGGTAGGATCTGTTTTTCACTGGAATGAGTGGGTGTGGGGCCTTTTCCTGACCTCTTGGGTAAATTGTCCCTCTGTGAAACTTTCACTGTGATGGTGCACAGTGTCTTTAAAGAACACCACCTGAATCCATTGCTAGAAGTGTTTCAGTGTTAGTTTTCATTGAGTGTGATACTGTGGACCTTTGGGACAAAGCAGGAATGTGGTGAAATCAAGACACGCTGCAAGAGCTGGTTTGGTTTGTGGTAGTTTTTTGAGTGTGGGGGTTTTTTTGTGTTTTTTGAGTTTTTTAGGCTGGCATTGGTTGGTTAAGGGAGATAAGGACAGCTTTGATCTTTTCAGAGTTCATAAAGCATTTGGCTTGTGCATGTGTGTTTTCTCTAATTCATGTCACAAAAGCTCTGAATCAGGCATCTACCCTTTTATTAGCTATGTAGAAACAATATAAGGAATATCCCAAAAACTGTGTTTCTAGATTGATGTATTCTTAAGCTGGAGCTGGGAATAGCAGAAGTAACTGCACATTGTCACCTGGCTCCTGACCACTGTACTCCTAAAATGGATGAATGTACTGCTACAATTTAACACTAGCAGTAGATATTAGCTGAGGCAAACCACTTGTCCAGGTTCACTGGGTGTTCTTACAGATAGATACCTACAGTATGTAGGAAATCTGGAAGTGTTTCCTTATTGGTAGTGCTGCTCTAATGTGGGATCAAGAAAAGAAAGCAAAGAGGTTGCAACCACAATTTTTCTGCCAGTGGAGCAGCTTCCAGGTGGTATTTGTTTCCTCCTTTTGTCACCCATTATACCAATTGCAATCCATTTTGATAGTCTTTAGAGGGCTACTGGGATAGTAGTAAATACAGTACACACAAATAAGTGCAAAAAAGTAAATAAATAGTAATGGCATAGGGTTTTTTTTATATTTTTGACTCTAAAAAGTTTGCCATGTGGAAGTAGTGATAGAGATAGCATCAGTGATGATGGTACATACTTGGGAACTTCCTCTTGGGAAGAAGAGAAAAAGAGTTGTTTTTCCAGGAATAAAAGTATTTTTTCTATTGAATACAGTTCTACAGTAGTGTAAAGTCAGCAAAGAATTTCACACATGCAATGGCATCAATGTGCAGATATTTCTTTGAACTTTACCTTCATTTACGTGATTAAGATTGTTTGTGAATCAAAGAGAATAGCTCATGCACCCTGTAACTGCAATTTTGAGTAATCCTCACAAATCAGGGGACTGAAGCTAGAGACCTCTCACTTTGAGGTACTCATCCTTCCTGCCTGACCCCAAATTATATTGCAGTTATATTGCAGCTGGTAAATGCCAGCCTCAGCTGCTGAATGTAATTTTTACCTGATTTTCCTGTATGGTTTGCTCATGTAGCCCCAGTTCTTTCCCCCTTTACAGTACTAGTATGGGGTTGGTGCTTTTTTGTCTGGTACTTGATATGCACAAGCAAATATGATGTAAACCATGTACAAGGCATATACTGAATATTAGACAGCATTTCTTTCGTATCAAGTGAAAAGCAGAAAACCTGAATTGCCCTTATCACCCAGAAGCACGTTATCATTTCACAGAAATGTATTAACCCTGTCATGCGGAACTAAGCGTTTGCACTTCCTCCCCCAGATGAACTGTTCATTAAAAACATTTTAGCATCACAGTTATTTTCAACTTATTCATTCTCATAAGCTTTTTAGTATGGTTGACAATTTTGGAGAGAAACAATTTCCTGTAAAAACTTAGTGAGTTTCCCATCGTAAGATGTTGCTTCTGTTATGAAAATAATGTAGACACACTGGCAGTTAGACAAGTGAGGATGTGTGTCTAGAAATCTAGATCATAGCTTAGTCATTTGATTCTAGGAGAAATAACATTAAATTAAATGGTTTATTGAAGCAAGCTGCTGATACTTGAATTATATAATCTGAATTGTGCTTTTCTCTATCAAAGTGGCTCTTGAAAGAAGATCTGGACTTAGGTTTATTAGAAGCACTACGCAAGGCTTTCAATCTTTCTGAGAGTTTTTATTGAGAGCGCTTACTTTAGTTGCTGCTCTGCGTTGACCTCTCTTTAAAGGTTTTTTTTATTATATACCAACACTAAAAATAACAAAAAAAGATTATTTTGCAGATGTTATAATATCCCACTATTAGAAGAATTGGAAATCTTCTAGTATTAGACAGGTTGAGCTTGTGTCTGGCAGTTCTCTCCAGTTCCATTTTTCCCACTGTTTAGTCTTGCCCACACATACTCTTTTTTCCTTGATATTCAGATCCTTATTCCTAATAATATTTCCCTGTGTTCCAGCTTGTCTTCCCATCCATCGCCTCTGAGTATCTTGAGGAAGAAGAGAAACAAACCCATCTTTTCCTCTGGAAATTCTTTCTTCTCTTCTGACTTCTATTGCCCTATGTTGTCTGCTATTCTTTCCTCTTGATTTCAGACCTGAGCCCAGAAGGGTCTGTCATGTGCTAAGTATTGAGCAATCTAAAGAAATTCAGCCTTCCCTCAGTGCTTGTACACTGCTAGAATTTGACAGCTGAGGCTTGGTCATGTTCCAGGAAAATCATAGGCTTGGTACTGGGCTTCTGAACCAGGAAACAACATGCCATGCTTTTTTCTTCATGGTACAGAATCTTTTTACTTACATTGCTGTTGTGCTTGGAGAGGCTGTATTTTGCAAAGTGCTGCAAATAGATGGTGTAAGAAAAAGAAAAACTGTAATCAAGCAGACTAGTTTCAGAGTGAGGAGAACATGTCATGTAGATTTTATGTGACCTGTGGTCAGCAATGTTCTTTTGCCCTGTTCAGGTCCTTACCAGTCTTATAGAAACTACTAGGGCTGTGAAAAAACACTTGTCACCAGTAACCACGAAATGTCTATTAACGGGTTTCTTCTCCTGAAAAGGACTGTTGTCAGTCTTGTTGATAGTGCCCTGTTCTGTCTTGCAGCATTACTAATACCACAAAGAAGTACTGAGGAGTTTTCCAAAACCTGAAATCTGTCTACAAACTGGACTTAGAAGTTTGGAGGAATGTTTGTAGAAGGTGAACAATGGCTTTTGGAGCAAATTGTTTTTGTTTTGTCAGGCACCGGCTAGTCTTAAGCCAATATCTGAAAAAAACAAGCTGATTGTACCTGTCCCATCATTTTATCAAGCTTTAAGAAGCCCTGGTCAGGGAATTCCAGAGGGGGACAGTTCTACCAGACATGTTGTGTTCAGTGAGCAGGACTTTTTTTGATGCACAGTGACTGTTCTTCATCAATGTTCTTTTCGGCAGTATTACATCCACTCAAGCAATTTGAAAGCTGAAGAGTCCAGGTCTGTATGCTGTCTTCCTGCTTTTCCTCACACCCATAATCAGTGTTCTCTGACTAACTACAGGTTCTTAAGAATGCAGTTATCAAGGTACTGAAAAAGCTGAGGTATTTTTCAGTCTTGTTCTGTAGTCTTT
Organism: Certhia americana; assembly: GCA_018697195.1. Taxonomy (NCBI): domain Eukaryota; kingdom Metazoa; phylum Chordata; class Aves; order Passeriformes; family Certhiidae; genus Certhia; species Certhia americana. The sequence goes on along the minus strand of CM031878.1, from coordinate 45,901,338 downwards.
TTCTGATTATTCTCAATACAGAATTTCAGATAAAACTGACAGATGGAAAATAGAATATTTCCATTTAAGGGGAGAAGGCAAAAGGAAGCTTTTGGTCCACAAGTGTAGCTGCGATGATCTTTCTTTTTGCATGGACTCTTTTGTAGTTACTGGCACTGAATTTCATCAGTCGCTTTATTTGCTCCTCACTTGCTATTGTTAAATACTGTCATAATTCTGTTGTATATTTTTCTTCCATTTGACCCCAGGTCATGCCTGTTGCTGATTTTAATAGACTAGGAAATGAGGATTGCTTTGAAACAGATTGCTTTGAAACTTCGAAGTCCTTGTCCATTAATTGCAGAACCGTGTTAGACAGATGAGGATAAACACTCCTTAGTTGAACAATTCTGCCCACACTTAATCAAGCATAGTTGCCTGTCTGTGGAACTGGCTGGGTCATGTATTCCACATTTACTTTACTGGCAGTGTGCTGCTGTGCTCGCTCCTGAATAGAGCATGTCCTGAGGATATTCTGGGAATGTGGAGGCTGTGCCCTGGCAATGGGAACAAAGTAACAGAGTAACTCGCTCTGATTTCAATCACAATTTTGTCTTCTTCCTCCTCCTTTCATCTCCTTGAAGGTATTTTTTGGCCCTCTCCCTGCTTTTACTTATGAAGTTAATTAAATGATTTTTCCTCTTTAAAATGATAAGTAACTGGGTCAACAGCCTTGATTTTTAATTGCTGTGAATAATTAGGAATCTTTTATGGTAACCCATCACTGCTTCTTCAAGATGACTTAGCAAATCTCCTCATCTCTCCTTCCCCTGCTTTCTGGGAGTATGTTCACTCCACATTCCACTGCTGGGATTGCCTTTTTTCCATGTCATTTCTAAGAGATATCTTAATAGAAAATCTTGCTGTTAAGCCAGAATGTACAAAGCTGTAATTGCACTAGAGTGGGATGGAGTTTGGAAGATCTTACGTAACCCCCACAAATCTAGTGGTTTTCTTTGAGGAGTGCTTCCAGCTATTTTCTGTATTCCAGTTTGAGATTGTGTTTTTGCACCTGCTTAAGAAATCTGGGTTCTGTCCACTAGCTAAATCAACTTGTTGCTTCCTTGAAATTAGCAATACCAAAAAGTATGTCTCATGTCTGCTTTGTTTGTGTTCTAAACAGAGAACAAAAGGAGATGGTAATTACACTGCAGGGTAAACAACTGTAAATTTCTTAAGTAAGATTTGAGCAGTGCAATTGAGGAAAAATCTCCTGAATCTGACTGACTAGTAGTAGTATTACTGCTACTATTTGTTAGTTACTGGTAGTACTACTAGTAGTTAGTAATACTACTGACCAGTAGTAGTACACCTAGGACAGTCTCCCTGTTCTTAGAACTTTGTTTTTCACAGGCAAAGTGAACTATGTTCTGACAATGTTCTTGCAAATAGATTGACTTCTCATTGAGGTAGTGTCACAAGAGAAGGGTGGACTAAGCTGGTAGGGGCTTTTGTAGTAGTGGAAGTGCTGGAGGGAGTGTTCATATCTTGCATCTGCAGTTGGGCTGGTGGGAAAAGGCCAAAGGATTCACCTTGTGGAGTTGCTTTACTTAATGTGGCAGCCCCATCCTTCATGTTTTACAAATAAGCTTTGACTGGAGTTCTGAGCTTTCTGAGCCATAATATCTGCTTGCTGTCCAACTTAAGAAATGAGTGATTTGAGTCTTACTCAAAAGAGTATTTGAGTCTTCTGATGGATGAAAAAGCTGACATGTTCTCTCTGGATAGCATTAACACTTTCAATTAAAAAGAAATCTTTGGTGAGATGTACATTATCATTAGCATGCTAGTTGGTCTAGATTATTGGCTGGATGTTTAATTTCATTATGTCAGTCTTGTATTATTTAACAATATACCTCAGGTACAAAGGAGGATGACTGAAATAAATTTTTAAAACTGCTGCAGTGAGAGAAATGGATGTTTTGATATTTCAGTACAATGGTATAGCAGATCTAGTCATAGTAGCAAAGAATTGTTGCACATTTGGGGTTAAGAGAGAAAGAAAAGTGAACAGTTAAAGCAATCGTGTGATACTGAACCATATGTGCTTAAAGGATGAGCATCCAGGAGTACTCAAAAAACTTGTGTCCTGTGGCTTAATGTCTGCTATGGCCATGAAAACATAGGATGACTTTCCTATTTCTCCATTCTGAGTTAGAAAAGACTGTTTAATGATCACAGTTCAGCTCCTTAGTATTCAGGCAGTTCCACTGCTGTTTTTCTCCTGTGAGCAACATGTGCAGCTTCTTGTCCCTGTAAAGTCTCAAGTTTTAAAACATCTTCTCTAAGTCAGGAAATGGCAGGTTAAATATTCTGATGTGTGATTATTCCAAAAAGTTATTATAACATTTGTTATGTAATATTATTGAACAATATACTTATGTGATCTTTATTTCATGCAAGTTACATTTAGTGCTTTTTCCAGTTCCTTCTGTGTGAAAGCTCCTTCTGGGTAATTTCTTTTAGAAGTCTTGCAAAATCTCCCTCCTTAACTTATATTATGCCCCTTGACCTTCTGGTTTCTCTTTCAGTGTGTCTTTCCTTTAATCTTCGGAGATATTCTTCCCTGTCCAACAACTGACTTTCATACTGTTAGGTAAACCTATGACTTAATGTTTTTAGGCTTAAGTGTAGTGTCCTTTAGTTACCTCTTCTCTAAGTTAAAACGTACTGGCCTTTTTATGATCTCTTCATGTCCTGGTCATTCTTGCTCCATGCCACCGTGCCAGGTTTGAGCACAGCCTGGTGTGTATGCCTTTGACTCTTGCTGCTCTGCATCTGCAGCTCTTTTGTAATCTTCAAACCTCAGTGACTGAAAGCTGGTGAAGGAGAGAATTATACTAACGTGGACCTGAAATATGCTGTAAGTGTGTTGCTGCTACCAGCTTACTGTCTCCTAACCTTTTAAGCCTTGCTCTGACATCCCCTTTTTAGCCTCCTAGTGAATGTGGTAAGCTAAGCAGCTACCTTCAGGTAGCAGACTTTATCTAGCATAGGTATGCTAGAGTGAACACTAAGAAAATAACCTTTGTTTTGTTACAAAGGCAAGTATTCACCCCAATACCTTGATAACTAGCTTCATTAAATGTACAGTTTTTTTCATGCAGGGAATGATTCAGGAAGCATATTAAATCTGGAAAGATGGTACAGTTGGGTTCTCTGCGTTTCTTCATTTCTGTATTAAATATCATCATTTGGAGGGTATAAAGACTGTCCTGACTGTAAGCAAAATTCACATTGTACTTAAAAGTCTTTGAATTCTTTCCTTATTTTGCCTAGTAATAAATAGTGAAGGCCAGGTCTCTGTCACTTATGTGTGGCCTCACAACAAAATTTTGACAGTCTGAACTAGCAATCAGTAGCGCAATAAATAGCACTCAACTTCCTTCTTTGCATACTGCTGAAACTTAATCTTTTGTCTTCTCTGCACATGGTATCTTCAGGTTTTCTCTTTGAAGTTAATTAGACTTCTTAGTTTGTGAGAAACAGAATCTTTGATGCAAGAGTCCACCAATATATATAGTTGGTTTTTTCTGGAAGAGAAGAATTTTTTTTCAAAAAACTTGATTTGTTTATTTTTAGAAGTTAGTCATTAGTTTTGATCACTGTTTTATATTACAGCTTTTTCAGACAAGAACGCAGACAGTGAACAGTGTTGTAATGAATTCCCTTAATATGAATAAATTGTGCCGTGGGCATCACTCTGCTGGAAGAGCATTTGGATAAGTATGTGAATTCTGTGTTTACCACGATTAGTTTGTTTTGTAGTCAGTTATGTAGGGTCCTCTACTTGGTAATGGTGCTGTTCTTACTTAAACTTCATAGAAATCAGCAAGCTGAAAAAAGGGTGCATTTTCTGGAAGACTTATAAAAGATTTCCAGGTTCTAATGATGTTCAAGGCTTCTAGCCCTTCCTATTTCTTTGTCACCTACATGCCAGAATTAATTGATTGTGCATTGTTTAAATTGTTAGATTAAAAACTTTTACTCAGCAAGTTTCTCCCAAATTACGCCTTTTTTAGGCGGAAAAAAGAGTTGGGGCATAGTCATTTCTAGTTCTTGCACTGAACTTTTCTAAGTTAAGTTAGATTTTAAATTGAGCATGTTTTATAAATTCATGGCTTTTTACTTTTTACAATGTGTGGTTGGGGAGCTAACTATTCTGTTACTGTACATTTCCTTTCCTCTGGTATACTACCTCCTACTGAAGATAAAAATGCCTTTTTATATTTTGCTGTTGCAACTGAAAAGGTTGCAAATGCACATTGAAAAAAAAAAAAAGATAAAGAATTGATGGATTTTCTTCCTTGTTCTCCAAACAGGCAGACAGCAGTATGATTTTACGGTTTCATTTTCTTTGACCTCAATATATTCTCGCCCTAAATCAAGTGGACAATATATTACATTCTTGCATCCTCATTTGTGGGTTGCATGCTATCTGGAGAAATGGCCAAACCAGCTGAAATGAAAAAGGAAAAAGCAGTAGTTGTATTCCCCTCTGTTATGACAGCTCTGATTGTGGGATTGAGGATTAGAGGCAGTAAGCACAAACTGAAACATAGGAGCTTCCTTCTGAACATCATGAAATGGAGAGAGTGACTGGTACTTTGGCAAAAGTTTCCTAGGGAGATTTTGGAGTCTCTGATGTTGGAGATGCTCATCTGGACATTGCTGAGCAACCTGCTCTGGGTGTTCTAGCTTGAGCAAGGAGGTTGGACAGGATGACCTCCTCCAGTGGTCCCTTCCACTTCCAACCTCATCTATTATGTGATTCTGTGATTCTTCCTTTTTCACAGCAGACTTGTTTCCGTAGTAATCAGTAATGATGTCAGATTATTTCTTCCTTGAAAAAGCTGTCAATGATTTTCTCTGAAGCATGGAATGGGAAGTTCCGACCTCCAAAAAATGTTACCTTTCTTCCAGAAGTGCTTTCTTTTTTAATACTTGGAAGTGACTTTCAAGCTTTTTATTTGAAATAAAAATGTTTTACCAGAAATTGATTTATACTAACTTCAGAGGTAAAAATCAAGTATTTGTTAAGTTTTACTTGTGGGCTGTAGATGAAAGTCAGTTTAGATAGAGTATTCCAACTTCTGTTTTGGAGAAGGCATCTTCCCATAGTAAGCTCTTTGGAGGAGAGGGACAGCTTAAGCAAGAACATATTTGTGCTAAAGCACTTGTATCTTAGTAATATATTTGGCAAATTTAAATTTTAATTTTTTCAGAATGTCAACTCTTGCTCTAATTTTGAATTTAAGTAAGAATTGATAGCTTTTCAGAGATGAGAAATACTGTTTTCTGACTGTCTTTTGTAACATATCAGATGAATTTTATGAAGGAAGGTGAGAGATATTCTTTGACTGAATGGCTTTGAATTTGTCATCTTGTTCAGAACTTTTCATTGCTGAGAATCCTAAGACCTGAAAGCTTGGTCAGTAAGCAACTGCAGTCTAACTTGTAACCTTTGGGAAAAATTCTCACTTCATGAAGAGAAAGGAAGTTACACAAGGTTTCCTACAGTGAGAGTGAGCACTACTCTGGGACAACAACAACCCGCCAAGATATAGCTGGCTCTAAAAAAAACCCCAACAACCCAAACAAAAATCAAACAGAAAGCTACAAACAAAAAAACCAATATGAAACAAACAAACACACCACACCACCCCCCCAAAACAAACCAGTTTGCTTTAGTGCAGAAACATCTTGTTTTGTTGTGACAGTCTTTTTGAAGGCAAGGTCATATGCTTCCCACTGAGACAGTAAAGTCTTAAAGTTCTTTAGTTTTATGTGTGGACAAAAGCAGATTTTAGGAAAGAAGAAAAAAAAAGAAAGAATTTATTTGAAAAATGAGGTATTTCTGATAAATCTGTAAAGTGAAAATCCATATTCTGCCTCTGGAGTGCCAAGTAGATGAGGTGGTCCAACCAAGGCATACATTCAGATGTGTCAGCAGTAAAAATTGCTGATAATTGAAAATCTGTTCATGTATTCTTTAATTAAGTGCTGAAGTAGTACTTTACCTTGCAAGAGCTTTCCGCCTTCAATATGAAAGAAGAGCTGCCAGAAAAAAAGCTCATGTTGTTCCAGAGTAATGTACAAGACAAAAAAATCTGTTGGGCAACTTTTACCAAATGTCACTTCTCCACATAGCTTTTGTTAAGTACCATGTATATGAATTTTAGGTTTTAGCAGGAAAAATGATTGGGGGTTGGGGGGCGGGCTGGCAGTCTGTGAGGCAGTTTGCCATCTGGAGGTGGTATGAGCAGTCTGTTCACCAGGGCTTTCATACAGAAATGAACTCTGGACATTTTTTCAGAGGACACTGGCAAAAGAACAGCTAGACAGAAGTGCAGCTCTTCAGAAAAATTACCCACATCACACCTTGCAACAGCTACACCGTTTCCAGCCATGGAGATCATAACAAATTCATCCGGGGCTAGCAAAGATGGTGTTACTGAATAAAGGGAACACTTTTTGTGTGCTGTGGAAATCCAGTGGTCGCATCTGACCTGGGTGTTTTGTGGATTGCCATCAAAAAAATAATCAGCTGGGTGTCCTGTATTTGGTAACTGGCCATTGCAGCCACTCTGACTCTGAAAATTGTTCAGAAAACACGAGGAGAGAACAGGGGATTTTTTTTTTTTTGTGTATGTGGTTGTTGGACTTTTGCTTCTTTGCTGCAACTTTCTGATATTGTCTAACCTATGTAATCAAATGTTGGTGAGGGTAGAATTTCTGTTAGAAGTAATTTAAAGCATTTTATTCTTTTTAGAAACCAAATGTTTGTGTTTTGTAACAGCTTTTTGGAGGTTTGTATCAAACTGCTCACAACCTACAGCAGAAATTGAGCAGACTGAAATGGTTCATAATTCTGTTGTATTGGTATTTTCATTGAGTTCTTTGACAATATGCCACCAAAAGTCTGCAACAACAGTTAAGGAGTATTAGTTGGCTTTTGGATAAACTAGAGCTTCAGCTGAGTGCAGCGATTGAGAGCTGAGTGAGCTCACTTTAGACTATTCCCTGCATTTTTCCCGACCACAGGCATGTCACATACATGGTTCTTTGATTTGCCAGTAGCAGTTTATGTTTCCAATGGCCAATGTTCTCCTTTGCATGGTAGATGCACAGATTTATCAAGCTGTGGAATTGCCAGCAACCCTGTAGGTTTGTACACTGCAGCTGCTGTGCAGTGACTGACTAATGCCATGGAATAGCAATTTTTAGTGCTGTGTGTGTCCTTTTATTTTTAAAAGTATTTAATGATAGATCAGTTATTTGTATAGCATTTTATTGCTCTTTACCTACACAGACTCCATTTCTTTCAGTGCAAGAGTGTGCATTTATTAGAAAATGTTAGTCTAATACCTGAAGCACAAAGCATTGATGAATGTGAAAAACACCAGTATGGATTGCATTAGTGTAGAGATGCTTCTGATACTGGTCTCTGTCAGGGAAAAGCCTTTTCTAATGCTCCAAATTTTTGTCAATGTGAAAGAGTCTCTGCAAACAACCTAGGGGCTGCTCGTTTCGCATGTAAGACACAAGCACAGAAAGTCTTGGTGTTTCCCCAAAGGTAGAACGGAACTCACTGAAACATCATCAAAACCAAATGATCCAAATGATTTTGACTAATTGGCAGATTCCAACTTAAATAATTTTAAAGTTTTTCCTAGCCTCTTCTACTTCTAACCTCAAATTATGCGTCACATTTTTTTGTCTTTAATGCCTTTCTGTTTTCCATCAGACCAAACAGCTGACTTCAGTAACTGACTTCCATTATCCCTCAAATGACATGTGGGTCATTTGTCAGGTGCACTGTTTGCAACTCATAAAGCATTTGGATTTTTTGTTGAAGTCCTTCTTTCTCTGTCTCCATCTCTCTCTCTTCCCCTCCTCCCCCTCCACCCCTCCTCCCTTCAGAATATTGTTTTCTACTTGCAGAAAACAGGAAAAATATTTTCAGTTGTCATTCAGATCTTAGCTAAATGACCTCTCCTGAAGCTGGTGACTATGCCATGGGTTTATTTGTAATTTTGAGTACTGGAATGGCGGAAGTTTGTATATTGTTCTTATTGATTAGAAGTCTTGTTTTTTATTATCAGTTTGCCCTATGAGGAAAAAGTACATTTAAAAGAAAGGTTTGTGGAAGTTTGAAGAAGCTGAGCTCAATCACATCTTTTTCAAAGTTGTTTGAGTATAAGTATACTTGATAGTAGTAGCTGTGTAAATCGAAAGGCTCTTGATTTTTCTTTGGAGACCATGCAAACCAAAAACCAGAAGAAGAAAAGTGCTTGTTTGTTGTAAGAGTCTTGACTGGTGCAGAGAGTTCTCAGTCATTAAAGAGCAGTTAAATAAGCAGCCAACCTTGATTGTAGACCTGTTGATAAGCTCTGGTACTCACTAGATAATTTTAAATAATCCCAAAGTGCTCCAGGAAGCAACTTGCATTACTTTAAGCCTACATTCTAGATGCGTGCAGTGTGGGAGGGGATTAAATGACTGAGCCCTGCTTTCCAGTGCTATGAGTGAATTCCTTCACTTGCAATGTCTGCTGGCCAAAAGCAAGCATTCACTCTTCCAAATGCAGATGGTAAAACTAAAGCAAAGCAAGATCATATTAAAGGTCATCATATCTGCATGGCACGCCAAGAGAAGATATAAACCTTACAATACCAACAAACGTGAATTCTGTGAAATTGTCAGAGGAACTGGCTTAGGAGTTATGGGACAGTGTTGGGGAGTTTCCTTAGCAAATTTTTTGTACTATTATTTATGTACTACACGTTTACTTATACGATCAGACAAGTCTCATAAAGTATTTACAGCCTTCCTTTCACCTTGGCTGAAGAATGAGTACATTCTCTCCCTGTGATATGGATCTTTAATTAGTTAAGAAAAGAAACAGAACAGCACAGTATTCCCCGTTTTGAAAGAAGCAGACTACATTGTTTTAAGTGGGATAAAGTCTCTTGAAAACCACTTCTAGGTACATTAAGTAGGTTTCACCAGTCTGATTGCCTTCTGTGATGAAATGACAAGATCTATGAATAATGGGAGACTAGAGGCTGTCATCTGCCTTGATTCCTAGCAAAGCTTTTGCTGTGGTCTCCCATGGCATCCTTGCATCCAAGTTGGGATGTAAAGTCTGGGTGGGTGAAAAACTACTGGATGAGGGTAACAAAGATGATGAAGGTCCTTCAAGGAAGCTATATGAAGAACGGCTGAGGTTGCTTGTTCAGACTGAAGAAGAGGAGACTGAGGGGAGGGAGACCTCACTGCTGTTACAGCTTCCTCATGAGGGGAGGAGCAGGGGCAGGCACTGATAATCTCTCTGTAGTGACCTGTGACATAATCCAAGGGAATGGCCTGAAGTTGTTTCAAGGGAAGTTTAGGATGGATATTAGGAGAACTTTCTTCACTCAGAGGGTGGTTGGGCACTGGAACAGTCTCTCCAGGGAAGTGGGCCCAGCACCAAGCCTGAGAGAGTTCAAGAAGCATTTGAACAATGCTCTTGGGCACGTGGAGTGACTCTTGGGGATGTCCTGTGCAGGACCAGGAGTTGGACTCAATGATCCTGATTTGATTCCTCACAAATCAGCATCTTCTGTGATTCTTTGATCTATGATTCTGTATGTGAAAAACTGGTTAGATGTTTGAGCTTGGAAAGTAGTGGTTAGTGGGTAATACTACTGGCTTCCAGTAGCACGTGTGTCTGTCCTGAAATTCAATGAAATTTTAATTTAATGTCTTCACATCTCCTTGTTCAGTTGTTGATCCTGCACATCATTAAAATCTGTGAATGACTCCCAGTCTGGGCTTGCAGTTTATACACTTGAAGTAGGGGCCGGCCTCCAGAGCCATCTAGACAGGCTAGAAGAGTGGGCCAACAGGCATGTTGTGTATTTGAACAGAGACATAGGTAGCAGGATATGCTATTTCTTTCAGACAGGAGCTGACTGATTGGGGAATTGCTCTGCTGAAAAGCTCTTACAGTTCCTGGGTGACAGTGGCCACACGTGAAGAAAGAGTGTGCTCTGCAACTAATGAAAGCCAGCAGCATCCTGGGCTGTATTAACAGGGGCGTAACAAGGAAGTCAGACCAAGTGATTCCTCTTTAATTGTCACTTGTTCAGTTGCATCTGGAATACTGCATCCACTTTTGATGCCCCAGTATGAGAAAAAATGATGCAGAACTGGACTGAGCTCAGTAGAGAACTATGAAACACCACAGATTCTGAAGTGCTTGCACTCTGAGGAGAAGCTGAGGGACTGGGGCTTGTTTGGCATGGAGAAAAGATAGCGGTAGAGCAGGAATATGTAGTAATAGTCTGCCTACATCTATAAAGAAGTTGCCTAAAATACAGATATAGACTCTACTTGCATATACAGCAGGAGAATGAGAGAGTGATTTTGACATGAATTGGATAGTATGTTGAATACCATAAACTATTTTTAGTAATTGCTTTTTATGCTCTTTTTAAAAAAAAAGTTATTATTTTTAATGATGGCATTTAGTAGAGTGTTGTCTTTAAAGGGGTGTGGCAAGCTTTAAAATACCACCTTTGCTTGGGGTAGTGTAGCTTTCTCTGGAGTAGATGGCTTCCTTAGTTAGCCAAAAGTAAGCTATGTCATGTATACAGATCAGAAAAGCATTGATGTTGGAAGGCATGTTTTGAGATCATCTAGTCCAACCTCTCTGCTAAAGCAGTCATTTAGAACAGGTTGGCCAGGACAGTGTCCACTTGGATTTCTTTTATTGTCTCCACATCCTGCAACTGATTTTAGGATAGATGTTACTGTGAATTTTTATGTGGAGACAGGTCTGCTCTGTTACAGCACAACTCATGTGAAAAAAACTACTTAAGAGTCAAGTAGTCCAAATAAGTTCAGTCAATGTTATGAAAAAAAGAGAACAAACCAAACAAAGGCCCAACAAAAATTTACTCAAAAAAAAGCCTCTTAAAAAAGACATAATGCTCACCCCAACCAAATATACCCCAGAACAAAACACAAACAAATCAACCAAATAACACCCCTTCCTGAATACATATATCACTTCCTCATGAAAAGAGCCCCAGATAGGATAATTTTTTTTACCAAATTGCACAACTTTTAAGACTATTATTTACTCTTTCCAATTTGTTTTTAAGCATGTGTATCCTTTGTTGTGGTATACAGACAGAATGCTGTATACCAGCAATAGATGTTGCTTCTATGACCTTTACAAGTTGTATTTATTTGCACTATTTCTATGAACTGTAATCATGAACTGTTACGTGTAACATTTAAAATGGGTATTAGAATGGATTAGAAATTATTTCAGAGAGTTTGGAGTGTTTTTCCTAATTTGTTGACTTTAAGTATGTGATGGCAATGTATGGGGTCCTATTTTCTAATACTTTCATCTATTTCCTCAGATCTTTTCTGGTGATCTTTCTTTGTGTTTCCTTCATGTATCATTTGAGCAAGGAGAATGATGTTTTTTCTGCTTACTTGTATGGTTACAAACCCACTCAGCAGCTGGTGTAGATACTCACATAAAATCTAATAGTGTTTTTCTCTATTTTTTCCTCTAATTCCATTGCAAATTTGGCTTAGTTTTTTAAAATTGCTTGAATGTTCTGTCTTGAGGTATGATCAGTGAGTTTTAATAGCTGAAATGCATGTAACTGTTGAAAAGATGAGGAGTCAAACTTCTCTGCCTACAGAGCTAGTGTAATATGTAGCTTTGTGCTTAACTCAGACAAAAGGGACCCTGACCCTGGTGCACAGATCTCATTGACATTTTCTAGGTTTGGAAAAGGAATTATAAAGAACAACAGTGTGTACTTGATCGCTGCCTGGGTTTCGTGTCAAGTGTGGGTGTCACTGCAGGCCCATTTACTGATGTTATCAGCCTGCCAACAGGTGCCTGCCAGCAGAGAGGCTGCTTGCATTCACAGCAGGGAACATTGTGAGCACTATGAACACTTAGACTATTCCATGGCAATTGCAGAAGGACATTTTTCACCCAAGGAGACTAAATAAATGTGGCATAAAATTCTAAATGGAGGCTATGTATATACTTACTTGAAGGCTGTTAGGATGAGAAAAGAGAGTTTGAATTAGGTTATTCCCAATGTAGCATGAGAGAATTGTAGAATGGCTTGGGAGAAGAGGTAACTTCCCCTAGACCAGGTTGCTCAGAGCTCCATCCAGCCTGGCCGTGAAGAGAGATGAGGCATCCACTTTTCTGGGCAAACTGTGCCTCATCACCCTCACAGTAAAGAATCTCTTCCTAATATCTCATATGAACCTGCAGCCTTTCAATTTCAAGGTGTTGCTGCTTGTTCTGTCATTACATGCCTTTGTAAATAGTCTCTTTCCATCTGTCTTGAAGACTCCTTTCAGGTGTTGGAAGACTGCAAACAGGTCACCCCTAAGCCTTCTCTTTTCCTGGCTGAACAATCCCAATTCTCTCAGCCTTTCAGAAATAATTGTCACTGTTTTGTCCTGGTTGTAGGAGGTAGAAAAAATTAGGGTGTGATTTAGTAAGGGTGCTGCCTTCACTTTGTTTTTTCTGTTTCATGTATTAACATGGGAAGGAATTTCCAGAACTGATTCCTCAAGAGAGTATCTTAGAAATAAAACCTGGTAACAAAATTATTGTTGCAGATGTTCCTTCAGGCTCCTGTCTAGATGGTCTTTTAGACTTTTACTGAGAGACAGAACTACTGTGAGATGCCGATGTAGCTTTTTCAGTGGGTTTCTACATCTGGACATAACCTGTCTGACTGCCCTTTGTCTGTATACTATGTTTAGTTGTGTTTCTGTCCTGTTCTTTTAGCTATGTCCTCATGCTTCCTTGCTTACATGGGAGCTGGGCTGTACTCTGTGTGTGTGTGTAGCTTTCAGTGCTGCTGTTCCTGCTGAGTAGAATACTGATAAGTTATACGGTGAAGATGCCTGGATTGTCTTTGGCTAAGGGAAGCTTAGAAGAAGTGAAAATCTTGAAAAATAATTCTGTTCTGGTGGCATTCAGATTGTGAAATTCCTGGCTAAACCAAATACTTCATCAAAAACCAGCCAAGCACTGTCCACAGTGTTGTCCTTGAATGTTGTAGATACTGGTTTCGGTCACCATATTAGCTAATTTTTATAAGTGATTTTCTGCCTTTCCAAATAATTTGGAATCATATGGAAATATAGTTTAGCTTCCTTATAGAGTGGTTTTTACTAGCTAAAAGTTGGGTTAATTGTTAGATTTCCCATCTTTATGAATCCCAGTAAAGCATTCTGCTCAGTATGTGTTTTAATAGTTGTGCATCAAACATTAGAATTGGAAATCATATTCAGGGTCAGCATGTCCTGCATGCAACAGTATTTGTGTTTGTGTCTGTGTGTGCGTGACTTTTCTTGACATACAGTTAATCACTGAAAAATGTGATTTATGCACTGTAGTAGTCAAGGCCTAACAGAAGTTTTGTACGTTGCTGGGAAAGACCTTTCTATTTTTACTGGTGTATAATTCTGTCATTCCTTTTCTATTTGGTTTAACATGAGGGGTGTGTGGGAGTGTTGTCATTTTAAGGTTTGAATGTTAGTTGAGTTTCATTCAGGTTTTCTGAGTAAGCCAGGATGGTAAGAATGGTTCATTGAACCTAGTCTACTGAAGCTGCAACATCCCAAGGTTTAGTTTTGTTTTTGGTCATCCAGTTTATTGCTTTGATTAATACATCTATGCTGCATCTACTGTACTTCTAGTTTTTCTCTTTGGTGCTGTGTATGATAACAGACATAGGACCAAACATGAGGCCTTCATCTTGGGCCTCTTTTCTTCCCTTTATCATGATAAAAGGATTATTTGCACTTGGTTTAAAAGGATAAGGCATAAGAACTAAGAAAGTTTATCAGCCTGATGAAGATACTTATTTTTGAAATTTTGCTCATGGAAAGCATGTGTAGACATGGTTTTTTTAGATCACAATTATTTCTTAAAGCAAAAAACAAAACTACATTATAGACCTAATATCATTTGGTTTGCCTTCTACAAAATAATAGATATAAAATCGTATTATATTTCAGAGACCCATTTTCTGGCATTTTGCACCGTCATCTTCTTCATGTTAAGGCCAGCATTGATTACAGTATCTTTTCAATTTCTCTTGAGTCATAGGCTCACCCTGAATTTTACTCCTGTTCTTCAGGATACATCCAGAGGCAGAGCAAATTAGAGCAACTTCTTTATAGAAGCAGAAGAACCCATTTCAGTACTGGAATTCCCAGTGTTTCATAAACTCTCCAAATGCACACACCTTAAAACAAGTTTTCACACTACCAACAAGTGTGAAAATATATGTGCGAAATACCAAAAATTCAAGACACATGTCACCAAAGTGCAGAAACAAAATATTTGCTCCTGCAGCTTGTGCAGAGCCGCAACCCAAAATCTCACTGCCTATTTATCAGTTCCAAATCACCCCCCTTTACTGATGAAATACCTCTCTAAAGCATTGTGCTGGTTGTCCTGACTTTGGGGTTGGTTTTCTGAAGTCCCCAGTCAGAAGGTCAGTGTGGAATTTGTCCAGCTGTGCCCGTTTGCTTGAAGTGGCCAGTCAATTTGGGCAAGGCAGCCCTGTCTGTCCCACTTGGGTTACCAAAACTTGTCCCAGCCGTGGGCTCCTTTGCCAGTGTGCAGTGCCAGCTCACACAGCCAGGTGAGGTATTTCTACCTCTTATTCTGGTTTGTGCAAAGGAGGGAGCAGGGTGGTAGCCCACAAAAGGCTGGCTCCCCAGTCATCAAAACTTTACACCATTTGTACATTTTAACAAACAAAACAGCAGCAGTCATTGCTTACAGATTACATGACTTTCATTAATTAGTACTCAACCCCCTATTTGCTCATCATTTCCCTCACTTCTCATGCTAATTAGTCTGCAGGTGCAGTTCTTCCCTCTGACTCCAGGGTCTGTTTGGAGTAGGTGGTCACTGAACTGGTGATCCACTGCTGGAATTACCTCTCCCCCAGTTACTGCTCAGTCCTGACCTTACTCCTTGTGGCCCTCATCCAGACAGCCCATTCATCTTGGGATTGTCTTCCCTTTTCCTTAAAACCAACACTAGCCAAGCATATAATGTTCACAATGCAATTGCTTAATCACAACTGTCTAGCTGCATCTACGGATTGACAACAACAAAATAAAAGGTTGGTGAAGTTTGATTCAGATCTTGAGCAGCTTGATACAAGATGTATCCATTTGTCTGGATTCTGAGATCTGCAGCTGGCCTCCATCATGTAAAGTGGTGCAAGGGTATGTGCAGATGGGATGGATGAACTATAGTAGGTTGCTGTGAGGAAATAAAACATGCTTGAGGCTCTGTATACTTGGTCTGGGGATGCTGGGAAGCAAACAGTCCCAGGCTACTGTAACAACAATGTAGGACATGCTTCTGACTCTGCATACTTGATCAGGGGAGGTGAGCTACCCTGGGTTACCAAAGCATAGTTTTCACATGCCCTCATGCATAGCATGAGAAAGGGTTTTCTTGCCAGCTCTGGAGTATACAAGGAGATCTCTTTACCTGTCACAGTTACTAGAAAAATCATCTTTGCATGGTTCATTGTCCTATGAAATCGGTGTGAAAGACACAAAATACCAAACTTTACTTCTACTACATTACTCTGCACTTTTTCTGGTCTTTTTTGTTTCTTCCCCTCTCACATTTACATTCAACCTTTGAACAGTGGGGGCAAAAAAATTCGAACAAACAAATGAAGAATAAGCAGCTATGTGCTCACAATATTTTTGAGAAGAGATGGTTGTTTTCATTAGTGCTCAGTTTTTCCATTCTCAAAGTCAAGCCTCAAAGAGGCCTTGGTAGGAGGAGGGAAGAGACTTTAGAAAGGATATCATACCACAGATTCTGTTACATGAGCATTGGTTTTCAATAAGTAATTTTAAGCCAGTATGATACACAAGCAGAACAATGTAGAGGTAGAATGAGAGAGGATCTGTGTGAAGCTGCAAATTGCTCAAAAGCTTTTAGTGAATGTTTCAGGACAATAATATTGTAATGAGGGAGCAGCTGGCATTTGTAGAATGCAAGCCTCTTTCTGTCTGGAAGGTGGTCTGTGTCAGAACACAAGGAGTGCTGTCATGTCATGCTTTGAAACTTGGGAGGATGCTGATGTTGAGGGCAGCTGAGTTCTTCAGAGCTACCTGCAGCTGCCAGAGATAGTAATTTTCAGGAATACCTGCAAATATTCCTCTTTTGAAAAAAAGAAAGCCCATTCTTTCTGTTTAAGAAGGTGTGTTGGGGTGTGTATATTGGTGGATTTCAGTGGCAAGGATTAGCTTGCAATACTACTGACAGTTTGGCAATTAAAAGAGCAGTTTGTTTCCTAGAAGCTTGAGACTTTTGTGAGCTTCCAGTGGAGGTTTTTCTTTAGTTCTTACTGTAGAAATTGTGATAAACTTGTTTCTTTAAAACTAGTTTTTCTAGTTGTAGAAAAACTAGGAATTAGGAAATATGTCTCATTTATTTCATTGTTGCTTTATCTGTTTGATTAAAAAATCTGTTCAAAGTGAATGTAAGCTTCACTTTGAATTAATTAATACTTCCATAACCAGCTCTTGAGTGGAAGTTCCCAGTTAGAGGTATGTGCTTTTGACTCCTGTTCATCCTCATCTCTCATCCCCCCGTATGTTGGTTCTTTAATTGCTTTCAGCTGCAGGTACTGATATGCATGAGATTCCATATTAACTTCAGCCTGTTGACTAGTGATAGAGTGAAGACTACAGGAGCAAATGCTGACTCTTCACATTGACCTTTCAATTGTATGCTCGGAGAGCTCACTTGTTTCGTGATTTCCTCAGGGATCAAAGTTAATCTGACCATTCTTCAGTTTCCCAAAGACCTTTTGGCCATCTCCCCCAGACTGATGCAACATTTGCTTTTTTCCCCAGTTATTAGGGATCTCCCCAACCTCCATGCTTTTTGCATGGCTTTAGATGTGTGAGAGAGAGGGGCTTGTCATGGCATTGCCCATCTCCTAATACTGTCAGGTTCAGCATGTCTTATCCCATGGATTTGTATGGATCAAGTTGTGTTATGCAATTTCTGACTCAATCATCATCAACTGACGGCCGTGCTTTGAGCCTCCTTGAACCCCATCTATTAGAACAGGAGTACTTTGCTGGTAAAAAACAAAGGCAAAAAAGACTGAGACTCTGTCATCTGTTCCTGGGTACACTAAATCACCTACACCATTCAGTGACTATGCCATGTTTTCAGAGGTCAGCCTTTTACTGTTCATGGAGCAGTAGAAGCTCTTCATGTTATCCTTCTGATGCTTGCAGGTCTTACTTACAGCTGTGCTTTGCCTTTCCTAATGCTGTTCCTGCATGCCCAGGCAGTGTATCTAAATTCTTCCTTTGTAGCCTAACCTCACTTTCACCTCCTGTATATGCCTTTGAGCAATGGAGTTCCACCACAAGTTCTTTGGCTGGGCTGCTCTTTTGGTATATGTAGTTGATTTCCTGAGTATTGGGCTGGACTGTTCCTGTGCTTGGAGAACATCCTTTGACCTACTTGCTTTCTTGTGATCCTTTACCCATTATTGCAGCTTTCTGTGGGATCATACCTATCAATCCCCAAATTTGCTTTCCAAACGTCCATGGTCTGTACTCTACTGCTCACCTTCTTCTCTGCCCCCAGGGTTTAGAATTCCCGTATGTCATGGTCATTTTCACTGAGGCTGCCAGTAATTTTTGTGTCCTTAATTGGTACTTCCCAGCTAGTGAATCGCAGATGTGCTTAGCTGTACACCCGCCCAGGCTAGCCTGTCTAGTACCTATATTAAAGAGATACTCTTTATAGAAATTCTATTCTATTTCTATTTCCCATTCCATTCCATTCCATCCTACTCTACCCTACTCTATTCATTTTAGTGTGTGTCTGTCCCCACCTGCTCTCTTCTTTTTTCAAGGAGATTAAAATCATTGACAAGAATGAAGGCTGTGATCAAAAGCAATCCTCAAGTAGTTCAGGGTACCCCATCTATGTGGGAGGTCTGTAAAAAAGTCTTTTGTCATGATGCCACATTTCCTGACGTCTTTTCTGATGTGGGTCCACAAACCCTCACCCACCTGATCTCCCCTAAAAAAGCTCTATATTTGATGGAGCTCTTGGATAAACTGGTCTTTTGCATAAAGGCATCTATTACCTTCATCTTCCTTGTCCGCATTTCCTGAAGACCATCTGTTTGTCCATAACAGCTCTTTCATTCCTGCCAGATCTCAGTTATTCCAGTCACGTTGTGTGGTGACTGGGTGCAGAGCTCTTGTTCCTCCTCTGGTGTGTTTTCAGACTTCATGTGTTGCATGTACACTTCAGACAGAGGCCCCTTCAGCCAGTAATGTTGCTGCTTAAGTGTCTCTTGTTCTTGTCACTCAGGGTCCTTCATTCTTTCTACTGCTACTCCCAGTTCTTCACATATCTGAGAGGCTCTGTTTCTAGTGGAGATGATGTGACAGTAATTTAGCTGGTAAAAATTGATATATTGCCTTGACTGATGCTGTGCAAGGAAGTAAGTGGAATGCAAATATTTATTCACACTGACTATTTTCTGCCCATTGCAAACACTGGTACCTCCCTTGTCAAAATCACGTGATGTTGGTTTGTGGGGTTTTGGGCTATTCGGTTTTGCTTTTTTGTTTTTTGTTTTTTTTTTTGTTTTCTTTTTTTAAAGTTTTTTTAGGATTGTTCAAGAAAAGGAAGAGCATTTGGTGACTAACTTCAATCTTAAAATACAATTAACAGTTTTATAAAATATGTTAAAGGCTGTTCCTGTTATTAGGGCTGTATTAGAGATTGCTGCTCATACTATAACCTCTTCCATGGTAGAATTTATCGTTTTGCAGTGAAAACATACTGCAGGCAATGGAATTTGGCATTGCTGGCCAGAGCCCAAGTAAATGCTACTGTTTGGTTTCTTTGTTCCTTTTAAAATTTACAAACATAATTTTGTTTTGATTTGAAAGACCCTGAGTAGTAGAGGTTTTGTGGGTTTGGCTGGTGTTTATAGTTCCTGCAGCTATATTCTGTTTGTATACAAATTGCTGGCTAATTAATAATGTGATCTAATTTGTTTCCATTATAGTACACAGTGTACATGAGTTGTACTTGAATGTTTACTGTTAACTAACAGTAAAGCTTATGTTGAGAATGTACGAGGGTTTGTTTTTTTAATACCCATTTGAATATATTTTAATGCTTCCCTGTAAATACACAAACACAGAAACAGACCATGCACACACAGTGCTGTGGCTGGAAAAACAGAGCTGTGACTTTAGCAGCTTGAGTTTGCCTGGGAGCACTCTCAACTGATTCCAGTGAGACTGATAGCAGAGCTTTGCCTTCCTGGGCTGCATCTCCTGCCATCTGAGTGTGTGCATATTTCTGATTATTCTTCATTCTTTTCAGTTCTTCTTGCTGCAGACATTGTGCAGTGAGCCAGTGATTCAAGCAGGTGATTAAAAGGAAGTCTCCATTTGTGAATTACTTTGCAATAGGGTTTTTTTGAGAGAAGCCTATTCAGCAGGTGTTTACTGTATAATGGTAGGTAGTTCTGCATCAAGTTCTAGTTTTGTTTGCTAGCTTCTATCATTTTGTAGAAGCGCAGGTGAACCTTTTGTACTCATAAGTGGCCTTCAGAGTGCAGGTTGTGGAGAGAAAGCTGGAGTAGGACCTATAAACAATACTTTGTTTTGTAGTGAGTAGTGGGGATGTTGAATGACAAGAGTTGAGCTAGAATGAGTTTAGAGGTGTTATTAGGAAACCACGGTTACTGCTCTGAGGCAGTTCATATTGGCAAAAGCATATTCTGTGGAAAAAATGGCCTCAGTCTCATACACAAAAATTATCTTTGAACTAGGTTTGCTTTTGAAATGAAGTAGTGTATATGATTTTTAAAAAAACTGTTCATGTTTATGTGTGTTGCCTTGAAGTTAAAATTTGTGTCCCACTATGCACTGTGTTGAGGCAACTCACAGATTTTACAAACTATCAAACGGGCAGTTATAGTTACGCACATATCGAAAGAAACAAAAATGTGAGCTCCCTCTAGTTCTTTTAGGACTTTAGTTCACTGGTAGCTGAAGGCACTTTGCTCTCAACCTAACATCTGATAAGCCTGTCCAGTACAAACATACAACTCCTAGTTTTACTGGGTTTAGTTACCTTCTAATGTCAGGTGGAACAGCCCTGAGAAGGACTCACAAGCAAACTGTGCATTGCATATTTTTGTGCATGAAGCATTTGTGGCTTCTTGATTATCTGTTCCTTTATTTTTCCTACGTATAGTGAAGTAAGAAGACTGTTTTAATTACATCAAAGGCCAGTTCTGCATTGGGAAGGTTTTGTTAGTCAATTTCTCTAGGTTATAGACTTGAAGTAATTTAAGTCCTTAGGATAGAGAGAAAAAATTTCTTTATATCCATCATTCTTTTGATGTTTAAGTAGGTGTGTTGGAGAGTGATCAGGGAAGCTAGCTGCAAGATCCTGGACTTTCTGTGCACGTTCTTGGTCACAGTTCTCTCTTGTCATTGTATATGACCCAGGCTGCTGGTGCTGATGGCTGTAGGAGTTGTGAGGAAGCAAAGAAAGGCTCAGCACATGTCTGGTGACTGGCCATGAATGTATGTACTGTTGGATAGAAAAGCTGTGTGAGAGGAGGCTGGAAACTGGAAAGCATCTCAAATGTTAGGCATCTATGGGTTAAATATTTGATACAGTTAGAAGTTCAAACATTTTTACAGGACCATTTTTAATAATCATCCTGTAGTTCTTTAAGAATAAATGTGGTTTCATAATTGTTCCATTCAAAGGTCTTGTTTAATCCCTAGTAGCGCTTCCAGCAACCACCCAACCCCAGTAACAAATTAGCAAATTGCTTTACATTTCAGAGAAACAATCTACTTAGGTTTTGCAACTTCATACGTTGAAAACAAATGCTGTTGTAAGTCAAGATATGATGTCCTTTACTTTGTTGTTGGGAATGCCTTCACAGGGAAACTGAGTTAGGTTGGTTTTAATTAATTTAAGTTGCCAGTTAGGATACTTGATTTATTGTTTTCAGTTTAACTTTTTAAATTTTAACAATCATCTAGAGAAAACTTGAATCTTACTAGTCAGTAAGTGTATTTCCTATTGAATGTAACATTTGAAGTCTTATTTGCTAAATTTTGTGAGGAAAGGAGGTAACTTACAGGCACATTTAAGGATTTTTTATAGTTGCACATTTTATTGGCTTCTTATGTTCCATATTTTAGGCTTTTGAAAAATTGTGTAGTTTACTTTGTTTTCCTTGATAATATTAATTTTTATTTCTTAATTGATGATGGGCTTTTATTCAATAGAAGCATAAATTAAATTTAGACAACAAGCTTGTTGAAACAGTCTTGAAAGGCAGACGTGGTTTGTCAGTATGCTGAAAATAAAGTGGTTTTGAGAAATCAGGAAAATGGAAACAAAATCATTTGAGGGAGATGAAAATTTAAGAGTTTTTTCCTTGATATGAGGTATTTGTAGAGCTAGTGATTTACTATTCACTTGCACTTTGTCTTCTTTTTCCAATATGCAGAAATTAGACTGTTTTCTCCTACAATTTGTAATAAATTTCCTAACTTTGAATGAACAAGCTATTAAACTTTTTTTTCAATAGGAAGAGGAACAAAAGGCATCACCTTTTGAAAGAACACCCTAAACATCTCTGACTTCATTTGATTGGCCAAGAACTTCCTTCAGAGGCTTGAATGATCCTAGAAGTTCAAGACTAATGTTCAGTCTCTGAAGTATTCTATTACTTTTTGATTTTTGTTCTAGACAATTTAGGCTTCAATTTCAAGTACATTGGAAAATAGCTTTGATTAGGTTTAAATAAAGTATCTTAGTTTAAACTTATGTATTTTTACCTGCTGGTTTCTGGTGTTCAAAGACTCTTCCTTGGATCAGGGATTGTAATCAAAGTAGTCCATACAATTTTTATATTGGTCCATAATGATTTTTTTTGGACAATGTACTTCTATGTTCTAATTGTTCTGCATTTTTTGTCCTTTGTTATGAAAGGGTTTGGAATAGAAATGTTTTTCTGAGAACTTCTCAGTAAAATATTGACAAGTAGAATGTACTGTCCAAAAAATGGGTTTGTGTGGCTGTTTGAGTCTCAGTGGACCTCCACATGGCAGAATCTTTTTGTATGTGTATTCTGTATGCTGTGAATTAATGAGAAACTGCCTGTATGCTGCATATTTTATGGAGCCAAAGTGAGCTAACCTTTACCCTTGGTATTTCCCATCCTGTTAGTTTCGATGTTGGTCACATTAGGCCATTTGATTCCAAATATTTATCATAGACAGATGGGTGCAATCCAGCTTCTGTTGCTTGAATAGATACTTGACAGAAAGGTAAATTACCTTTCTGATGGATATTACCTGCACTGACTTCAGAATAGCATGTTAGTTGGAGCTGGTTTTGTTAATGTGCTCTTTGCAAGAAAAGAAAGATTCCTTTTCTGTTCAGAACCTTAGATGAGTTTTAGAAAATGCAAGGATTATCAGAAGTGAAAAACTGAATTGTGTTTGAATTAGTCATGAAAAGTAGAGGACTGAGAATAGTTGGGCAAATTTGTGGGGGATGGATCTGTCACTCTTCACTTGTCAACACCATCCACATGCAACCTGCATATCCAGGGCCCCAGAACTATTGTTTGTTGTGAGCTGATAGGCTGTGCCAAAGAAGGAGAAATGAAGGGCTATCTTCTGTGCTCTCTCCAGACAGAATTGCTGTTGACCAGTACTGTGACAAGATTAGCCGAAGTATCAAAGCTTCCAGAGGTTCTTTGCTAGAGTTATTTATGTCTAACAAAGGTAAAATACATTTAAACATTTGCTCCTTTTTACAAGCTTAACTCATTCCATGGCTGACAGGTTCCTAATCTGAGTGTTGAATATGTATCAGAAGAGTGCTTCTGTTAACATTTAATGAGCTTGCTAAGACCTGGTAGTCTGTGGAATATGGAGAGACCAATTTCTCTGTTTTTAAAAGAGAAAAGACAACTGTGCAAAAATAATGACTGGTCTAACCATACCGAAAAGTTGGCCTATTTGCAATTCTCAGTAGGGCAAAGTGGCTGTTCTTCTTACAGTGAATAAGAAACATATTTAACCCTGGAAGTTTTCCACCTCTATCCTAGGGCATATAGTTGTTTTCAGAAGAGGTTTTCTGTCTGTTGGTACTGCTGGAGAAACTAAAGGATTTTTTCTGTGTTAAATTTGGGAGGACTTTAGAAGATAACATTCTGCAATCTCCGGGGTCCAGGACAGAGAGAAATGCATTTTGGCTCAGAAAGTTAACTGTATCTTGGAAGTGATTTTGCCCCTCTTCTCTGCTTTTATGAGACCCCAGTAGCAATACTGCACCCAGTTCTGGGGAACCTCAGGACACAAAATCCATGAACCTGTTGAAACGGATCCAGAGGAGGGCCACAAAAATGGTCAGAGGGCAGAATAACCTCTCCTTTGAGGAGAGCCTGAGAGTTAGAGTTGTTCAGTCTGGAGAAGAGAAGTCTCTGGGAACACCTTACTGTGACCTTTAAAAAGGAGGTTTAAAAGATGAACAGAGATTTACTGCCAAGGCTTGTAGTGACAGGACTGGAAGCAAAGGTTTTAAATGTAAGTTTCTCAGAGTACTTCTTCATTAAAAATTTCTAGTTACTTAATATGCTCTTCAGATTTGAAACTTGGCACAGGCTTGGTCTCCTGTTGCCTGTGTTCTGATTTACTCTCCTTATGAATGTCCTTTTAAATTAAATCACCTTTAAAACTCAAAATCATCAAAAAAGAAACCAGATTTCTGAAAGGCTGGAAATTGAAACCAATGAAACCTGATGCTTTCTGTATACCTGATAACTTGCTGAATTTCTTGAAGTTTTACCTGTGGGTTATTCCTGTAATAACTGTCTCTCACATTTGCACCAGAACTAAAACAGGGGATTATGGACCAATTGATATCTTTCCTCAGGATAGGCAGTGTAGAAGAAAAAGGTTTTGAAAATGAACATAGAGTGTGGACAAGGGCAAGGGAGATACAGGTGATGACAGGGACTGGGAGCTGTGGAGACGCCTAGGCATTTTGGGAAAGAAATACCAAGATCAGACTAAGTATGTGGTAGTGCATCTTGGTTTTAAAAGCCAGAGTACGAAAAAAAAGAGTTGCAAAGAATCCCCCATGACAAAATTAGCATAGGATTGTTATTCTGTAAAGCTTAATGAAATTTACTTACGGAATGTTACTCCAAAAACTTAGAAACTTCTTTTTCAGAGAAACATTCAGCACTTGATGATACGTAGATGTCAAATTTTCTTCTTATCTTCTCAGAAAATTTGTCTTATCGATGACAATGATACTGGTGCTTGTGATAAACCAAGCTGAGGTTCCTTGGAATGTTTTCTCTTTGTAAAAGCCTTGTCAGCCTGAGACGGGGTATATCCAGAAAGGGAGGAAAACTGATGTTGTGATTGAGATCTCTATTATAATTTACTACAAGCAGAACTGTGTTCAAAGAGGTGTTCTGTCAACCTTTTGTTCTTTTCCTCCAAAGTAAATTCTATGTTATCATCATAGCTTGGTTTGTTCAGGGGACAGAAATACTACTGAACATTTTCTGTGATTTTTTTGAGAAGTTGATATGGTGTCTTTGGCTGCTGATGGCATTACACTCTGCATGTATGAGAAAAAGACTTAAAATGTTGATTGTTAACACGGTTTTCTTGGAAACAGGACTGAAACAAATGCTTACAAATTGGAACAGTACTAAGAAAGATGGGAAGAGAGAAAGTTGTTTCATGGCCTGCCAAATGTAAATAATTTTTTTCATTTTGTTGGAGCAAGTCACTCCTTGCTGATTATGAATCTATGTTGCAGTTGTAAGCAGGTAATGGGCAGTTGTAAGCAGATAATGGGCTGCAGGGAGGTGGGTGATGTGGAGAACTCATACACAGTAATGGAGCACTACTTAACTCTCACTTTTCTGGATTCTCTCTTAGACCAGTTTTGATTGTGTTCAGGTTTTCGCATTTTTTCAAATAAGCTGTACATTTGTACATTACAAAAAAGCTTAGAGAGAGCTTGGGCTCTCTCTCATTTGAAAAAATTTCCTAGAGGTGGCTTGATTATGCACCTTTAACCATGCTTTCAGAATTGATTCTGTTTCAAACAGATACTTGCAAGGTTAGTTCCTAAGTAGGAAATGCCTCTTTATTGCCCTTTGCTTTATGATTAGATTGAATATGCAGTGAAAATAAAAGACAAAAGAATAAATAATTGAGGTGCATTTAAAACTTTGTTTCTGGGATTTCACTGACTGGACTTATTTGCTCTTTCCTATCTGTGTCAAAGGCTACAGGAACTGGCACCAACAATATTTTTACCAGTGAAGCATTCTCTTCTCCAGGATAGGTAGGATGGAGCTTTAAGGCTCTTATTAAAAAAACCTGATCAAAACCGAAACCCCCAACCAAACAATTACCACAGCCTTTGTGCAAATTAATGCTAGATTTGATGAGTGATACCATAAAGAAACAGGCAGGGGGCAACAAGCTAAGGTTTAGAGTTAAAATTGTGCTTCTGTGCCTGTTTGAGTATTTTTGTGGTAATGATGGCTGGTTTATGTTGATAACAATAAATGTAAGCCATAGAAAGCTCTTTATTCATTGCATTCAGAAAGTTTATATAAGCAGTCTTTGACTTTTTAGAGACTAAATAAGATCCTCAAGTGAATTTAATTTCAGGAAAATCAGTTTAATAATGTAGTTACAAATAGAAAAGAACAAATAGGTTGAAATTTCAGGTAGCTTTTGAAAAACAGCTTACATTCAGGAGTCTCAGAAATTCCAGACAACTGAATTTTCAAAACCAGTAATTCAAATTCCTATAAAGATGGAAATAGAACAGTATAGAGGATATCTGTGTGATCTTTTATGCTCATACCAGGCCTTTAATGTAGTTGTGCCTGGTATTTGCATCTCTTGCTTCGGCTCCCACACAGTGGTTAATGAAAACTGAATTCCAGGACAAGATTAAAAGATTTTATCTTTTTTAAAATGCTTTGTGGCTTGCCAGTTTTATTCTTTGTTCCACAATTGATTTACTTTCAGCAAAAGTCAGCCTTGAGTTATTGAAATACCTGTTTTCTTTCCTTTTCTACCTGTTTGCATATGCTTTATAGTAACTATGTTTGGATACCTTTTGGGCTTATGGTACTGCTGTTAGCCTCCTTTTGAAAGACAAGAACAGGCAAAAAGTTTCCTTCTTTCTAAGTAGATACTGAACTTCCTTGAGGAGAGGCTCCTTATGGAAAGGCACTGCTATATTTTGTCCCTTCGATACTATTTTCTGTGGTGAGTTTCACCTCACTCTTTGTCTTTATAAATTAATGTTACCATTCTCTCTGGAATAGCATTAAATGTGCAAGCATCCTTCACTAGACTAAATTTGCACTGAAGCAATCCCAATGAAACAGCCTTCAGGCAACAGCAAGGAAACTGACTACTAAGCAAAGCAGTCACAGGGACCAGACACCACAAACTGGAGCTGCTGTTCAGAGTCCTTTAGCAAAGGACTTCTCTTGCAAAATTTTAATGCAGAAAGGGAGTTTCCTTTTAGCTTGTTAATAAACCATGAATTTTTTTTGTTATGTATCAGAGATAACTCCAGTATAGGAGCTGTGAATCTTACTGTGTACAGGGGAGAATAGAATGAAAAAACCCACATTGTCTTTAATCTCTGTGTCTTAAAGCATCAAGCTTTGTGTCTCAAGTACTCTTTATTAGGTGGGTCTTGTAAGAGTCCTGTAGTTCAGCAGTTATGAGGAAGTGAATTTTTGTGCTTTAGCTGCAGAGGCCATGTGTTTCAAGCTGCAACTCAAGTTTATGTCATTTCTTCAGAAAATCACCTCAAAATTATTTTGTCATGAGAGACGATCTGAAGAGAATAACTGCTTAGAGGGGGAGGAATTGATGATTGTGTTGTTCACTTGATTCAAGTACCTGACTGCCACGTCCATCGGAGTAATCTCTTCTGAATCTGTACATTCTGTCTGCAGCAGCATGGAATTATCTGCAGAGTGTACAGGTAGATTACCCCTTAAGAAACAGGTACTGGTTGTGGGACTAAGTTTTTGGAAAATTGTTCCCTTCCCCAAACAAAGGTTGGGTTATATTAGGTGTTATTTTTGTATGTCCTTAGAGTAGTTGAGATGGTTCAGATTCATGTATCTAAAATCAATAATCCCACTTTTGGCTTTCTTTGGGACATACACTTTTTAAAAGGGGAAAAGGAAGGGCCTGGAAATTACTGGCCATTCAGCCTCATCTCTGTGCCCAGCAAGATCATAGAACAGATCCTTCTGTCAAATCAATCACATGCCAAATCGTAAGGAAGACATGGAGGTGCCTAGAGACAGACAGCAGGGTTTCACCAAGGGCGAATCAAGCCTGACCAGTCTCACAGCCTTCTATGATGGAGTCCAGACTGTGTCAGTGGACAAGGGAAGAGCTACAGATACCTCCCTGGACTTCTTTAAAGCCTCTGACATGGTCCCATACAGTGTTCTTGTTGCTGAATTGGAGGGAGAAGGATCTGATGAATGTACTGTTTGATGGATGTACTGGCTGGCTGGCTGGCCATGTACAAAGAGTTACAGTCAACAGTTCAGTGTGAAAACTGTGTGAAAACCAGTAAAGACTGGTGTCTCTTAGGGGTCTCTACTGGGACAAATACATTTTGATACCTTAATCTTTGGCATAAAATCATTGCACAGAACCCTAGCAAGTTTGTGGGTGACATCATGCTGAGTGGTGTGGTTGACAAGCTTGATGGAAGGGATGCCATCCATCCATCACTAGATGGCATTGAGCAGACCTGTGTGAACCTTGTGGGGTTTAACAAGGCCAAGTGCGAGGTCTTGCCCCTGGGTCAGTGCAGTCCCCCATTTCCATGGACATTGGTGGATGAATTGATTGAATGCATCCCTGCAAAGAAAGACTTCAGGTGCACTGTGGATGAACATTTTTTTGAGCCAGCAGTGTGTTTTTACAACTCACAATCATGTCCTCAGCTGTCTGGCCAAGCAGGTCAAGAGAGGTGATTCTGCTCCTACTACTGCACTCTGTTGAGACCCCCATCTATAGTACTGCATCCAGCTCTGAGGTTTTTGTGGTTTTAAATGTAAAGACGGTAGATTTAGGAATATAAGTAGGATAGAAGGAAGAAATCTTTAACAGTGGGGGTGGAGTAACTGGAGCTGGTTGCCTTCATGTGAATGGTGTGGAGAAGATGTAGAAGTTACATCACAGAAGGTAGTAAAGACAAGGTTGAACCGTGTTTTGAGCAACCTGGTCTAGTGATAGACTAGATGGTATTTAAAGGTTCCTTAAAATCCAAATGATTCTATGATTCTTTGAAATTAGCTTGTACCCTATTGAATGAGCAGTGAATTTTCTCAGGGGACTTGAACTGTTATCTGATGCAGTTTTTTTGGTTGCAAAGTTCTTAAAATGATTTCCTGGTTCTGATTTATTGGCAGTCTTCCATGTCTGGCACTTGTATGAGACAGCTGGAAACAGTGTGATTTTTATGAACTGGCTTTATCAGAAATAGAAGGATACAAAGGTGACAGAGAGGGAATGGTCTAAATAGCTTATTTGACACAAATAGGGCTTTTACCTTACTTGTTTATATAGTTCTTTTCTCGAATTGTGACTTACTACTAGGAAGCAGACTTAACACCCTGCTAACATTTTGTTGATGCTTGGCTTCGTAGTCTCTTGAGAGGTAGTTCGTGTCTTGACATTTTGAGTATTAAGAGCACCAGTAAAATACTGGTACTGTATTTATGGATGTAGTATTTCTGCATTAAGCTGATTTCCTGAAGGTTTATTGATGCTGTAAATTCTTTCACCGGATGATTTCTTGCTGAACAGCTCCTTGAATAAGCAGGAAAAAATGATCCCCAGAGCAAAGCAAATAGCTGTCAATAAGCCTATGGAAAACATTCCTTGCTTTTATATGTGCACTGTAAAGATATGAAAACACAAATTTTAGAATCCTTCATGGTTATTGAGTCTTTGGTTATTCAGTAATGTTGCATTATTAGTTGAGGAAAAAAATCTTCTGATGTACTTCATACCAAACTTGAGCTGCAAAACCGTAGGGTATGTGGGTGTGGTAGGTTTATTTTTTGCTGTGAGATAGGATTAGAAGAAAATGCAAAACATGTTTAAACTTGAAAGAGTATTAAAAAATAACTTTATAAACAGAGTCAAAAGGAACATAATAAGAAAAATCAGAATAAAACCTTTAGAACATCTTTTTCCTCCCTCTCTACAATATTCTTTTCTACTGACAACTTAGGTACAAAAACTTGGGACTCTTAGTCGGTTTACTACCTCTGAAATAGTTTCTTCAGTTCACTTAGGGAGAAGAGTTTTTCTTGCCATACTATGGAGACATCTTTACAAGAAAAAATAGTTCTCTTGTGGTTTTAATGTCACAAAGCAAATCTGCCACCCGGGATATAAGAAGAAATCTGTTTGCAGTGTGAAAGTCCTTCCTATGTCTCACAGTTTCTCTTACAGATGCTTTCATAGGCCATTTCAATTTATTGGGGTGCTGTTTTAAGGATGAGCTATTCTAGTACAGAGCAAAAGTTCTCTTTATCCATCTGTGGGACTAGAGGTTTTCTATTACTGTCTTTAGGGCAAGGTTTCTTATTTCTTTATTTTCTCATAAACTTTATTCAGTTTCTTACTGAATCTACAGCAACATCTATTTGCTTCAACTACCATTGCTTCAGCTCACATCTATGCTAGAATGCTACATACCCCCAATACATTTCTATGAGTTACAAGGAAACAAAACCAAAGTCAAATCTATTTTCACCATAGCTTTACAGGATTTTAAGTCAAGCTTTAAAAAAAAAGCATCTCTTAATTCTCATCTCCATTAGGTAGGTTTATTTGCCATCTCTTGTGTGACAGTCTGGACAAGTAGCAATGTTAGGGTCTGGGGTCTTCATGCTCTTCATCAGTTCATCATTTGTTACCAAGTGGTTGCCACATGGTCATCTTCACGCTGTCTTAGGTTGGTTTTGGTAGGAGTTTCTGTTGGTTTCATAGTCCATGTTGAAATGTGGTTGTTACAGTTCATAAAGCACAATCCATGGGCTGTCTGCTCTAGCTATTTATTTCAAAGTAATATTTAAGTGGTTAGGTTCATCTGTTCTATTACTAATGTTCAGATTTTTAGCTCCAGGTTTCACTATAATACATCTTTGACTTACACAGTACTTTGACTTACACAACATAGCCTTATAGTTCAGATAAAGTTCAGCTTACATCCTAATAATTCAAGCTACTGATACCTACTTTCAAATAATATAGAATTTCAACACTGAGGTAAACAGTATGTAGACGGAGTCATATTCAGATGGCTGGTATGAGGGCCGTTTTGCAGACAGTTCCTGAAGTAAGCTGTCCAGTTTGTACCTGTAAATTTAAATTAGATATTCCTTGAAGTAAAAGTGTTTAAGCAGTTTTGTAGAGACACAGCAGAAATCTCTTCCACAGCAGAAAACGTCTTCCTTCAGTTCTGATTTACAGGTGAGTTTTGTTTATGAAGCTGAGGCATCCCTCATATTCAGGCTTTTTGCTGTATTAAAGGAAGTTTTTCAGTTCTTTTTCTAAGCTCTGGTATTGTTAAAATATGTCAGACTTCAAGGTTTTAAAATACAGTCTTCACTTTAGATTCCTCTCCTTTTCTGAGAGATGTCATTCAGTCAGAAGTTTGACTGTAAGGTACACTTAACATATGTGCAATTAATGTAGTTGCAGATTTCATTTTGATCTCTTAGTTGTGTTATATTCATCCCATTTCTTGCTGGTTAGTAAGCATGCTGTGTGTTTCTCTGATAACTGCAGAAAAAGGAAAAGCTGAGGGAGCTTTTCTTGCAGAGGGTTACCATATTGCCTAATGATTGTTAGATGTATAAGTTCTCACTGGGTGGGTGGAATTGAGGACAGCATTGCTTGGCTGGGGAATTCCTTGTGGCAGGGTAAAGGGGCTAGCAGGTTTACCTGTAAGGTTGACTGTTCCAGGGTGTGGAAGGGGACACCAGAACTCAGAAAACACCAACAAACCTATGCTAGTTGCAGACAAGAGCATGGATTTCTTAACAAGTAGAGGAAGCAGGAGGAAAGAAAGGAGAGAAGTTCAGGAGGCATTTTACCTTTTTTTTCTTCTCTATTGACTTCAGGCTGCTTCCTAGAATAGCTAGAATGGGTTCAGGGTTTTGTCACTATGTGTTAGATAGGTACACTCCATGCTGAGGAGCTGCTTCAAATTATCAGTGTTGTGTCCCATACCATGCAACTGAAAAATAGTATCTCTTCCAGAAGTGTAATAAATTATTTCAGCAACCTAAGTTAAAGTGGATGTGAAGCCATGGGAATATCAATTTGTTGGAGTTTATAAAAAAAGGAGTGGAAGAAAGAAGGGAAGAACAGTAATCCTAGTATGCATTGTATCATGTTTCTTCTTTGTGGTCAGGTCACACTTAGGGAAAAAAGTTAAAAAGTATTGTAATATACTTCATTTGCAGCCTTGTTCTTACTTGACCAACCTGAGTAGCTGTATCTTTTATTGAACTCACCTCTAACTTTTCTGTTGTAACAGCAAAATATTCTGTTTATCCATTATGTAACTTCTTCTTTGCAATTTGAAAGGCTCTTGAATTAGAAGGAACATCTAAAATCTAAATAATGTGCCACAGATAGAGGAACATTTTTGACTCCACATGATAATAATCTGCAGGAGTGGTTTTCATTATTTTGTTGAAAGTTGAGGCTCCTAGGTCACAGATTATTTAACCTGCCTTCCTTGTATCTTTTCAAGTAGACAGGCCATCCATAGCTGTATCATATATATATGTGTGTATATATGTGTATATATATACACACACACACACATTTTTATATATATATATATATATATATATATATATGTACTCCATTCAACTCACAGGTTTTTTAAAGGGAACAGTTAATTAAGAGTCCAGACTTGATCCAATTCAGACTTTGTTTCTATGCATTTCCTACTTTCCAAACTCTAGTCTGCAAACCTAACACTTGGCCCAGAACTTGTCTGATTCATGCAAGTTAGGAAGACTCAACAGCTTCACTCTAGATAAAGTGAAGTAATAGTCTAGGTGTCATACACAAATGATTTCCTAATGAGACTGGTGCTGGAGAGTTAGTGAATGTATTAATCAGTGTCATTCATTTAAGTGATGAGATACTTCCAGTAGCCCTGAAGTTACTGGATTAAAAAGTTGGAATTCCCACCTGTTTTTCCCTTGGACTAGCATTGTTTATGTTTGGATGGTTTAAATTGGCAAGCATGAAGCAGGCCTTTCAAACCTGATACTGATTCCCTTTTTATTACAATGCAGAAGTTAGACAGAACCCATGACATTCTGAAGATTCTTCTTGCTGTTCAGTTTAATGTGTAGGTTTAGAAGAAAAACAGTCCCTTTCCTTTGGTAGCTGGGGAGCACAGTGCTCCTTCTTTCTTGCCTGCTCCAAAGGAACTGATGCTTTTCCTGAGAGCAAGTCGTAATACTAAGCTGGGTATTTCACTTTAATTGAAGAAGCAAGTGCAAAAGAATGTAACTGTGTTTAAGGATATTATATTTATACACATATAGTGATCAATTGAATGGCATTACTCTCTACCCTGTCTGATACTGGTAATGGCGAAGGGATGCCTGATGATGTTCCACGTATGCCTGCTGTGTTTTGGTGGTGTCTCAGCATAAATTGAGGCTCCTCTTTTGTCACCTAGGTAATAGAAGCTGTGAAAACCAGCTTGACTGTTAAGAAGTTCTCTGTTACTTGCACAGCATGGAAATTGCTTTGGACTGTGGGAGAAGTTCATGCTGGGATTAGGCTTGAGAAAATGATGGGCATTAGATCTCACAGATGCATCTCCTGAACACAAGCAGCAAGGAAGCGTGTTTGGGAAGGTGCTGTGGGCAGTGACCCATGTGCCACATTCTGCCCCTTATGTAGGAGTCTTGATGGCATTTTCCCCACTCTCAGTCAGCTTTGCAGAGATAATTCTTCAATCAGAATTAAAGCTTTAATTGTAGTAGCCCTAGGATATGCTAACTCTGGAGTGCAGTTAGTCTTGAGTTGGTCTCCAATTCCCTGTAAATTTGAGGATATGAAGGTAGTTAAACTGAGTTTGTATCTACTCCCTGCAGTCAGTGCAATGCAAATTTGCTTTAGTTCCTTTCAGTCCTCCAGCATCTTTAATGGTTAAACAACAATTGAAAAGTCTTTGATATAGACTAGAGAGCTGCTGAGGTCATCTTTTGAGATTCTGATTCTGATCTTCCTTGCAAGTGCATGAAAGATGATTAACCTGTCTTCAGGTTTGTCTCAGTGCAATCTGGCAGAAAGAAAAATGCTTTAAAAACATAATAACTCAGTTATTAAAAAATGCTTTTATTTTTATGTATATATATATAAAAAATACTTTTAAGATCAGAAAAGTTCCTACAGGATTTCCTGACCATGTAACCCAACATTATAGATGGCACTGTCATGAAGCAGAGCCTTTAGCTGGTAGTCTGCTGCATCAAAGTCTTCAGATCTGTTACCTCTGCTGGCCTCATTCAAGGGACTACATTATCAGTGCTGTCTTTGATGTAAATCCTTTTCTGAAGGCAGCTTTTGGTGAGGCTGTTGGTGAGGTCAGCCAATTCACTGGTGCAAAGCAATCAGGATGTGTGTAATGCCTTCATTTCTCACAGTTAAGGATTGTGTCTTATATCTTGCCATTGTACTGTAGGGTAGTAGTTGACTGCAGAAGAAACAAATATGTCATAAAGGCCATGAATAATCCTGTTAAGAGGGGAAAAAAAAAAAAAAGAATTTAAAGGAAAACATTGCCATATTCTCTGCTAACTGCACTAGGTTTTCTGCCGAACCGTTGAGTTTGACTGAAAGATGTAGGTAAAACCCAAGCTAGATTTTTTTTCTTGGTAATGTGGATATTGTTAGAATAGAAGGTATGGATGAAAACTGATGAGCTGCCCAGGTGTTTTATATTGCATTACTAACTGAGCTCTCTGCTATTGGAGCTGTGTTGCTGCTGGTATCCGTTATAGCTAGAACAAAGTCAGCTCATCATTGTGATGGTGCATGCAATTACTGTTTGTGAAAAGCCTGTCTGTAAAGTATATAATGTAGCCTGCAAAGCAAGGTCCACATTTCTGAGTTTTAATTTGTTAGGGAGTAAGCCTTAGGAATTTCACCTCTGGAAATTCCGTTCATTATCCATATGTGTAGATGCCTGAAAGAAGTTTATATGTATTTCTTGTAATTTGGCTGAACTTAACTATTTTTTGTTGCCTATTTTCTTAGTTTAGACCAATTCAAGAGGTTGTATTTTACATCAATTCTGCCTCTGGGGTAATGGGCAGAAAGGTATCAAGCCTTACCTTTAACACTGTGTTTCCCTTCTGGGTTTTGTAGCTTGCTTTTGAGCTTGAACTGATTCCAGTTTCAAGAAAACATGTGGAGGGTTTGTCATGAAACACTTGTGGTTTGTGTAAATCTAAACCTTATATAAAGGGAGGGGAGCAGTGCTCCCCTCCCTTTATATTTTGAACAGTTTAAAACAGGTCCTTTTTTTCCCTTTTTACCTTGAAACTTTGACTCTACAGTGATTTCTTCTTTGCCTTCCCTTCCTACAAAAATAGACAGTACGATCATACTCTACTGCTGTTCAAGTACAATAACTCCTATGGCAAAATAATGTTTTTTCTGAAGTAAAAATTCAGAAAAAAAGGTAATAATAATTCAAAAAGAAGCTTTGTGAAATATTTTCATATAATCCTTAGACAGAAGTCTCAGGACTGGGGTAAGCCTTTGTAAGGCTGTACTGTCCCTTTTGTTTCTAGGCATAAAGAAACCTGTATAGAAACATTAAGCAGGCAGAAATTCCATTACCAGAAAACTGGACACAATTAAAACTTTGACCTTGGAATTTTCCTCTTTTATTCTTAATGTATTGCTGTATTAAAGAGACTGCTGGTTTGTGGTTACCCAGGGTGCTGAAAGTGTACTGCATAGTATATAAAGTATATAAACTTGAATTGCATAGCTTCTCCTTATTAGTTTACATGCATATGTGCTTCACTGCGTTTGTTTGGTTTGGATTGATGAACTAGCTATAATTTTATTCTGTTTAAAAATCTTTAAAATATATGAATGAAGACATTGGCACACTTGTACAACGCCTCTCTGATGCTTATTCTATTATCAAACCTAGCTGTTCATCAACTAAATCTTGGAGAAAAGAAAGTTTGCTAAATTTGTCTTTATTTTTAGTGTTCACAGAAGTTGGGTTATCATTTTAGTTATTTTTTTTCTCCCTTCCCTCCTTGTTTTCCAGGTAGCATTGGTGCATCGTTTCAATGCCATTCAATCCATCAAGATCACATTTGCACTGATGACAGTGACAAGGTGAGATTTATGTGAATGTTTCACTCACAAGATGCATTTGCATTGTAGGCTTTTTATATATTGCTTTTACTACACAAAGATGTATTGTTTTTCAGATATAGCAGTCAGTTTTCAGAGTTACTTTTTGAAATGTCTCTAGCATAATAAGATACATATTTTTCTCCAGATAATCTTTTAGACAGTTAATGAGAAATTTGTCTTTAGTATTATATTTTTATTTTTCCTTGTATTCCCTTGCTGTTCTAAATGTTTGTGATTTGCCATATTGACACCCTCAGTTAATACATAACAGCAATGGTTTTGCCAATTTTTAGACAAGGTAGAATGTCTTGTTTCTTCTGACTGTAGAGTCTAGCTAAGTGCTCGAAGCTTTTTTCCCCCCCCCTCCCCCCACCCCCCCCCCCCTTCACAGTAGCTGTATTTTCCTGTTTGGATTTGGCAATTGAAGCTTTTACAGATTGGAACTTTCTGTTCAGCGGTGCAACCTCAAAATAGCAGCCTGTCTAGTTGTGTGCATGTATTTCCCTAACCTTTTTTGGCACATTTGCAGGTTAGTTTGCTTGGGGTTAGTAGAGTACTGGGTATTAAATGTTCATTGATACTTGAATCACTACTGTAATTTTGGCATACAGAAAATAGTAGTTTTGACACTAAATTGCTTGTGAGACTGGCTGTTGATGGTTTTACCTTAAGCTTTACTGTCTGTAAATACTGCAAATTGGGTAACTTTAGTTGAATATGTAATGTATCTCACATTGTATGCAGGCATGACATGCCATAGTAAACTAACTTTTTAGCTTGATGTGCCTGTAAAGGGGCAGGTATTGGCCAAATTCTAAATAATTTTTCTTGGGAAGTGAAATGCAACTTCTGCATGGCACTGCCATAATAAGTGCACTAATTATTGTGCTTTAAAATTCTGGAGTAAGTTAATTTTATAGTTGTTCCAGCTTATCCTAGAGCTAAGTTGTTTCAGGAATAGTTTCTTATACTATCTACGGCCTTACTACTTTTTTTCTCTCTCACGGTCCCTTCCCTCCAGTTCTGTTGTTCACTTCTTTGTTTTGTTTTGGTGGGTTTGTTGGGGGTTTTTTTGGTATTGTTTGGTTTGATATGGTTGGGAGGTTGTTGTTGTTTTTGGTTTTTTTTTTTTTTTTTTTTGTTTTTTTTGTTTTTGAGGACTTGGTTTTTTGGTGGTGTTTGATTTGGTTAATGGTTCATCCTACAATCACTGAGCAAATATGCTATCCAGCCATGGCAACGTATGTTAAGTTTCCACTTGATTATCTGGTTAGGGACCGTAGTCACAGAATCCCGCTTTGGTTTTGGACGGCTTGTGTACTCTTCACTGTAATTTCTTGTTGAGGAATGGTGGGGGGAAATTTAATTTCAAAGCCAGGCCAGTGCACCAATCTACCCGTTTTCCATTTTTGTGAGTCTTACATGAAGACCAAGGGTCTTTGTGTTTACCTGATTTGTCTGTTCCCCTAGTTTTATTTCCATATCGGCAATTAAAACTGGTTTAAATCTTGTTGGAAAATCCTTTTGTTAGTGCTTCACTGGTTTGGGCGCAAGGGGGGGGTGTAGGAAGGGGTGTGGTCAGCTTACTTGTATGAATTTCAAAGATGGTTGTTTGGCCACACCAAAAAACACCTGCCTCCATATTAATAGAGGACTTGGGCCCAAACATATTTTTTGCATCTTTAGAGCTTGTGGAAGAAACAATCTTTCTCACTGGGCTGATTCTGCACCAATTGGAGAAAGAACTTCAACTGTAAATTTTAAACTGAATCAGAAACTAGTATAAAAAGCAGAAAGCATGTGGTTGGGTCTATTTTAAAAGACAGTTTTTCCCTCAAGTGCAGGTTATTTGGTAAGAGTTTGATGTTTCTGTAAGAATATGTGAAGTTGTCTGACTTAGATTTTAATGGAAATTCATATTTGATTTGAACTTGATTCTTTAATTAAAATAAACACTTGTTTGGAAAAACAGTGAACAGTCTTCTTATCCGGTCCCACTGTATCACATCCTGTCCTTCAAGCATGGGCAACCAACTCACTCGCTTGGGTCACCTGTCAATTTGATGTGGTGCGCACTCATCCTTCATCTGTGTCACTACTGAATATTGATAACACTTCCCAGTAACAGATCCCTGTGGGACACAACTATCATTGAAGGTCCCATTGGGACTCTGAGCTCTGGCCACTACCCTCTGGATGCCCACTGATTGGGGTTTGTTGTTTGGTTTTGTTTTTCAAAGGGGTTTGTGTATATTATAGGGATATACTTTTTTTTTAAATCATAAGTAAATGCTCCTAAAGTAGGCTGTACGAGGGTACGACTGCAATCCTCCCAATCACTCCTTGCTTGGATTCACATATGCCTGCGTTCTTGTTCAGTTTTGTCACAGTAATTCACTGTGAATGACTTGGATCAGGTTCTGATTTATTCTGCCCATTACTAAGGGTATGACCTGTTGTAATGAATCTCAGTAATGATATGAAATCAGATTTAATTGATTTGGCTGCAATTTATTAATTGTTGGGCCTTTTTGTATTAATTCTAGAAACTCATGAAAACCATGCATTTTAAAATAGTTTTACATATCTTTGATTATCAGTAGGCGATATTTCGCAAAATATTTACTTTTTTCCTGATTGCACGTAACTGGTTTTTTGCTTTTAGCAAGAAATGCAAAGGTTAATATGTAACCTGTCAATTACAATATTTTTTACAGTTATTTCTCCACAAGCCCAGTTGTCATTTCTGACACAGCATAGCAAAGTCACATCGACACATGCTAAAGGAATGTTGCAATCTTAATGAAAACAATTCCCAGGCTTCCACCCAATTACTTGATTTTGTTGACTTGGCACATGAGAAATCTTGAATTCATGTTCATGACATCATCACAGGAAACCAAAGTCTAAGGGATTGTT
>CM031878.1:45659534-45847815 GCA_018697195.1 Certhia americana | reverse complement strand
TTCGTAGAATATGTAGTTGTCTACTTATATTTTTATAGGAAATCTATATTTGATTCGAACTTGATTCTTTAATTAAATAAACACTTTTGGGAAACAAGTGAACAGTCTTCTATCCAGGTCCCACTGGATCACATCCTGTCCTTCAGAAGCATCACCAAATCACTCAGCGTGGTGTCACCTGCAAATTTGATGTGGGGCGCACTCAATCCCTTCATCTGGTGTCACTAATGAAGTATTGAGTACACATGGTCCAGTACAGATCCCTGTGGGACACAACTAGTCCAGTATGTCCATTGGACTCTGAGCTTTTTGGCCACTACCCTCTGTATGCCACACTGATTGGTTTTTTGTTGGTTTTTTTTCAAAGGGTTTTGTGTATATTATGGGATATACTTGTTTAAATCATAATATTGCTTCTAAGAGTAGCCGTACGAGGTACGACGCAATCCCATACACTCCTTGCTTGTATTCACCATATGCCTCTGCGTTCTTGTGTCTTTTTGGTCACAGTAATTCCTGGTGGAATGACTTGGAAATCAGGTCTGATTTATTCTGCCTTACTAAGAGGTATGACCTGGTTGTATGAATATCATTTAAATTATATTAAATGCAGGATTGTAATTGATTTGTCTGCAATTTGTTAATTGTTGTGCCATTTTTGTATTAATTCTAGAAACTTCATAAAAACATGCATTTTTAAAATAGTTTTACATATCTTGATTAGTCAGTAGGCTTTCAGCAAAATATTACTTTTTTCCCTGATTGCACGAACGGTTTTGGAATTGTGGAAGAAATGCAAGGTTAATATTAACTGCAATCTACTATATTTTACAGTAGTTTTCTCCACAATCCCAGTTTGTCATTTTCTGGACAACAGCGTGGCGAAAAGTTTCCACATCACACATGCTAAAGGAATGTTGCAATCTTAATGAAAACAATTCCCGGGACTCCACCCCATTACTTGATTTTGTTGACTTGGCACAATGAGAAATCTTGAATTCATGTTCAAGTGACATCAGCAGGAAACCAAAGTCTAAGTTTTCAAGGGTGTGGACTCATGGCATTAAGAGGGATGTATCATTGTTGTGGTATAAACTACATTTCCCATTTTAAACTTGGTATAGCAAAGTGATTAGAATTGGATTTATTTAAAAATAATCGTGCTTTGGTGATGGGACCTTTTAACTTCAGTGCGTGAGTCAGGGCACGTTTTTCCATGTTTGTAATTTCTTTTTTTTTTTAATTAGAGTATAATTGTTAAATAAAGAATGGAATAAATTTCTTTATGAGCGAGCATTGGTATATTACTTTAAGCTCAAGATAGATTCCTTTAGTGTTAGAATAAATGCGATATCTCCGTCAGCCTTCAGTCATACCAAGTTTTTTAGGCTTTGAATACTTTTTTGTGCTTGGTAACTGTTTCAACAGTGCGTGCTTCCATTCAGAATGCTATATCACTTGAAAAGCAAAGTCCGAGATGCGACCCTTACTACTTTCGCAACATCTCTTCTCACAGATCTCATCAAGTTATCTATTCCCAGGCAGTGTATGAAACAAACTGACTGCCTGCTAGTAAAAGTAGTCCCGGTGTATTCCAACTTTGGCTGGTGCAGTGTCTGGGTACATAAGCATACGAAATTCCGCACAGCTGAACAAAAATGATTCCAAATTCAGGTGATTGAAGGGCCGATCACAGTTTATTTATATATGAATGTATATAGACTTCTGCACTCTTGTGAAAGTGTGAGGGGCAGTACATAATAAAATGGGAATATTTAGAGGAATTCTTTTGCTCACTCCATTTCAAAACTGGAAAATTTCTTGTCCAGTTAGGACAGGGCCAGATTCATTCCTCATGTGTATATTGTGCATCCCCACACGTCTCAGTTCATTATGTCTAAGTGTAGTGAGCAGCTTTTGCCTTTTCATTTCCCCTCTGGCAGCTAAAGGATTTCATTTACAGTTTTCACCATTTCCAGACTAGCGAGTCATCGAACGCTTTTAAACGTTTTATTCCTTTACACCTACACAGACAGTTTGTTTTCCTGGACCAGAGTTGGGACTACTCAATTACGCTGAGGCAGAGAGTGAAGAGAGGTGTTTGAAAGATGAAAAGTCAGCAGTAGTATCTTAATTTGAGGGGAGTACCCCATATATCACTTTTGTGAGGCTCCTTTCGCCTAAACCCTTACTGATCAGGCTGCTCCGAGCCGCGTACCCGTGTGGCCGTTCAGCACAAGGCTGTCCTGTTTCTCGCACTGACTCTCGAAAGGGGTTGAGCCACTGCGTCGGCACTCAGAACCATATACAGGCTCATCAAGCTGCTCCAGGGAGGTCGGGTTGGGTGTGAGACGCATTTCTTTCAGCGGTGGCAACACTACAACGGGGCTGGCCGGGAGGAAGCTGCAGTCGCCGTCGCGAAGGAGGTTTTAAGGGAAGACTGGAGTGATACCCGGCGCCAGGGTGTGAAGACAGTAGGCGAACGTGCCCTTGCTGGCGCACACGATTACGGCCTTCCTCCCGCCGCAGCCCGCTCCCTCACCCCTGTGAAACCGAAACTTAGAAACGTGCGGGGGGGGGAACCCGCGCCGTCACCGCCTGCGCAGTCGCGTTGCGCGGCGGCCGCCGCCGGCGCAGACAAGTACGCCCCGCGCCCGTGGTGGTGTACGTCCCGTCACCGCTTTGTGTGACGTCCGTCTGGGCTGGGGGGCGGGCCCGCGGATCCCGAAGCGGTGGCGGAAGGTCGGGCCCGGCCCGGGCGGCCGGCGGCGGCCCTGGGTGAGGCGGGGCGGGAAGGTGAGCGGGTCGGGAGGCCGAGGGTGAGGCGGGGCGGGAGGCCGAGGGCGAGGCGGGGGCGGGTAGCCGAGGGCGAGGGGAGGCGGGAGCCGAGGCGAGGCGGGGCGCCCCGATGGTGAGGCCGGGCGGAGCCGCGGCGGGGAGGAGGGTGATGCGGGCGGGAGCCGAGGCGAGCGGGGCGGAGCCGAGGGTAGGCGGGCTGGGGTCGAGGGTGAGTGCGGGCGGAGCCGAGGGCGAGGCGGGGCGGGAGCCGAGGTTAGGCGGCTGATCCCGAGGGCCGATGCGTGGGCGGGAGCCGAGGCCGGGGCGGAGGTGAGGCGGTGCGGGAGCTAGCGGGCCGCAAGGAGCGGGGCGGGCCACGCGGGCCGAGGTCTCGGCGGCGCCGCCTGGTGCCCGCGGCCCGTCAGCCGGGAAGGGGAAGGGGCGATCTCTCCGTACAGGTAGAGAGGGAAGGAG
The DNA here is from genome assembly GCA_018697195.1 of Certhia americana. Taxonomy (NCBI): domain Eukaryota; kingdom Metazoa; phylum Chordata; class Aves; order Passeriformes; family Certhiidae; genus Certhia; species Certhia americana. Next base: position 45,844,563 of record CM031878.1, on the reverse strand, counting down.
GCGGTGTGGCCTGTGCCGAACGAGCTTGTCCCACGTGGGCGGCCCGCGAGGTGGACGGGAGTTGGGGAAGGGAGTGATGGTCTGATCGTGTTAAAGTGGCCTTAAATCTGTTTCGGCAAAAGGTGGAACTGGAACCTAAAAATTCACAGCTTTTCCGGGGCTGAGTTGCTGTGTGCTGTCCTCAAGACTGGCAGGTTAACCTGCAAGGCGGTAGGAAGTGTTTCTGACGCACTGAACGTCCTCCCATCTGTACTGTAAAATGACGTCTCTAGGTATCTGTAATCCCCTTAAATTAGTCAAAAGAACAACTGTTTAAGGAAACGCTGATTTAGCAATGTTAGAGCATTCGGTATTTTTCAGTACACGTCAGTTAATTCCTACTCCTGAAAAACAAAAAGGGGATTTCTTTTTTGATGCTTGAACTGTAAAGTTGCATCTTGCTTTCTTAAGAAGTATCTTTTTCAACTGCGTATTGAGATGTTAACTGGGAACGTCCATTTCAAATTGTAACTGTTTAGAGCAAGTAGCTTGGTTATTACACAGAAGTTCATTGAACTGGAAGCCATGACAATGTTTATGAGTGTATGGCATTTGCATTTTGAAAGAGATTTTTGAAGGCAGTATTTGAAACAGATGTGCATTTTCTGATAAGTTCTTCACATGCAGAGTGGGGCAACTGGAATGGTAAGATGAACAAGATTACTAGAAGTTAGCCTTATTCAAGTACTGAATACAATTACATTACAATTTGATTTGGTATTGCTGGTGATGTGGTTGTTCTTAAATGTAATTTACTGAAGCAACTGCTTTGGTTTCCTTTATGGTATTTATCCACATTCTGGGGATCTTGCTATCTGCTGACCCAACAGACTAGTTAACTGCTTCACAGCATTATATTACATTACCTTTCTTACCTTCAATGGTATTGCAGCTGTGGTGTTAGAGACTCACTGTTCTGAGAGAGAAAAATACTCATCTAGATCCTAATGTGTGCAGTAAGAGAAAGGAGGGTGCAGTCATCAGATGAATTAAGTATGAGATGGAAGAGCAAATAGGTTCTTGGCAGGTTGGAGTGGCAGTTCTTGGAGTGGCAGGTTTCATGGCTAGTGATAGTTCATAATGTTTTTCATCTTAGTCACCAGATCTCTGGCAAAAAATGAATTGTATGTATACATAGAATAACATGCGAAGAAGGTTTTCAGGGAATTGTTACTGGGAGTTACACTACTTGTGAAAAGTGTTAATTGTGAAAAGTTGTATATAAACAACTTCTAAGGGTCTTAAAAAGTAAAGATTTCATGATCTCCTTTGTGAATCTTCATTATCTCATGGACTTACAGAGTAGGTTAAGCTTCATTTGATTATCATCTGGTTCACTTTGTGGGGTTTTAAAATTAATAAAAGTATAAATACTGAAGTTGATCAGTTCTTGCTTTGTACCTGCAGTGGTGTGGAAGTCATAGTATACAATTGTCTTTTCTTTTTTCTGAAATACAAGAATTTGTCTCAGAAGCTGATATTAGCTGAATCAGTTACTGTGATTTGTCAAGTTTATGTGTCAGCTTATCTAAATCTGTTTTTTTTTTTTTTAAATATTGTTTATTGACATTATAATAAGGGATAACTTTAATGATTTAAAGTGGACTGTTGATGAAGTCAAGTTACTTTTCCAACTGTTTGCTAAGAAAGTCTTTGAGAGTTGTGATTTTTTTTATGCAAGGTCTTGCTACAATATAAAAATAGTATGGTTAGGGAGGGAAGTGACTTCTTCAGACCTACCTGCTATTGAATTATAGTCCTGTACAGTGAAACTGTAGTCTTGTCATAAGTCAAAGCAGTTATACATGTTTGTGGAGCCTTCATAGGCTGAATTGCTGGGGATTGAATGAGGATTTTTACAGAGCAGGTCTTTGAGTTGCAAAGTTCTCACGAAGTCTTTGTGTGTAGCTTTACTTTCCCCACCTTCCCTTGCCTCAGAAGGATTTGAAAAGGGGAAATAAGGGTAGTGGAACGATATAGAGCTTCCTTTCTCCTGTTTGTGGTCAGAAAGTTGTTTTGACTGTGGAGGAGTGATTCTTAAAACTTGTGGAAGATACAGACTTGACTTAATCAGTTCATATGGAAGTAGAACTTGTGGTTTCCTCCTCTATATAAGATTTTGTATCAAGTTAAATAATCTAATATGGAATATTTAAATTCTGCTGTGGGCAGAACTTGATGAGGTGTATGATTTAACAGGATGGTTTTCATTTTTTTGACTCTTCCGTTTCTCCTGGGAGAAGGAGAGGTTCCTCTTTTGCTAAGCTCTTTAAATACAAGGAAACTTGTTTTGCTTTTTGGTGCCCTCTACTGATGCCTGATCGAAACTGGTTTTGGCCTTTAATAGCACTGAATGCTAACAGCGGCTCTTTAACAGCAGCGGGAAGGGACAAGAGAGAAAGGAAGCCCTTTTACACCTTGAGTATATGTTGCTGTTTGCCTTCCAGCCAGTTTGTCTGGATTGCACTGGAACTGTACCTCACCTAGTGGAAAAGTAGGTAAGCAGCATTTAACTGACTTGTGTAGTGTCTTCTGTTGGCATTGTAAGAGTAGAAAAACTGACTCCTTTGCTTTTCTCCTCTCAGGAAAATAGGGATATTCTTTCTTTAATGTCTGCAGTTCCTGGTTCTCAGTAAATTCCAGGTTTCCTATCTCAGAATTTTTTATCTTCTTGGTTATTTTCAATAACTTTGCTTTTTTTATATTTCCCACCACTACCTCAGGTGCTGAAAAAATGCCCATTGCTTCATGTGAGCACCACTACATAGGCTGTGCTTTGCTTACTTTCTGTTTAAGTAGCTCTTTCATCTTACCAGTCTTGCAGTTTTGTTCCTGTTGCAAAATCTCTGAACACTTCTGTCCTAGAAAAACTCAGAAATCGCATAAAGTCAGCTACATTCTCTCTACAGAACCTCTTACCTTAGCCTTGTGGTTTGTCTTTGCCAGCTTTGTTAATTTCTAACAGAAGTAGACAGTTTTTTTTATATTTTGTTTTTGTCACACTGTAGTAACAGTAAATTGTGTAAGAAGGGATGAGAACATTTGTGGCACAATTTATTGTGCTGCTGAGCAGATGCTGTGTTTGGCAGTCTTCATGAAAGCTTTAGGAGATGGCTTTCTAGACAAAACTTTAGGACTTTTCTTCCTTATTCAGGTTCTTTAGATGACCTGTGTTGGGACTGTTCTTTAAAAAATTTCTGATGCGATGAATATTTTTGATGAGCTGCGTTTTCAAAATCTGATTCTTGGAAATTAATCTCTTTCAAAGAGATTTTAGACTATTTTGTTCGCAAGTACTGAGGGAGGGCACTTTTGATCTGTCTTCTGTGTTTGTGTCTTGGGAAAACATTAGAACTGCATATAAAGCAAAATGAGAAATGAAGAGACAGGAGACATAAAAGACTAGAAAATTCATTTAAAATAGTGTTCTGGAAGCAACTTGTGAAGATCAGCAAGTTCCAAGTGGATGAGTATGGCTTTGGGAAAAAACATTCAGATGTGTGTACAAAGGATCTGGTAAGACCAATAGGAATTTAGTCATTTTATATATGAAACTCTACTGAGCATAGATGAGAGATCATATGTGAAGCTTTCCTCATCTTTATTTTATTCCCTTAATGTATCAGAGAACAGCCAGAGCACTTTTTCTCAAGTTTAGAGAACTAGTATAGTGTTTGCATTCTTTGCGCCTGCTTTCTACAAGTGAATGTTTATGTGTATCTGTTATTTTGTTCAACATCGAGCAAGATTTGAGAATGCTTTAAAAAAAGACATTCTTCACCTAATTTTTTACACAGTTTAAGTTCTTAATGTCTTTTTTTTCCTCCTTATAAAAGATGTTAGGTAAGGTTTAAGAAGTAAGTCAACAAACCACGCTTATTTGAGTGTGTGGGGAAGTGAGGCTTGTGTTCCTTTGCATATCATCTCATGTGTATCACATGATTTGTTTTTTATTGATCTTCCTTTGACTTTGTGTGAAAATAACCTTATTTTCTAAAGTAAAGGAAGAAATATACACAAGTAGGAGATGTTTTTTGAAGCTGAGAACCTGCAGTGTTTTCTAATGTTACTTATTTTGGTTAACTTAGCAGAGCATGACTATTTTTTCTTGGTTTTGTCACCTCAAATAATTTGCCACTTACATTGAGGAGTGAGTTCTTCACCCATGACCTGTTTGATGACAGCCTCCCAACATGTATATTCTGTAGGGGCAGAGGAACCAGCCACTGCTGCAGTTGTTAATATGTTTACAGGTTTACTGAGTCTAACACGTGTAAAAAAGGAAGTTCTGTGAGCTACTAAAGGTGAAAAGTGTATTCAAATCCCAGCTCTAGAGAAGAACAGTTTTTTCCCCTAAGCTTTTTAAAGCAACTTATACTAATTTATCCAAGCTGTTAATAAAAACTAAATGATGTGTGTATATTTAAATCAAGTAGTCTCTAATATGTAGCACATAGTGTAAATAGGATGAGCTTTGAAAAGAATAATAAAATGATTTAGGTTGAGAAAGACCTGTAAGATCATCAACTCCAGCCATTAACCTTGTACTGTCAATTCTAGCACTAAATCACATCCCTATGTCTATTCATCTTCTTTATTACCTCCAGAGATGGCGACTCAACTGCTTCTCTTGGAAGCCTGTTCCAATGCTTGAGGATCCTTTTGGTGAAGAAGATTTTCCTAGTACCTTATTTAGACCATCTCTGGTGCAAACTGAGGTCATTTCTTCTTGTCCTATCAGTTGGAAAACAGATCAACTCCCACCTTGCTGCAGCTGTTTTTTCAGGTAGCTGTAGAGAGAGACTCCCTGAGTCTCCTTTCCTCCAGGTTAAACAACCCCAGGTCCTTCAGCTGTTCCTCATAAGAACTTGTGCTCCAGACTGACCATGTTCCAGCACCCCAATGTCCTTCTTGCAGTGAGGGTCCCAGAACTGGACACAGAACTCGAGGTGTGTGAACGGAGCAGACCAGTTCTGTCTGGAACAGGACACAGAACTCACCAGTGCTGAGCACAGGGGGACAATCCCTGCCCTGGTCCTGCTGGCCACACTGTTGCTGACACAGGCCAGATTCCACTGGCCAACTTGGCCACCTGGACACACTCCTGGCTCGTGTTCAGTGGCTGTCAGCCAGCAGCCCCAGGTACTTTTTGCTGGACATTTTCTGGACACTGCCCCATCCTCAGCACTGCATGGGGTTGTTGTGACCTAATGTCAGGACCCAGCACTCGGCCTTGTGAACTTTGACCTCAGCACATTGGTACATCCTGTCCACGTGCGGTACACGGTGGATGGTACATCCATCTGCGGAGCCTTCTTACCCTCCAGCAGAGGTCAGCTTCTGCCCAGGTTGGTGTCATCTGCAAACTTACGGAGGAGACACTTGATCGTCTTGTCCAGTTTGTTGATAGAGATGTTATGCGGGGCTGGCCCCAGTACGGAGTCCTGTGGAACACCACTTGTTACTGGACACCAACTGGATAAAGCTCCATTGACCAGAATTCTCTAGGCCAGGCCATTCAGCCAGTTCTTTAACAAGGAAAGAGGGCGTCTCTCTAAGTTATGAGTAGCCATGACCCGCAGTCCTGGATTGTGCTGCTGGTAAGGATAGTTCTGCAGTGTATCAACATGTAGTATTCTGTAGTGTAAATAAATTCATTTAAAAAAAAACAGTTTAACAAAATTCCAGTGTTAACGTCATCATGCTTGGTGACCCACTGTGTCCAGCCACAGGTGATGAAGAGTTTACTTGTCTTGAACTGTGTGAAGGGCAGAGTAAGGCCTTGGTATTTTTTTCACCCATGAAAAGTTGGAAAAGTTTGTAGAATAAGGAAAGAATAAATTAAGCATCATAAATAGAAGGACAAAACTGATGCGCAGCGTGAGAGGAGCGCTGTTTGGTGTTGGAGGCTGCTGTGACAGTTGAAGGACAAGGGTTGTAGTTGTACCATGTGCCATTTGGGATGTGTTTTCTCTCTCATTCAGTGGCATCTCCCCAGAGAACAAGGAAGTTGAAAAAGGTAGAACTTAAGAGTGCCTTATTCTCAGAATTAAGTATCTTGCCCTTCGAGTTTTCAAGCCGGTGTTTAAATACAACTCTTTTAAGGGTATTAAAAAAAAAAAATACTTACTTAAAAGAGTAACTCTTTTAAGCTGTGTACTTAAAGACTTGCTTCTGTCAGTTTTTTGGGCGTTTTTTTCACTAATAGCAGTGTGAGTGTATTGAAGAGCATTCTGTTGTTAATATCACAGTTTGCTGGTACTGATTAGAAAAGTAGGTAGGTATTAGTGTATTCATTGTGTAGTTTCTAATATGGATGATGAGTATTTGTTGGGGCTTCAAATAGAGAGAAAATTCTGGTATGAACTGAGAACAAATAGAACTACATTACATACAGAAACTTTTAACAGCATTGTGTACTGACCTGATACTTCCATCTTCTGGTAACACAGTTCAGTATTGTGATGACAAACAACAACCATGAAGACAGCCAAGTATGAATATATATATCCACCACAATAGAGGTCGAGTTATTATTCCAGTAGTCCACTCACTAGGAACAAATTTCAAATGCTGACTTGTCCTTATGCCTATTGCAGATATCAGTTATAGTAGTGTGAGTAATGTTTTTGTTGATGTAAATGTTTGGATGTCCTTTTGATGCTTTGTCAACAAATATGGTTAGTATAACATTCATTCACACAAAAAATTCCACTCTTCAGTGCTCAAGTGATAGCTCATCCATTTACATATGTCATGTTTCATATATATGTGTGCATACCTGTGTGCATCTATATATGTGAACTTTAATACAGGGAAAAAATTATGAAAGTGGAAAGAGTGTTTTTGTTTTTTACTCATAATGAGTGTCCTAATTACCCTGTCTCTTCTGAGGTACCTGTCTTGTTAGTTTCAGATTCCTAAATGGCAAAATCATTAGCGAATACACACTATTATGCAAACTGTGGAGTAGACTTTGCTGTGAAGCAATTTTGAACCAGATTCTCATCAGATCCCTTGTTATCAAAGCACAAAGAGCAGATTTATTTTAATACTGAAAATATGAGCTTTTTCAGATGTGCCTATACCTCAACCTATACCTATACCTCGTCTTGATTTCACTACTTCACTCTTGCCCTGGCATCATTTTATGTATGTCAGTTTGATCACATTCTATGACATTTAAAGGAATTTCCTTACATTAATGAATAAGTCTTAATGGTGCACGTGCGAGGTTTAATGTGTTTCAGCTTTGTATACAGGAAAATGAGTTCTTTTTCTATATGTATAATTCTGTGATTTTAATTTAAAATTTAGCTTCTGCTGACATATGAAAGAGGGGCTCAGGACTCTGGGGAGGCCCAGAGGTAGCTTTTAACACTATCACCTGAAATGACGCTTTCTATATTGTGTAAGGTGATGCGGATGTCAAAACATGGACACATTGCATCAGATCTTGGTAGGCATTTTGGCGATTGACTGATAAAAATTATTAATAGAAAATATTCTTTAAAGTCTTTTTGGATACCAGTACTGTTTGTTGCATAACTCTTTCAATTTATGTTTTAAGAAAACTTGAAATGTTTGCTATCATAGTACATACTGAGTGCAGGGAACATCTGCAGAAATAGTATAAATTTTTTTCCATTTTCTGTCACTCATACCACACATAGCTGAGTTGAAAACTGAGACCATAAATTGGGATTTCAAGGTGAAATGAATATTTTTCCAACAATTGGATTTTTTTTAATAGAGAGGGAGGTGTAGCTGAGGTTTCTTCTCATATTGACATTTGGTTGATGTTTTTGGATTGAGAATTAAAGATTCCTATTCAGAAAAAATACCATGACATGGTACAAAAATAAATACTTGCTAACATCTTTGTGAGTTTGGGGCATTTAAAGTGCTTTGATACGTTCCTGCAAAAAAATGTTTGCAAAACCTTTTCATATTTCAAAGGATTGTTTGCATGCATCAAGTACTGCAAGCAGTAGCAAATGCTAATAAAATTCAATTTGAAGAACTTGGAGATGGCTGTGTGCTGCCTTGGTTCTTAAAATTGCTTCACTGTTGGAAAAGGAGGTGATACAGTTGTGGTATATGGATTTTCCTGTCCATTTTGTATGAATAATAAAGCTTGAAAATAAGAAACATGTAGTCTTATTAAAACAATTTCCTTCCTTTTTTAATGCTATTGAGTCCTGCAATGCTAAATATGATGCTAATATTTTTACGTTTTTCTAACATTTTTGTGCATTTTAAGTTCATGTGCAGCAAATATTCCAGTGTATTGAATGAGAAATTGGTATCTAATGATCAAATTCTTAGTACTGTTTCAAGTTCTTAACGGTGTGACATTTTAGCACTTCAAACGTAGCTGTCTCTTAATGTTGTTTTTTGTATATTCTAAACATCTAGTTAAATGAGAAATGTATTTCAGAGAAGAATCTCATCTGGAGAAGGCACTGGAGTAATACAAAAATGTCAATTTGATGTAGAATAAGCAACAGATGAAATATTCACCTTATTAATAGTGTTTTTACCGTAAGGAAAGCAAGAGTTTTTTGGACTCAATGGTATGTCAGTGTTTCTTTTGTGGTAGGAGCACAGAAGCACAGACAGTACTCCACATGCTATCTCCTAGGACTTCTGCAAGAATTCTCTCATTTTGGCCTTTCTTTCAGTTATCTGATTTTTTTGAAACAGTTCTGTATTATTGCTATGTGATTTGCTACTGCATGCCTCAGATCTTTACAGATAAACTTTGCATGGAGGATTCATTGTACGGCTCTGATTGCTGAAGATCAAATTGGCTTTTGTGCCCACTGTCAGTAAATAATGAATTAATCTGTTAGCCAGGAATGAATTATGGATGACCAGAAAAATTACTGAAGCATGTTCTTGGTACAGTTGTTAGCTACAGGTACAGCTATAATTGATATATGCCATCATAGTGTTGAAAGGCAAAAAAAAAAAAAAATATGGACTCAAATCTTCTTTTTACCATGTCTGGTAATGTTGCTCTTGTTTTACAAATTACATTCCTTTTACTAAATATCGTGGCAAATTCTGCTGTTCCACTGTCAGAAGTGCTCTTTAATTCACTTAAAATTACTATATATTATAAATCACCTCATATATATAAAGCTGCTACAGAAAATTTTGTACCAGCAACCTGACATGGCTATTGAACGTTTGTTTCCATTTTAAGATGTAGTGGCTAGTTTTCTTCTTACCGCATGATATATTTCAAATGCAAGTTAAAGGAAATATTGTAGGCTTCTTTCAGAATTGTGTGCCTTGCTAAACACTATTCTGTCTGAATTGAAATGCTTTCTTCATAAATTACCAGAGATGTCAGGAAGGTGGGCTTTTTAACTGCCCTTAATTTAGATTTTGCTATGACTATAGGAAACAGTGTCATGCTTAAGTTTTTTTTGTTCCGTTCATGGAATTTTCATCCCAAGTACTAGTTACAGATTCATGTTCTTAATTCTTGACAGTGTCAGAATTAAGAAAAAAAAAGAAGGAAAAATGTTCTGAAGTGCAGAAAAAAATGATCTTCCTTTTTGAATTCTCAGATGTATCTGGTATTCAGTGGGAATTGTAGATACTCACAGGGGTACTTCGTGTTTCCAGGGTACATCTTTAAGTATCCAGAAGTTCTGTTTGAGTTGCACTTGTTTCTTTCACAGGAAAAAAGCTTCAGAAAACTTTGTGTTTAAGCATTGCATGAAAATCAACTGCAGATTCACAGTGGCTGAAGTTGGAAGGGACTTCTGGAGGTCATCTGGTCCAGCTCTCCTGCTTAAACAGGGCTAGGTAGAGCTAAGTGCCGAGGACCATGGCTTTTGAGGCAATCCAAGGAGAGAGACGCCACAGCCTCCGTGAAACCGTGCTGGTGCTCACTCACTGTACAGAGTAAAGAAGTCTTACTCGTGTTCAAATGGAGCATGCTGTGTCTCACTGAAGAAATAGCCCTGAGCCTTCTCTTTTCTAGGCTAATCAGTCAGTCCAAGGCTGTCTCAGCCTTTCTTTGCACAAAAGGTACTCTAGGTGATTCATCATCTCTGTGACCCTTTATTGGACTTGCCAGTATGTCAGTGTTTCTCTTGTGATGGGGAGCCCAGAACTGCACACAGTACTTCAGATGCTAACTCCTAGGACTTTTGCAAGTGTTGGCTCATTTTGACCTTCCTTTCAGTCATCTGCTTTTTTTGAAACAGTTTGGAGATTCGGGAAGGTCTGCATTTCTTTGCCAATTTTTTTATTAGACCACATTCAGATTTCCCTTACTGTTCCTTTATCAGGAAGTTGTCTAGTATGTGCCCAGACAGCCATGTTTCCAAGCTGTGTCCTGGTCACAACTCTGAAATCAAAGTTTGGCTAGAAAAAAATGACTGAATATTATTGATGGTGAGGCTTTTAGGTAAAATTTTAATTTTTTTTTTTTTTTTTTTTAACTTGAAGCATTCTAGGGCTTACATCTAGCACCTGGATGATATAAGGGTGTGGACAACAATATTAGAATTTTTATTCTCTCACCACGTACCCTTTTACCTTGACTTTATGACTATTTTGTACCAAGATGGTGCTCATCATCAACAGCTGTAACAGTTTACAGTTCTTACTAGAGACGTCACTGTACCTGTTCCAGAAATTCTCGAATTCATGAAAACAGGTATAGTGATTATGTGAATTGTGGTGAGTTGCAGCAAAGGTTCTGAATCCTGCTTAATCTGCAGAAGTTGAACATGCAGTGTTATATGCTCTAGTTGGACTGGCACACAGTTGGCAAGATGAAAAATATCATGATGTTGGCCAGTACAGCCAAGCCAGCAAAATTCTTTGGGCAAATCCAATTATACTTGCAAAAGATTCTCATTTCTGGTATTTATTTTGTCAGCTGAAGTTCATCAAAAGAACTTTTGCCAGTGAAAGATGTATGTATGTCATTACAGTATGATTCTGCTGGCAAATCTTTATACATGGTCAGTCCTTTGTCATGCAGCTTTGAGTCTAACTGTATAATCTTTGTTTATTTTGTCTTGAGAAAAACACACCAATTAGGCTAGGAAGTAGTTTTCACTTCTTAAAATCTGCTACTTTTTGCCACTTGTGGCACAGGACTTTTAATTTACTGCCCCATAGTTTCTTAGTTGCATAGTTTCATAGTTGCTTCTTATAGTAGCTCCTTTCTGGTTTTATTTAAAGCTAGAATTTTAAGAATATATTTAAAGGAAATGTCAAACTTCATGGTTCCCAAGAGCTTTTTCATCTGTCAGCTTACAAGTTAATATGATGCCACTTTTTTAATACTCTTTTTTTTTTTTCCCTCAGCATTACACAAAATGTAGTTGTGGATCCCTCAGGAGTAAGGCAGGACAGTGAACATGGGAAAGCTTTGGATTTCATGAAAGCTGAGAGTTATCACTGTGGGAGTCTCGGGACACCAGTGCTGATCAGCTGGGGACCTGATGGGGAGTGAAGCGCAAGGGAAAGCACAGCAGGGGAGGATGATAAAACCTGTGTTTATTCACACATGATGTGTGTGTGGTGTCCTGTTTTGCACGTTAGGGAACTGGCTGTTTTAGTGCATGTGCTGCTATCTGGATTCCAAGATGTGCAGCAGGTCTCTGTCCTGTGTACCAGTACTAAAGTACATACAGATGGGGGTGTGTGAACTATCCTGGGTTATTATCACAAGAAGATAAACTGTCCTTTGGACTTTACATACCCAGATGGGAGAGAGAAAGTTTCCTGGTTTAGCATAACAAATTATTCTCATCCCCAACACCAACCCTTTGCATTTTCATTAAGTGTTCTTGTTAGGGTGAGGGTGATGGGCTGTTGTTTATTCCTGTATTCTTCTTCGTATTTACTATTTTCAGAAATAATCTTCATTTCACTCTTCCTGAGTTGACAGAGTGGTTACAGTTGTGCTCTGTATTGTTCGTGAAAGAGTTTTATGTCATCTGTGTGGGATTGCGGAAGGAGAGACCATCAGCTTGTGTAAACAGTGTCTGGTCAGGGAACATTTCAGTGCCATAAGGGGATAAAAAGAAAAGGAATAATAAATAGGAACATTTTGAGGTACAAGTCTGTTGGACCAAAAAATAAGCGAGGCAGATGAAAGGACCAAACCTGATCAGTCACTAATTGAAGAGGGTATGTGGAATGTAGAAATGTTTATTTCAGTGAGATTATTTGACTGTAGACCTTACCAAATAGCATTTTAAGAGAAGGGTAGAAGCTATAAACAAGAATATAGAGAGACACAAACCTGACACACAAACTTCATGGAGACAAAGGCAAGCAACAAAACCTGGTCTGTCACACTAACTGATGAGCTTTCAGAAATGTGCACACCAACAAGGATTCTGTGACTGATCGGGATGCATACCTAAGGGTCCAGGACGTTGGGGCAGGTCAGTAAGACTATGCCATCTGAGAAGGTGATTTGCAAGGGAAAGGAGTTGGGAAAGGGACAAAATGGGGCCTGACAGAAAAGGGGCTGATAAAGGTAAACTGTGGCCAGTCTTTATGCTTTTCTGGCTGAGCCCTGTGACTGATCCCTGCAGTCTGTCTGGTTTTATTAGATCTTTTCTTAACTGCCTCCCTATGTAACTTCACTTTTTATACTTTGTGTGTGAGTGCTGCAGGGGCCAGGTGAGACCAGCTTGAGCAGAAACTAGGCCAGCAGCTGTAGTCTCACTGGAGATGTTGGCACCAACCAGGTTTGCAGTGGCAATGGTGGATGTTAGTGAGGCTCTTGGTGGCAGAAGCTGGAGGGGGGCTGTAGCTATCTGAATTATTTTGTTGGTTTCTTACACACCATGCCAGCTACAGGGGAGTTGCATGAGCTTGTAAACGCTACCGTATAAATGCCACACCTAAGTTAAACTGCTGCTGCTTTCTGTGGGAGAGATGGAAGAAAACAGTAATGCTTACAAAGCCATCTGGCCTACAATGGCTCCATCACGTAGGTGATTTCCCGTGTCTCGGTTTTAGGGTTGTGGGGCATGGCTCTTCCAGAGCTTTCTCGACCTACACCAAAAAATGTACTTAAGATTAGGTTGGTCTTGGATTATGAATAAGCCACTACATTTGGATCTAACTGTCTGTCCATAATCAGACTAACAGAAATGTTGAAATGTAATTCAAATTACAGTTGTTAGAATTGTTGGAGCACATAGGATATGCAGAATACTCAGTTTACTAGCCCATTAGATGCCTATAGTTAAATTTGAAAATGCTTATAAATGTTGATGTTCATCAGCTTGTATCATGGGGGAAAATAATTTCCTTTTCAGTATGCACTCATGAAGAGGAAATGTGCAGCTGATGATTTCTGGTCAGCCTGGTAGGGTTTTATAGGGTATACTCATCACATTGTCCTTGTTTAAAGCCTTCTATGGGCTATGCATGAAAATTCTCCTAAAGTATTAGTTTGCTTTTAAAATATAGGTGTTTTGTGGGATACAGGATAGATGTAGTTTATTCTCTGAATATGACTTGGAGGGTATGGATAGTTTCTTGTGTTTTGCAGGACCAGAAAGTGGAAATACATAGGGAGTTGGAGAGGAAAGTGATTTTCAGACATTTGCAGGAATTGCTTTGGTAATAATTTCCTCCTGTAATGGTTAATAATCAATGTATTGCTGCAGTATTTATAATTTTACTGGAAAAGGACAGTGAAAAAGACATATCTCAAAGGGTGTTGTCCTGGTGAAAATACCTAGTTTTTCCCAAATAAAATGGAAAAGCTTTCAGATAAAACACTATGTCAAGAAACACATGCAGAAGTAGAACAAAGGCTTCTAAGGGGTGTTTTAGAAACAGGCATTCTCTTTATTCACCCTTATTACCATTACACTTATGAGAATTTATGGGGTACACAGATGAGAAAACTATACTAGGTATAGTATTGAATATATAGTCATTTAAATGACAACTTTTGAGGATGTTAAGTGAAATGCCATCTTTTATGGATGAGATTGTGGGTTTTAGTGGCCTGACATACACTGCTTCTTTTGCTAGTAACCATCTGATTACTTTGTCTCGATACTGCTTCCTTTAAATGCAAAGTAATCGGTATTTCTGTTCATTGTGCTATTTTGATACAGTGTTTTTTACAGAAGGGCAGTGAGATTATCTTGTTAGTAAAAAGCTAGGTAGAGCGTTCTTGATAACTGCCACCTAGACTGTTCTGGTTGCATGATGGACATGAGAAAAATGCATAGTGTAGGGCTGGAAAATGTAGCAGTAGTCCCAGAAAATATTTTGAGTACTAACAAGAAACAGTCAAGAGTGACTTGGGATTTGGAGAGCTCCTGTCATTGTGGAAAGTATCATATTCCACAAATTAACTACTGAACTTAATGACCAGTAATAATGTAGACTGAAAAAACATACTGTCTGTATATATTTATTCCACATGCTGATTGAAAATAACATGAAAACAAAATTATAGAGGATATGTGTCTCTTATTATCTCCTTGTACTTTTCCTGCATGCTAGTATTATCTTGATACAATTACAACATGAAAATTGGTTTCTTAATAAAAACAAAGACAAAACACCAAGTCTTCAGTTAATTAGGTTTGTATTGGGGTTTTTTATAACATCTGTTTGCAAATAAGTTGACCTTAGCTTTAGGTTACTTCTTTTTCAGTACAGAAAAAAACACAATTACGTTTTAAATCTCTGCACATGTAGTTCCAAAAAATTATTCTGGCTTTATTTTCTTTCTAATGGGAAACAATTCTGAGTAAAATTACTGTTGCTTACTACAGAGGTCAGTTAGCACTTAGGGAGTTCAAAATATGTGTGAGAGTTAGTAATCTGGAGTGATCATGAAGGCAAACTACTTAGCTGTTTGCATCTCCACTGTCTTTGAGGTGGTGCACTCTTGATGCAAAGTAATAGTAATAATAATAATAGTAATAACAATAATAATAATAATAATAATAGAACTGTTTTTCCAAAGTAGACTGCTTCCTATGGGACAGGCAGTAGCAGTGGAGATCCCCAGCCGAAAGGCACATATAGATTGTATTAGGACGGGAGTGGTTATTGTATTCTTTCAAGGTTTTGTTTTCTGCCAGCTTCACTAAGTTAACTTTTTTCCTTTCTCCATTTGACATTTTCTTTTGCACTCGCAAAATCCCAGCATACCTAATTTACCAGCATTTTTTTTACCTTTCTCTTTGAATAGGCTTAGTCATCGTGGTGTAAAAAAAACTGGGCCACAAATCATCCTTCTCAGACTCTTTTATCATAGTTCCTTTAAGGTTTGTCCTTTGGCAGTGTTCTCTGGAACCTAATAAAATATGTATTTTCACAGAAGCTGTGCTCTCAAGGCACTTACTGGGTATCTCTTCCAGTTTTTTTGATGTTGAGCTTGTCAGGGCAAGCAGCCTTCTGGAAGAGTCACCCTTTAACTGGACATCTATTGTCATGAAGCATCAGATGCATACCTGCCTTTTGACCTATTTTGCTCTAAAAAATTCAAGTGCAGTTGGTTAAGGAGTTCAAAAGAGATTGAGCAACAAATAGATGCGTCCATTATCAGGCTGTTTCCCTAAGAAAGCTGACTGTTTTAGATAGGATATAGTAGGACAAAACTACAATCTGTGTTAAAGTATTTGAAAGCCAGAGACTGAAAAGCTCTAAAATTTTGTAAAAAATGGCCACAAGTCAAAGAGAGGAAAAATACCTTTTTTGTCTTGAATACCTGGA
Organism: Certhia americana; assembly: GCA_018697195.1. NCBI lineage: Eukaryota > Metazoa > Chordata > Aves > Passeriformes > Certhiidae > Certhia > Certhia americana. The sequence continues at coordinate 45,828,783 of CM031878.1, read as the reverse complement.
CAAAACTTCCAGTTCTCAAAAGTAGTGTCCTTGCACTGGTCAGAATGCTGGAGTACAAACTATATGTCGATGGAAACCTACCAAGGAACAACTTAATAGAGTTCAGAAAATAAAATTCCCTTTGTAAAACTAAGAGCCAGGAGAGGTCCATAGTCCTGTCTGTAATAAGTCTGAATGAGACCCAGTCTAGGGAGAGGGTTAGTTCTGGAACACAGAGCCCTTGCAGACACGGTTGTTTTCTCTGCTTCAGCTGTCTGCAATTACATGCAAATGTAATTGAAATAGTGCTGCAGTGGACTGGAAAGTGCGGAAAACGGAAGTGGTGGAGTGACTGGACAAGCAGGAGGGCAACTCAATATTACAAGTTTGCTTGCACTAAGAATTCTGTCAGACATGATGCTTGGACTCAAGGATGGTTCCAGTGGTAGTTCATGTGGTTTTAGTTTTTGTCTGTTCAGTTGGTGATCTCTGAAGTATGTGTACTTTTCTGTATTTTCAGTTGTCATGCCTATAAACAGCATGATGTGTTCTAATTTTGGCAGAATAGCGGGGTGGAGGAAAGGGATGTCTATTGCATTGCTGCTGGCTTCATAGGCATTGGTGGGAACTTCTTAGAAGAATGACAGCTCTATTAAGTTGTTTGATAGAATGGACACACAGTGAAAAGTAGTTGTGTTCATAACCAATGGAAAAATATTATATGGAGGTGAATGTCCTTCACATCACTAGCACTGAAATCCTCAGGTACTGCGTAGGCCTTGTGGAATTTTAATGAAGTAGAGAGACTTAACTAGAGGTTGATGATTATTTTTTTCAGGTTGTGTATAAATGGTTATAATTGCATTAATGACTAGAGGGATGAAGCATCTCTGTGCTGAGCTAGCAGAATTAAAATGGGCTGCAGTACAGAGCAAATGTCTGATTAGCTGAGTACAGACCTGATAGAAAGGGGGTGCAGTGCAGAAAGCAAGCTCTGTGTGGCAGCTGCTTACTGACTAGTGCAGATTCCATTGCTGTGAAGACTCTATTTACACATCTTCCCATGCTTCTGTAGCCTGTAAGTGCTAAGCCAGGAGGATTGTAAAATAGGTGATGCCTACTTTTCTTCATGTTATTCTTTTCTGATAGAGTTTTGATTTTTTGAGGGATGTTGGAATTTTTGTATTTTAGTGCTGCTGAAGTGTAATTTAAGTTGTAATTCTTCCAGGGGTTGGGGAACAATTAAAAATCTGTGTTTGTACACACAATATAAAGGTGAATACTTGCAGGTGCTAAGTTTCATGTCAGTTTCAGTCTTGAATGAGTCACTCCTATCCTAATGCTAGGTGCAAAGCAGTACTGAAGTATGGATTGTAATTCACTTATCTGGAGGTGGGTTTTGTTTTTGTTTTGTTTTGGTTTTCTTTGCACTGGCGTAGAGCGAAGACAGTCCTAGTCCCAAGCGACAGCGCCTTTCCCATTCAGTCTTTGACTACACAGCAGCATCACCAGCCCCATCACCACCAATGCGACCATGGGAGATGACATCAAATAGGCAGCCTCCTTTGGCTCGACCCAACCAACACCACTTCTCAGGGGAACGATGCAACACACCTGCACGAAACAGGAGGAGGTAAGCAAGCTGTGTAGCTTGGGAAACAAATTCTTATTCTTTCTGATTTTTAGCTTAAGGAGGGTGTGTTTTGGGCAGCACTGACTAGATTACACATGGTAAACATGTTAACATTTCCTTTGAGCTGTAAGATTATGCAGTTGTGACTAAAAAGTTACTGGAAGTAATTCAGGCTTGTGCATCATCTTGTAATTTATGTGAAAAAGTCAGCTTGAGGAATAAGAGTGCTTTGAACATGTTTTATTATGAACCTAATTCTCTATTACTCTGCACTGAGGCAAAAAGCATGTAGAAAAGTACAAGGAAAAATCTTTCTCATCAGAGTACTTCTAAAGGTGTTAAGAATTACTCATGTAATACCATCATTTTCATTACAGTCACAATTATTTTTGTACTTAAAACCAATCAAAATAAAGATGAGAGATACCAGCTGGGGAGATGAGGAGGTTAGCAATGTCAAATGTTTGCTGAGGTGGGTGATTCACATGTAATAGTAATTAGATTTTCATGATGGTTTTACCTTGTGGCTCAACTTCTTAAAGCAGAGAATTTGGGAGTAAGTTCCAGTGGTCATGTGAAAGAGAGATTGGAACTGGGGCCTGAATGGATGATACTCTAGCAAAACATAAACTCACAGATTTTTTTTTTTGCTATTCTAGTTAAACAAATTATCCAAAACAAAAGCTTTCATTGCCTCACATTCGGCCTTAAAAATACTGAGTCATCTTCTACAGGTTAAAACACACTGTCTCTGTTTGCTTCTAAGAAATGTTCTTAGTTTGGTTTGTACAGAAAAAAAAAGTGTCTATATTTTTTCATTAATATGAAATTTAGGCTTAAGATGGATTTAGCTAGATTCCACAAATCAAATTGGTCAACGATGATCAGCTGGTAGTTCTGAAGTAAGAGAGTTTAGATCTTACTATTTTTATATCTTTGTTTTAATTTCATGAATTTGAAAGCTTTCAGTCAGTGGCATGTAAAATAGGGAGCTTTCAATGCAGCTTGTCAGACTTAGGAAAAAGATGAAATTGTGAATTTAAAAGGGTTGTTCTGAATACAGAAGAGTATATTGTTTGGTACAAGGTTGCTCTGTTAGGGGCATTTGGCCCACAAAATGATCTTGACCTCAGATGGTTTGAACTGAAATGCCTAGAATATGTCCATTTGGTCATTTTTGTTTGGTGTCCAGTCAGCTTACACACATTTCTTTGCAGTGTTCATTACCATCTGTAGAGTTAAACAGAGTGCTTATCAAGCTAAATACTAGCTGGCGGAATCTCGACAGTTTGGATATACTGTGGGATGAAGGATAAGAATGGAAGTGTGTAAGGGGTGAATGTGCATAGGACAAGTGTCTTGATATTCAGATGAAGTCAAGTGCTACTGAGGTAGTAGGCAGTGGCTTTTGCAAATAAGCCATTTGCAAACAGGGAGTCAACTCATTGCAAAGCCATCTTCAGTCTGATAAGGAGCTATTAGGTTGGCTACAACTTTATGGACACAAACATTACTCTTTTTAGAGCCAGGTCACCTGCTCCTGGGTAATAACGTGAATTTTTTCTCTAATCAGAGACATTTGAATGTGTCAGTACTTTGTTTCCCTGCATCACTTGGGTGCATTGTTGCATTTGAGCTAGCTTCAGATCACTTCCAGAATACATTGCACCTAATTTCTTTTTCTAGAACTAGGATTTTTAGGGAGAACAATGCATACATGTTTCTTGTTTTTCAGGAGTCTTTCTGAAATTAGTTCATACCAGAACTGATAGCCATTCTCAGGGATCAAAAGCTTGATTTCTTGAGATCATTATGAATGTATCTGTTATTAATGCTTTAGGTGAGGTAATGCCTATGCTTTTGAAGCATATTTTTTGTTTTACCTGCATTGTTTTCTCATTGCACAATGTTTTCAGAGTTCACCAGGTTTTTAGGTTAAGATGAGATGAAAGGTGCGCTCCACCTGCAAATGGTCATTGAGCTCAAAGAAACAGGCTAGGGCAAGTGCAGGCAAAACTTTTGAAGTGTGTCTAGTGTGGACATCACTACCCCAGTGTCATCAGTATTAACTCTTTCATCCTACCAGCTGACTCCTGTTGGTTAAAACAGTCTGTCTTGGGTTTTTTACTACCTGGATTTTTATTTTTTTTTCATTACCTGCCTTAGTATTTTAACCTTACCTCTTGGTGTAAGTGATTTTGTACTGTGCCTAGCACAAGAGTGCCCTAATTTGTTGTGGTTTTTTGTTCTGATTCATTGTAAGCAAATAAATACTGCATTTAAAAAGATAGCCTTCTGGTGTGAATTCGCAGAAAGAGTATTTTTGTCTAGCTACTTTTATCTAGTACAGATAATTATGAATGTAAAAGCATGATGCATGCATATGTGAAACAGAGAAGGCCATTCCAATTTATCTTTATTAGTCATTGTGAAATGGGGGGATCTGTACCATTGCTGTGCCTTACCTTTCATCTGTGCTTCCTTTCCTCCTTGTCTTGAATGTAATTCTGAACTAAAAGGATTCAAGAATGTCTTACCCTTGTTAGAATTACTAAGATCTGCACATACTAACTCTGCAGTTATGGATACCTTTTGATGGCTGTTCTTACCTGAGGGTAGGAATTCCTGCAATATTTTCACCACTTTCATTTCATCTCTTTGTTTTAACCTGGCATTTACCATGTTTATACTGTGCATGTAGTAACAGAGGAATTTTTTGTGGCTGTTTTTAAAGACTTTAGGCATAAGTTCATTATTGAAGTTTAATAGTTTAGACCCATGTGTTGACAATTATTCTGAAGTAATTTCCAATAATTCAGAAGCTGATAAAAATATGTATCCACCTACTCTGAATTTTGCTGACTAAAAGGATAGTGTATTTATAATTCTGCACAAGAAAAACTCCAGCTTTGCTTTTCACCAGAGAATGATACTTCTTCATTCATTTAAAAAGACACTCCAGAAGTTTTGCTAGCCTTTGTTGGCTTTCTCATATTTCTGTGTTCATAGAAAAGTAAAACCAGGCCTTTTAACCAAGAGTTCTTTGAGCACTACCTTGTCTAAGAAGCCACCTTGTCTTAAGTGCTGGTGGCAGTTAAGAGAATTTCTGTTCTTATGAAGCACTGGTGCTGTCTTTTGTAACTTTCCTCTATTTTTGGAGCTTTTCCAAAGAAAAATCCTTACATAGACATTTTTATGTTTAAAAATGCAGACCATTTCTGTTTCATAGCAGGAAATAGCAAATTTTAAACAACCCAAGTACTCCAAACACCTTCTGCATCCTAGTTCCGTGATTAGAAATTGTCATCAATTTCACCTAAGGAGAGTGTAGCAGTTGTATCAGATTTAGTAATAAAGCAGTACAGAGTTCACAAAAACTTCATGAAAGAAAACTGGATTTAAGACAAAATACATTAGTAAGAACTTAAATTTAGGTTCTCAGTGGTTAGAAGAATACACAGCTTGTATGTTGTGCCATGGTAATTTATGAAAATAAAGGCAGTTATGCATTTTTAAATTTGTTTGGATTTTTCTTTGCTGTGTTACAGCCTGGTTTTATGTCTTCTGTCTGACCTGTTGAAAATTACTATTTGTTTCAGTTCTAAGAGAGGCATTAATGTCATAAAATCTCTGTGAGGTAGGGTGGAAAAATACTGCCTTGAGACATTGTATTATATGCTCATCTGGGTAGCTGGTAATGTGGTCCTCCCCTGGGTATGTCTCTGTCATGCAGTAGGAAAGTTCATCTCAACCTGAGAAGTATCTGGATTTTGGCAATAGGTTGCATGTTTATTTGTTTTTTATTTGGTAATAGCAGAAGTTCTGTTCCATGCAGTGGTGGAGAGGACATGTTCTAATAATGATCATAGAGCCATCTTGTCTCTTCTCTGCAGTTTGGGTCCTTCAGACTGTTTCATGAATAGGAAACCATTTCACCCCATGTAGCTTTAATTTGCTGTTGCTTCTGGGACCTGTAACTTGTGTGTGTTGTGGAGATTGGAAGGCATGTGCTGAAAGTACTGTGAGATCATTTTGTGCTTTTAGTGCTTTCCCCTCCCAAATAAATGAGAAGTGACTTGTTCAAAACTTCTCATAGTAAATTTATCACATCTGTGCGCATCATTTTCTGAGTGCTGAACATGAGCCATTGATCTCTGATTTCTAGAAGTTTTGACTGAAGATAGTTGCAGTTCTGCTCAGAACATATACACAATTATGTAAGAATACATAATCAAATCCTACACCTGTAGATCAGTTGCTCAAAAGAAGTATATGCTCTGATCTAAATCTATCTACAGTAGTTCTTCACTCTGAAAAAGGAACAATACCACACTCATAATTTCCTGGGATCTTCTGGAGAGAATTTTTAGAATGCACTTAGTTATGTAGTGAACATATGAGAGCTGAAGAATTAATTTGTTTCTTCAAAGAAGTCTACTGCTTTGTCTGCTGTCACTAAGCAAGCAATCATTCTGTGGCGTGATTGAAACAAGGACCCTGGGGAAATCTGTGATCATTTAATGAAGGATTTTTATTTAGAATAAAGGCATGGGAATATTGTGAAGATTTCTGTCTTGACTTTTGAGCGCTACTGTGGCAATCCAAGTGTCATTTTTTTTTTAACAAGGCAGTTTTTACATAGGAGTTCTTCGCTTGGTTTCCCTAACATTAAGCTGTTAAGCATTTCCGTACTGGAAAAAGTGCCATTTATAAGGATTCTAGCAGTTCTGTCAGTGAAGGTTTTATTCCAGTCTAATAAACTTGTTCTAGAAAAATTTTCCAGTTTAAAAAATTCCTTGATACTTGATTCTCTTGAGGTTTTAGTTATTATGAAGGATTTGTGTCATTTATATAACCTCTAATTTTTTTTAATGCGTTTCCAGTCCTCCTGTTCGACGTCAGAGAGCAAGGAGAGATCGTTTGTCTAGACATAATTCTGTTAGCCAGGATGAAAACTATCACCATCTCTCCTATGGACAGCAGCAAGCAATAGAAGAGCCTCGAGCCTTTCGCCCACCGAATGTATCTCCTCGCATGTTGCACCCAGCTGCTCACCCACCACAGCAGAATGCAGTGATGGTTGACATTCATGATCAGGTAAAATTTTTAAGACGCAAGCAGAAGGCCGTTCATGATGCAGTGTTTGGTTTCAGGGGGCTTTTTCCACTGTCTTCAAGATCCCTCTCCTCACCAAATAGTCCCCCTCATATCATGGTTGACAGTGAACATTACAGAGCACTAAATTCTATTTGACTTTTTACAGAGTGGTGGTTTTTGTTGGATACTGTGTGTATGAAGAATTGCAGTAAGCAGGAAAAAAAAACCTCAAAAAGTTTATGCTTTTAATAAAGAAGATGGGTACCTAACAATTCATACTTAACAATTTGTCAGTGTATGAATTGGCATATTTTTCTGTGTCTCTGTGTCAAACCTTTGAAATGCAGTTATTTTGCTTTTGTAATTAGTTTCTTGCAATAAAGATGTCATATGATACTTAATAATTATGCATTCTATTTCACATGAAATACCTCACCTTAGCTTAGGAGTCATTAAATAGTTAAAATTTCTTATTTAGAGGTAGGATGCACAATGCCTATAGTTGGTTGTCTACATACGATAGTTTTGTTGCATAACTAAATTAACCCTCCAAGCCTAATCAACTCCTCCTTAAATTATATGAAAAAGTTTTATGTGTGTAGCTGGTCCAGAAAGTAAATAATTCCTCTCTGTGACAGCACTTTGTATAGAATTCTGTAACTGAGGACCTATAAAAGAAGTTTTGGGCCTCTCACTATGTGAAGGACATTGTGTTACGGAGCATGTCCTTGGAAGAGCAGTTAAAACTGGTGAATGGGCTGGGGCACAGATCAAATAAGGAGTGGCTGAGGGAGCTGGGTGTGTTTAGCCTGGAGAAAAGGAGGCTCTGGGAGGACCTTACCAGTCTCTAAAACTATCTGGAAGGAGGTTGTAACCTGGTGGGTGTTGGTTTCCCAAGTAAAAAGTGACAGGACAAAAAGAAATTGCACCAGGGTAGAGTTTAGATTGGATATTAGGAAAAATTACTGTCAAGCATTGGAACTGGCTGCCCGGGGAAGTGGTGGAGTCACCATGCCTGGAGGTATTTAAAAGACACATAGGTGTGGCAATTACAGATGATTTAGGGTTGGCAGTGCTGGGTTAATGGTTGGACTTGATGAACTTAAGGGTCTTTTCCAGCCTAAATGATTCTGTGATCCTGTTGAGGTAACCTTTGTTGTTGTCTACTAAATTAACAGCCACAGCACAAGTACACTAGTTGCTACATAGCCATGAATAGACCTGGCTGTGTGGATGTCCACATTGGAAGCTGCATGTACACAGAATGCAGCTGTAACATCTGTGCTTAAAAGCTGGTTTGCATTCGGTGCAGTTGCATAGCATTGATGTGTCATACGTGTGTGCAGAGCAGTTCTCAGCAGGGAAGTATTTGCCTTTGAGACCAAATGAGGATGGAAGCCAGTGCTATTCTAGCCACCTCACAAACTTACATTTCTAACAGTTCTACTGCTGGAGATCAGATAATGCTCTTGCTTTATGTTGTAAGCTCGGACAAGTCTGGCTGAACAGTTTTCGATCCACTGCCAAACACGATCTGTGATCAGATGTCAGTATTTCCAGACTGACTGAGGTCTTCCATGGTGCTGCTTTCCAATTCAGACACATGAACACTTCGAGTAGTCATTTTTAATCATTATTGTGACCAATAAACATTCCAGGATCACATATAGCATTGCACTTAAGTCCAGTTTTTGTAGCAGAGCCAGAACTGGTTCAAGTTCAGTGTCTTTCTTAAGACTGATTTCTGTCATGATTGATATTTGAGATTTTAACCTGTGTTTAGTGATCTGTGTTCTATTTTAGTCTCTTTACCTGGCTGTACACTACCAGTTTGGTAGTTTAGCTTTCTTTACTCATTCTCACCTTCCTGAGGAGCTGTTATTGTTCCATGTTAAATAAGAAAGTTCTATTTTGGCTGATCATGAAGGAAGAGAGAGCTTTGAAATAATTACTTTCAATTAATCGGTGCTGCCTGACTCTTAAGCCTTTTCAGTTTTATTAGAGCATGAAAGTGTTAAAAGATTTCTCAGGGTTAAAAAATCCAACAAAACAAAACCAACAACAAAATTTTAAACAAACAAACATCCCATGTAGTTTCTAGGTCCAGAATACCTTTGGATCTTGATTTGATGATAAAATTTGAGGGATTGCCACTAGTTGGAAAATTGGGTTACATGGTTTCCGAATATGAATCTGGATAGTTAGGGTCTGCTGCCTCTTAGTCGTGTTAACTTTTCCTTTTCAGCTTCTAGTTATCTGTTTTGTTACTTAAATTAGGAATTTAGCTTAAATGCTGGCCTGATAGTGAATCAAGAGGGTGGTCTCTTTGGAAGAAGGAAAATCTGGAAAATTGTTTTCTTGTTTAAAGATACAGTTTCTTGAGTTACTATTGAATCAGTCCCTTCAGAACTGAGAAAATTCTTGAGCTGCTTGTAGATTAGCTTTTATGTGGGAGTTACTACCCTCTTATTTCATAAGAATTAACCTGGGGGAGAGAAGGGAGGGTAGGCAGGCTTAGTAGTGTGACATGTTTCTGAGCAACTAAGGTGCCTCTGAAGTTTTAAGATGTTAAGCTGAGAGATCCTCTTGCCCAGAAATTATGATTAATAAATACTGCATTGATCAGACTTTCCATTGATAAAAACATTTGATGAGTGGAAATTCCAGCCATGTGCCTCCTTTTACACTCTGTGAGTGAGTATATTATTTTTCTGATCTGTAAGTTATAGCTTGTTATTTTATTATGCTGTACAACAGTGTTAAGACTTTTCTGTAAGTTATTAAATACGTTTTCTTTTCTTTTTGCTTCAGATCCATCAGGGCACAGTTCCTGTTTCATACACAGTGACAACTGTGGCTCCACATGGGATACCCCTTTGCACAGGCCAGCACATTCCAGCCTGCAGCACTCAGCAGGTCCCAGGGTGCTCAGTGGTTTTCAGTGGCCAGCACCTTCCAGTTTGCAGTGTGCCTCCCCCAGTAAGTGGGTTTCTCTAACTACATCAGCTTCAATCTATTTCTCTAGTATAAATCTATAATGTCATACACAGTACTATATACAGGAACTAGTGGACACTTTCATGTTGGTATAATGTTGGTCTCTGCCAGCAATGCATTACTGTGCTTTTCCTGTGGTGCATTCTGTGACATGATTAAGCCTGTGTGGCACTGAAACAAAACCCTTGATATGATCCATCTATTTCTTTAGGCTGCTCATTGAAGAGTAATTTGTGTTTATCATGCCCAGGTATCATTTATCCCTAAAAGAGGCAACAAGGTCAGCAGCGCGCTGCTGGTTAGTCTGGAGTATCAGTTCTGAGAATCAGTTTCCCTTACCTGTTAAGTTGGTGAAAGAAAATCTGTCATGTGTCCCTGAGGCATCATGAGAGACAGCCTTTTTCTTCTGTTTAGTGGTGGTGTTAGTGTTACAAAGCAATCTCAGACTGGAACAATACTTACTTAGTAAATTCAGCAAGGAAAAAAGCAACATGTCCTAAGAAACAACAGAGAAAAACCTGAAACTATATTGGGGCTTAGGGAAATCCATCCAATGGATACTAATAAACTTACCCTGTGCTTTGAATAGGTATATTGTCTGTGGAACTCATAAAATGTTTTGTAATTCAACAATTCAGTTGTCCTTTTTATACACATAGCAGTAAAGCTCTGGCTTTTGTTTTGAATGAACAGTTAATGAAGTGTGTTGAGAGAATAGATCCTGTACAAGTAAACATAAACAGTTAAGTTTATGTAGCATCAACTGGCAGACTTTTATGCTTTCTTCCGATAAAGCATAAAATTGAGGTATAGTTTTAAGTTAGGAGGGGACTCTGGAGGTTGTCTGGTGGTCACCTGCTGCAGTACCAACTTGGAAGTATGGAGATTTCACAACACCTCTAAGCTTCTCCTCACTGTCCTTGGTGAGGAAGAATTTCCTCTTGTATATCTGCTTGAGTATTCTTTGTTGCATCTTGGGCCTATTGATCTTTGTGCTCTTTCACTTTGCTTCTTGAGGAGGACTTGGATTCTTCCTGTCCACTCTCAGGAAAAGTAGTTAGAGGAGTAAGGTTTTTGATTAGTTTTCTCTTTTTAAGGAAGAACAAGTCTAGTTCTGCTACCTCTTTTATGCAGTTTTGTCCAAGTCACTTGTCATCGTGACTTTCACCAAGACCCAGTCTTTGTGTTGTCATTGTGTCTGTCTGGCACTGGGACACCCAGAAATCGGCTCAGGACTTGAGATTAATGTCACAGTTCCTGAATAGAGGTGCACAATCACTTCACTGGTTTCACTTAAGTTGCTTTCTTAGCCATGCAGCCCAGCATGCCATAGGCCTTTTGGACTGAATACACTATGGACTTTGTGTACATGTCCATCACAACCCCACTTTTTTTTCTGCAAATCTGACTGCAACCAATTAGAAGGTCCTGATCCATGGAGTTACTTATTTCCAGTGCCAGACTCTACATTTGCCTTTGAACTTTAAGTAATTCCCATTGGCCAGTTTTTCCAGCCTATAAAAATAGATCTCAAAGATAGCCCATGCTCTCCAGCATGTCACCTTGCTCTCCAGCTTCATCTGTGAACTTCCCAGTTTCCTTTTCTTACTTTCACAGTATTTGTCTCTCTCACTGCATGTGTAACTATGAAATAAACAAATGCCATTTATGAAATACCCTCATCAGTTTTGGAAGTTCTTTGAAGGACAAGATGGGACCTGAACAAGATTGAGAAAATGGACCCATGTGAAATGTCATGTGGTTTAACAGGACCAAACACAAAGTGCTGCACCTGGGTTTTACCAGCACATGCTGGGGATGAACAGATGCAGAGCTGCCCTGTGAGAAGGGCTTGGGGGTGCTGGGGGGTGAGAGGCTGGACATGACCCAGCCATGGGCACTCCCAGCCCAGAAAGCCAAACGTGTCCTGGGCTGCATCCAGAGCAGTGTGGGCAGCAGGGGAGGGAGGGGATTCTGCCCCTCTGCTCTGCTCTGGTGAGAGCCCACCTGGAACCCTGCATCCAGCTCTGGAGTCCCAGAACAGCAAGGATATGGACCTGTTGGAGTGAGTCCAGAGGAGAGACATCAGTATGATCAGATGAAAGGCTGAGAAAATTGAGTTTGTTCAGCCTGGAAAAGAGAAGGCTTTGGGGTGCTCTAATTCCACTACTGTAAGGGAGCCTACAAAAACGGTGGACAGAGACTTTTTACAAGGGCATGTAGTGACAGAACAAGATGGAGAATGACTTTAAACTGAAAAAGAGTAGGTTTAAATAAAATACTTGAAAAAAATTCTTCACTGTGAGAGTGGTAAGGCACTGAAACAGGTTGCCCAGAAAAGTTATGGATGCCACATCCCTGAGAGTGTTAAAGGCCAGGTCTGATGAAGCTCTGAGCGTCCTGGTGAAAGGCGTCCCTGCCCATGGCAGGGAATTTGGAAGAAAATGATCTTTAAGGTGCCAACCTACCAACCCACGTCATTCTATGATATGTCCAAACTGAAGAACTTCTTTAAAAGCTTGAATGAATAAACAGGTTTTCTGCTTGGAAGTTAGTGTGGCTTCATTTGCTCTAACTTTAAAAAGTGACATGGGCATAGCACAAATCAAACATTTCCAAACATATATAGGAGCTATATCATAATCTTTACGACATAGAATCCTATTTCAATGTATCCCAAAGAATCTCATGTTTTGGAGAAGACTCTGAGATGTTCTGCCTGCAAATTAATCTTCAGCTATTTCAGAGGACTGTTTTCATTTTAGTAGAATACAATAAAAATATATTATAATTACAGAAACACTTGTTTATGGTATTTGGTTTTTAGAAAAATTATGTAGTAAGTGAGGGAAAAGAATAGTCAGCATTTAAATTAAAAATAGTATTTGGATCAAATTAATCTACTAGTGTTTTGGTGCATTTGGAGGTTTTTATTTTGTCATGATCATAGCAAATTGATATCATAGTTTCACTTCCACTACTGAAATCTAATTTTAAAATAATTTCTTTTGCCATTTTATGCTATTGTAATCAATATGTATGCTGTGTGACATTACTAGTAAGAAAAAAAAGTAGAAGATCAAAACTGGGTAATCTTTCTTTTCAAGATTTGATAATATATATCTTAATTAAATGCTCTTGTAATTGCTAGAAGTGTAAAAGAAATGCCTGGCAGTCTTATAATGGATCAAAGTGCAACTAAAGAGAATGCAGGTTCCTTTCTCCTCCATATATAAAGGTGGAAGTAAAATTGAACAATGCCACAAAGCTCCTTAGTGTTCCCCTGCAGTGCCTTCATCACTTTATTGTTTAAACATTAGTGCTCAAAGTTGCTTTTGTGTCAGGAATTTAAAGGAGGAGAGAAAAAGAGCTATTTCCTTTAGTATCTGTCACTAGGGAGCTTCTTTTAGAGCATAGGACTCACCCAAAAGTGCAAAATGGAGCAGACTGTATGAATTATTTATAGTATACGAGGCAACAGAGGTCTTTAGGCACAGTCTGACAGCTGAGTCCTATTGAGTCCCTTACCTGCACTTAAAACTTAAAGTGGTTGCAAGACCATTGCTTTGGCATGTTGTTTTGATGGTGATATTTGGGAAAAATAAAATCAACTAGGATAACTGAATCTGTTCATCACTTAGGAGCCTGTCTGATCCTGGTGTATTGAAAATCCAGACTCCTGGTGACCTCATGAGCACCTAACAGATGTCACACTATGCTGCTTTCTAGAGCCTGTTCTGTAGTAATCAGTCTTTCGTGGATATTTGAATGAGTTATTATTTATGTGTATTTTGGAGACATTTTCAACAGGGCTGAAGAACTGTTCTGTTACAATTATAGCTTTCCATAATAAATACATAGAATGTAGAACATTGTGTAGGGAATGTTTGTGCTACAAAAATGTATTGTTTTCATTTTATTTCAGATGCTTCAGGCGTGCTCAGTCCAGCACCTACCTGTACCGTATGCAGCATTTCCACCCCTCATTTCTAGTGACCCATTCCTTTTGCATCCTCCTCATATCTCAACACACCACCCTCCTCACTTACCTCCTCCAGGACAATTTGTTCCTTTCCAAGCACAGCAGTCACGGTCGGTAAGTAATGCTTCTTACCCCACTCTCTGTAGAACTGGTGGGCTGGATGGGTACGTAGTACTGATTGATACCTGATTGAGGAAACAAGGACTTTCCTCCAAATTGTAACCACTTGGTATAAAGAGGAAAAAATACTTCTGAACTTTAGTGAGGTTTCACTTCAGATTTCGTCATTGTGCTGTTTCTCCATAGGCTTTTACTTCTCTCAGAAAGAAGGGTATTTCTTTCATCATCAGGTATTTCTTTCCCAGGAAGCAGAATAGAATCCAGAGGGGGTTGTGTAAGCATAGTAGGCATCTCAGAGAAAAGCGTAGTAGAGAAAAAAGTACAGAGTGTTGATTTCATTACATGTTTCTTTTGTATTACTTCTTAATGAATTTTTAAATGACTGTTCCTTTTCCTAGACATTTTCTTTACGCTTATGAAAGTTACTGACGTTGTCACTTCAGCAGATTTGGCTTAGTTGAACAGACTATGCAAACATGAGAAAATGTGACCGTGTTTGAGATTTAGGGGGAAATCAAGTTTGCAGTTCTGGCCTACCACTCTTCTGTGTGGTTATCTGAGTGCTTATGCATTTGTTTGCCCCGGTGAGTAGAAGATGTAGATATTTCAGTAACACAGAAATAGGATATAGCTTTATTGTTGCCAACACTGCTGAGACTCCTTCATGCCATGTCTCCAGTGTGGACAGGATTGTAATCACTTCATCACAGTGGTGGGAGAACAGTTTCCATCATCCTAACCAAATGGGTTTTTGTGGTAGAAATCTTTACGAGACCTAGGTTTAGAAAACATTTGGACACAGGTTTTTGGCTTGAATTGCTTACTTAGGTTTTTAACTAGGCTTACCTGTCAGCTTTCAGCTCTGACAAAAAGTTTGCATCATAGTGGTTTAAAAATATCTTGTTTGTTCTGTATAACAGGAAAACAGACTATTCCTTCGCTTCCATAAGGTGGTTTTCTTAGCTGAATTTCTTGAAATGGTGGAATTCAGTGTCAATAACAGAAAGGTGTATTTACAGAACAGTGAAGAAGAATTCCTGATTGTTTCTTGGTCACTTTTGGACCTGACTGATGTAATAGGTTTAACTAGCAGCAAAACTAATCTGGAATCTCATGCTTCTGAAACCTCAGGACTGCTTGTTAGGACTGCTTGCATGACCCTCCTGGGAAAGCATCTGCTTGCTTTCTGGGTATCATTATCAGTTTCATCTACTGGAACCACCATGATTCCCCTCCACTTTTCAATTTTTCTGGCACAATTTCAGTTCTTGTCTATGGTTGTTTATTTTTTTCTCTCGCATAGTTGTACAGTGAGAGCAGCCTGGCAAGAAGGAGAGCAAATATTTGTCCTGAAAAATGCAAGATACAGGAAATTACAGCCACTCCTATATTTGCTAGATCGCATAAATTCCTGGTCTGTAAACATGGCTAGCTGGAAAAGGTGAATTTATATCAAATATGTAGTGTTGTCTTTGCTTTTTTGGGTACTGTTAATGACCTAGGAATTGTTCGCAGAGTTACTGTAAAATTGATCACAGCAGCACAGAATATACAGCTGGGACTGCAGTTCTTTATTGGGGAAAAAAAACTCATCTCTATTACTGCAACAAGGCAATCTCTGGTTTTTTGTAGCCACTTCAAAGGATAGAAAATGACGTAGAATTGCTTGGAGAACATCTTCCTGTAGGAGGTTTTACATATCCTCCCTCAGCCCATCCACCAACGTTGCCTCCCTCAGCTCCTCTTCAATTCTTAGCCCATGATCCATTACACCAGGAGGTGTCATTTGGGGTAGTAAGTATTGTTTTCTATGCTACAGTCACTTTCATACTGCATTAACATTCTTGGTCTTTATTCTGTATACATTTTGTTGAAAAGTCACACTTCTCCAATCATACTCCATTATTGGAATAGCTGCATACCATGGTATTTTCTTTAAGCTTATGTTAGTCAAGTTCAGGGTAATTTAATGACACCAGCAAATTATTTCCAGTAACATTATCTGCAGAGTGCAGCAGCATTTGCTTAGAAAACTTTCCATGTTGTCACATAGTCCAGGACTTCTATTGCAGGAATTGGTTAGTACAATTTAGAAAAATGGTTGTCACTTTTAGTTAATTCTTCATCATATGTTGAGTTTCCACAGCTCAGGAAAGCCAGAAAGCTTTAAAAACAATTATTCTCTTTAAGCTTCCGTAATTTAGACCACACCATATATTATAAAGATAGCCATGCTATAAAGCTTGATTTAAGTCAGCTTTCAGGGGATTGACAGGCAGTTCAACTGCAGCAGCACAAAATAAAATTGAAAGTCATGCAGGATAAAGTCTATGTTGAATTTTGTTCAATTGTATGCTGCTGTGGTGTGTCCAGTGGTGCTACTTCTAGGATCTTTGTCTTGTACTTCAATCTGCCATTATACTGGTCCTGAAATGGGTCAGGTTTTTTTGTTGTTGTTGTGGTAGTTGTTTTATGCAGGTCATTTTTTAAGAAAAAACAAAATACCCCCTCTCCTGCCTGTGAGATGCTGGGAGAAATAGCTAGATCCCAAGTATAGGAGCTGAAATTTTTTGTTGTTTGACATGTGCATCAAATTATCAGTGGTTTTAGGAGCATATTTTCATTTAAATTTTATATAAGAATTAAGGCCCTACAGCTGCAAAATGTATAGATATCTTGTCTTCTATTGTTCTCCATGAAATCACAGAACCAAGTCAAATGCTTACTGCAGTTCTTGCAATGGTTCAAGTAAATTTCTACCATTTCAAAAAGTGATCAACTTACTCTTAATCTAAAGATGTACAGATTTTCAATGA
This sequence comes from Certhia americana, assembly GCA_018697195.1. Taxonomy (NCBI): domain Eukaryota; kingdom Metazoa; phylum Chordata; class Aves; order Passeriformes; family Certhiidae; genus Certhia; species Certhia americana. The sequence goes on along the minus strand of CM031878.1, from coordinate 45,812,159 downwards.
AGTTTTCAGGCACTATGAGACACTGGAGTCTAGGACTCTTGAACACTGCCATAAACTGCTTGTATTGTATTCAGTATGCTTGTTAGATGAATTAATCTATCATTCATGTTTTGCTTGGAGTCAGACTGCCTTAATTTTTAAGTTTGGTTGTTAAAAGTAGATAGGGAACATAATACTATTTGCTGCAAATTATAGCAGTAATCCTCTCTGATGCTTCACCTCTGTGTTGTTTATTGCTAAGGAGTAGAATAGAGACACATTACAAGTAACCATGTGGCCTTTTATAAAATAATACTAAATGTTTATAAAGCTTTATTTGCATTAACATTAGAATGGAATAGCTGCATTTCTGATTCTTTTTCATTCATTGAACACAACAGTTTCTAATTAAGTTTTTGGATTGCAGAATTCACAGAGCAGTAAAATTAATATTTGATAAATCTAGTTTAAAACGTCAACCAAAAGGAACCTGGCTCTTTTATATTGTGCTTGTATTCATATGTTAATTTTTATGTATGACCATGGCTACCGAATTATAATGTTTCCATTGTAAAACTAGGAGATTTTAGGTTAGTCACTGGGGGTGTTGGGCTTTCAAATTTCAAACATGTAAGAAGAAAAATGTGTTAGTAAAGGCTTAGAGTGTTCTTTGTTTCAAAAAAACAAGTCTTAAGGCCGTCAAATATGAATTCAGTAGGGATACATGAACTTCAGTTGTAGAAAATGCAAAAGCATTTTCATAAAAAGATGACAGAAGTGCCCTAATTTATCCGTGGAATGAATGCATTGAAATTTTGGGCTTGAGTGTCTCTCTATATGTGGTCCAGCTGCACCTTCCACATGCACCTGAAAGGCTTCAAGCCTTTAAGCATAAATGTAAATATATACCACTGCTTAAAAGTTAGAGGTTTTTTAAAGAGATTTTTTAAAAAAATCCTCATTTTGAAAGGTTTTTTTAAGGGCTTCTTTACTTTACTGCTTATGCACATGTCTGCATAATAGCTCTTGAGCCTTTTATATTTACAAGAGGGACAGCAATTCATGCCCTTTTTCCCAAACTATACTGGCTGTAGACTAAACACACAAGAACTTGTAAGGATTTCTGTTGTATATTACCACTTTTTCAGATGAATTGGTATTTTATTTTATAGGTGAGAATAGTAACTTCAGATTGAAGCTGAGATTTTTCAGATTTTAGCAGAGGCTGGATTTTTTAAATAATGCTTTATTGAAAAAGTGGATTTCATTATTGAGGGTAGAGATTAAGAATAGAAAATGTTGAATCATGGGCTCACAGACTGGATAAGGTTGGAAGGGAGGTCATCTAGTCAAGCAGGGCTGCCTAAAACTGGTGTCTAGGACTATGTCCAGCCAGCTTTTTGAGTATCTCCAGGAAGGGAGACTCCACCATCTCCCTCTGGCAGTGCCCAGTCACCCTCAGAGTAAAGAAGTGTTTCCTGATGTTCAGATGGAGCCTCCTGTGTTTCAGTCTGTGCCCAATGTCTCTGGTTCTGCCACTGGGCACCACTGAAAAGAGCCTGGCTCCGTCTTCTTTGCACCCTCCCTTCAGGTGTTTATATACATTGATAGGATCCCCGAGCCTTCTCTTCTCCAGGCTGGACAGGCTCAGCTGTCTCAGCATTTTCACACACGTGAGATGCTCCAGTCCCATCTTAGAGATCCTTTGTTGGACTCTCTCCAGTATGTCCATGTCTGTCTTGTGCTGGGGAGCCCAGAACTGGACACAAGTTCCAGTCCCACAAGTTTCAGTTGAAGCTTATTTTCTTCTTTCTTGCAGCCTTACCCACCTTTTATGCCTCGAAGACTCACAGGGCGCAGCAGATACCGATCACAGCAGCCAATACCACCACACCCTTACCATCCCAGCCTATTACCTTATGTGCTGTAAGTGAAAAGTACATTTGCTTCCATGTAGGCTATTAAGAAGTCAGCAAGCATCTTGGCACTTTTGTGGTTGGACTCTACCAGAAACCAGGCATATTTCACCTATCTCAGAGGAAACTTCCATTTCTGTGTAAACTTTTCAGCCTATTTTGAATAACCTACACCTCTGAGCAAGGAAAAATGCAAGTGAACATTTTTTGTCCAGGGTAGTTTTGTAGGTATTTTGAGGCATAGTGTCTCTTGTTTCTGAACTCTTGGTAAAATCCTCAACATGTTTTAAATCATAGTTCTTACAGAGGCATAGTTACACTGTAGGATCAAGTTGTAGGAGTCTTCACTTAAGGATTAAATTTATTTGGTTTGGTTCTTAATTATAAAACACAAGAGTGGGAACTCCTGTGATGTGTAACTCTTTATTGGCTGAAGGGGTACTCCTCACAGCTGTAAAATTTCTGTTCTGCCTCTGATCAGCTGTTTCTGGAAAAGATGTGGGACAATTAATATTTAGGAATTACCTGTAGCATGTTACAGTAGACTCTCTGGAAGAGAGTTTGGGTCTATGACATGAGACTTATTATAATGTCTTCTGTGTTCTGTATTGGAAGTAAGAATTAAATGTTTGGAAAACAAAGATTAAGTTTCTGGTGACAGAGGTGACATTGGCAAGGAAATAATCAAGAACTGACACCAGATCTGTAGATTCTCTCTGCACAATGTCAGACGTGGCATGAAAACAGTACCAAGGAATCTGATTCAACAAAATTGTTCAACTTTTCATCTTGCAGTCTGAGAGTAATGTTATAGCTTCTTGCCTATTCATTGAGGATGCTATGGGGCACATTAATTCCGGAATTCTACTATATTAGTGCTTTGAATTTGAGATTTCCATGTCTGTGGATGAAGTTTTGACCCATTGTACTACCTTGGGGCTAAAGAGACCTTCTGAATATACAACCAGAAAAACATCTCTCTGATCTCTCTGTCTGAAGGGATTCTGCTTTCACCAACATCACAGTACATGAGAAAGTGAATTTATACTTGCCTTCAGGATGGAAGTTTGTCTGGTAGCAAATCCTATTTATCTTCACTGTTGTGTTAAGGCAGAAGTTGCAAGACTTTTATGTTGGAGATCTAAATGAACTTAGCATTCCTCTTTGATGGTCTTTTATCCACTTAAAGAAATAAAACATATCTGAAACCAAAATGTCAGTTTTTTTCAGTTTTAGGTCTCCTTATTCTGTGATAATTAAGAGATTAGTTTTTGTAATAAAGCTGAGCTTGATTAAAAGTACCAAGTGAAACACACGTACAATTAAAAAGTCAGCACTCCCAATATCAGAAAGTAGCAGAAAAAGCTTTTTCCTGTGACTCTTTCACTTCAAATGTCTGTTCTCGACTTCAAACATAACATTTTTTCCAGTTCTGAGAACATGTTGATTTGAGAGGCATCAGAAAGGTTACTTTAGCTCTGCCAGATGTTTCTGTGCTTTCCTTCAGCAAGATGCTGAACCTTATCCTTGTTTGCTCTCATGGTAGATCAATGCTCCCAGTGCCACCAGCAGTTGGACCAGCTTTCAGCTTTGAGTTGGATGTGGAAGATGGAGAGGTAGAAAACTATGAGGTTGGTGTGTGAATTACAACTACCTTTAAAGAACAGATGTTAGCTCAAGCAATAGATAAAATTTTATTATATTTTGCTTTTAATCCTCATTTTCCCTTTCAAATAAATGTACTGACTGTGAAGACAGAATCCAAAAATAGTCCTTTCAGATTTTTTTTTGTAATGCTGGATATTAGAACTGTTTAGCTTTCTTTCTTGTCTATTGCTCTTTCCCAGAATTCACCTTTCCAGGCTAGTAATAATTAAATTGTTCAACTTTTATGTTCTCCATGCTACTCTTCTCCTTTCAAAGTTTAATTGATTTTAAATACCAAACAGAAGCAAAGCACTTTCAAAGGGAAAGGGTAAGTTACTGGTTTTATGAGTGTAACTTTCAGAATAGTTCTAATATCATAAGACTAATTAATCTAAATGTAATGTTTATAAAATTGCCTTACTGCCTTTTCTTCTTGCCCTCTGGAGGGGATGGTAATTCACATCTACAGATGCAGAACGCTCTTAAATATCTTGGATAATTATGGGACTGTTCCAACAGTTGTTTCTTTACTGGTTCTGAAGCTAATGGATTCCATTTGATTTCTCCTGAGTTAGTCATCATTACCCCAACTTTTGCATCTTTTTGCCTGTGCTCCCATAAGATCTCTGTGTAGTTGCACATCTTCAGTTTAACAATGAGCTGTTCTGTAACAACTTCTGTGGTGGTTCAGAAGCAATGTCTTCTGAGAATTTGGGCCCTAGGTTCAGTAGTGTAAGAAATCAATACCATTTGCAGCTTTCATATAATCTTTTCTGAACATTGATTCTTTATCACACTGATGCTGTTTCCTAGGCCACTCATGTGGGAAGGAGTGCGACTTAAATACATGACAGATTGCAAATTATATACATGAAAGGATTTTAGATGCAATCATTGGCTTACAGAAAATTACATAAAAATTAGCAGCCAAAAAAGTGCCTAAAGTTTGATGATATGTATTTGTTTTCCAGATTGAGGATAAAGTCTCCATATTTTAATTCAACTAGCCCAAGACATGGAGTGGGAATCATAAACCATAACATTAAATTTATGATTTCTCTCACAAGACCAAATTCACATATTCTTACAAAAGCGATTAGTTGACAATTTTTTTCTGGTTACCAGTGCTGTTAATTCTATAGCAGGGTGAGGCAGTTCCTCAGAAGCAAATTACTTACTGACCCATGTGTGCAGTCACGCGTCTAATTGGAAATTGGGTCCTTGGGAAGTGGGTTTTGAAATCCCATCCATAATATATTATGTAATTACAAAGATGGTTAAGTTCTGAAAGACTTTCCAAGGAGGTTGTATTGTTTGGGAGAACTAAAGTTGTAAACATTTCTTGATAGAAGGATATTTTGTGCTAGCAGCTGGGGTAGTGAGATGTGATGGTAGTCCCCAACAGTAAGGGAACCAGAGTCTCTTTGATCAGTGAATTTTTAAATGTCTCGTTTCCATGTTTTGCAGGCACTGCTGAATTTGGCAGAACGTCTGGGAGAAGCCAAACCACGGGGATTAACAAAAGCAGACATTGAGCAGCTTCCATCCTACAGGTTCAATCCAAACAATCACCAGTCAGAGCAGACATTGTAAGTATACTGATCTCTTTCAGAGATCCATAATTTAGGTGGCTTAATTTTCATTTCTTTGACTTGCAGTCACAGCTAGGTCAGAAGAGGTTTGCTTTGTGATGTGAAAGCACAGTAAATAAAGAAGCCAACAGAACCCCCATAAAACCCCACAGTCAATTCTCACTTTCCATTGTCAGATGTAGATCACTGTAGCTACCAAAGGAGTAAAATAGCTACTCTGTTGCAATAATACCTGTAAGGTTTTGTATGGAATTGCTTATTTGTTGTTCTTACATAGCAGATACATTTGAACATCATTGTCTTTTTTAGATGTGTGGTGTGCATGTGTGATTTTGAGTCAAGGCAGCTACTTAGAGTCTTACCCTGTAACCACGAGTTCCATGCCAAGTGTGTTGATAAATGGCTGAAGGTAAGAAAAAGTAATCCTATCTTAGATTTAATTGGTTATGTAGTTTTGTTGGAGAGGGTGGGGATATTTTGCTGTTCCACTTCATTTCATCTTGTTTTGTGTTTCTGATACTTAGAAATGCCAGCAGAATGGAAGCACTGCCTAGATACTGTATTATTCTTATAATTGATGAGGATTGTTTCTTTGTAAGTTTTGGCACAAGGGAAAATGCATATGAATACAGTTGTTTTCATTGATAGCTTTTACTGTGTTTTCCATTTGCTTAAAGCAATTACTGTGCATTTGAGTAATATATGACATTAAAGAAGACTTGAAAAAAAAGTAAATAATATAGGAGTTATGATACAGAGTTTGATGAAGATGGTGGCTTCAGCTGTTTTACATAGCTTGCCTAGCAAGAATGAGTATGAAAATGTTTCCTTCCCCACTTTGCTGTTAACATTGGTTTCTGGGGCAAATAAAGTGGGTTACATGTGTATGTTTTTGTGTATGCATATACACAGAAATGTAATATATACAAATAGAAAGTATAGTTTTACAAAATTATTTACCCATTCAAGAGAATTTGAGCAAAAAAGAAAGGCTCAAAAATCAGGACCACCTATTAAGAGCACTGATTAAATAGCAGTTATGCAGAAGGTGAGAAGAACAAGAAATACAAGTAGATTATGGTAGACATTTCTACACACTGCATTGAGCCACATCTACTGCCGGCAAGGTATTGATTCCCCACTTGCCTCAGTCTTTTGGCTATGTCATTCTATTCAGCGTTAATCCATTTAGTCTGTTGTATGGAACATTGGAAACTGCAGTTGATGTGGTCCCTAGAAAATTACAGATCGTATTTGCTGTTTTGGAAAAAGAAATAAAACCCCATTGCCTTTATGACATCATAAATATGGCATCATATCGCAGGCAGTGCAGAGAATGAAAAAATCAAATTATTATAGACAGTACTTTCTTTGCTAAGAAGGTACCAAGAATAATGAGAAGGATTTGAAAAGATGGGATATGATTTGCCCTCTAGACAACCTATGGTTGTCTAAGTCTAAAGCTTCTACAAAATCAAGGTCCAGTGTATCTATTTGTAATGCTCATAATTTTTGGTAGAAATGGTCCAAAAGTCTGAATTCACATACATGCTCAAGAATCAGCAACAGAAATCTAAACACCTGGTTGTTTTATTGTCATACTAAAAAGCCACATGCACACACTCCACATAATATTTCCAGTTTTTTCCTCTGCTAGACGTACACAGTTTCATTCACTTACTGCAGATTAAGAGTAGAGTCTGTATGTATCAAAGCAGTGGTCTTCATTGTCTTCCTCCTCAAGCAGCATTCACACTGCATGTGTCAATCTTTCATTGCATGGAATTCTCTAAGTTAGTTGTGGTGTGGACAGTGAGTATCTAGGAATAGTATTCTCTCCACTTTATGAGGGAAAAGAAACCAGAAAATGTCATTTGACATACCCTTTGAGATAGTGGATTCTATAGGTTTATTATGTGGACTTTTTTAAAGACAGCTAGCTCTTTCCAGGCTATTAATGAAAAAAATCCAAAACCTCTGCTTTATAGAACCCCTGATCTGCAGATTTCTGGAAGTTAGAGGAACCTGTCAGGAAAGTATCATGTGTGCTTGTCTTTTTCTTAATGCTCTTTTCTTACCTGACATTGCATTCAGGAGTCAGATGAGCATGTTGAGTTAATCTGTTTTAGGAACTCAGTGTGTTACTTTTAAAGTTAAGAGTTAGTCCTTTCAATTCCAAATGAACTGACAATAGAATTTGGAACTGCAAAGTGAAAAAAGTAGATTTAGTTTAATCTGTTTTCATAATCGTAGTGTACTGTTCTAACAGTGAAATAGTTTTGCTGATGTTCCTGTCCCATCTTAGAAACTGCAATTTCTAACAGGTCTTCACATGTAGTATTTTCTAAAGGTTGTCTTTAGAATGAGGCGCATGATATGCAACCAAAATGTAGAGAGATGCAGTTAAATATAGTAAAACATTGTTATTCCAGAGCTGAATGTGAAATAAGATAGACAAGGTTAAACCATCCTAGTGTAGGATCACTAAGACAATAGTTTTACACCACATGGGTTCAATTACAGTGGTATGAAGATGGCATATGGAAATAAAGATTTTTGCTTTGGAAGGTGAAACGAATTACCTGTAACACCAGTCTATTTTAGTAACAGCCTCTGTAGAAACTAACATCCGGAAGTGATGATAACTGGAAAATATTTTGTGCTTTAGTTTTACTTCTGTCCATTGCTTTATGAATTTGAGAGCTTTTTTTAATGTATTTTGATTGTATAATTATGTCCACATCCACCTAATTCATATCATCCAGCCAACATCATGTTCATAAATTCTACAAGGGAAAGTTAAAGTTGTAGCTTTCAGTACTTGTAATATTATTCCTCAAGGTAGAAAAAGAAGAAAATTATTGGTTAGTTGCTATATTTTACTGATTTAGTCTCATTTTTTTGAAGAGTGTATTTGTTATCTAGGACTATTTCTAGAACTGTGGAGTCAAATTGATTCTTTCAGTTTCATCATATTTCACTTTAGTGAAAGATATAAGTAAAACATTAGTGATGGAATCTGAGTATCTTAAAAATATTTTTCTTGGGTTGCCTGGTTGGTGATGATGGAGAAGTAAAAAAACTATCCAGAAAAGTTTTGTGGCTTGTATCAATGGAATAGTTGAAAGTACTGTCTTTTTAGGTGGTGAGCAAGTAAGAGGGAATGTTCTATGACAGTGCATTAGGTTGGCCGTTTCAGCAAAAACACTTTGTATTTATGCAAACTTAAAGACTTTATGAGAGAAGATGTAGTACAGTGGAGAAAACATCAGAATTTAACAGAGAAAGGTTGTCCTTTTTCTTTTTGTAGAATTTCCAATTCCCGTGTTTCACAGTATTTGGCTCCATCTTACCCTATATCCTCTAGTCAAGTATGAACACATGAGAAATGTGTTCTATGAAATAAAAGTCATCATTCCAAAGGAGACCTTGACAGCATGACCTGTCTTTACCCTGAGGGTTTAGAACAACCTTAAAAGGACAATCTGTCTTTATATTTAACATACTAGGAATTGCTAGGTAGGAAATGCTGTTATATATAAGAAAAGACAAACTGTAACTATACTTCAACTTATTTCTGATGGACTAACACCAAAGTAGTACAATATTTTTAGTGGGTTCTAGCAGCCCTATAGTTTTGTTATTCTATATGCAGTTCACTTTAACTATGAACTTCTATGAAATATATTTTAAAAATTAATTAATTGTGTAACACTCTATAGTTACATCACAAAATTAGGTCTCCCTGGAAGAGTGGCAAGTTAGAAGGTCAATATTACAATATTATGTCGCCCTCACTCCTCTTTTGGCGTCAAAGAGTCATATTAAATGCCAGGAGGAGGAAATTCATTTAATGGAAGACACAAGAATGCAGCTAAATTTAAAGCAGATGTTCATGTAGGATGTTGAAAAGTTACTTTAAAAGCACTAGTGTGGTTTCCAAGAGTATTCATTTTATCCTGGCACAGTAGATCTATTTCTGCAGTTCCTGTCAGGAAATAACTCCTATTGAATGTTGTTCTATGGTGCAAGTGGTTGTTACTTCAGTACCAGTCTAAGCGAATAGCTCTTAGTTCATTAATCCACTGAATGGTTAAGAACGTGCCTTGTTATTTTAAACATGATATTAGCCAGGTTATATTTAGAGTCAGGCACAGGAAGTGAAATAACTGAGTAAGGACATTTTGAAGTGTCTTTTGAAACTGCTAGTGAAAGAGAGAGAAATAAGATTTTAATTGATACTCCAATCCATGATTCACAAAAATTACAAAGCAACAAAAATTGTGGACAGTGCTAACAGTTGACAGAAGGAAAATTGACTGGAAAAATCACTTTAACTTCTATTACTGTATAATGTTTATCAGTAATAAATAATAATCCAATGAAAGTAATATGTTATTGTTTGTATTTAAAATATTTGACGAAGAACTCTGAATTCTGGTGTACAGAATCATATTTCTTGATGCTCTTCATTTGTTTTTTCGTTGAAAAATCTGGTTGCCTTACTGGAGTACCGTGGTTGGTTCTGCAGTTTTGGTAACTATGAAATAGAGAATTTGGGACAGGGAAGAGCTCTCTTCACTCTTCCCTTTGCATGGGAAATATTGACTCACAGATGTTACATATTTTTCTGGGTCTTTTTCTGATCATTTGCTGAAATGAAATTAGCCATTATTTGAAAAGGGGAATGAGAAAGTAGAAATATTTTCCCAGTAGCTTAAGGAATATTACTTGTTATCTTTCTTACTTTTTAAGGAAACATGAAAAGTAAATGAGTCACAGGTCATTATTTTCAGTGTGTGCTTTACTACAGAGCTAAATCTAGGTCTGCTGGTACGTGTTACTTGAATACTTGCTTGGTTGTGTCATCTTTTCTTTCTTTATTTTTTTATTCCCGTTCCCCTTTACCAAAAGCCTCTCCCTTTTTCCCTGGTTTACTTGCAGCTTTGACCAAGTCTATATGATATCTTTCTATGATGACAACTGAATAAGCAAAGCATGATGTCATTCCTGATGAGTACAATTTGTGACAATATGACAACCTCACACAAAATATTTATTTGCAGCCCAAGGTGTCTCAATTTGTTTTGGTGGGCTTCTCTGCAGCATACAGTACAGGTTGTTAGTTGCATCCATATGATTGCATTATGCTATAATTGTGAATCTGCATTAGTGAAACCACCATCACTTAGCTAGAGCTTATTTCTTGTCTTGCTTTGTCTTTAAAGATAAAAGGCACAATTACTCTTTTGTAAATGTAATTTTGAATTACAAATATTCAAACTCATATGGTGTGACAAACTCACCCCACTATTCAAACATAACAAATTAAGAAAAGGCGTAAGCACATTCTGTCTTCTCTTGAATTGCTCCTCAGAGGTCACCAATGCCGGTGTCACATACACATTACTTTTACAATGTATTTGTCAGTCTAGTAAACCCTCTTTTGTTTTTCTGCTTTTACAGGCAAATCGTACCTGCCCGATTTGTAGAGCTGATGCTTCAGAAGTACATCGTGATTCAGAATGACCAATCTAAGAGCACAAATCTGGTTTGGGTGTTTCTGATCACATGTATATATGAACTATCTATTGAACTTACCTACCCATGTGGCTTCCAGCCTACCCTTTACACAAAAGGGTCAATGGACCTTACTTTGCACTGTGTGACTTAATCAATTATAAAGCTTATAACTAGTCTTCACAGTTACGGGATTGTTATACTAACAAGTGTGATTGGAACTCCAAAGATTTTATTTTTTTTTTAGCTTAATTTTGTGTGTGCACTAACATTCCCTGGGTTTTGTGTGATCATTCCGAGTATTGCTGCAAGATTACTGTGGATGTGATCTTTTAGCATGTGCTTTTATATAAAAGAAAAAGAAAAAAAAAGTGGTAGCTCCAAACAATATAGCAATCTACCTTATATAGAGCCTTCAGATACTGTGAGTGGGGATGAATGGTGTGAGTGTGTTTGCCTGTGAGAGGGTGAGTGAAGTGTGCTTGTGACTGGGTGTGTGTGCTTGAGAACCTATATACCAGCATGTACTGAGAACGTATGTGTGTAGTAATAATTATGCTGCAATGTATAATCTTGTGTGTTATTTAAACAGTACTAGTACTGTACACTGGTTCCTTTCCTTGTGTTTGCAGTTGCACACTGAATGCGATGGGTGCAGCAATTACAGACATTTACTATTTTTTCCCCAATGTACTTACAGGTGTAAAGACCTTTCTACCTACTACTATTCAAACAGCTGTTATGCTTCCCCTTCACTGGAGGCTTTGTGTATACCACTAAAGAATGCATTCATTGTTCATACAGGAGTAACCTTGGGGGTTTTATCATATGTTACAAAGTCTGGATTTTTTTAATGGCTGATTTACAAGTTATTTTATCAATGTAGAGTCACAATATCATATTTAGCAATATTAATGTTTTCAATTGCTAATATGAATATCAGTGTTTTTCTGTTTTCCTTTTAAATTTTTCTAGCTGGGTTTTCCAGTTATGTGTTTCTTCCATGAAAGGAAACAGAAAGTACACTGGGGGTGTCCTGGTCTTGTGGAACAGCTCTTAACTTTTGCCCGTTGTACTTGCTAAGGACATCATCTTTTAGCTTAAAAACATTGGCTTAGTCACATACATTCCTTGTCATTTACAAGGAAGTTGGTATGTAACTAAAATAACTTGTAAAAAGTTACAATTTTATTCTTGCAACTTCATGAATAAAATACATTTTTTAGTGTTTTCTCAGAGAAGTAGAATTTCATATTCTTTCACCCTCTCACAAGAGGAGGTAGGTTTTGGTCATTACCTGCAGAATTCAGTTGCCCTGATGCTGCTTCTTTCCCTTCCTTACTTTATGATGAGTGTAGTAGGAAGAAGGAATTCCCTAGGTTTTTGCAATCAAGTTTCCAGAGTGCTCCACTAGAGGAGAAACTTGGAATATTTTCTAGAACAGTGCTGTGAAATAGGGGATAATGTCTATTCAAGTGCTCTGAATAATGTTTTATTTGGGCCATTTAAAAAATGAGCTTTCTTTGCAACATTCACACTGTTAACATCTCTGATGTGTTCTAGCAAAATATTTAGGTCTGCATATACCACAGTTATTAAAAGGATGCACTTTTTACAATGAAATTTTTTGTCATAAATTCAGTGTCATTACTTTGGCTGCAGCAGCACAAGTGGCACAATTACCAATATTGCTACAATTTGCTGCCAGTCTCAGCTTTAAGTTTGTTTATCATTTCTCATGCTTTTGTATGCTGCTATGCTTTAGTATCACTTAAAATTTCAAACAGTGTTAGATGTTCTCTTCGCTGGTTTTCCTTTTTGAAGATTTTACAGACCAGTCACAGCTCTTGGTGCAGCTAAATAAAAGCACAATTTTGCCCTGTTTCAGATGTTTTTCTCTCTGTTTAGTTACGCAGGTAGTTCTCAGAAACAGTGAAGCTTTCCATACCTTACTTAGGAACACTAAATAAATAAAAATGCTGTTACTTCCAGTCCAAAATATTAGAATTTCTTTTTCCTCTCTTCCAGTGGAGTTAAAGAATAGGCTTTTCACAATAGCACTTAGCAGGTTAAATTACATATAATAAAATTTATTTTTTTAACAAATAAAATCATGTTTTAAAAGCATATGCCACATATGTCTTACAAAACTTAGCTTCTTTTATATAACTGCAAAAGAAAAAAAATCCATGTACAGATTTAAACATGACTAACATTTATGTCTTTAGTATTCAGTTCAAAGTATGGAAAGAGGGTACTTTTTCTAAACTTGATACAAGTGAACAAGACACATACTTCTGAAGCCGAGGGAAAGTAGTTCTCTTTCTGGAACTGGAGAGATGTCCCTTTTTCCCCACTACAATTCAGTGAGACAGTGGGAGATCTAGGAGATGGAGGGTCTAAGTTGGTAAAATCTTGCAATTAATTGTTGCACTCTTACGGCTCATCTCTTCTGGAATGGTTCTTTGGTTTGCATGGATGAATGTGGACTTGCTTCCCGTGGTTAGTGTGTACAAAGAGCACACATGCTTATGTTTTGAATCAGCTCAGACAGGCTACAACCACATCCTCTGTGGTGGCTGTCAAGGGCAGGGGATTTATGTTCAGCTCTTAACTGCCATGTATTATGCACAGCTGCCGTGGTGCCTGACAGCACCTGAATTCAGCAACACTTCTTTTATGTTCATTGCCTTTCTGCCATTCAATTTTTTCTCCAAAAAAACAAAAATATCCAACCTCGAATATGTTTGCTTTATCATATTGGCACTGCTGTGTTTTTTTGCATAAACTTGTCAATTTAATTTGACATTTTGGTGGATATCAAGGCCTACAGATAATTTCAGTGTCTCATTTTTTGGCTTTCTTTAGAAAAAGAAGTAAGGCCATGTGTTGTACATCATTTTGTACAGGCTCTTGAATGTGACTTCACAGCTGTTAATACAATGCATAATACTTGGGATGAGACTTACCAACTGTTTTAATTTTAATTGTAGAAAACAGTTTCAACTGAGTTATCTTTGGGCCTTTATAAAAGCTGTGGTTTTTTCCTTTGGTACATTGTTACCTCATTTTGCTACTTGTGTTTCAGACTTGCTAATTATTATGAAAGCTTATGGGTTTTGTTGGAATCATATTTTGTTAAGTGTTTTCTTTAAATCATATGCTATTGTATCATTTAACATGTAGTTTTAAATGTATTATAAATATCTGTAACCAAATCATTTGAAGGCTTGATAAATTTTTAACAAAATTTGTACATTTTTTATGAGAGTTACTAGTAATGCTTTACTAGGTAGTGCAATGAATTTTTATTTTTAATCCCTGTGCCCAATTTCGGAGTTGAGACAGTTGTTCGGTAATAAATGTATGATGTACACTTACACAATTTTGTCCTTTTCTTCCTCTGAAGACTGTATTGTTTTCTTGCATTACTGGGCATATTTCTGTACATGATCATGCAGATTGAAATATTACTGGCAACAACCGCTTGTGTTGTAGGGAGGAATTTGCCACCTTTACTGTAGCACACAACTTTTTTTTTATTCTCGTGTTGAGAGCCTGAGAAAGTGGTGAGAAATGCTGTACCATATTTTTGAGAGAGTGAGAATTCAGCGTACTCAGCCTTGCCTAAAAGGACAGTGTTCTAAAGATCTTATTTACTCAACCAAAAGAAAATTTGCAGGGATGAAAATGCTTCTTAGGCATGCTATTTGCACTGTGTGTCAGCCGAAGGTATGTTACACTTTTGCAGTGCCCTAACAGTAGTAAGTGATGCATCCTGAATTACAGTGGTTTCATTAGCCAGGGAAAACAAAAAAGAAGGAAAAAAAAAAAGGTTGTGTGATTTTGGTTTTAAAATAATGTAAATTAAGTTGACAGATATAGTTACTTAAGAGTTTTTCATTTGCATAGGACATTTAATAGGTGCATCAATAGCAGGTATTCTTGGCACTCAGACATATTTGAAGATTCCTTCGTACTTTTGAGAATCCTTACACAGGTTCACACACACACCTTTTGGATTTGGGAAATGCTGGAAGAGAGAAAGGTATCAATCTGTGAGCTCGAATACTTGCAAAGCCACATTTTTTGCATGCAGGTATTTTAAGGAGCAGCATCCAGCATCATCAGGAGTTTGGCCACGACCAGTCGTAACCTGGAGCAGAGCAGATTTGCCTTCCTACTCTTTCTTGATCTGCCCTCTGCTCCCCACTTTTGTGCATCTCAGTCTCTTCCTTAGCCTGTGCAGTGTCTGTCTTTGCTCAAAAGCCTGTGTATCACTGCTTGTGAGTCTCCTGGTGCTCTCAATAATTAACTGACGGTTTCTGGCGCTAACTTCTAGTAAATCATATCACTGCCACCAGATACTGCATCCTTTTTACTCTTTTGTGATTCTGTTTTCCTGTCTTGCTTTCAACTACTGCCTACAACTCCAGTTTCGCTATCATGTGTGTCTGTAACCCTCCTTCTCCCACAGCTCACACTGTGGTGTACGCAACCATCTGTCTTTCAGATGTAGTATTTTCTTGCAACTGATTCGTGATTTGCATGCCCACGGTGTTTATCAACTGATTCAGGAATGACAACATGCTTAAGAACAGACGGAGTTCCTCATTTCTTATTTAGTCTTATATGTGCAGTAGACAGGCTTGGCTTTTCAGGCGCAGTGGCATTGCTGCAGCTGTCCAATTCCAGCCTTTGCTAACCTTGGTAAGTGTAGATGGCATTATTTAACAGCATAAGGATCTTCCCTTATCAATGATTCTTGGAGGAGCTAGAGGACACTTCCAAATCAACTTCCCTTGTCCTTATGGGGGACTTCAACTTACCAGAAACCAACTGAGAGCCACCACACAGCTGGTTCAACCCAGGTTGTAAGATTCTTCAAAACCTTGGTGACAGCTTTACAGAAGTGAAGCAAGCCAGGTGGGAAGGATTCCCTCCTTGACCTGCTTATCAACAGAGAGGATCTTGTTAGTGGAGATTGGCATCTGTCTTGGCCACGTGGACCACAGAGTGGTTGAGTTTAAAGTCTTTGTTCATGGGAGGGAAAATCCCAGCAAAACCTCAGCTCTGAACATGAGGAGAGCAAATTGCTCAGGTAACTAGTAAGTTAAATCCTCTGGGAAGATGTTTAGGCAGATGCCGGGGTCCATCAATGCTGGTCACTTTTTTAACATCACCTTCTAGGGGCACAGAAACAGGGAATTCCTAAGTGTTGGAAGTCAGGCAGGTGAGACAGGAGGCCAGTTTGGCTGAGCAGGAATCTTCTCTTGGAAATAAGGCAAAAAGGTAGGTATATGCTCAGTGGAAGTAAAGTAACAGGGAGAATGCTGAGATGCTGCTTCTCAATGTAGTAAGAAAACTTATGCAGCCAAGCCTCAACTGGAGTGAAAGCTGTCCAGGGTACAATAAAAGCAGTCTTTTCAAATATATTAATGGCAAAAGGCAGTGTAGAAATATGATCAGGCTATTACAGGATGAGGAAGGTCACCTTACAAACAGGAAAGGCAGGGAGGTTCAATGCATTCTTTGTTTCTGTCTTTAACACAGGTGATGGGCCAAGGGGGTCTCAGTGCCCTGAGCTGGAGAACCATGACTGTGAGAAAGGACAACTTCCTATTGATCCTAAACTTGTGCAGGATCTTCTGCTCCATCTGTATCCCTGCAAATCTATGGGTCCTCATGGGATTCTCCAGGAATCCTCAAGGAACTGGCTGATGTAATCACAAAGCCTCTCTTCATGGTTTTTGAGCAGTCTTGGGAATCTGGAGAGGTTCCAGCTAAGTGGAAGCTAGTGAAGGTTATTCCAATTTTCAAGAAGGAAGAGAAAGATCCCAAAAAATACAGTGAAGTCTCACTTCATTGCCCAGTAGAATTGTGGAAAAGATTATTCTGGGAGTACTGAAAAACACCTGCAGGACAACTTAGTCATCAGTCACAGTCAGCACGGCTTCATGAGGGAAAGTGCTGCTTGTCCAACCTGATTTCCTTCTACAGCAACATAACCCACCTAGCTGACCAAGGGAAGCCAGGTGGTGTAATCTTTTTGGATTTCAGTAAAGCTTTCCATACTGTCACACATCATGGAATGGGTGAGCAGCTGTCTCATGGGTTGGCACAAGGGGTTACAGTGAATGGGGTAACATCAGCCTGGTGACCTGTGACTGGTGGTTCTACAGGGCTCCATCCTCAGCCCTGTGCTCTTCAGCATCTTCATAAATTACCTGGACACAGGCTTGGAAGAAATACTAAGTCAGTTTGCAAGAACACTAAATTGGGCGAAGCTGTCTACTTCGTCAAAGGCTTTGCAGAGAATCCTGGACAAATGAGGGCTGGATAGCCATCAGCTGTATCAAGTTCAATGAGGGAAAGTGACTGATTCTGTTGCCTGGGCCATGTCAACCCTGGGGGTGTGTATAGATGGGAGAGGCTGGAGAGCAGCTCCATGGAAAGGGACCACAGAAAGGCCCCTGGGGGTCCTGGTCAGTGGCAAGTTGAACATGAGCCAGCAGTGCCCTGGCAGCCAGGAGGGCCACCCATGTCCTGGGGTACATCAGGCACAGCATCACAGCTGGGCAAGGGAGGGGATTGTCCTGCTCTGCTCTGCACTGGGGCAGCCTCACCTCCAGTGCTGGGGGCAGGTCTGGGTGACACAGTGTAAAAAGGAAATTAAACTTCTGGAGAATGCTCAAAGGATAGCAATGAAACTGATGAAGGGTCTGGAGGGGAAGCTGTATGAGGAGCAGCTGGAGGTCACTTGTTCTGTTCAGCCTGCAGGAGGCTGAGGGGAGACCTCATTGTGGTTTTCAACATCCTCACAAGCGAAGGGGCAGGCAGTCATCTCTTGAGTCTTGTGACCAGTGACAGGACTTGAGGAAATGGCATGAAACTGAGTCAGAGGAGGCTTAGGCTGGGTTATCACAAAAGATTCTTTACCCAGAAAGTGTTTGGGCACTGGAACAGGCTCCCCATGGAAGTGGTCACAGCGTGAAGCCTGACAGAGTTCAAGAAAGGTTTGTACAATACTCCTGGGCACATGTTGTGATTCTTGGGGTTGGTGCTGTGCAGGGCCAGGAGTTGGACAGAATGATCCTGATGGGTCCCTTCCAGCTCAGCATATTCTGTGAGTCTATGAATTACTGCATCCACAAAGCTCTGTACTTTTTCAAACACACAAATAGAATGTGAGCTATCAGCTCTGAAATGCATATTCTGCCTAACACACTGTCTTGTGCTGGGTTTTGCAGTGGATTGCACAGTGCCACTTAACACATCACTGTGTCTCAAAGTGCAGTTTCCAGCTGTGAAAGAACTCAGGTACCATCAGACTTCTAGTATTTAGAAAAAAATTTAGCAAACCTTCATTTTGAAATGGACATCTTGGAGAGGCTCATACTGGCACCACTAGAAGAGTCCAAAGTTAACAGTCATGCAGATGCCCAATCCAGGACAGTTCTTCATGAGAAATGTCCTGAGAGATACCTTACCAAGTTCCTCTGTCTCACTGTTTCTTCCCATAGACTTGTGTATGCAGGAAAATAATTTTCACCAAACCATGTTTGCTAGGGTTTTGGTGTATTTTTTTTGGTGTATTTATTTGCTATATTTTTTGAGAGGCAATTAAGGGAAGGATATGGAGAGAGAAGTTAAGAAGAAATTCACAGCTCATTTGAATACTAGGAGCTTGGGCCATCATATAGTCATATTTAAAAACTGAAGTTAAATCCATGAGTTCAACAAGAGAAACAAGAAGGAACTCTACTCAAAACAAGGAATGGAAATCTTTTTTTTCATGTGCAACAGGCACATGAAATGAGGTACATAGACCATAATGTATATATGGTCTACCATCTTAAAAAAAAAAAATCTTTAGTGAGTAGCTGTGATAGTTTTGCATAGTAATTAGAAATTTCTGTAAAAGAATCATAAAACAATCATTCTAATTGAAAGAAGTAATTATGCATACTGGTGCTGCTAAAACATGTTTTTGCAATATCTGAAGTGTTCATTCTCTTGCTCTTGTTCTGCAATTTACTGACCTGCTGTTGATTATAGACCATATCCCTTCTGTGTGTACAGAGGTTATTACTACTCTGTTGCAACATAAGCTTCCTCTCTACCCAAATCTAGTCCAACATGCAGAGCCAAGAGCACTTTGTGCCTGTATGATTTAATTTTGCTTGGCCTTATGTCATTTTGCTATGTCTTTTCCTTCTGAAGAGCAAGGCCAAATTAAAAAAATTGTTACTGCAAACTGCTTTTCATGTTCCTCAGTATACCATTGCATCTTGGGCCAGCATGAACAGGTTTAAGGAAATAGAGTAGGGAAAGGAGATTGCAGAGCATGAAAAGAATTTATTGCACTTCATCTTTAAGACTTCAGCATGGAGAATGATCAGTTAGCCACAAAAGGAGTAAATGCAGTTGAATACTACAAATAGCACAGCATCAAAAAATAAAGATGTCAGTTCTGGTCTTGGATGATTGCTCACTCACATACTAAAATGAATTCTATCACCAGACCATCTGTCTGTTATTAATGGGGTGTCTCATTCAACAAATGAATGTGCCTCTACAATGCACAGTCATTAACTGTACATGAAAGGACAGGATATCATACAACTTCTGGAGGTTTTGACATTGTCAGACGAATGTCAATACCAGATGCTGAGGAAGTCACAGGGAACACAAAAAGTAATGAATTTGTGTGGTCATACAATTCTGTGTACCCTCATTTTTGTGTAATGTCCTCAACAAGTCTAGTTTCATCAATTTACTAGCAGAAGAAGAGTGAAGCAGAAAAAAGAATTGTTGTGTGACTTCAGTTAACCAGAAGAAGGCTTCCACTCTCCCTAGGAACTGCAGATGGCAGCAATTCAGCAACTAATTTCTGCATGGGGCTGCCCTGTGCATCTGGCTGTACCTCAGAGCTGCAGTTTCAGAACACAGAACATTCAAACACAATGTGAGTTCTACATACTCCTGGTCCTCCTCCTCCCTTTTGTCAACCCCCACCTCCCCACATGGTGTGTTTCCCCTTCTGTAATGGGAGGGATCATGGTTTATTGCCAAGCTTTTTCCAATTTCCTGCCAGTTGTGACAGTGACAGCACAGAACAGATGCAGCTAAGGACAATATTGCTGCCAGTGTGACAAAGCTCCTTGTGAGCTGTGTAGACAGCTCAGCCTTGCTGCCACATGGTACTGCTGGGGGAAACAGGTCCCTGAGCTCTTTCGTAGATGCTATCAAGGGTGTTGTGAATGTTGCAGAAAGTGCTGAATCTTTTACAGCAGTCCTGCTGAAGCTCTGTGGCACAGCCGTGACATTAGGTAATTACTTTCCACCTCAGAGGTATTGCTGGAATTGCTATTAGGTGAATGAGGTGGGTGTGCTTTTTTCCTTAGTGGGCTCTGCAGAGAGACAGGGTCACTATGGCAAAAATGGGCTGTAAATTGACAGCAAACGAGGAAGTGTTCTGCTTGGCATCCTTTCTGCCACATAGGTACCAACATTTTCTATGAAAGCCAGACTCCGTGAAAAGGAAAGTGGTCTGTAGGAGGATACTTCATTTTGAAAGGGTGGTTTCCATGTGAGCCGTTTATGAATGGCATCATTTCATTGACAGGGCATCTAAATTTGGCAGATTGAGATGTAAATGTATTGGTTTGGTTTTGAATACAAGTAAGGCAGGGCTGACCTAAGTATGTAAATGCAGCTGTGGCTATCATTACTGCACAGTAATAATGTAATTATTATTATACAATAATTACATTATTACATAGTAATTCACCTCTGACACTTCAGATGGTACATGAATGGTACCTACATACCTGCTGAACTCTTTTTCCAAAAATCTGCAGGTTGTTACCTGCTATAGCTTGGTGGGGCAGTTTCTATTTCACTGGAAATTTTCTGGGAAGGTGTGTTATATGCCTTTTGGGGAGGCACATACTAACATAACTTCAGCTGCTGTGCTTTGGCCCCTGAAAGACAACCATCTGTTACTCAGGCAAGAACCACCTGCTCTGCAATTAGCAGTGTTGAGCAAGTATTACAAAGAACTGAAAACCAGGATAATATGGGTAAGCAAAGGGCAACACCTATTTCAAGAAAATCTCAGTGCCCAATGAATGAAGGTGGATTTCAGTGCTACCTTTGCTGGGCTGTCTTAGGAGAGTGTTTTTGATGCTACAGTTCATTAACAACCTGGTGGACAAGAAAAACGGAAAAACAGAAAGTGAAAGCAGAATGTTGTCATAAATACAGGTAGATGGGAAAAGAAAATACAGGGAAAAAAAGATCTTTGCCTTACTGCCAGTTAGAGCATTCTCTGTAGGAAACAGAATGTCACAGAAAGAATCAATGCCTGTAGTGCAATAATAGTAAGAGAAAAGAAAAAAACAAAATTAAGTCAGTACGAAATAGTGTGAGTGGGCAGGTGGAATGCATAGATAAGAATACCAAGCAGAAATTCCACATTTCCTATCCTTAAGAGATATCCCTTTCCCAGCTGCATATCCAGACTGTGTGTTTATGTTGCAACTTGCTGTCTCTTCCTAGCTGTCATCTTCCAACCAAACCACATACAACCAGTCTTCCTTGATCTGAGTATCTCCATGCTGGACATGCAGCCTTGATCCTGTCTGGGACTTAGAACACCGGGTGCTGGAGAATCTCTCTCCTGCCTGTGAAAGCAAGAGCATCAGTAGGGTTCTGCTGAGGGTTGTTTGCCTGGAACTTGGGAGCTGTGCACAGCAGAATGTCATCTCCCTCAGCCCTCAGCTCACACCAGTCAGTGAAGAGTGATTCAGCTTCCTATGCATGTGTGGGCTGTGGTTGCCCACATGAGGCACTGGGGTGACACGGCACTCCTTGCACTGGGGTGGGCTGGTGGGTCTGAAACTCCTGCCTGTCATCAAGAGGCAAATAAGCAGGAAATCTGTTAGGACTCTGGGGGGAGTGTGGGAAGCGAGAGCATGTGATTGAAGAGGAAGGAAAGGAGCCAGTTACACTTTGATTTTCTCCTGTCAGCTTGTTTTTGGTTGTGGTATCACGCTTTGAAACATGGCTGGGAGACCAGAGAGCCTTTGTAATAAAAGCGTTCTGCTTGCAGCACAAAATCTGAAGTAAAGCAATGAATTGCAATTGGTCTATTTTATGTAAGTATTGAGTGCCTTGTTTCATGGGGAGTCTGGGACAGTGCTCCTCCTGCTCTGAAGGCTTTCAGTGCAGAAGCCAAAGAAAACTCTGACAGATTCTGCTAAGGCCAAATCTATGACTTGTACTTGGCTCGGGTACAAGAGGAAACGTTCACTTGTCCATTGTTAGCACCGAAGTACCTTATGCTGTAGGGAAGTGCAAGAAGAGGGATGAGGAGCAGCAGGGTCACAAAGAGATGATCTTTTGAGATGCTGAATGCATGGCTGGGGACACTCAGGGATTTCCAAAAGCTAACCAATCCCTGTTGGCACAGGTGGCCCAGGATGGAACAGCGTGTCCCTCTAAGTTTAGCTGGGGAGGATTTCTTTTTTAATCAGGCCCCAAAACAGGGAAAGAGAAATGCTGCCAATGTGCCCCTATTCCCTGCATGTGTGCTGCCTTGCAAAGGATGTGGGGGCTAATCCCAAGCCCTCACACTCTTCTTTCTACCCTTGTTCTGTCTTACATTTCCCATCCTCAGTCTAAGGTCCCTGTGGTGGCAGCAACAGTTTTCAGGGCTGAAAAAGGCTTGTTGGGTCATCTTAGTGCCATTCAAATTACAGTCCTCACTGTCTTTGCTGAAGTGGTGATTCCACTTGGGTTTGAGTTGGTTGGTTGGTTGGTGGTTGGATTTTTGTAGATGGCTGCAAAGATGTCCAGACCTGTGCCAAGACCTGTAAATTGTACCCTAAAACATACTTCCCTCCTTTACCCCTACACACAAATATGAAATCAGAGCTTGTATTAGAAATTTTCTGTATAAAGAAGTAGAGGATGCTATGCCTAAACAAAAGCCTGGTCTCTGTGTATTGCATGCTGACAGCTTCACACAGAAATTTTTCGGAAATGCACTCCTATTTTGCAGAAGGCCTATACTGGATCCAAATCAGGAGAAGGAGGGTGTTATTTCACCTCAAAACCAACAGATGAAGACTCAGACCCATTCTGACCCTACCAATGCCCTCCACTCACATGTCTTCCTCAGCTGGCTCTCACACTGAGACTGTGCTGAAGGAGGAAAACATTATTACTTCCTGTTTTCTTTTGATTTAACTCTTCTCCCCCTGCCTCCAGGGAGGATGATTCTTCTTGGCAAACACAGCATGAGGCACACTCAGAGACATTTAAAACACGTTTTGAATGACTAAAGGTGTTTGCTCCAGAGAGATGAATGTGGGAGCTGGCTGCAAAGAGAATCTTCAGACCTCTCACAACCACAGTGCAGCAGCACTTTCCCTCACTGTTAGACAGTAAAGTACTGGTGAGAAATTACATCTAATCGTGGTGTATTATAGCAGCACCTGGTTATGCAGTAGTGTTTACACAGGCATTATTTAGTTTTATCACAACTTTCTTCTCCACAGTAAATAATTTAAAACAGTGAAAAGCACAGAATCTACCTCAATAAGTTAATTTGTAATGGGAAATGCCCTAGGTACTAATAATGTGCAAATTCTAATGCTGCAAGTAACAGGCCTTGAAATGTCCTTACAGACAAACTCATGACATTGTTTGGACAAGATAGACTAGAACACCTGAAATGGCAGCTGGGTATCAGTGCCATTCCTCTGGGATAGAAGATGAACCCTGTGTGCCTTAAGGTTCTTATCAGCAACTAGGGCAATAGGGTGGAATATGCCCTCAGACTTTGCTGTCATTACAAACAAGGAGGGTATGAAGCAGAGGATGAGGAAAGTGGCAGGGTCCTGAGCTGGGTGTCTTCAATCAGCATTGTGTGGCTTTATGGTGATGAAGACCAGCTGTATGTTGAGGAACACATTCAGTGCAGGTAGCTCAGGGTGCAGCTGCCATGGGAGCTGCAGGCTGAGCTCTGCCTGGGAGTCCACAGTAGGAGACCAAGAACTGCCAAAGTTGGCACAGGGAAACAGCACAGGGACCTGTGACCCAGCCAGGGGAGTGGACACTGAGACACAACAGGAGCTGAGGGCTCAGTTGGAAGACCCCATACTTTGTGGCATACAAACTGTGAGGGTATAAAAGCCCAGATGATCTTCCTGGAGGCACCAGCTGGCACTCTTACGCTGTTGCTGCACTAGGATTAAATTACTTGTAACCAGAGAGCTGGCTGAGTGCTCATGAGCAGCAAACACTGTTCCAATTGAATGAACAATGACTGCCCTGCCCTCCACCATCAGTCAGGTGTTGGGTTCAGATCCCTGCATCTAGACTGGTGGAGATGGGTGTCATGGGGCACCCAGTGCAGTGGCATAACCCATTGGGAGTTCTGAGGAGAGCACTGGCAGTGCCCAGTGAGCTCTCACTGCCCGTGGCCATTTTGGGGAGGGAGTGTCAGTCTGTGCTGGGCTGTATCCATATCCACAGCAGGTCTCCCAGGTGATCTACCCATCTCCTGACAGTTCTTTTTGAGGCAATTCCTGTACAGACAAACATGTTTCTGGAGAGTGCACAAAACACCATATAAAATAGTTCGCCCTCTGTTGCTATTATATATGCACATGGTGTCTCTTCAAAATGGGGGATTCAGGGAGATGTACATGTAGAGGAATGTTCATCTTCAAACTTTGTGTTATTTTAACTATTTGAATTGACTGTTGTGGTGTAAACTTGAAATACCAAGAGCAGAAGGTTTATGTAAGCTGAAAACACTGCTTTACTTTTTGTACATATATGAGATTTCCTTTGGACTAGTACTTGCTTTTAGTGGTGATAATTCTGCAAACGAGAAAATGCTTGAAAATTCTGTTATGGTCTTCAGGATATAGATAGCTAGACCAATTGAATCTGCAGAGAATTTTGGCACTTAATGCACTGCAATGAAGGTATAAAATTACTGGGCATATTGTTTCTTGTACAATATGTAGATGATATGTCATTGGCTAATTGTGAAAAGAGTGTTTATATATAAGACAGTATGCATTTATGTATTGCTAAAAGAGGGAACAGCCTGTATCTCCATCCAAACTTCAGCTGTGCCAGACAAGAAGTTTGTCTGTCTGTTTTATTTAGGCTTTACTTTGGGAAGGGACAATGAATGAGAGATTCAGAAGGAATAGAGGCCATAATTAGGCTCCCACATCCAGTCACGAAAAGCATGTACCAGGTTTGCTCAGAGCTGTGGGACTTTATTGTCCTCTAACACAGATTCCTGTGTTAGAGGGATTGACTAAGCCTCTGATTGAGGAAACCAACAATGAAGAGATAAGATCTATTGCATAGGACCTGTAGAAGGAATAAATTTACACAGCAAAAAAAAAGGAGCTCTGCTGTCTGCTCCTGGTCTTGGGCTCCTAGGTTATTCAAAACACTTCAATCTGTATGTACATGAATGTAAAGGAATAGTCAGTGGAGTGGTAAAGCATAATTTAGGACCCCATCAGAGACCATTTGAATATTACTCAGTTAAATTAGCTTCACCTGTAGCAGAAACATCAGCCTAATTCAGCAGCAACAGCAGCAAAAAATATTAGATTGATTTTTTAATTTTTTTTTTTTTTTTTTAATTATTTGAAATACTTTTTTTTGTCCCCCCTGTGCTGAGACACCCTGAGATAGCCCATGGTGTGGAGATACTGCTGACTGCAGCCCAACCTCTAACATGCAATGGGCACATAGATAGGAACTGATCTTCACAGTGGCAGATAATACTAAAAAGATGTAACACCTTGAATCCAGTGAGCCTAATAACTCTACCTGATGACAGAGAATGTGCTGTGACTCTGTTTGGCCAGAGTGAATGGCCACATTTGGGGGACCCTAAGACCATGCATGAGAAGGACTGCTCAACAGAAGAAAAGAAACAAAGGGAAAAGCTGGGGGGCAATTATGATGGAATATGGTCTACCGAGGGGAAGCCAATTCTGTCAAAGAGATATTTAATCTGTGTGGTTAGATGGTTCCACAATAACATCAGTGGAGAGGCAGAGGCAACAGCTAGCCAAGTAAAAAAGAATAAAAAATGGGCAGCTCCAGGAATTTATGCCACTTCAAAAAGAATCACAAACAGCTTCCCAGCCTATCAAATGTTCTCAAGTATCCGACCAAGCTCAGAGTTGACTAACTACAAGCCTACTTCCCTTTTCAGCAACTACAAATGGATGCTGTGGACACCTATGGCTACATGTAAGCATTTGCTAGGATCAGCTATCAGGCTGGGCAGAAGCATTTTCAAAAAAACAGCTGGCACAAGAGGAGCAGAAAAGGCCTTGGCTTAAAAATGTTATCCCTGGATACAGGGTTCTACAGAGCCAATTGAATCAGACAGGAGTGCTTGTTTTACAGCTAATATAAACAATCAGTTGTGTAAGTCTTTGAAAACAGAGAGAAAATTCCATATAACTGTGTCACCCTCAATCTTCAGGACAAGTAGAAAGGATGAACAGGACATAAAAATATGCACATGCAGTTTTCTGAAATGGCCACAAACCTTAAATTTGGTGCTGTGGAATGTTTGGAATGTTCCATCATAACCTGTAGCACTGGCAGAAAGTTTCTTTGGAAGGCACTCAGCTATATCAGGAACTTATATTCCAGCTAAGCCCAGCCTTTTGGATGAAAAAAAATGCCTGACCCAGTATTTTATATATAAAATATAGAAAGAGTTCAAGGAATGGAGAAAGTATGCACCATAGTATCAGTCCAGCCCACTTGAAACAGAAGTAGATGATACACAACCTGTACATGTAGTGTTAAGATATTCTCACAAAAAGTCAAATTAGATCCTAAATGGGAGGGACCATATGCTGGCTTACTGTGTTCTTATTTTGCTGTTAATATTTCATGTTAGGAAAACTGGATACACCAGTCTCATATCCAACAAGTAGTGAATGATAAACCAGTTGGACAATAAATGAGTTTTGAGTCTTTGATGACTTTGTCTTCATAATAATTTCTGCCCTATGACAAAAATGTTAGCCTTAATTCTGTTACTCGTAATAATATTGTAAGAAAGGGCAGTGCAAAATGCTGTGAAAGCTTTCTTTTTTCCTTTTTAATATATTAGCAGGTATGCTCAGTTCCAAAGGGATGAACATTGAGTGCAAGTATCTCGGGGTGCAGCTGCAGTGGGAGCTGCAGGCTGAGCTCTGGCTGGGAGCCCGAGGCAGGAGGCCTTGGATT
The DNA here is from genome assembly GCA_018697195.1 of Certhia americana. Lineage (NCBI taxonomy): Eukaryota > Metazoa > Chordata > Aves > Passeriformes > Certhiidae > Certhia > Certhia americana. The sequence continues at coordinate 45,785,206 of CM031878.1, read as the reverse complement.
GCTGACCCTTGGCACAGCAGAGGGCACAGGGACCTGTGACCCAGCCAGGTGGCTGGACACTGAGACACAGCAGGACCCAAGGACTCAGCAGGAAGATCCCAGACTTTCTGTCACACAGATTGTGAGGATATAAAAGTCCAGGTAATCCTTTGTTCAGGGTTCCTCCTTGAGGCACCAGCTGGAGCTGTTACTGATCCATAAATAAATCTTTTCAGGGATCCAGAGGTCTGAGATTCTGCTACTGGAAACCTGGGGTTGAACTGTTCAGGAATCTTTGTCTGACTGTGTGAGCAAAGGATGTGTAGGGAGTCAGGCAGGGACCCTTTGGCTCATTGGAGAGACCCCTGTGAAGGGGCCTCAGGGCCAGGGTGGTGTGACTGCCAGAGTGTTCCTGAATGGTCAGATGGGAATGTTTACCTAACACACACATTCCTCTGACAAACACGGATGCCATTAGGCAAACCCTCCTGCAGAAGCTGCAAACACAGTAGTGGAGCTGGAGCTTAGCATTTGAAAACACACAGGTTTGTTCAGCCTCTGTCAGAACTCAGTGCTGCCTATGGCTCCTGTATGGGTTGAGAAGATGAGATTGAAACTCCCCTTGGAAATGCACAGAGAAACAACATGGCTCCAGCTGTAATGAGAAAAATGTTGATTGACAGTAGGAAAAGTTTTCTTTCTGAGAATGGTCATGCACCAGAATAGGGTCCCAAAGAGGATGTAAAAAATCTTACTTTATTAAAGCAGGCATCAGCACTTTTCTTGGTGTGTGAAGAAAAAGAGCAATCTACAGATATCTATAATGATCCCTAAGATTCCATGACTGTAACCTGGTGTCTGTATGAAACACTTTCCAATGAAAAGTATAAATTATTATCTGTATGAATAAGGCACCTTTTAAATTGCTGGTTATGTCAGCAGCTCTTCTGCAGGCATGAAATTCTGCCTCATTTCAGCAGGACTGCCCTTGTTTTTCAGTGCCCCATATTCTCATGTACAAATACATATTTTGACTCTCACATGTTCCACCAAAATGCTTGTTTTTAAAATATCTTATGTATGTGCGCACACGTGTGTGCATGAATACTCTATATTGCTTTTATTCACGTGAAGAAGAAAGCATATTAAAAACCTAGCATGAGTTTGGTTGAATGGAGGTAGGAGTTCTGGCCAATGAAAGTAGCTGTGCAAGCTCTGTAAGAGCATGAGCACTCTATTTCAATTTCTGTAAATGAGACCTTCCAGAGCACAAAATTCGAATTGGGGAGGGGAAAAAAAAAAAATAAAAAGAGAGAGAGAGAGAGAAACAAAACGTAGCATGAAGACAATTTTCCCCCACATTTTTTTAACAGGTGTTTTGCTCAGCCCATGACACTGCAGCACACCCCACCCCAACGCCGCTGAAATTCCTCAAATCAGTCATTTTTCCAACCCGCCCCCCCGGACGGAGGCAGCTCCCACGGTACCGCTCTCCCGCACAGCTCCTGCCGGCACTGACTGCCCGACACCCCCGCTGCGGGTCTGCGCTCCGGCGGCGACAGACGCGGGCCGGCCCCGCTTCCCGCCCGCCCCTGAGCAGGGCGAGAGGCACGGCGGGGCACCGGCCGCCCTCCGCCGCCACGGACACGGAGTGCCGCTCCGCCGCCTGCTGCGCACACCCTGCACCTGCCGGCCCCGCATCCGCCTCTCCCTGTACCTGCCGGCCCCGCATCCGCCTCTCCCTGCACCTGCCGGCCCCGCATCTGCCTCTCCCTGCACCTGCCGGCCCCGCATCCCAGCCTCCCTGCACCTCCGGCATGGCGCAGGGGGAGCCGCGGCTGTGCGGTGTCCATGCCGGGCGGCCGCTGGAGCTGTTCTGCGAGGACTGCGGGCACTGTGTGTGCGCTCTCTGCCCGGCCCTGGGCGCGCACCGCGGGCACCGCGCCTGCCTCCTGCCGCACGCCGTCCGCCGCACGGAGGTGAGTGCCGCGGAGAGGGGCTATGAACCGGGAGACGAGCCAAGATCTTCCTGATTTGACGTCTTGCCGGTAAATCCCCTCGTTTCAGAAACTTGTGCCGCTGGGTTTTCTTTGGCTAGGGTGTGATGGTGGCATCCGTGAGTATTAGCGCAGTGCCACAGTACAAAGCCTAGCTTCAGCCTTCAGCCTTGCTTTGCTCACCTGACAAAAACCTTGTGGAGTTCTATGTTTGTAGGCTGTTGACTAGCAGAACAAAGTTTGTTCTTGTACTTGTACTTTCGCAACAAGTGCTTTGTAGACCCCATACAGACAGGGTCAGCCCAATGCTGCTGCACAAGGATATGGTTCACATACAAAAAAAGGAAAGAGTTAATTAGTCACACCCAAGCGTCCACAAAACAAGTGCATAAACCAAGGGACAAGGAGGAAGTGACTTTGGCTGTTAGGTAACATGGAACAGCCTTTTATTCTCAGATCTTGTATGTGGAATCAGAGGAGTGTGGCTGTCCCAGGGAGTTTGTTTTTATTACCAGGCTGGAAGAACCTTTGACCGCAACATAGATGCCTCAGGGAAGGAGAAAGGTAATTTCTGTTTACCCTCCGGCCCAACTATTGTACCTGGTTAGATCACAGTGACTGCCCATGCACAGTTCTCTGTTAACATCTCTTCCCAGTGTTGTGGGTTAACCCCAGTAGGCAGCTAAGCACAACACAGCTGCCTACTTATTCCGGTTTCTTGCCCAGTGGGACAGGGAAAGAGAAACACTAAACCCAAGAAAATCCACGGAATGAGATAAAAAATAAGTTTAACAGGAGAAGGAGAAGTGGAGGGAAGAGAAAAAGAACAAAAGTGATTCAAAGGCAGATGCTCACCAGACAGTTCCTGATCAGAAGACAGCTAACCCACCTAAACACCCTACTTCCAGTTTGCTGAACACGATGTTATCTGGTATGGATTACCTTTTTTATTAGTAGGGGCCATCTCCTGCTTGTGTCCCCTCCTAGTCTTTTGTGCACTCACAGTATAGTCACATCTGAAAAACAGCACCACATGGACTGCTATGAGGAAAATTAACTCCATCCTTGCCACAGCCAGCCCAGGGATTCTTCCCTAAATATTTTTTCTTCATTTCGGTGTAGCTGTTCACCAAATACCCTCAGGAAGCTTTGCAAGCTTTTCCAATACTTCTGCTTGTGCTGTGTTTTACTTGGAGAGCCTGCCAGGAGGTTTGCTGAGGCCTGCATGCTGTGGTGCTAAGCTTGGGAGACTTAAAATACTGTAACACAGAGGTTTAATGTCCAGAAGCTTCTTTACTTTTAACTTCCTGCTTGGAAGATCACACAGATTGTGAGCCAGTACACAGGCTGTGATAAACTCTCAGAGCATTACATTGCACTTCATGTTAGAGAGCATTACAAGGGCAGAAGGTGGTGCACTTAGACTGCCAAAAACAGCAGCACCGAGGCAAAACCATTTAAGACCTTTGAGCAGAGCAGAGCACTGCACCTGCCTGCTGGTGTCCTTTCATCCAAAGTGTCCCCCTTGCAGGTGGGAACTCACTGCAGAGTTTGTATTCCCCTCATGACAGGGCGGCAGTCTGCAGATGATGCACGTATTGTGCAGTGACAACCTGATCTGAGGCACAGTAAAGTGCACAAATCTACAAACTGCTGGGGTCTGAGGGAAATGTGCTTTTTACAAAAACATGTCTCTGTGCCAATCAGGAAATGAGAGTGGCAGAAACTTGTGCTCCCATGTGCCTCTCTCTCCCTAGGAGGTATCTGCTGACATCTACTGGCTTAGGGCTGCAGAGATTTTAGGCAGATACTATCAATAGTTTTAGCCTAAGAGATGGTATTTCAACTAGTGATTTTGTTTGCTGTAAGCAGTTTATTCAGCAAAGCCCTTGTGGCATGACATCAGCCAGGCAGCACTTCTTGCACCGAGAATCTTCCACAGCTCTTTCAGCAAATCCTAGCTGGGAGTGCTAAGAAAAGATGAGAACCACGGTGCGAGGCCCATCAGCTGCTTCATCCCTGGATCAGAGATTGTTTAAAATCACTGAAAATTATGCTCCCTGTGCTCCTGAATGCAGCACACAGAATCAGTATTCTCTGCACTTGATATGTGTCCTGTGAGCCTGACTGGAACTCTTGAGTGTCATTTCAAAAGAAATCCTTGCTTTTACAGTGTTTTCACTTGCACGAGTTAATTGGTAGGAAGCAGCTCTTTACCTCTGTAAAGAAAGTATTGATTAAGTAGAAATGCTTGGGATTGGCATAAGTATTTGCACGTGGTCACTGTTGTGAGTGCACAAAGTGATGCATGTTACTAGCAAAGAAGGAAGTTTGGGCTTTCCTCTGTGGTCTTCGTCAGTCTTTGAGGACAGGAATGAGGTCAAGGCTGCAAAATAAACTAAGGAAGGCTAGTATCTGGTATTAGCCCTGAACCCTCTAGTGCTGTGGAACTCTTCTGGTTCTTCAGGGACAAGGCTTGAAAACTGTGGTTGGAAAAAATAGCATAAGCGTCTTGGTCAATGCAAAAACATTTACCTGCTTGCATGGATGTATCTGTGCCAAAGGCCTTCCAGAAGCAGTCTCTGGCTTTTGCTGGGAGCCCTTTTTTTTCCGACTCTGTCGTACTCAAATGACAAACTGTGTGTGCTTTTTAAGGAGACATGTCCAAAAAGCAAACCATTGCTTGTGAGGCAACACTTTATGCTCTGTTTGTCCATGCTGCAGAGTTTAAAATGCTCTGCTGCACTGGGGCTGCTGCAGTGAAGGCACAAGTGCATGCAGGTGTTCTTTACTGGGTCTCATCTACAGAAGAGGACACTGATAGCAGCTACAGCTGGTGCTAGTTTATCTGGTATTTACTGAGGGCCTGTTTTAGCACCAGTGCACTGAGAGTGTGGGGCAGCACCGGCTGTATTGTTCATGGTACTTAATGACAAAAATGCATTAGCAGGCATATCAAGACTGTTCAACCTGCTGGGCAGAGGGCAGCGAGTTTCAGAGGGCTGCATTTGAGAAACTGGGGCAAGACATAAACAGAACATTGATTATGCTGTGCTGGGCACGCAAGTGTCACAGGTACTGTGATGGATTACCAGCCATCCTGACACTATTATCAGCTGCTGCAGACATTCAGCCTATACCATCACTGTGGTGATAGTGGGGTATCTGTTTGGTCATTTGTACACTGGGAACAATCCTGAACATTCACTGGATTTTGATTTGAAATTAAGCCTTCCACTTATTTTCTAAATAAAAGTACTTAGCTGCCCTTCAGCTGCTAAATGCATTAGCACGTAGTCTTGAAATACGCAGCACCATAAAAATTAAAGATGAAAATATTTTTTTCACTTTGGGTTTCCCCATGCCATAAGAAGGTGATGCTAATTTGCACAGCTGTCCAAACCTTATCAGTCTACCCACCATGTGAAATGCTTAAATCCTTATGGTTCATCACTATACCAGCCTTAATAAGCCTCATAAAAGGCTATTCAAAAAGAGTTGTACCTTCCAATTCAGAATATTCTGTGATTCTGAAACTATTTCAGTACCCCTCTATATGGAAATGTAGCTGGATACTTGTTTCTGTTTTTTTACAGATGTTGTTATGAAACAGTGGGGGTTTTTTTGTTTGTTTCATTGTTGTATAGGAACTCATGGCATTGTGCTTGAAGAATCTAGAAGAGAGAAAAGAGCAAGAAGCTGGTAACAGAAGGAGCATAGAGCAGGCTGTAAAGGATGTGAAGGTAAATGGTTTTGTTCTCCACTGGGTGGTCATTTTCTAAGGGGAGGATGTTTTGTTTTCTCTGTAGCTATTCAAAGACCCATCCACCTACTGCTTCTCAGGAGAAGACTGTATTCCCTGTATCCATCACAATATATTACACTATCAAAGAGAGGGAAGAGGGAGAGTCTCCAAAGACATGATCTCTGGAACACCAAGGATGAAATTTTTGTGCAGAGGAATAGCAGGCAGCCCCAGCTGCCTATGTTATTCTGGCTTCACTTACGTATCTTGCATTGCACTGAACTGCATTACTGAATTTTCTGGATTCAGAGTGGAGTAAACACAAGAACAGTTCTGTTGATTCTGTCTTAAGAATAGGGAATGTAAGCTAAGCTGCACCTCATTTATAGAGCATGAAATGACTTCAGCTCTAAAGATCATCTGTAAGCAGTTCTGTTACAGAAATGTTAGTAAGAGCTTGAGGGGGCTTTAGAGACTTGGTCTGATGTCATTTTGTTTTGGGGGCTTTCTCTTCCTACCAGCTACTTATCCCTAACTTGGTTTAAAAGCGGTCAAAGTCTTGCTACTGAAGGACAAAGTCTGTTTATTGTTGCAATTGGTACCCTGTTAATTCCAGCTGAAACCAGATTTTTCTACATAAATAGGCACCTTAGAATGTTCCCTCAGTCTTTTCCATCCAGACATCTGGGTATGTCTGCCCTCCCTTAAATGGTAGAGACATGTTTCTGAAGAGATGGAGAGAATCAGTAAAATTCAACCAAATCATAGCACTGAAAGCCTGAAAAAGAAATGTTTATGGTCTGTTGAGCAGGGGGGAGACATTCTTCTGCTTCATCCATAGGCACATGCTGATATGATCAAACGGCAGCTGTCAGACAAAATGACTGAGCTTCAGTTACTTCTTCACCAAGAAGAGAGTCTGGCAAAAAACTTAATTGATGAAAAGACTCAGCAAGCCCTGGGAGCACATGATCAGCATTTGAGGTCCAGTCAAGGACAACTTGCAGCCCTAGAGACCTTCACACACCGAATCAGAGAAATACAACAGGACAGTGATCCTATTAATTTCCTGGAGGTGGTATTGTATGGTCTCTTTCTACCTCTTACCCTGACACTCCTTGGTAAATTTCTCTAGTGATGTCTTCTATAGATCCTTCTGTATATAAGAAGCATGTCTCTAACTGCTTTTTAATTTGCTTTGTGTGGGTGTTTCAGGGAACAAATTTGGTTCCTGAGTTTTGAGCTATTAGGTTTTCCAGCAATGGCATTGATTTCAGGTCTATGTGAAAATCATGTTAATTTTTAGCATAGATGGAAAAGTCAGATACATGTCTCTTAATCTTGAAGACAAATGTTGTATCAAGTCTTTCCTTGTCCAGTGTAATATGAAGATCCAAGAAAAGGCTGCCCTCAGGAAACCTCAGGAGGGAAGTTAAAGTGTGTGATTTCCTTCACTGCAAGAAATCCTAATCACCATAAGCAATAGCCATCACTTTAGTGGAGGGGGCAATGCTTTTCTTTTTGCCTACAGATAAACATCAGTTTCTCTCCCTAATGGTCTTCACCTTTCTTGGGAAGAGTGTGTCGCCATGTCCTTATGCCCTGACACAAGCCAAAAGATGCCATTTCTTACAGGATGATGCCTCTGGTGCATTTTTCTATCCTTACAATGTGTCAGACTTGAGTGTCTATTGCTGTAATGTCGCCCTGGCATTCTGCAGTGTGTGCTAGCAACACATCTCCACATAAGAACCGCTCTTTGTGATTTTGTGGAGATTTTCTTGTGGGGAGGTAGGGTTTTATTCTTCAGATTGTTTTTAAAACAATGGTTTGATTTTGCCATTGATGGGATTTCCCACAAAGGGTCCTGGCCAGGATAAACTCATTTCCATCCTGGAGGGATCTCTTTTAACTATGGCTGTTGGGTTCTCCATGTCTGGGGTGGCCAGACATGGCCTCCTGGCACTGCTGGCAGGAGGAGATAATGGGTAGGCTACTGAGCTAAAAGGCAGGCTGAGCTCAGCAAAGCTTGCCTGTTATGGCCATAGGTTTACCTAGTGATGGATCTGCCCTTGCTTTGTGGTATATGGGAGCTGGGAGGGAAGAGTCCTTTCATGTCACAGTCTCTGCTAATTCTAGTGTTCGGCTTTCTGCTCTCAGAAATACGCAGAAATTGAGAAGGAAATTAAGGAATCCAGGCACCCATTAGAAGAGTGGCATCCAATACCTCTCTCATTTGAACACTTACTTAACCATTATAAACACTTTGTCAGAATTCTTCAGTCCATTCTACAGAAACCATTGGAAGCCCGGCTTAAAGAAGGTACCTGGGAGAGTGCTCTGAATTTTGCTTTCCTCTGCTCTCTTTGCCAATAAAGTATACTTTTAAAGTAAGAACAGGACTTTTAACCAAATCATATGGAGAAATAACAGTGTTTCAGGCATGGGTACTGTTTTCTGACAGCATGGGTATAATGCTGCTCTAGCAGTGGTTATTTAGGGATGTTTCTCTTCCAACTCTGAAAGTGATCTTTGGTTTGTCTGCTGCTTCCCCCCCCCAGTTCTACCAGGTATTTCAATACAATTTAACGTAGTCCATCACACCTACAGAATGTATCTATTCTCCCAGTTACTTACAACTGGGTGTAAGTGCTCTGCCATTGGGGTACCTCTAAAATTTGAGATTTTTTCTAATTGATCTACCTGATGATCTGCCTCAGTCTGAAAAAAAAATTGATGATTTTTGGTACTGTGAAGCTGAGCTAACGTTCTATTTAGAAGCCCTTTCACCTTTGAGCTGTTATTTCATCCTTAAATCACCTTTGGCATGATTAAGGCAAGGAGTTTTTCCTAATGGGACACAGAACCCCGAAGTTAAATACCCATGGGAAAATCCTGATGCTTTTTGAGTGAGCAGGCAACACTCGCCATCACATTTCACCCAGCTGCCTTTTAATCCCTTATGGGAGAACTGCCACTGAAAAGACAGCAGCAGGTTGCTGGGGCAAATAGTCAGACCTGATCTGAAAGGCCACTGCAGGATGTGTGCAGGGTTGCTAGAGAGCATCGTGGAGGTGCTCTGCAGCAAGCACCTTCAGCTGTCTTTAGCTGCCTGACTACTTTTATCTGATAAGGGCTTCTTTTTAAGGAATCGGTTGTGATTACTTGGTGGTGTGCTCAATTGTGTATTTCTTTGGCAATGCTAGTCCAGCATCTCCATGCTATCCAAAGGGCATGGAGCTGAAAGCATACAGAGTAGCCCCTCCCCAGCAAAAGTAACATAGTTTGTCCATGAAGTTGGAAAATGATAGTTGAAAAATTGGCAGACTCCCTAAACTGTCCCTTTTCATCTTTGTCCAGATGTTTTCAGTAGCCTTAATCCCACTGCAAAGAAGGAGCCTGGGACAGTGCTGAAAACAATGACTCCTATTGATCGGTTGCTTTTCTTAAAACGTAAGTATGATTATACTGGAGTCCTAGAATCTCCTGAACTGGAATGGACCCACAAAAATCACTGGGGTACAACTTCTAGCTCTGCACAGGACCATGAGTATGAGAGCATTGTCTTAGTGCTTCTTGAACTCAGGGTTGGTGCTGTGACCCCTTCCTGAGGGAGCCTGTTACAGTGCCCAAACACCCTCTTGGGAACCTTTTCCTAGTATCTAACCTAAACCTTACATAACAGAACTACAGGCCATTCCCTCGGGTCCTGTCATTGTCACCACAGAGATCAAATCAGTGCCTGCCCCTCCTCTTCCCCTCACAAGGAAGTTGTAACTGCAGTGAGGTCTCCCCTCAGTCTCCTCCGGGCTGAACAGACCAAGGAACCATAACTATGTATGGCTTCTCCTTATCCCATCACCATGAGTGATCCAGATTATAAGTATGTGGAGGTATCAATGTTGGTGCCCCGCTGTGATTCCCTTGGCATGCCTTTTGCAGTCCCAGTGTCTCCAGAGCTGTAGGTTCTGTGGCTCTCCAAATCCTGACCTTTACTCAGATGGCAGCTTGGTGCTGTGGCTGAGGTGCCCATCACACTGGTTAGAAAGGTGTGGGGACAGCAATGCACTTGGCTTACACTTTCCAGCCCCAGTGTCCCTGGAGCTGTAGGCTCTGTGGCTAGTTGAAGCCCATCCCTACCTAATGTAGAGTCAGCAATGTTGGGGCCTTGCCTTGCTCAGGCTGGAATGGCCTTTCCAGACCCAGTGTCCTTGGACCTGTGGGCTTTCTGGCTGAACCCTAAGCATAAAGCCACCTTGGTGCTATGGCTGAAGTCCCCATCACCATGGTTAGCCCTGATCACTAAAGTGTGGAGGCAGCAATGTTAGGACCCTGCTGTGATCCCCTTGGCATGCCTTGTCCAGCCCATGTCCCTGGCACTGCAGGTTTTCTGACTATCCCAAGACACTGCCAACTCTGGGCTCCTTTGCAGGCGGTTTATGACTTGGACTTCTTCCAGGGGTCATGACAAATGTATCAAGTATGTTTATGGCTTTGACTGCAGATGCAAGATCACCAGCCTGGGAATATGACAGCATTCACCCAAGACTGAAATTGTCCGATGACCGTCTTGAAGTCAGCTGTAGCTGGAGGAGAATATTTTACCCTTGTAATCCCCAGAGATTTGATAAATTATGGCAAGTGCTAAGCAGAGATGCATTCCTCTCTGGGAGCCATTACTGGGAAGTTGACCTGCTCAATGCTGGAGCAGGATGGTGGATTGGTGCAGCCTACCCTACCATTGGCAGGAAAGGAGACTCTGAAGCCTGTCGACTGGGCTGGAATAGAGCATCTTGGTGCCTTAAGAGGTTTGATTTTGAGTACTGGGCATTTCACAAGGGAGAGAGAATCCCCATCCTGATAGAAGATGATCCTGATTGCATTGGCATTTTTCTAGATTATGAAGCAGGAATCCTTTCATTCTACAATGTTAGCAATGGCATGGCTCATTTGCACACCTTCCGCTGCAAGTTCACAGAACCAGTTTATCCAGCCCTGAGGCTCTGGGAAGGGTCCATTAGAACATGCAAACTAACGTAAGACACAAAGCAAAATAAAACCTACTATTTCATGCTTTTGCTATTAATGCCACTTCAGCAATTATCTACATGAATTCATCTCTGTTGTAGTAAAATTGTAATTACAATGCTTTTAGAAGGTAACGTTAAGTTCAGGAAAACCAACTGATTTTTTATGTATTTTTTTCAATGAGGGAAGGTGATCTGGCTTTTATAAATTATGTTGATGTACCATACAGTGCTCTATATACTACTGTACTTTTTTCGACTTGTAACAGTAAGTTCAAGAAAACCAACTGTATTTTTTAATGTACATGTATTTTTCATTGGGGTAGATGATTTGACTTATAAATGGTATTGCTGTACCACCTGAAGTGCTGTGTGTAGTATTTTTCAACTTGCAAAATGGAAGAAGTCAGGCTGAAAGAAACATATTACAACTTAAGACTGGAAACTGTATACTGAATTTCTGAAATATTTTTAAGGAACTCCCTCCCCTCACTGGCCCCGAGAAGCAGCTGTTGTGAATGGCAATAGTCTAGTTTGGTTCAAGTTTCAAGATTATATACTGCATATTGTTATCATTGACAAAGTTAAATTTGGATAATAAATGCACAAAGTGAATTAGCTCATATTTAAGTGTCATCTTGGAAAATCAAAGACTGGCACTGACTCTTAGCAAAAATCTCTCTGAAGCTGGAGCTTCTGTGGCCATATTTAAAAGTCATTAGCTGGTGTTATATGTGACAGAAACTTAGAATTGGATTTCTGTGTGACCCTATTCTTCCCATTGAGTGGAAGCATGAGGAAAAGCTGTGTACAAACCCTAACAGATGACGAAATGTTATCAGGGCTTGCAGGTGCAATAAAAACATTGCACAAGGCTTGCAGGTGCATTTGTGGCCCATTTATCCTTGTGTCCAATTTGCAACATTCACATAAAATTAGGGAACGCAGCTTGTAAGTTTCCGTATGTGGCTATTTCTCCCTCCACCAATAAATTTATTAAAGTTCTGCAAAATTTCTGGAGATTTTCTTTACAGCAGTCTCCAGGACCAGCCCACTTAAGAGTGAAAAAACACTGCTATTTGAAACTGGTCAGGTAATCTTACAGTGTTCACATACTAAAGGCCCTGCATCACCAGTGCTGGCAAAGGTAAGGTCTGACCATAGGTTGAAATGCAGAAATAAGAGCTTGTTTTATAAGCTAGATTTACTATTCAAATTTGAAACAAAAAATCTTTTAACAATTGAGTAGCTTTTTAATGTAAGGCAAGCATAATGCATCAGTCACAGCTCACATATGGTCAAGTACATGACTCAACCTCTGCTTCCCCATTTAAAGATATGAATACAGTTTCCTCAGAATCGCACAAAAGTAAACATTTTAAAAGTAAACAGTTTATAGGTACAAAACCACTCACTACCAAATTCAAGATACTTCACCAACTCATGACCAAAAGGTAGCAAGCTCCAAGTAACCATCACTAGTAAATGATTCCACCACAGAAAAAAAAAAAAAAGCAGGTGAATTATTGCAAAGTAGTTCTGTGCTAAGCAAGGTAGTTGAAGAATGACTGGTTTGCAGCTGCTGCTATATGTCTCCCTTAGGGTCAAAGGGAAAACCAGCAGGTGACAAGAGTGGGATTGCATTTCTCACTTGAAAAGTGAGAAGCTGGGATGCAAGAGCAGAGCACACAAAAGGTGTACTGACCATCATGCTGAAGCATAATGGCGTGACGTAGTCAGGCAGTCAGCCTCAGCCATCTCACACACCAGTGATGAGAAAAAAACCCCAAAGTAGAGGATTTGCTGGTTAATACAGAAAAAAAAAAGGTGCTCAAGCTTCACTAGCATTTGGCTTCCTACCTGAGAAGTTGCCCCCCAGCTCCAAACAGAGTTATCCAAATGCTCTGGAGAATTGCCTTAATATTGCAGACTTCACTCAACTCGCAATAGATGCTTTTCACCACTTCTGGAGCATAGGTTAAGCTTATTTCCACTGGCTCTTCTCAGATCTACTTCTCTTCCCTGATCTATCTCTCTGCCTTTTTTACTTTCAGTTCACAAAAGGCTCTCTTTCCCCTTAAATGGGACCCTTCTAAATATCCCGAATGCTTCCTTTCCTGGTACTGTCTCTTGAGAACTTAGCTTTCTCAGGAAGCTCATTTTCCCACAGAATATAGATTCCTGCAATCCACTGCTTTATCACAACACTTTTAAGGCTTTCATCTTTAAAAAATTACATCCAGGTTGCATTTGTAGTTTTCTGTTCAGTGTATGTAGACTTTCACTATCTGTATTCAACTCCAACCAGAGTTCTGCTATTAGGGGTGAGGAAAATGGCAGAAGAAAAATATATCAAAAGATACAGGGCTAGAACAATTCAAAGTGTAGACAAAATTCTCATGATTTACTGTATTCTTAACAGAAAAGGGAAGCTGGAAAGCAGCAGACTGTGGTCTTATATTTGGCAAAACTCGAAATTAAAATAGGTTAAGTGGAATGGAGAAGAGAGAATCATAGCATTTCCTAGGCACAATGCTATACAGTTTCTAATAAAATCTTCATAATTTATATCCCCTTGCTTCTGAAACTTCCTGGTAATGAGAACCTGAAAATTCTAATCTGTTTGCACTCTCACAATTACACCCCTTTCTTCTAATCTACCATGCTGCTATTCTCAAACACGTTATGTGGTAGTACATTGAGAAAGATGGAATGGAGTGCTTCAGTTTAGCACTTCACTTTTTTTACATGATTTTCCACTATTTGCTCAGTGATGGTTTCATCTTCTTCAACACTTTTTTTAACCTTCTGGCCCACCAGATCAAAGATGGATTCTGGGGGAAATCCCTTCGGCTCTCCCACCTTCACCGTCAGCATGTCAAGTGTCAATATTGCACCTTCAGGAATTGCCACTTTCGCCACTACTGACTTTCCCAGCTACAGGGGAGGGGAAAAAAAAACAAAAACATTTAAGTTAAATACACTGCTAGCTTAGTACAACAAAAAGGGATAAAAAATATTCTGCAGTTATTTGAGAACAGGTTGTGTAGAACTGCCTTCTCAATTACTTATTCCAAATGAAGATTCATTTAGCTTGGTTACTTTCACTGTAACCAGGCTGCCAGGAACATGCAGATGTTTTCTGAAAGTGAACAGCAGCTCACTGGAATTTTTCAAAATCACAATGGAGGGAATCTGATTAGAATGACTGGTATTTTAGCTAAGTGTAAAAGCAGCTCATATACAATTAGATATTATTCCTATTACTGATGCCAAGTAGCTGGCACTGGTGAGGCCACGAGTCCTGTGTCCAGTTCTGGGCCCCTGACTACAAGGACATTAAAGTGCTGGACTGAAGGCCCTTTCAGAGAAGGGCCACAAAACTGGTGAAGGGTCTCCTCCTATGAGAAGCAGCTGAGAAAGCTGGGGGTTGTTTAGCCTGGAGAAAAGAAGGCTCAGAGGGGACATTATCACCCTCTAAAACTCCATGAAAGGAGGCTGTAGTCAGATGGGGGTTGGTTTCTTCTCCCATACAGAACAAGAGGAAATGGTCTCAAGCTGTACCAGGGGAGGGTTAAGACTGGATAGTAGGAAAAATTTCTTCTCTAAAAGGGTTATCAACCACTCAAACGGTCTAGAATATGGAAGTGGTTGAGTCATGATCCCCAAAGTTATTTAATATGTGTAGACATGGCACTTAGGAACACACATTAGCGGTTGGACTTGGCAGCGTTAGGCTGGACTGAGTGACCTCATGGGTCTTTTCCAACCTAAATGATTCCATGCTGCTAGTCAACTTAGTTAACCACTGGATGATAAAGATAGAATTCTATTGCAATCAAAACTGCCAACATTATGCAGCATGAAATTCTGTAAGTGCAGAGGCAGAAACACTACTGCAATAAACAATTTGCAAGCTATTTTTCTGAATACAGAGTTATTAGCTATAGGTCTAAATTAGCTGCAGGTTTACACAAACCAAAATCAAAAGTTACCTTTTCATTGCAAGCCATTTCACAGGGCAAGAGTTGTTTGATTGGAGAACCCATTGCTTTTTCCACAGTACGGATGGCTTTCACTAACTCTGCCAGTTCATCCGGCTCCAGAGATGCCTGGTGGTCACTTCCTTTCCATGTTTTGTCGAGAGTCACATGGCGTTCCAGTACTTTAGCACCCATAGCAACAGCTGCCACTGAAATGGCTATGCCAGTTTCATGCCCCGAATAGCCAATGGGGATATCAGGAAAAGCTGATTGATATGCCTTGAATCACAACAGAGCTGGTATGAATTACCAAGGTAGCAGTTTCAAAGACAAAGCAAATTTAACAGTGATAACTGCAGTGGACAAATGCAGTGCCATAAAACAAGCAGTTGGTTATGCAGAGAATGCAGTTTTTTAAATTCAACAAGTCACACTGCATTACCAATCACCGTGTTCCAAATTTGACTAATATTATCAATACTGACAAGAAAAAGGAAGCTCGTTCTTTTCTACAACTTATATTTCTCCTTTTAACTCAGTTCTACTATTCAAGGTCTTCAAAGCCTGCATCAGTATAACAGTAACAGTATCCTATTTTCATCCAAGAACCCAGTGGACTGGTTAAACTTAATCTGTATCCAAAACAGATTTCTTCAACACTGTATTTAGAATGTGAAGCAACCTTTAAATCCATGCATAGGGAACAGTCACCAAATTCCAGCAGGCCGTAAGACCTGGAAGTGTATCTCCGTGAAAGGACACAGCCCTTCTGTGCTACCCTCCGCACAGCACGCCCTGGGTTACTCACTGACCGATATAACACGGAGATTGACATCCTCTGGCTGAAGTGGGTATGCGCTGGTGCACTGCAGGAAGCAGAAGTTTGGATTGATGGGCTTCACAATCTGATAAACCTGATGCATCGTTTTCATCGACTGCATCCCACTGGAAATCACCATTGGGCGACCTAGCCATTAGAAAATACGCATAAGTTTTATCCTAGGTCTACAAGAAAGCTACCCAAGATTAAATTAAATTCTTAAAATAAATTAATTCAGTAGAACTAGAAAAGAATTCTGGGTAAAACCTTTTTTTTTTTTTTTAAAGTCTGAGGGCAAGTTTCTTTTAAAGAAACTTCACAGATTTTTTCCCAAAAATTAACTGGAGAAAGAATCTAATACCTGTGCTACTGAGAAATTGCAATGTTCACCAAGATGGCTCAAAGAAAATGCTTACCTTTCTTTGCAGTCTTTTCCAAATATGGAAAATTATTTGTATCTCCTGATCCTACTTTGAAAAATGGAACATCCAGCTCATGTAGAAATTCCACAGCCATCTACAAGGAAAAGAAATGACTGTTTTAACGCTCCACTTCACCTGAATCAAGGGATAAAGAACTACTGCTCTTAGAAACCCTTTAACACAGCAAACTCAAAGCTTAATTAAACAGTTTGTTATTATAAACATCTTCCCAAAACACTGCTCCTTATATAACATTTGCTACCCTAACAATATTAGTTTCTGATTTCCCTGCAGATGGAGTATAGCTATGATGCCTACTTTCATATTTTCATTTTAGTGCTGATTTTCGACTGGATAACTTTCTCAAGGAAGTCTCTAGTCTCCCACCACAGCTGGTCACACCAGCTGTACATTCTGCTGCTCAGTACAAGCGAGCTCCACTTCAGATCAAAGATGCTGTGTCCCACAGCGTTCTTGCTTTTTTTGTCTCTCTTTTCAAACACTACCAGAGAGAGCAGCTACCTCCAGATGGAAGTCTGCCTGTTGAAGATGAAATGTACTACAAGCATGCACACAGTTTTCCTGCCACATGCATCATGCAGGTCAGAAATGCCACAGAGTGTTTAAAACTACAGGTAGTAGAATAGATTCATCACCCCGAAAACTTGTATGAGCATATTAAATAAGCACCAGGAAAAAAAACCCAAAGTGACCAAAAATGGAAATCCAAAATGAGCTTGCTTTTAGGAGAGATACTGGACAATAAAATATGCCAAAGCAAAGACTATAAAACTATTTATTTAAATGCCCATTATACTCTGCCTTTGTCAAAAATAGGTAACAATTGGGCATTTGTCAAAATGGGCAACATAGGTAACAATTCAAGAATTATTAGGGGCTTTCTGAAAATGGATTTACATCAGTAAGTGGCCTTTTAAAAATTAGTACTTTATTGGAAGAAAATTTAAATTCCAAATCTATCACAGGCAAGAGGTATTTAAATCCTCCATTCACCTCTGGGGAAAATAATGAAATAGTTGCCTTTGTCCCCTGTCAACAACCCACAAACACTTTCAATTTCTTCAGCTCTTTCCTTGTTGCAGCTAAATTTACTTAGTGTCAGAGAAAGAATGTTAATGTCCATGAACATAATCACATCTTATCTGGTTTAATTTTTCTATCACCAGTATGATGGAGATTCAATTTTTTGTACCTGTGATGTATAACATCTCTCCAATCACTATTTAATATCGTTTATTCAGACGCATTGTGCATAAAGACAATGATTATTCTATATTAAAAAGGCACAGATCTTATCTCAGGAGATGGAAAAAAATTCAGTATGACAGGCAGATCTGGTATCTAAGGCTAGTCTTCATTAGGCAAATATCTCTTGAAAATTAGCAGCTCTTTTTTAAGAGATTCAAGAACCAGGAAGCAATTTCAAATAACAGGAATAACATTAAAGGGAGTGGTTCAGTGAGACTCTGCTTTGTCTCCAGTACACACTGGAACAGAATACATAAAGAAGTTACTCATTTCTATTTATTTCACACATCACTTCAATAATTTCCTCATGTAGTTAAACTTACAATTTGACCTCTTTGACATAACTGGCCTTCCGGAGATTATATTAAATTTACAGAAATTAAGGTATGAAAACTTTCAGAAGTTAATGTATTCTCAAAGACTTTTTATGTCAATGTATGCAATATTAGTTCCAAACGCTTGTCTTGCAGAAATGCCACCAGAAATCTTAGGAGCTGTGTAATGTGATTACTGCTCAAAAAGAAGGCATAAACATGTATCAGTTTTGTTAATTAGCTGATGAAGCCACATACAAAGGAGCACAGCAGAGTAAAAGAGGGATCCCAGCAGTAGAAAGTGATCTTAATTGCTGCCTATAAAAGATGTTCTGTGTTGCACTGAAGCCTTTAGAAACCAGAGGTTTTAACATCAAAGAACAAGTGTGGGTTTTTTTTCTCCCCAAAGGCAGGGCGGTATTTAAGATCCCAGATATAGAAGTCCAAGACTCCTGTTTTCATTTACTCCTTTCTTAAAGGAGTGCATGTTGTTCAGCAGGCCTTCTAGACATGAAGACAGCAATAAAAAAAACATAACCACACTCTCTTTTCACAGATCTGTTCCAAATCCTTGGCACTGAGCTATTGCCATATATACAAAACATATTTGTCTATCGTCAGATGAAGAGGAAGAACAAATGATAAGAAATGACACTGATATATCAGGAATTGTCTCTGAGTGCAAGAGTGAGACACTGAATAGATTGCCTTAAAACACTAAGTAAGTCACATCTTTATCCCATTCTGGATATGTCTACTTGCAGAAAGCCAGGGAAATTGACTTGCTGGCCATATGCAAGAGTGGCTAGCTTACTTCTGGTAGGGTCTCTTTCAGTTTGGTTCTCTGTATTTTCTAGGCCACAAAGGAAAATAAATCTCTAATCTCTCATCTATACTGAAGTTCGAGTGTTACCTGATCTTTACAGCTTACCCATTTCAGCTGTACCTTGCATTTGTGGATGCTGTCACTACCATCATTCTGAGGCAAGCAACATGCAAGAGCGACAACTATACATGTTTTAAGAGGGAACAACAGCAGGAGTTTCATGGAATTGTGAGGCTGTTCAGGACTTGAAACAGTTCAAGAGCCCACTGGCAAAAACCAGTAAATGATTCAGCAGTAACAAGGCAAGGTGCTGTACCCCTCCATGAGATTGGTAAAAGAAATAGGGGCATAAACACTTCTGCTGCTTAGAAACACCACAGAGGTTTAGTAAACCACAAGGAGGGAGGAAAAAGAGAGGCAAATAATAGGGATTAGATCAAGAAAGGAATCTGGTTTAAACACAGAAGGAAGTTTGATATGCTTGAAACCAACACACTAGACAACACTGGAGAGCAGTCTCATTGCCATCTTGATCTACACTCTCAAAGCCTCAATTGTTTATGAAGGTCAAAATGAAGCCTTGTCCCTAATATTACTTACTATGTAAGTAAAAAGTATCTCAACACAAATCTTCCAAAATATTCAGTCAATCACTGTACAGACACAGGTAAATTGGCAAATTACTCAAGATAGAAATTGGTTGTGCATATATTCTTTTTATGTAAGGACTATCACATCTAAGTAATACCCAACAGACACAACAGCCGGACTCCCCTTGCCATTCCAGTATGGCTTACATACCTCATCCATGCCAGAAGCTGTGAAGAAAATGCCAATCTCCTCTGCATACTTCTTTAGCTCTCTGTATTGGTCATGACTGAACTCCAAGTGGCGCTTGTGTTCCCCATAGGTCTTTCCCCATGAGTGTTTAGAGGTGTAGGGCCTTTCTAAGGCTTTCTTGTTGAATTTATACTCCAGCTCACTCTTCTGGAACTTAGCACAGTCTGCTCCACAGTCCTGCAAAACAAGCTGGTGCACACTGAGTGGAAGTGCAAATGAAACTGCACTCATACTAACTCTGAATGCACGGAGTGAGTAACTGATGTGCTCATCTCTTGGGGAGCTTTCCCATTATTATCACAGCAATCACAGAATTGGAAACGAACACAAAGTGTCTGTGAACCTATACACACATGAACCCTTTCATTTCAAAGTCCTGATACACTTAGTAGAGCAGCAGTTGAGAGAAATCATATTAAACCTACAAAACTATTTAGCTCTGCATGCTGCTTATTCGAAGAGTTGATTTCTGTGGTGTTTTTCCCAGATTAGCTGTCACTGGTAATTTTACATTAAAAAAGGACACAGGATTCTGTGGAGCAAGGAGTAAAAATCTGAAATTCACTGAACCATCAGTGTCGGAAGAAACTTTTAAGATCATCCAGTCCAACTATCCACCCAGCATCATCACAGTTACCCCTAGATCACATCACCAGCACCAGACACCCCTTGAACACCTCTAGGAATAATAATTAATTTGAAATCACACAGTGAAGCCATATCCTCATTAGGGCAGTCTCCACTAGCACCCCAGTCACAGAACTGAATACACCATGCTCCAGCTGTGAGGATGTGTGGTTTTCTATCTAATAACTACAACATCGAATCTGAAAGCAGTCTGGCTGTCTTACTGGATGACACAAGCTTTATTGCAATAAAGCCCTTATGTCAACCAAATCAAACTGGATGTTCATTAGAGACAGTTCAGTAGCTGCCTGAATCTTCCTAAATTCTCTATGAGCTCATGCCTCAGCTGTGGGGCTGCAGCCATGATCACAGAATAAAGTAGCTGGAAAAGACCTCTGAGATCATCGAATCCTTGATGTGACTGAACACCACCTTGTCAAACAGACCACAGCACCAAGTGCCACGTCCGCTCCTTCCTTAAACACCTCCAGGGACAGCGACTCCACCACCTCACTGGGCAGCCCATTTCGGTGTCTGTTCAGCCTTTCTGTGAAGAAATTCTTCCTGATGTGCAGCCTTAACCTCTCCGGGCACAGCCTGAGGCCATGTGCTCTCACCCTGTCACTAGCTGCCTGGTAGAAGAGGCCAATCCCCACCTGGCTGCAAGCTCCTCTCAGGCAGTTGTAGATTGCCATAATGTCCCCCCTGAGCCTCGTCTCCTCCAGGCTGAACAACCCCAGCTCTCTCAGCCGCTCCTCAGCGCTCCAGACCCTTCATCACAGTCAAACGCAAGGGTCTCCCTGCAGACAAGCTGTGTTTGGAACAAACCCTCCGGCGCTGCCCCCGGCCGCGCCCCGGCGCTCCCGCTCACCGCCTCCCCCGGCGCGTACCTTGGCCATGCGGATCATGCGCTTGGCGATGTCCAGGTCGCCCTGGTGGTTCTGCCCGATCTCGGCGATGATGAAGCAGGGCTGGTCGCCGCCGACGCGCCGCCCGGGGCACAGCTCGAATTCGCGAGCCATGGCGAGATGGCCACAGCCCCACAGCCCGCCCGCGACTGCGCCGCCGCTCCCGGCACCGCCGCACCTCCTCCCAGCCGCAGCCAATCAGCGCCGCCGCTCCCGGTCCCGCCGCACCTCCTCCCAGCTGCAGCCAATCAGCGCCGCCGCTCCCCGGTCCCGCCGCGCCTCCTCCCAGCCGCAGCCAATCAGCGCCGCCGCTCCCGGCACCGCCGCGCCTCCTCCCAGCCGCAGCCAATCGGTGCGGACTCCCTCCCCCTGTGCCACCTGCCGTCCGGCAGGGGGCGCTGCGGCGCCTCGCCCTCAGCGCCTCCCGCCGAGCGCTGGCTGCAGGCGTGTGGGAGCCGCTGGGACAGCAGGGGCTGCCCGCGAAACACACAGCAACCGGGTGTTCCACCTTACATACCTTCAGGGATGGTGACTTCATCACCTCCCAGGGAAACCTGTTCCAATGCCTGACCACCCTGGCAGTGGTATTTTTTTTTAAAAATACCTAATCTGTATCTCTGCTGTCCCACCTTAAGGCCATTTCCTCTTGTCCTCTTCAGAGCGGGCGCGGCAGGAGAGGCTGATCGCCACATCACTGCATCCTCCTGTCAGGAGATACAGAGACTTGGTTCAGACAAAACTTTTCATGATACATGGAAACAACTGGTAAAATGTGAAGCAATGGCTAAGGTCACTTCTGAGATTATTTTACTGCAAAATCCTTCATGACTGGCGTGCAGATAGACTTGTGACATTCTGGGCCTATCTGTGAGGTTCTTAATGGAACTGAAAATCAGTAATTTCAATTGTTATGGTTTTATGGTACATGTCCGGTATTTTTCATTTTTATTGGGGGAGAGGGGATATTTTTGTTTGTTTTATATGGTGTGTCTTGTTTTTGGTGCTTTTTTTGGTGAGGGATGTGAAACTGAGTTGAGTCTCAAGTCTACAATGCTAGTACCACAGTTAGAATACAGTAAATCTTTTTGCTGGTATGGTCTGTTCCCCAAGGAGAACTGCATCCTTCTGACGGACTGCAGTGGCTGATTGAACACAACCAGCAGACTCTAAGCTGTGTAGTACTACATGAGAGATAGCCTAAGAAATTGCCTCAATTTCAAATGAGAAATGGCCTTGATAAGCGATATACTGCAATATGCCAGTGGCTCTTGAAAAGGATGCTGTCTTTTACAAAGAATTGAATTTTATAAATTATGGTGAGAGCACTGTATAAATGTGTTTTTTTTTTTTCCTTTGTGTGATCAAGAATTGCAGACTATCTGAAATGTTTGTATCTGTACAAAACCAGCTAGTTCTGTAGAAACAGGTCAGTTGGCTGAGGCTGTCTCATAGATGAGAAAGTCTCCTGACAACAGAACTCATACCAACCATTTCTGCTGGTCAATTACATTGACTACAGTCACAAGGGGATACAAATGCAGGTGTAGGTTTTTTAGGGATGCTGCACAGCTGTTACAGAAAGAGATCTGAGTAAAATACAGTCCTATAATAAAGGCTGCATTTATGCAGTGAGAAATACATACTTAAATTTTTAATGAAAATTTTCCAGAGAAAAAATAGAAGGTTGAAACTATACTGCAGGTAGTACTGACGTACCCTGTATGGGCTATAACAGCATAATTTCAGGAATTATATAGTGTTGAAAGCCATACTGCAGTCTGTTGAACTTTAAGATATAAAAATTGAACCATTTATGAATACACCTGACACTCAGTATGCAAAACAGTTTGTGAATGTAACCTTAATACTGCATGCATATAAACACTGAGAATAATTATGATGAAGTTTACCCCAAGAGTTCACTGACTGAAGAAGCAGCTCATTAAGCGTTTCTTAATTGTAGTATTTAAAGCAAGCCTCTAATGCGCAACATCTTGCAGAATTTTAGTTTATACTTTAATATACCACCTACCCCATCAGACATTTCTCCAACTAAACTACATGGCTTGAGGCCAGCTTGTTCTTGTAGTTCCTTAGATGCTCTAGGTTCGTCCTGCACAAACATTTACCACCAGCTTCACAGAACAGACACACCCTTCTTTCCTGGGGCACGTTCTTGGTTCAGTCATCAGGTAAAGAAGCAGGAAAACAATGCTTCCAGAGCACAAGTAATAAACTTCTGGAATAATTTTGCAATGACAGAATAACTTTGGAAGGCACCTAGAATGATTGTTTAGTATAATTGCTTGAGCATTTCAGGGCCTGTTAGTGTGATGGTTGGCACACTGATAGTTATCACACTAGGCATACTGAATTTATGCGCAGTAATGCTTTATTCAGGAATTACAGAGCTTGAGACAACAAGTGCGTGTAGTTTATGCACTCAGACACAGACTTCCATACAGCCTACACCTTGACTGGCATGATAAAAGAAATTTGAAGAGCCTTGGTCCTTGAAACAGATGATGTGCTTGCAGCTTTGACGTAGTTTTTACGAAGAAAATTCCATAAAGATCCAGTGATGACGACCATTTGCTAGCAGCAATTCCTTTCAAATATCAAGATCTAATACATTTCAAAAATGCTTGAGTTTGTCAGTGAATTTTAATCCTCAGTTCTCCTTTCCTTGGGTGATATATCTGCAGTTCTGGGGGTGTTAACTTCCCACGGCCGCATAATTCACTTGTCTTATTCATAAACAGTGCATAAACTACATGCACTTGTTGTTTGATTGCTTCCTTTATAGTTATATTTAAAGCACTCTTCTCAGCACTTAAGATTATATGAGATGTTTATAGTCTTGTGGCCTCTGTTTGTAGCCTATGCATGTATTTTCAAGGTCTCTGGTATTATTCCACACTTAAACTCTATACCATAACAAAAGACACCTGGTACCCAACTTCAGTTTGCACTGAGTAAATTCACTCAAACTAATAGCAAACTTAACAGCCCACCAGTTCTTGTGGCCTTGCAATGCTAGCATTAGTTTTCTTACTAGCAATGACACTATAATTTTTTTTAATTGGGCCATCCAGATAATAGTTACAGGCAGTACATCTCCTTGTGGTGACAGCAAGAACTTGATTTCTGCAGATTTTCTTTATTTCAGCCTGACAAATTTCGTTTCCACACAAGGTCTGACAAGCTGAGGAGCCCTTTTGCTCTGACCAACTTTCTCATGCAACTTTGAGAACAAGCCTGTGTGCTGTGAATGAGTCCAGATGTGTTAACAGTTCAGTAAATTACAGTAACAAATTGACTTGTCCTTTCACCAGATCTTGTGAAATTTAAGTTACTGTTTAAACCACTTCCACAGGAAGAAGTGAGAGATAGAGATTGCATACAATATTTGGGGGGGTGGTTGGGATGATGTGAATGAAATAATTCTTACTCACAAACAGTGATTAAGGGTTACAGAGGCAGGAAGGGATTCATAAGGGAAAAGATACAAGGAGAAACTATGGAAGAGTGACAGAATAAAGTGGTACTGGCTGACACTGGGCCATTAGATTGCTGAGAATGCTGTGAAACTCAAAAATCTGGGGACCATAAGAGGCTGGACTGAAAGCTGGGGGACAGGGGAATTCAAAGGATACTGGTTTCATGAGAAGTGCTGCTGGAAATAGCAGCTGAGGGGACTAAGTCATGAAACTCAAAGAGCCTTTCCCTAGTGCTATGAATAATATGAGACAAATGGGGCTATAAATAAGGGGTCTGCATGAGAAGGTGGCTGATGATGTTAAACATCATCTTTTTCCCCCCTACAAAATCACAAGCGAAAGACTATGATCCATTAGAACGTATTCAAAATTGGTAAAGATTTAGAATTTAGCTAGAGGCCTACCATCAGTTTATTTTATCCCTCCTTCTGCACAACTGTCTTCTCTCCTTCAGTTATTTCCTGAGCTGAAGAAACAGAGATGTCTATGTGTGTATCACTGGCTTGCAATTTTTGACTTGACAACACGTGATCAGGGCTATGACACAAAGCACATGTTTAGCGCTACACAACCCTCAAATGATAGAAGCTGCTAGTTTTAAGATTTTTCAGACATCCTTTTTGCCTCTTTTGGCATACTTAGTGAACATTCAGTAAAATACCCCCTCAAGAGCAGTTTTGCCCCAGACTGTACCAGATATAGTGGAGGTGACTGTCCTAGTCTGTATATCCTATGTTTTACAAGACAGCAGGGAAACAGTGACCAAAGCTTTAGGGAAGAGAAGGCTGGTCCCTAAATCAGTCAGTTCTGATTCACTGTTTTTGCCACCAAACTGCTGGATGATACTGGGCTAATCACTAAAGTAAGCTTTTCACATCTAACTGTCAAACTGAATTCTTATAGCTGGCTTATTCAAGGCATTATTGTTTAGTTTACAGATCTATTGAATTCTTGCAGCTACAAATCAGTATAAGAAATGTGCTGAACTAACACAATACCTATAGAAAATATCTGGTCTTTGGCATCTCTGAATTGGCATTTGACATAAGTAGACACCATCCACTGTAATCTGGTTGTACTTCAGTTCTACTCTGTAGGAGCAGAGGAGGGAGGACTAATACTCTGTAAATTGGGGGAAGAGAAGGAGAGGAGTAATACTCTCACTTTTCTGAGAGGTGTGTAAATGTAAATTATTACTTTAAGAAGCCTCCACACGATTGTAAAAAGCATAAGGGAGAGCCATAGGACAGAAATAATACATCTGTTGTCAGAGGAGCAGTTGAAAACTGTGTGATGCAGAAACCCGTGACACCCAAAACAGTGAGAATAAACAGAGTGCTTGTTTGTCAGCTTAGCTCAGGGCTGTCAGTCCTGCCTCTGCGGCGCTGTAGGAGTGCCAGTCTACATCTCAGCCTTCTGGCCTGCCTGGCTGACATTGCTCATCACTGACCTGCTCATCACTACAGTCTGTGGGCTGAGGTCATACCCAAACCTATTTCCAGCTGGTTTGTACATGTTAGTCACAAGTTCCCACTGGAAGAGGCACATCTTGCATCTGGATCCAGTTGCCTTCCTCCAGCAGATCAGAGTCTAGGTGTGTTGTTGCAAGGAGATAGATCTCTTAACACTTGCAAGTATTAGAAAGAAAACTGAGCTCTGACCAGAAAAACAAGCACTCACATAGATGCCTTGATTACCCAGGAGAAAAAAAAAGTCAAGTTAATGTATTTTGTGAATGGTTGCTTTCTATGCATTCAGAATGTAGATCACTTTGACACTTAGACAGAGGAAAGTGGTGTAATATCTCACCTTCCATATGGAATTCAGTCATAAACCTGTTGCTGTTTTAGGAGAAAAATGAGAAAATATTGGCAGATCCAAGAGCTTCAAAAGAGCTTCAAAAGCTCTACTACCCAGTTTTCCATATAGTCAAAGCATAGCTTCTTTTTTATAGTCAAAGTATAGTTTTCCATATAGTTATAGTATAGCTTTCAAAGTTCTTCTAAAAATGGCAATTAATTAAAAAGGTAAGAAGAAAAATCCCTGTCAATAAAGAACAGCTTTTCCCTTCTACCTTCTTAACTCAACTTCCTTAAATTGCAACAGTCTGCAGTAAATTATGATTTCTACTCAGTATGTGCTTCAACAATCCCTCTATTTCAAGTGGCTGTCATATATTTCAGGTTCAATTAAACCATTGGGAAAAAAATCACACTTTAAAAAGCACTTTACAGCAGAATTAGAATTAAAGAGTTACTTTTATTTATATTTCTTTGCATGACTTGTTTCTGTTCAGTCAGATTCTTCTCTGCTTTATGTGACCTGTGTTAAATTTGGGCAAGGTGAAACACTCATTCTGCACCTCATGGAATGCTTGTGTCTGTAACTCAAATCCAGAAAAGGTCACTGTTTCATTGTTTCTATGGAAGCTGACAAGCCTGTAATACATGAAAGAAGTGGTAGATTATTTGATAATATTTCAATTAGCTTTAGTACCTTAGGAGTTGCAGAAGTTCCACATTCAGAAGTGATACTAAAATATTAAGGTAATGTATTGTGAATTGGCCTGGGGAATCCAAACTGTAGAATAAAAATATAATACAGATTGTCCAGAAAACTTGATTGGAAACTAATTTGCATTACATTTTCAAGTATACTACCAAAGAAAAAAATTTCACTGAATACTTCTGCTAGTGTTGGGGAAATTTAAAATTTCTGCTGTAAATTAAATAGGTCTCTTCATTTATGTCAGAGAAGATGAGGGTGAGATCATAGGATAGAAAGATGCTTATTACCTACACAGTTGCAATCAGTTTGATCAGACAGGCTAGGAAGTTATCATCTGTGGAAAACTAATTTTTCTCTCAGGACAGTTCTGTCAGGCAGGTTGACAAGTCTTCCTTTGGCTTTAAGAACTTCACATGCAGAACATTCTACAACAAGAAACAGTGAACTCAAACATAAATGTCATTGCTTTGTGGAATCAGATTTGTTTAATCTTTCACTAGTGAGGAATTCAAAATGTTTTTCTGTGAACTTGTTGTTGAAGATATGAATGGTAATTACCCTTATTCAGGCTTAAGGAACCCTGAGGCATTTCAAAGATGATTGAGTGGTCTCACAATGACATCAATCATATTTCTTGCTGGCATAGATGCCAGACAAGAGTAGATTAAGCAAATCTAATAAGGCAGGAATTTGAGGCTTCTTGCATGCTTCAGCAGTTCTACATGGTAATGTTTATTTTGATTTTGGTAATAAGCCTTTATTCTGAAAAAGGGAATTAATGACCTGGCTTGCAAATGTGTTCCAGAAACACCTGCAAACAGTTAATTTTTTATTCTGTCTCTACATAGGACCTTTTCTTTCTGATAATGAATGAGTTTTGTACCAAGAACTAAAAGGGACCCTTCAAGCACATTCTCCCTCATTACTTCATACACCTCTCAGAACACCACAAAAACATTGACTTCACCATCTTCACACGCTACTAGAGTTTTTTCTGTGAATTTCCTTTGACTCTTTTTAGCAAAGTAGATGCTCTTAAGAAAACAAATGGTGAGGCATCAAAAACCTAGTTCTAGTTTTTCTGGTGTTTCTGAGGAAGTAATGATCTATAGGGAGCCACATACTACTGTTTCAGCTCTCAGAAAGACACCTATCTCTACACTGGATTTGTATGCACCTAAATCAAACTCTCCACTTTGGATTATGAATAAATTTGGAGCACCTTATTATGTCTGTTTCAATAAAATAATCCTAACCTTCAAGAATCTCAAGGCTCTGCAACCAGAGGAATAGGCTGAACCACAGAAATTGTCTGAAGTGAAGAAACTTTCCCTGGGTGGAGAAGAACCAGTTTAAGGAACACATTTACAAATAGGCTTTACATATTTCCACCAATGACAAAGCTCATTGATGTCTTTGGGAGACCACCCTTGATAGTGTTTGAAAGGCCATGGCAATTAGGAATGTTCCTCAAAACTACAAAAGAGGTGTAACATCTATCTTCCAAAAAGTCAAAAAAGAACATCAGCAGATCAACAGGCGAACCAGCTTCAGGTGAACCCCTGGGAAGATGATGGAGCAACTAATCCTGGATACCATTTTCAATCTCAGGAAGGACAACAAGTCATCAGAAGTAGCCACTATGCACTTACGGAGGGAAAGTCACGCTTAACCAACCTGATAACCTTCCACAGTGAGTTGCCTTGCCTGCTGCATGAATGAAGAGCAGTGAGGCTTTGTTTGCCTTGGCTGTATTAGGCTGTATTATTTTAATGCTGTCTTTCACAGCATTATGATAAGACAAACAAACTATGGGATAAAAAAATGGATAGTGGGGTGAATTGTAAATTATCTGAACAATCGTGTCCAGAGGTTGTGATATGAGGCACAAAATCAAGCTGGAAGCAAGTTCACTAGTATTATACTTCAGAGAATGATAGTGGGGCCAGTACTATTGAGGTTCTTCATTAGCCACCTGGATAGTGTAGCAGAGTGCTGCTAAGCAAGTTCACATATTATACAAAAAAAGGAGGAGTGACTGTTACATCATGGGGTTGTGCTGCCACTGAGGGACCTTGGTAGGATGGAGTGATGCCTTCTGGAGGCTGACCTGGAACAGAGACTAGACAGAGCAAAAGGATAAAGCAGGTATTTATTAAAAGGCCTCAATGCATACAAGTACTTTTGTATTAAGAAGAGGACCAGTCTATCCATACAAAATCTTGGCAAGACTTTACCTTCATGGTATTGCTTACTCTATAATTCATACAATTTCGAGTATCTTGACCCTCTATTTGCAAACCTGCCTCTTTGTACTATTCTTGTCATATAACTTACTACGGTTCTGCTCTGACAGTCAAACACTTCACTCTGTAGATCTTTGTGCAGCTCTGTGCTTCTCTTACATGGGGAACAATGTCTCTTCTCCGCTTATGCAGAATCTGGTTGAATACCATGCACAGCTATGATGATTAGATACAGCTCTCAGAGCAACAAAAAGGCAGCATAGCACCACATGTTTATTAGTTGTAGGTATATTCCTTGTTTTACTGTCTACTGGGTGTTCTTGGAAAGCAGCTGTGCCTCTTATGTTGGGATGTTTTTGTTTAACAATGTGGACACTACCAGCAGCATCTCTTCATTCCTCATCTAATTAAATTCTCATGGCAGCAAATGAGCTTGATAAAAAACAGTGTGTCTTGCTGTGGTACTGGAGGTCTTGTAGCAGAAGACATGTTTGTCAATGTACACGTGAAGTAAGCGTGGGCCACTTCAAACCCTCTTGCCTAGCAGGTGACTTGCTGCAACCAAGGAGCCTCCCTCATGGAAAAACTGCCTTTCTTCTGGGGATGAGAACTACGTATATTTAAAGATTGGCTTCTCTTGCATGTGGTAGCAATAAACACGTCTCCAGTTTGATTGTATGAATAGGAGAATTGGTCTCTGGTCTTCCTAGGTAGACAGAGCAGACAGATGGCTTATTTAAGCTGCTACTGTCAAGATGAGATATAAACCCTGGCTTGGCTTTAAATCCAGCCCCATCAAAACAGGTGAACAGCTGCAGCATGAGTTGGTAGTGCAGATGGGCTTGAGCTGAATGGCATTGACGTGTATGAATGTTTTCTTTGTGGGCTTTAGTCTTCATAAACCCATTTAGTAGAACTGTTAATTGTAGCTGAAAGTGCCCAAGTCAGTGTATGTGCAGTGACCTTTAAAAATCTGCTTTGAGGGAGCTTCTAGATTGATGTGAAGTGATGTGCAGCATAGCTGTAGTGGAGCAGACTGATGCTGGTAGCTTTATGTGCCTCTCAAACCAGTGCTTTTTGGCTCTTGTACCTTGCAAAGGAGTGGCAGTCCGACTCCAAGTAGGCACTATCTTTCTGATACAGGAATGTAGATATAAAATACTGGGTTCTTGTTGGGACGTTTTTCTGACTTCTGTCTATAGCTTGAAAGTTGCTAGCCATCAGCAGTTTGAGGGAACCTCTTAATTGATTTCAGTGGAACTGGACCAAGTCCTAGTCGTTGTGTGTTCTCACCTTAGACTTGCCACCAGCTGCAGGCTTTTGTGCAGGGAGCTTCTAGTTAGACAGATCTCCTGAGAAGTGATTCATGTCCAGATGTCACCTGTGCTATGCCCTTCTCATTTGCATACTTAGTGTTTTAAGGACTTGCATTTCATTTTTTTTTTCTCTAGAAATATCTGTTCTACAAATTATTTAATTTATTAAATCAAAAACATTGTGAAAGAGTCAGAGAAATCCCACTACCGTGTTTCAATAACTTTATTAATGTTGGAAGTGCAGAGTTGCAAACCCATATTTTCATAAATGCTCAAAAACATATTTTTAAACTATTTCTAAACCAAATCTCAGTACATATAGAAACTGGAATTAAATGTCATCATATTTCAAAGAGTAGAAAGAAACAGAACAATCCTGACACTCCTTTGTAGTCTGTTTGCCTTTTCAAATTTCCATGAGGGTTTATTCATCTAATATTTCTGTAATAAATACTTCTCCCCAGCATGACACATCAACACACCACTATGGATGAATAACAAAGGGTATGCTATTCTTATGTTTTGTACTACTCTCTAAGGAGTAACACCTCCCTTTAGAAAAGGAGGTATCTTGACTTCTTTTACAGGGAAAGAAAACAGGAAATTAATAATAGTTTTGTCAGTGCAAGAACACTTCATATTACATCTGAATTATAGATAACATAAAAAATTTTGAATTCATCATCAAAACTGATGTAATGGCTCACTGTATTTTTCTTTGCATCTAAAGCAATAACATTCAGTTACTCATTCTGATGGAACACAGAAAATAATTTTCTTAGGCCATTTGAAAAATTGCAATTCTGCTTATATTTCATATTCCTTAATCCCTATTCTGCAATTTTTAGACAACCAAGTAACCGGATTTGCTTTTCATTTTAAATCGCAATGTCCTACTTGTTTTTATGCCATCAGAAATCCCCCAGAGGGCTAAGAGGCAGTGGTAATGCAAAAGAGGAAATTGCTAGACACTCATCCAAAATTCACTAGTCACAGCTAAAGGGAAGCAGGGGAATATTACTTTTATTTACATATAAGGAAAGCAGAGATGTAAATGAACATGGGAATATGTTTTTAGACAAACTTGTGGAACAAAGTCAGCAAGTTTCTGTGACAGCATGGCATACACTTCATGGAGGCATTTAATTTTTATCGTCTCCTGTTGTGAGTTATGGGCCTCCTTACTGCTGTTGGTTTTAATTCTTTAGCTTTCCCATGGCAGCTGGAGATTATTTAAAATAAATAACCTTGTTGTGTTTCTATGAGAAAAAAATTTAGGAAAGTCTAGCCTCTTGCCATACCAGATTCTGAGTTTTCATAGGAGAAACTAGGTGCGTGTTTTATTTGACTAAATGAGGTGAGGGGAGCTCTCTGTCATACTACAGGACTTTACTTGTGCTTTTTTCTCTAGAAAATTATATTGACGGGGATGGGAGGAAGAGTGTAATTCAACATGAGGTTTATCTCACTTGTTAAACTCACATGTGAAAGAAAAATCTTTCAGTGATATTTTTCTCTGAATTTGACTTCCTTCTGAAATATGGGTGAACCCTTGTTTGGGACTATAACATAAGCCTGAATGGCATTACCTCTAACATTTAATGAAATGTACACAGAGATTTATAGGGAACATGTAAGTGGAATTAAACAAGTACCTCTTGCAGCAACTGCACCAGCTTAAGGGCTGCCAGCATCATTTTCTCCTTTCTTGTAGCAATATTTTTCCCTCCTTTCTCTGCTGTGCCAATAAACTACATGCATGGCCAGCAGGTCAAAGGAGGTGATTGTCCCCTTCTCTGTTCAGGTGAGACCCCACTTGGAGTACTGCACACAGTTCCAATGCTCTCAGCATAAGAAAGACCTAGAACAGTTGGAGCAAGTCTGGAGGAGGCCACGATGTTGCTAAGAGCACCTCCCCTACAAAGAGAGACTGAGCAAGTTCGGTCAGTTCATCCTGGAAGAGAGGAGGTTGTGCAACTTCCCACTATCTGAAGGGTTCTGCAGGGAAACCAGAGAGGGACTCAGTGTCAGGAACTGTAGTGACAGGGCAAGGGGTAATGGGTACAGACTGAAAGGGGGGAAATTTAGGTTAGATATTAGGAAGAAATTCTTTCGTCTTCTGATGGCGAGACACTGGAACAGGTTGCCCAGGGAGGTTGTGGATGTCCCAACTCTGGCAGTGCTGAAGACCATGTTGGATAAGGCCTGTACAGTCTGCTCTGGTGGGAAGTGTCTCTGCCCAAGGGAGCAGGGATTGGGACTAGATGATCTTTGAGTCCATTCTAATCCCTTAACATTCTACAATTGCATGAGTCTATCTGTGTTATAAGCCAGATACAGGAGCTGATCAAAGTAACTGTCAAAAAGAAATGCATGTGAAATTACTGCACTTCCAATGAACATTATGTCAACACATGGTCAATGGAACACATGCTTCCCGAATTTATGCTGGTTTGGCCTTATTAATGTGTACAAATATCTAAAGGCAAGAGTGTCAAGAGCATGGAACCAGGCACTTCTTGTTGGTGCCAACTACTAGGACATGAGACAACTGGCAAAAACTGTTGCACAGTAAATTCCACTTGAATATGAGAAAGGATTTTACTGTGTGGGTGTCTGAGCATTGGAACAGATTGTCCAGAGAGGGTGTGAAGTCTCCCTCACTGGAGATATTCAAGAACCACACAGACAAAATCCTGCGCCAAGTGATCTGGGATGACCCTGCTTAAACAGGGAGGTTGAACCAGATGACTCACTGTGGTCCCTTACCAACCTGACACTTCCTGTGTTTCTGTGACTTAAGCTTCCCTGTGTCAGGCAGAAGACACCCAAAATCACGAGAGAAAGATGTTTGGCAGAACCAATGTTTGGACGTATTCTTCGCGTTCGAATTTGTCTCCAAGCTGCCGACGGACCCGCGTCTTCCGCCCAGGGGAGCGCCTGTTCTTTGGCAGGCTGGCAGAGGCGGTCCCGCCGCAGCCCGTGGCAGCGGATCCCGAAGGAGCGGATCCCGCCGGTGCCACCCAGCTCCTCCGGGCACCGGGGCCGCGCTCCGCCCCGCCCCGCCCGCCCGCTGATCTCTAGGCGATGATTGGCTCGCCTTCCGCAGGCTCCGCCACGGCCGCTCGCTGATTGGGCGGAGCCGGCGGTGCTCGCCGCTCATTGGCGTAGGCGGGGCGCCCCCGCCCCTTCCGCGCTGCTGCCCGGCGTAGGCGCGGTGCGGAGCCGCAGCTGCCTGCCCGCCTTCACCTATGGCCGACATGGAGCTCTTCGGTGCCCAGCAGCCGGAGCAGCCGCCGGCCGGGAACGGCCCGCCCGACGGTGTCGAGGAGGATCCCGCCGCCGCTTTCCTGGCGCAGCAGGAGAACGAGATCGCGGGCATCGAGAACGACGAGGGCTACGGCATCCTGGAGAACGGCGAAGTGCCCGAGGCGCTGCAGGGTCCCGAGGGCCTCGGCGCGGGTACGCCCTGCGGAGGCGGCGGGTGGGGCTGGGGGTGAGGGGTCCCGGCTGCCCGTGTCCCTCGGGGCGGTGCCGGCGGGACCCCCGCTGCCCGGGGGTGGTGCCGGGTGTGGTCGGAGCCGTCCTGGGTGCACTGTGCCACAAGGTGGGCTACCTCCCTGCTCCCTCGGTTGTGATTTGTGTCCTCTGAAGATGCCTAAGACGTGCCCATATCCTAATGCGGACGGTGCTGATCTGAGTCCTAATCCAGGAGCCTGCCTGAAGGAAGGCTTCTGAAAGCTGGATAAATCCGCCACTTGAGTTTCTGTCTTCAGCGGGATGATCTTAGTCTTAAAGCATAAGAGCAGTTGAGCTAATGTTTAATTTTACTAAACCTTTAGCCTTTGTTCCTTGGTAACCTTTGTACTGAATGTAGCAGACACTGCAGAACCTGCCTTTGGAGAGGGATGGTGACTGTGTGTTGAGAAGTATAGGTTAGTGTGTTTCCAGTTAATCCAATGGCAGCCCAAAATAAACACTTCTCCATATGAAAGGTTTTAACTGAAGCCTGAGTGGGAAGGGGTTGATGTTGCAACACTCTCAGAAGGCTTTGCTTGTCACCAGAGCCACAGGGACATATTTGTTCTCCTGTGACATCCCTTTGTCACTGCAGTAGGATGCCACTCTCCTTCAGACGAAGTTGGATTAACTGTTCCCCAGTTCATTGTTGGGGAATTGTTCATGTTTGGAATGTCTTCATTTTGCAATCTGATATCAGAAATTACTGATGTATCTTACGTACGAGGGGGCAGGTTTGTAGTATCTCTGTGAATAAAACTCAGCTAGATAAACTGGGTAATGGAGGCCTTCCAGTGCTTATTTAGTGGTAGCGCTGCACTTAACATCAGCTCGCTCATGAGGTCCAAAACATATGGATTACATACTCTTGAAGAAAAAGGTGTGTAC
Source organism: Certhia americana (assembly GCA_018697195.1). Lineage (NCBI taxonomy): Eukaryota > Metazoa > Chordata > Aves > Passeriformes > Certhiidae > Certhia > Certhia americana. The sequence goes on along the minus strand of CM031878.1, from coordinate 45,750,472 downwards.
TGGGGACTGTCTTGCTCCAGCACAAGAACTTGAGGATAATTGTTATCAGAACGCCATCCTGTTTTGGTGTCATACATAATTTAACTTCCGTATTCCATGCAGAGTGCAGAAACAGACACTTCTCTTCTTACTGTCAGACTTACTGCCCATGCCTTACATGGGCTTTATCTTCCAAACATACTCTGGAACATGAAAGTAGCTGTTTGAAACCTAATTTAGTTGAAAAAAAATCTATCATTGACCTTTCTCACAATGTACTAGAAAAGCTAGAGGAGTATGTTCTCTACTTATGTGTAGTGATGACTGTTGTAAAGTGTTTCCTTGTCAAAGAGTTGATTTGTCCAATGCTTCCAGATTGGTTTGATATTTAGAAGTAGTTCTTAAACCACTTGCCTTTCAAGTGCTTTATCTCAAGTCACGTAAGTTGACTTGTCATGAAGTGCAAAAGGGTTATTGGAATACTTTAGAAAGAAGTTCATAAAATAATAAATATGATAATGTGATCCAAGGATTTGGGAGTCCAGGCAGCAACTGTATGTCATCTTGCTTTCTTTTACACTCTGTGATTGCATTTATGCTCTGGCCTGTTAAATAGGCTTGGGAGACAGTGCTTGTGGGCTTTTGGTGGTCCTGTTTTCTGACAGAATATTGATCTCTGTTGAATGTCAAAGCCTGTACTCTCTCCCACCATGTTTAAAAGCACAGACTTGAGCCGTGCAAAATGTACTGGTTCAGCCATGGTAACAAACAATCTAATGACTTCTGTTGCCATTTGTGTTAGATATTTCTTATCGTCTGATCAGTACCTTAATAAATATCAGACAGTTTTAGTCTCTGGCATATTAGCTCATCAAACTCTTCTGTAATTGAATAGGTGACTGCAAATTTCTTCTTGAAACAATGCAAGTTCTTATGTAAATCCTTAAGCATCATGACCAGGGATTTGTGGATTTACTTTTTTTAACCATAACCTTTTTTGAACTCCTTATTTACAGGTCTGTTGGATAAGTTCTTTGTAAAAACTGGGCCAGAAGTAATAACTTGGGCAGCTCTCAAGTGAAGATCTTAACTTCAGATATAGTCATCAGCTTCTTGTAAATATACTTTTAAGAATCATAGTGTCTCATCAACAAACAGTCTCAATTTCAGTCTCTTGGTAAATGATTAGACATGGACAGAAGTGAGCTTCATGAATTGAAAATATCAGTATTGGGAATTCTGTTAATTGTCATAATGGTGGATACTGGGTGAGTATGGGGGGAATGGCAGTGTTGCCAAGTTCGTGTGTCTCACACATCTTCATTTCATGTTGCTATGATCAGGGTTAGAATACTGATCCAGGCCTGATCCAGTAGGCCATTCATTATATAAATAGCTCTGCCATCCAAGCTGTCTGAGCATGTAAAAACCTAATCTTATTTCCCTTGGAAGGTGAAGTATAATCCCTGCTCCAGAAAGCAGGGAGTACCATACCAATCAAATAATACAATGCTGTTGCCTAGCTATTAGTAATGTGGTGTCTTATGAGAATTCTTTTTCAGTGATGAATCAATGTCTATGTGTTTGCAGTGAGATTCTGACAATAGTGTCTTGAGGTTGTATCAGTTCACTTACAATGCTCTCTGAGCAAGAGAGAGAGAGTTCAAGGGGAAATGTGTGGTTTCTAGATATTGTATGCCAGTATGAAATCCATATGGCAGTTTGTTGAGTTGCTTCTTATGGGGAATTAAATTCAAAGACAAGCAGTTATATATGTTAACAATCATGCAAATATACCAGTTTAATGTAGGGTGACTAGTTAAAACATTGCTTTCACATTTTCACGTTCTGTAAGTCTTACATGAACTTGACTGTTGTCTCTGAAAGATGTGCATGAACCTCTAGCAGTTGAGAAAAGTAATTGTGTCAGGTGGTTTGTCTTGGTATTTCATTTAATAGCCTTTCAGGAACTGAGTATCAGTTTGCTTTAAAAATGTTTAGGAAAGAATTGATTCCTCCTGTCTCTGTAGTTAGCACCACAGACAGAAAGAGTTTTTGTCTGTGGCCATTGATTTTTTTCTTAATTGTTTGAACAGCCATTGATCTGGGTTTTGCTATGCAATCAGCATCTGAGGTTTCAGAGCTCCATAAGACAGCACTGAGAAAGGTGTGATAAAGTATCTCTCTAGCTTCTGTTGGTGATGCTGTATTATTATGAAGTCAGGACAGAAAAATCTTTTTTTGTTGTTGTTTATGAGAGAATATTAGTGGAAGTGTACAGAAGGTGGAAATTACAAAAGCTGTTACATTGGAAAATTACAGAAGCTGTTATGGCACAGTATTATTGCAGGTGTGTTTTAGTTCTAGCCTATTATAGATTATATTGAAAATGAAGGAACTAATGGGTTTTGATAGGACAGCAGATTAGAACTAAAACACTGGAAAGAAGCACTCTGTTATGATGGCACTACCTGAGCTGCTTGCCTTTATTTTGCACACAGGCATGAGCATGAGTTATGGCTAGAAAAATTATTTCTTCTCCAGGTTCTTGCATTAAGTATGTAAACAAAAGTTTTGTAAAAGAGTCTTCTTTCTTACCATCTTATGTGTGAGAGGTAGGTAAAATGGAAGCATGACCATGCCTAAAAGAAAAAGGATGGGAAACTAGGCCTTGAGTGGTGAAGTTACTTAACCTTATGTCAGGATATATTAAACTCTGTGTTCTTCTGTTGCTTTAACTAGAGCTGCTAGCTCACTGAAAGTAGCAATACTTAGAGTACTTACTGTTTAGAAGAGATGCTGAAGGTAACACGTAAAATACTTCTATTTTAAAAGAGTATAAGAAAAATGCTTCCATGTATGGCAAAGCCCTGCCTCTGATGCTTCGGGTAGCAGTCCTCTTTTGCATTGAGAATTACACTTTAGAGACCCTGGTGAACAAGGTTAAGCTAACTTCCTGTTAGGCCAGGTGGTACTCAGTGGTAATAATGCCAGTAGTAGCCTTCAGAATAGTTGATCATCATTGTGATAAACCTCTGAGGCCATATATTCTAGGACTGAAGTGACAAAATGGTTTTTGTATTTATCTTTAAACTACTGTCTTTTCTTTTGTAAGCTGTAGTAAATGTGGAGGGCATTGACACTAGCTTTCTATTCCTGGCAAGCTTGGGTGTTGTATCTTCTGTGAATGCCAGGCAGCTGATATGACTTATCCTCTCCAGACTCTTCCAGACTCTGAAAGGTATCTGTGTTGCTGTATGAAAGTTCATTATTACCATATTGTCAGCATGTGTTGCAGAACCGTAGATGTTTGGGCGTATTCATTGCAACAGTGCCCTTAAAAATAAGAGTTTATCTTAAGTTCAAAAGCAAACAACAAGGAATATGGATCATTACTAACTGAGATGGTTCTAACTATATGGATTTAACTTAAGGAGATAAAATACTGGGCTCTAATTGGATGGACTCTGAAGCCAGTAGAGGGGTCTCATTGTTCATGGCTGCTGAATATGTTGTGATGGCACTATCAGTATTTAGGCTTTTTCTGTGAGAAGCTTATGAAATTCCATGTTTCTATGAACAGAAAAATCTGATCCACAACTAGAATTGATTAGTGATATGAAGGCTGGCAAACAGTTTTTCTATACTTCATAATTATACAAGCACAAAGACTGGAGAGCTGAAATGAAGCAATGTTTGACTATTGGTCTTGTTCCAGTTAGCACACTTATATTGGCATATGACAGCATGCTGGTGCAGTTCTGTTACCACTTCTGCTTGTGATGTGCTCAGTCAGCATGCTGACTCTGCAGCTTAATTGCAAGTTCTAGGGAGCTCAGAACAGATGGGAAATTTATCCTAATACTGCTAATGCTTCTGACCTGGGTGCCCTCTGGAGACACTTAGTTCAGTGTCTGTTAGTGGCTGTTTCTGTGCTGAACAAAAATGGCCCTTAGACAAAGCTATGTGTTTCATCTCAGGCACAGCCTTAAGCAATGATGATGTTCATTTTACCTGAGCAGACTACCACCCTGAGTAGTGAAGACCATAACAAATGTTTTTTGGTGTGACAAGAAAACTTAACCATATTATCACTGTTCTTGGAAGCATCCTTAAGATTTATAAACACTCTCTCCCAGCTGGTGACTTTAGTCTTAACCTTATGTCAGAATATCACAGAGCAGTGTTTCCACCATAATACACCCATCAGTGAAAGAAGTGAATGTTCCAAACAAGTAAGCCGAAATATAGATTTTATCAAATTTAGTCTTTGTAAAGGCCTTCTGTACCTAGCAGAGGAGTAGAAATCTGACAAAGTAGCAACCATCTCTCAGTTATGGGAGACCAGTTATAAAATATCAGTTTCTCATAACTGAAAAGCTATTTTTTCTTAATTTGAGTCTTTCCCTGCAAAAGTTAGTAACTATGTTCTTGGGGACTAGTATCCTCCACCATAACTGCCATTCTTGAACTGATGAATTTACAGTCCTCTACGTAACACAGTTAATGATTGCTCATCAGGGCTCAAAGATAAGGACTGAAACACTTTCCTAGTTCCCTGATAAAGGAATATGAAGAACTTCCTGTGTGCCATTACTAGTACTATGAAACTGGTGCATACCTAGCCACAAACAAGAGGATACAGCAGCATAACTTGCTTAATTTTACCTCAATCAGCTATCTATTTTTAAGAAGATGGTGAAAAATAATCTGTTTTTTGGCTTACTTGTTTGGTACATTCACTTCTTTCACTGATGGGTGTATTATGGTGGAAACACTTCTCTGTGATAGATTTATCCATGGTGGCATGAATAACATGACTGCTTGGTATAGCATGCAGGCAGATGTTACATTGCACTGCTCCAGAGAGATGTCCTGCTGAGATTTAGCAGTTCTTGAAAATCTTGGTGTATTTTGTATAGTCCAGAGATTTAAATAGTTTCAAAAATTTAAAAGTTTGCCTCACAACTGACATGTGTTCCCTACAGCTGTGTTTTAAAAAGATGAAATTTTAGGGCTCTGTGGCAAAGATTTGTACCTGAGCCTGTTCCTGAGGCTCTATTGCCACTGTCACTTCAGGGATAATAATGCTGCAACTGAAGTAGGAAGCTATCAAGCATGTCATCACAGATGGTAGCAGAAAGGTGACTTTGCTAGGAATGTTAGCTATATTTTGTGAGCTAATTAGGAGGTAACAATACTAGGATAAGAGTTACCAGTTGTTGGCTGCAGGATTGTTAATCTTCCAGGTTGACAATAAAAAAGTGGTAGTCATCCTTCTTAGCTTCAGAACAGTTGTATAGTAGTCAGCTTCTAAGAGAGGGAGGACAAAGTGGGTGTAGCTTTAGAACGCAGTCTGTAGCAGCTTCTCAGCAGTACCAGATCTGCTGTTTATGTTGTTAGAAGCAGGTTCTCATGATGAAGGAATGACCTTGTATTTCTGGTTCTGCAGAATGGTGGCTTACTTGGTTTTTATACCTGTCCAGAAAAGTGCAGGGAGAAGGAAGTGCCCCTGCAAGGTATCAAGTAACATTCACTTTCACAACTCCCACATTACATACTCTAGTAAAGCTTTCAATACAAGTTACAGATATCAGTAAATCTGGCTGTTCTATCTTTTCTCATGACTAAACAAGTCACCTCTTTACAGATGCCGTTGATGGAGTGGTTAACGGGGATGTCTATCAGGTAAGATAGAAGTATTCTGTACTCAGAATGTGCTGTTCTACTTTGAGAACTTTACCTTAACGTAGACTAATACTTCCTGTTTCTTGTCTTTAAAGTAATTTTGTCTCATATCCGAGGAGGGTCTTCTATTCTGGTAGCTCATCTCATAAAGTTGTCAGTGTTCTTAATTATGCCCATCCTCTGAAGGGTTAGAGGCAACTTAAAGCAGCAGTTAATTTTGAAATGTGGCTTAACAGTACATAAGCACTGTAAAGCAGACTGATAGGCTCTGTAATATGACTTTACATTGACTTGCACTGGCTGCTAAGCTGAAAGAGTGCTCTGATTACCTTGTTTAAAGCAGAGTTTTCAGATTTGCTTTCTCTTCAAAGATAATTCATGCATCCTGGTTGTCTTATCAAGATGGTCTTGCAAGGAATGGACTGAAAACGTTATACATTTCTTAGTGCATGAAATTAAGCTGATGGCTAAAAAGCTCAATTGCAGTATGAAAGCATTTTAGGCAGCCATGGTAATGACAAAAGGAAGAGATACCTGCTTTGTTCTATCAGGGAGGAATGAGGCATGCTAAGGCAATCACTTTGTTGTAACTCAATTTCACACCAGTTTGTCCAAGGCATGGTCCTTGCCTGGTGTCACAGATTGCTCATTAGTCCTGATTAAATGAATGCTTGGGAAGGAAGCAACATAGGAGTGATGTACTTCTCCTTACAGATTTAATGAACACTGAGATTTGTGGAGACACAAACAGCTTTCACTGCTGCTGACATTCTTATATCTTAAGCGTTACTGTGAGATTGATGGGACAATGTGTATTTTACAGGCCGTTTGTGCTTCCTTGTACAAAGTACCTTCCTTGAGCTTCTTGAAGGTAGATTGCCATCTTTAGATACCTTGACTTTGTGTTTGGATTTCTAAGAGATCAGTTGCTTTGACTGACAGAGCTTCCTCTGAATGAGAAAGAAGAGACTGAATGGGCTATATGTAACTTATGTTTTAGCTACCTGTAACTAGCTGGCCCTGCAGCTGGTGGTTTATTTTTGCAAATAAAAAGTGAAAAGTGAAGCCTGGTGGTGTTTCACCAGCCTAGTGTCTTCTTGGTATTATTCCTTCATTGAGGGCTGCAGGAGGTCCAGAGAGGGGCAAGGCACCACCACATCTGTGGTCAGCTTCAGTTGGCTTGGTACTCTTAGGAGTGGTATTTCTTAACTGTGTTAGGGGTAGGATGAAGCAATAAAGGTTTTTAAACTTAGAGTATCTTCTGTAGCAAATACCACAATATCATTAGCTTTGTAAATCTGGTTAGCCCTATTTATTTCAAGTCTTTGAGATATTATGTTGTGAAAAGGATGCTAGTACTCTCACTGTTCTGATGATTAAATATTGAAATGCCTCTTGTGTCATAAGCTGCATACCGCAATCCAAATTTTGTAATGTAGCATGCAAATGTCTCTTGAAATAGACAAATAAGCTGCAAAGAATATTTTTACTCCTGTGCACAAAGCCATAAAAGAAAATTACTTGCACAGCAAATATTTAAGGTGAGATGAACTCAGAGAATATCTGGCCTACAACTGTGTAGTGGGTGCTAGGCATTGTCTTCTGCATTCTGCAGGCTTAGTGCTCTGGCACTAAGTGTTTGTGGTACTTGTATTTCAGTTGTCTTGAATTTTTGTTTGATCCCTGATTTCTGGAGGGATTTTCTGATTTCTGTGTTAATTTCCTTCAATTCTGCTGTAATTTGTAGCAAGACTTTTTTAATGGTGGAAATGTGTTATGTCAGCAAATGAATGTGTTATTGACTCAATTCAAATAGAGTTTAATTTTATATAGCTGGCAGGCAGTTATCTGAAATATTTGCTTGTTATGCACAAATGACTTTGCTATTCCTTTCCTCCAAGGAGAGTAATGGTCCTACAGACTGCTATGCTGCTATCTCCCAAGCAGATCGACTGCAATCAGAGCCAGAAAGTATTCGTAAGTGGAGAGAAGAGCAAAAGGAGCGCCTGGAGCAACTTGGTAAGCATGGTAGTTGTTGAGTAACTTAATGTCAGCTTCTCTCAGGCTGAGAGAATTGGGGTTATTCCACCTGGAGAAGAGAAGGCTCCGATGTGACCTTAGAGCAGCCTTCCAGTACCTAAAGGAGACCTACAGAAGAACTGGAGAGGGAATTTTTACAAGGGTGTGTAGTTTACAAAGGGTAATGGCTTTAAGCAGAAAGAGAGTAGGTTCGTATTAGCCATTAGGAAAAAATTATTTATGGTGAGGGTGATGAGGCCCTGGCACAGGTTGCTCAGAGAAGCTGTGGATGTCCTGTCCCAGGCTGAATGGGGCATTGAACAGTCTTGTCTAATGGAAGGTGTCCCTGCTGATGGCAGAGGAGGTGGAACTAGGTGATCTTTATGGCCTCTTCCAACTCAAGCCATTCTATGATTCCTAAGCAGTAGAGTTCTGAACCATGGCACTGCCTCTTTGGAGTCTTAACATGCTTCTTGAGTTCAAGGAGTGAGTCTGGATGAGTCTTCTAGTAAGCAGACTTAATACTGGTGTGGGAGTCAGCAAGCAAGTGGTTGTCTGAACCTTTACTTACAGATGAGCTGACAGAAAATGAACAGCTTTATGAGTTAAAAAGATGTTAATAAATACTGCAGGCATTAGTAGTTTGTTTCAAGGGATAAAGATTACTCATTTTGTAATTGCGGAGACCATCTGTTGTCACATGGATCTTAATCTAATAACTAAATTAAGAAAGTAATGGATTATTAATTGAACTAAATACAGCTATCAAATGCAGTGGTACCTACCCATGGACAGCGTCTAAGAGACTACAAACTGGTGTGCTTCCTGCTTACATGGTGGAGGAGCCTTTGCTTGAAATTATTAGGAAAGAACCTTGTAAAATATAATTCTGGCTAGTTTACACTTTTACTCCTCTTGTGGGCTAGTTACAGAGGATGAGGTTGTCCTGAACTGTAGTCTCTGTGTAAAATGTATGTGGAGTGCCAGGTTCCTTCACTTTGTCTAAGCATAGAGTCTTTACTAGGCTTTGTTCCAGCACTGGCATAGCAAGGTGACTTGTTCTGGTTTGAGCAGTTCGCAGATTTACTGAATCTGAACTACTCTGCAAAATGTCTATCCTAAACTGAGAGTGGACTGTCACAGTTACAGCACAGGAATTCTGTTTAGCTAATCCTTTGAGTGTTTGTAGTAGTTAGAGTTCTCATAGCCTAAATCAGGAAATCTCCTAACCCTTATCTGAGTTGGTGAAGCAACTGTCTGCACTAGAGTGCACCCTGAACCATCAGTTGAAAGGTTTGCAAGATGCATGTGGATACAAACATGACTAATGAAACAATTCTTAAATCTTCAGATGCAAACTCACGAAAGCAGGAAGCAGAATGGAAAGAGAAAGCAATAAAAGAGTTGGAAGAGTGGTATGCAAGGCAAGATGAAAAGCTCGAGAAAACAAAAGCCAGTAACAGGTAAAGTTTCTCCAGCCATCAGAGGAGTTGTGGTTCTAGTTATGAAAATAAGTGGGGAGGGAGGTTAGAATACTTCTTGTATGTCCTAAGGCAATAGTCCCTCAGATCATTAAAGTAAATGCTCCTACTACCTATCTTTTTAAGTTTTCTTAAATAATCTAGATTAAATGTCCAGGAACCATTAAGAGGTTGATCAAGTATTACTGAAGATTCCTTATGACATGAAGCTTGAACACAGCCAGGAAATATTTTACTCTGGCAACTTGTTGTCATGCTCCCAACACGCACAGGCTTTCAGTGTCTGCAGTTACCTACCCCGAGACTAGCATTCTTACTTGCTTCCTTTAGAACATATGGAAGTGGCATTCTAGTTAATCTTTGCTACAGATCATTTCATTAAATATCTTAAAGCCTTTTGCTGCTCTTTTTGGAAGCAGTTCAGAAATAACATGACTCAGATATATTACTGAAAAACTAAATGCTGACTGTGTCTGTAGTGGTTTGAATTGTCTAATTACGTGTCCTGTGGCAGAAAGTGATGACTTGGTTGCTGGAATAGTAAGCTCTTACACTTTCTTAGAAGTGCCCTATGGAGTATTGACTTCAAGCTGCATGAAGGTAAATGTGATAGAACTGACTTAATGCCTCTTAAATCTCTACTTCATTCTGTCCAGGTAATCATCAAGACTGCTTTGTATTTTGGGAACTCACAGCATTCAAGATGAATGGCTGTTCTGTCCATTTTGTTGGTGTTTTGTTTTGTTGGTTTTTTTTTGGTTTTTTTTTTTTTTTTTTTTTTTTTTTTTTGTTGTTGTTGTTGGTTTTTTTGAAATACCACTTTTCTTACCAAAATGGCCATCAAGTTTGTCTTTATTAAGTAAAGTCCTAGCTAGTCTACTCTTCTTTCTAAAGGAAGAAAGGATGCCTACGCTGCCTTCAGAATTACGGATTTGCCACTTTCATTTGTCACTACCTTTTGGTTGGGCCAAGAAAGGGAAACAGGATTAGTACTGTTCTAGTTGGTGGCCAGAGCTCATGATACATTCATAGCTTTACCATGGCCAGTGTTTGAGTGCAGGATGTAGAGTCTGGAGCAGGGCTCATTAAACAGATGTTGCACAGATTCTCATCACTCTGGTGAGATTTCTTGCCTGATTGGTAGTTTCTATCCTCTGGGAGTAGTCTAATGCTAACATTGGGGCTCTAGTCCTCAACTAGCTGGTCCAAACTTCTGGGATGTAGCAGATTTTCTGTGTTGCCCCTCTGACCAATGGCTTAATTGATACGTTCCATCTGTAACTGCTTTCCTCTTATAGTAAGTCTAGGTAATGCAAGGTTAATGTGCTTGTTAAAACTGCCTCCAGCTGTGTTCCGTACTTCTCATCCTTATCTCTTTTCTCCTGCCTGCTTGCCTGCCTGTTGGACTACTTGCTACCTAGGGTGGCAGATGAAGCTTTCTACAAACAACCCTTCGCTGACGTGATTGGTTATGTGTATGTTGCTTAACTACCAATTCTGTTTGCTAGTCAACACGGTAATAAGCAGGATCAGAAATAGTGCCGAATGTCTGAAAGTGCCTTCTGAATATTTACTTTTTGGACCATTTCTGGTCAGTAGTATTAAGTGCAGTTCTTCTGTATGCATTGCACAGAGCCTAGCACTTTCAGATTAAGTCATGTAGTGTACATACCACTGGAATTTTGGTAATGACTTCAGTAGTCTTTAGACCTAAGGGTTTTCAGTTGTTTCCAGGCCAGTGAACATTGCTTATCAAGATGCTTTGCTGGGGGTGTGGGTTATTGCCTGCAGTTTCACAAGGCTGCTGTATTTAGTCCTTCCACAGAGAAGCAGTGTTTAATTCTGTAATAGGCAGTGACCACCTGCTTTGCCTACATATCAGAAAAAATATTCAAGGAATGCTTGCACATAAAGGTTCACAAGCCAAGGAGAGGCAGAAAGGAATTGCTTGATATAAATCAGGATAGAAAATGTGCATGCATATAGAAATAGGAGGCTGTTAGAGAACAGATGAAAGTACAAGAAGGTGGTACTAGGAAATCAGTCTAAACTGCTGGGAAAATGTTTAGAAGCAGTGTACATGTTTTGCCAGCGTAATAGGTCAGTGAAAACAGAGCTGTGACTTTCAAGCCCCTGTGAGTATGCTGGTTTCTGAGGGCTAGAAGGATTGCAATGTTCATTGGCTTGTTCATGTATTTTAATTTCTTCCCTTAATTTGTAGACTTGAATTGAAAGATGGACATGTCACAGATTCTAAGGTGACACCTTTAGAAGGTGTACTGGTGAGCCGTGTTGTGGCTTTGAGTGCATTAATATTGAAGGTTTGGTGTGAAATTCACAGCTAACTGTAGGTGGATGTAAACCAAGACTTGTGAAATGATGGATTTACAGGTGGTGTTTAACTTTTCTGAAATCTCCTGGAATTTTGTTAGATTTTTTTCAATAAACCCCTTATTTTCATATGTCCAATGCAAATGTGCAGTGTAAGTGCTGCATAATAAAACTGGCTGCCTGTTTCCTGAATGTAGGCTAAGCTACTAGTGCATGTTCAGCCAGCTAATCATCTGCATTAAACTCATTCTCATTTTCTATATCTGACTTAAACTTTCTCTCCTTGTTTCTTTTCTTCTCTTCACCTTTAAGCACAAACATAAATCATCCTTGCTACAGCCTAGAACAGTTAAGTAAAAAAATCTTCACTGCCCCTTAAAAGTGTCATGTCACATAAAGTAGCAGTGTTGTAGTGATCCTTGTCTTCAGTGGTGTCTGTTAACCTTATCATCCCTGTGAATAGTGCTGAACCCTCATGGGAGAGTCATTTTCACTGCTTTCTCTGTACTGCTTGTTGGAGTAGATGGATTTGGTTTGATCTCTTGATGTTTACTGCTTCTGCACTCAGGCAGCTACCAGGGCCCCACAGTTCATGTAAACTAGATGCTGGAGTGTTATCCCTGCATTGAAGCAATGCTATTGGCAGGACAGAAAAGCCAAAATAATACAGCTGGGAAGCCACTGGCACTATCCAGTACATAACGTACAAAGCCTTCTTGGAGTCTTCTTAGGGTGAGAGCAGGGGAAATACGTTTGTTCTGTATGGTGACCTCAAGTCATTTCCTCTGCCAAGATATGCTGTAATCTATTGCAGCAAACTGGGGATTCATGACTTAAATTCCTTCCATGCTGCTTCACTACAGTATTGGGAATCATCAGCAGATAGTTTTATGATGGCCTGAAGGCCTTGGGGCTGATTTAAATCCTCAAATGGAATTTGTTTAAGACATACTTGCAGGCAGTTGTAAATTTCCAGTTGGCAAATGTCCAGTATAAGCCATCAAGTGGCAGAGGCTTAACTAGTTAAGACCTGGGCATTTCTCCATAAATAAAGTGCCTACATAGAAGTACCTTACTTCCTGGAAGCTCATGTGGCAACTCCTTAGGCAAAGACTCAATAACTATTCTTAAAACCAAACACCTGTATTCCAACATTTTACACAATCCTCTGCAATCCTTTGCACTGCTTGTGCATAGCATACTACTGCAATCTACTTTCATCTCCAGGATTGGGGCAGTGGGAGCTTATGTGGCCATGATGTCCACAAGCAGCTGTCAGGTCACATTTCTTATGAAACATGCTGAAAGAAACTGCATCCTGTTAGAGGGAAGGAGTGCCTTATATGCTGGGCATTAACACAAGGTGCATTGCATTGCTTTTAGGGCAGCTGAAGAAGCCTTTATGAATGATGCAGAAGAAGTTTTTCCGGGCACTGAGTGGGAACGTGTGGCTCAGCTCTGTGACTTTAATCCCAAGTCTAGTAAGCAGGCAAAAGATGTGTCCCGCATGCGTTCAGTCCTCATCTCACTCAAGCAGGCTCCGCTGGTTCGCTGAAGCAAAGCTCGATGGAAACACTACAAATGCAATATCTTAACCTTTCTCAGAGAAGCTATGTTTGCAGTAATTTGATTAATTGTTTCAGTGTATTTTTTTGGACCACATCATGATGTATCTAGAGCTGATCATTGTTTGATTGCATGTTCTTCCTGATGTTTCCTTTCTGTGTCTGAAATGAGGAACCTCCAAAACTGTAGTCTCTGTGCTGTTGTGCACTGAGGTGTCAGTTCCCACATTACTGATATTAAAGATCTGTTAAACAGCAAAGTGTGTTGACTTTGGATGAATTGAGTAGGACTCCTGCTTCCTTTTGACAGAGGGTGTTTGAATTAAGTGTGAGTAAACATTTTGCTTGACTGCTAGTGATTTCACCGGGCTGGTGAATGTCCAGTCAGCAGTGCTTCTGGTCTCTACGAGGCTGTCATGTTTGTTTCTTTAAGGTTTCCTAAAGCTCTTGAGAGCTTCCATTTAAAAACTTCTCCCCTATCCAATTTATCACACTAGACAGCAGCTCAAAGAAAATTAAACCAGCCAGCTTGTTAAGGGGCTTATCTTGCTGCCAGTGGGACTGAGGACACTGCCTTCTGCAGGTAAGTAGTTCTGTATATAGTTTTTTGCTAACACTCTGTCTGCCTCTCTGAAGCTCAACACAGAGGAGAGGTCACTGAGCAGTTAAGACCTTTGATATTCTGCTGCTTATTCTGTTCCACTAGGTTTTCAATGCTGTCTTCCTATGCAAAGATATGTAGCGTAGAGGCAGTTTGGATGTTTTTGAACTGTGACCTTGTCCTAATGGACCTTTGCAGACACTTCCTCCCACTAGGGTGGTGAACTGGAGAGCTGGAGATCAAGAAAAGGGAAGACTTGCCCTTACTGCTGCTCATCTCTAGGTCGGAGCTGTCTGCCAAGGTGGTTGAATCTGAAACAAACTGGTCTAGAAAATCTCTGCTCTGCTTCCTTGGCTCACCCAACAGTCACAGGAGCTGTATTCTAGCCTTGCTCTGTTAAACCTTACCTTAGCTGTTGTATCTTCTAAAACTGATCTGTTCAATCTCCTACTTTATTTCACCATGTTTATCAGACACAGTATATTAACTACTGTGTGGCGTAATTGCTTTAATATCTTTCACGTACAAGCTGGCAGTTTAGTCCAGGCAGTTTGAAGAGGGTTGTAGATGCAGACTACAGTGTACCAAGGCTCAGGATGTTACTGCACAGTATCTGTCTTGCAGCTCTGACCCTTTGGTGGGTAAAGCTGTGAATACTTGGTTTCCAGTTGGGCTGCAGTAAAGCTGTATCTTACTGTTGTCTGTAATGACTGTAGCTACTCTCATGTTTACAAGTGTATTCACACACTACTGATGAGTGGTGATGAGAATTATAGTAAATTATAGGTCTGAAAGCTTGATTCCGTGGAAAATTAAGGCATGAAGTTACCTTCTGAACTGCACAAGGGTATGGCAGGTGAATCCAGCAGGACTGAAGCACAGAGCAAGTCCATAGAATTCTAATACTCATTGCTAGCCTAGACTAGTTACACATTGACCATGACTGAAAAGTTCCTTTTTGCTGCACAGTCAAAAGCTCTGAAAACAAAAGCTTTTAAAATGAGCTGATAATTTAATAAAGAATAGTCCACTACGTTATAAAGTCTTTAAAGTGTTAATATGAATTTAGGAGAATTTGAAAGATCAGCAGGTTAGAGGGGTTCCTGCACACTGAATTATGGTATTTATTGACACCACATTTTCCCATTTTGTAGAATATTTTATCTGGCTATGGATGTGGCTTAGAGCTGCAATCCAAGAAAATGGGCAAACACTTGAATTCAAGGCCAAAGCAATGTTACAGAAGTTAAAGCAGTATTTTATATGCTGGGTTTGCAGAGTGTAGGAATGTATTTGCAGATTTTTTACATACTTCATCCTGCTGGAATACTTAAAATGCAGCTCTGTGGGTTATGATTACTCCTGCTAACTCTGACGCATAGATTTTGTAGATTACATCTTCTGCCTTAATTTTACATTCAAGTATGCTAGCTCACTGTGTCCTTTATCAGTGCTGTCACAAAATCATAGACTGGATGTGGATGGGAAGGACCTCTAGAGGTCTTGTGGTTCAACTCCTCTGCTCAAGGAGAACAACATGGACCTACGACAATATCCAGACAGCTTCTGAAAATCTCCAAGAAGTGAAATTCCACTACCTCTCTGGGCAACTTTTGCCAGTGCTTGGATACCAGTACAGTAAAGAAGTGTTTCCTGATGTTCAGGTGGAGCCTCCTGTGTTTCAGTCTGTGGCCAGTGTCTCCTGTCATGGCATGAATGAAAGGAGCCTCCTATCTTCTTTGCTCTCTCACTCCAGATATTTATATGTATTGATAAGATTTCCCTTAGTCTTCCCATTTCCAGGTTGAACAGTTCCAGCTCTCAGCCTGTCCTCACAGGAGAAAAGCTATAGTTGCTTTACAATCTTTTTGGCTCTTCGTTGAGCTCTCTCTAGTGTGCTTATGTCTCTTAAGATATACTGGGGAGCTTGGAACCAAATGCAGCAGTTCTGGAGTCAGGACATTTTCTGTGTCTGAGAATTATTTTAGATACTTAGACCTTGTGACAGAGCAGAAGAATTCTCAGGTTTATTTGGGCAAATCAGTTCCCTTGTCTGTGTTTGTAAACATTGACTTGTTTTTTTCAGAGGTCAGCATCTGTCACTTTGTTTTGTAACTTCATGTGGCAGTGTTGTGCTACCTCTGGCCTGCTGTGTGTGCTCAATGCTTTTTACTGGCTTTAACTTCCCACTGTTGCTGCTTATCTCCATAGCATTAGTCAGTGAAATCTGGAAAAAACCCTGGTTGCTTCCTGTCCTTCAAACATAATCCCAGCTGCATGAAGATGTGCATAATCCCATGTGCATGAAGATGTCATGCAATGTTGACAAGAGAAGCTGTGGACTCTTGCTGAATGCATCCTGGTATAGAACTTGCTTTGTTTAGCTTCTGATTAGGTGGCAGCCAGCAGCCAGGCAGTCTGAAATTACAATGAGCATTTGTAAAAAAGGGGGATGGAGAAGTCATGGGTTCATTGGAAAGTGGGGAGCCTGAAAACAAGAGCACTGTGCATTCATCCTCTTAGCCTGTGGAACATGGTTAAATTTTAAGCAGCCATAAAAGAACATGGTGTGGCTTATCTGTTTCTTGATGCTTTCTTTTCTGAGCAAGCAGTTAAGAGGGAAACATACAGATTGCTGACTTGTATTTCAGAATAGAAAACATGGGTGTCTATAGTCTTTGCCAAGAGGATTCCTCTGGCACTATTTGTCATGCAGGCAAGCATATTCTTCTGCAGAACCTTGTACTGTGGCACTAGTTGTTATCCAAGTATAGTTATCTGGAATGGTCCTAGGGGTGTACAGCCCAGGTGTTTTATGCTTACACTTGCCTGTGATGTCTCTTTGTCATTTGAAAGTGATCAGATTTCACTGAATCCAAGTATAAATTCTGTCTGCACTTCACTCTGTGTTGTGTTTTTGTAATACAAATTTTCCATTTCCTCCATTGGTAATACCTGCAAGTTTCTGACAATTTTGCTACAGTTAAATGGAGGAAGGACAGTGCTTCAAGACCACCAGAAAACTAATAAATTTATTTCCAAGTGTCGGGGTGGCAAATCAAAAATTCAAAATACTGAATAACTAAACTTGATGGTCAGCAGACCAAAAAGAAATACTAAACCTTGATTCCGTATGAATTAGCTATGTGGCTTGCAAAGCATCAGCAATGATACGTAAATGAGATAGTTATCCAAACTCAGCTGGTCACCTCATGATCCCAAGTCCTGGCTCTTTGGGTTTCTATGGTAACACAGAACTTTTGTGGACAAAGCAGTCTTTTTCCACCAGCTCCAGGAGGCAACGAAGGTATAGGAACTTTTAGAGGTCTTACATTGGTTACATGAATTAAAAGTTACAGAACTAAGAACTTGGTTTTAGTTTGCTTTCCAACCTTTTGGCACTCTACTGCTGCTGCTTGCTTATGTAATGCTGATTTTAAACATCAAAATTCATTAAGGGACTTGTCCTGCCCAAGCTGTTGATGCCATATGCAGTTCTTGGAGGGCTGGAGGGTGGCATTCCTGCTGAGGCTTCTGCAGTTAGAATACCATATGTACTTAGCATGGGCACTGCAAAACCAACCAAGATGCAACAGGCAATACCAGCAGGTGCTGCCAGTGCAGGTAATGAGAATGCCCTGCTGCTTTAGGCTCTGAAATACTGATAACAGCTGGGGAAAGGCATTTGGTTTCTGCACATGTTTCCCAGTATTGGATATAAAGGCTGGTTTGCCTTCATGGAGCTCATGATCTTTACAGTACGGGCTACTCTAAAGGATGCTGGGCCGGCATCACGTAAGCACATTACAGCAGATATTCTGTGAACATCTTTATGTTTGTTCCATCTGGGACTGGATACAACTGGGTGCTAATGTATGTAAAATCTCTGGCCTACATTAAAGTACCTGAAGTTCAAAGGATGCTTCTGAACAGGGAAAGAAGGAGAGAGAAACAAAACCACTCCTGCTATTAAATATGTTTTTTTATTCTTCCTGATTTTATAAACTGCTTGTACATATGCAGCAAGTTCTTGTCCAGTTGACAGAAAAAAAAGCATTTTCAAAAGCATTTGAAGAAAAGTTTTCCTAACATGACTAGATGTTAAAGGTGTAAAACTTTTCAACTGTGTTTTAGTCTGTTGTGTTTTTTCTGTGCCTGCACCCTCCCTTCAACTGCTAGGGAAAACATTTTGAATCTGAGATACCTGAAATACAGAGCTTCACAGGGTCTGGAAAGCAAAAAAAGCCTGGTCCCTTTTAGCCAGGCATTCCAGCCAGGCATGGTAGAGGATGGAAGGATCAAATGACAGGCCCCCTCATTGTCAGAAGCTCAGTACTCCTGATCTGAGCTACTGTCATTGCAGAGAAATGCCAGTTTCTGCTTGAAATGCTCATAGAGCTTACACTCTGGTATTAAATGTAATGGGAATCACCAAGTAAACCAAGACATGTAGGAAAAGGAACTAAAACTCCTTGGTTACATAAAGCCTAGTACAACTTGTTGAACAGTTAAGAACCAGTGATTTGCAAAGTCTGAGAATACTATGGTATAGAGGTTGCATGATTGTTCTGGAGACATCAGGAGGAGATCTAGTAGCGTTCTTGAAATCTGCTTTGAAGATGTGAGTTACCAGTAAGCATTCCTTGTGGAAGAGAGGGTGAAGTAAAGACAATCTGTATAGATTATATCCCAGAATTAGCAACTGTAGTAGGAGCTATTCAGTCCAAGTTCATTGTATAGCAGAGAGCAATGGTTGCTGAAGATTGTTTAATTTTGATTGGAGAAGTTCAAGTGTAGAAATAGCCCCTGTACTCACACTTTACTGCACTTCTGAGAATATCAGTGGTTGAGTTAGAAGTCAAAATAGGTCATTAAATTCAGGACAGGATTGTCTTAGGACTCTTCCTCCAGAGCTATCTTTCTGGATTAGCTGATAGATGAGTTGGTTTTTCAATTTCTCCAGCATCTTGAAAGTATGCTAATAAAGCAGCTGGATAAAGACACCACTATATAGCAAGGACTCATTAAAGAAATACATACCGCAGCTTACTTAGGCAAGCCTTCACTTGTATTTGACATACTTTTCTCCTAGGCCTCTGAATGCCCTGACGGTGAGGATAAGAGTCAGGTTTGATGTCCCATCCTGAAAGCTGATGGTGAAAGCAGGACAAGAACGGTGCATCTGCAGCCATCCAAATGGCTGAGGGGATGCACTGTGTCACTCTGCAGTGAAAGGTAGATTCTTTATGATCAGCTGTGCCACATGGCTGAATTTCAGCTAACTGGCTACCAAAGAGTAACCAGCCACCCTCCCTGAAAGTAGCAGATTAAGTCTCTTGAGAAATCCCCCAAGATTAAGATTCGAACAATTTACTATTTGCCATAGCCAGAAGACAAAGATGCTCACTGCTGTACTTATCAGTTTGTTTGGACTTCTCTGCTGTAAGCACACTGAACTGTAGTTCTTTTCCTTCATATACAAAGCTTCTAAAATGGGACTCTGCCCTTTAGAGATGATGTAATAAATAAACTTGGTTGCCTCTACCAAGTCCTTCATGAAAAGGAAATTCTAGGTGTAGCCTTTTTTATTGTACAGGCCCTCATTTCCACCCACTGAAATTACTACCTGCTACTGGTGATTACATGGTATTTACTTTGTGGGTGAAATCCTGGAAACTGAAAAGCTGGTACACTTCTCATTCCACATAGGTGGGAAATGAGATATGGATCCCCAAGAGTTATAATATTTTACAAGCCATACACATTATCCCCATACAGCAAGAGATGCTCATAAATAATTCAGCCACACTCAAAAGTAATGTATAGGCTTACCAACAGAGGTCCTTAAAAAAAACAGAATTGCACATTATTTCCAACGAAGTCAGCTGAAATTTAGGAAAAATACAAAAAAGATAATACCTCAATTAGGAAATGCTGAAGTAGTCACTAACTACTCTGAACACTACTCTGATTCATTAGCTGCTCTTATCAAAGAAAAATTTGTGGCAAAGTATTCCCTCCACCCACTAGGAATTTGAACAGTCAATTCTCTAATTCTTCTGCCGTTCTTCTAGTATATTCTACGTGTAGTGTAATCCAGTACCAGGCTAGCAGCTCCAAGAAGAGCAGGATCTGCTAGATTTGAGACCACCACATCCACTGTTTTAACAGAGGACAATGCCTGTCGATTTATCACATCTTTGACAGCATTAACATAGTGGTTAGCTAGAACTCCAGAAAGGATCACAAGAGACGGGTTCACGGTGTGTAGGATGTTCACAACGCCAAGGCCCAATGCAGTCCCAGCTGAAAAGATGAAGGAAAAAGAAACTGAGTAGAATACTCAGAGCACTTTCTGGCATCAGTAGTTGAAACAGTTCTGTTTGCAGCAGATAACACTGGAAAGTCAGTATAAGGGAAGTGTTTCGTTCCACTGAGTTTTATGTTATCAGCTAATATGTGTCTGCTATTAATTTTTCTTTTGAAGGTAGAAAAGAAAATGCAAAATTTTTTGCACAATAATGCATTATTCAACATTACAGATGTGAAAAGACAAAATAAGTCATTAATCATGCTTGTAAACAAAGAGAAAATAGGAAAGCATCACTCTACCACCTTAGTGTTAACCACTGTGCATGAGGGAGAACTATGCTTAAACCAGTAAAATATCCCATGTAAAGTAACAACATAAATTGCCTTTGCTACCTCAAACCAGCCATTCACTTGCCTACAATGAAATGTCCCAGAATTTTCTAATGCGATAATGTTGAGACTTTACTTTTTTAAACTGA
Organism: Certhia americana; assembly: GCA_018697195.1. Lineage (NCBI taxonomy): Eukaryota > Metazoa > Chordata > Aves > Passeriformes > Certhiidae > Certhia > Certhia americana. The sequence continues at coordinate 45,730,017 of CM031878.1, read as the reverse complement.
TCTTTGCAGTACCTTTTAATCTTCCTTTTCTTTTTTTAAAACTGGAACATATACTTTTAACACTTCTGTTGACATTTTCTCCAACATTTATATTTAAAATCTTATTACCATTAATAATTTCTATATTGAGAGAGCCTCAATGTGTACAGGCTGTTTGTAGTGTTACAGTACACTACCATTTCTGTACCCTAAAATACAATCATGGAAGTATTTCACTCTCTAGAGTATGTTCTCACCTGTTCTGAGAATGCTCTCTGCTTTTGTATTCCCAAGTTTAGCTGCTTGAATAAGGTGTGCAGCACTAACAATCTCCTCCTCCTTCATTGACATTCCTTCTACTAAAAGCAGATCATCTGAAAAGGAGAGAAAGCCAAGAGCAAAACATGATAATGTGGCAAGTCAGAGGGTGAAAAAATAGGCAATTAAAATATTTTCATCTCTTTTACTTGTATACTAAATCCTGAACAAGCTGTCCAACCCTGAGTTTAGCTGAGGTAATCCATAATATCCATATTATTCAGCAAACTAGTTGCAGAAGCAGGGAATCAAACAGAGTGTGTTAATTCACCAATCTTGTCAGACCCAAAAATAAATAAAATATAAATATTCTCAAACTTAATTTAAGAGTGAGGCGCTTTTGCTGAAAGACCATCACTATGAAACAGAACATCACAGAATGCCTGTCAGATTAATTTACATCAAGCTTAAAAAGAACAGACAAGCTCTACTGTGTGCTTCTGGGAATTCTGAGACCAGTGGTTCCAAATGTTCCTTGCCACTGAAAAATATCTGTACTATGCAGGCTGCCTGTCCACCTATTCTTGTCTCCTCCTAGAAAAAGAAGGCAGATCTATTTTTTCTTAATACCTTCTTTGAAAATTTCTTCCTATACTGCAGTTTAGTAACTGTGTTTTCAAAACCAGAGTAAATAGATACCGTCATGCAGTTTCTTAGCTTCTCTCTGTAAAGCAATTCCTGAGGCATATGCTTCTATACATCCTTGGCTGCCACACAGGCACTCTGGTCCATCTAAGGATACAACAATGTGCCCAAGCTCAGCAGCACAGAAAGAACTGCCATGGATCAATTCGTGCTGATGAACGATTCCACCTCCAATTCCTGCAACGATATTAAGACTTCTATTGTTTAAAAAAAGACAAACACCCCCTGCTCCCCAACAGTTTTAAAAGGCCTCAGTTCTGCAAGACACTGATATTTGCTTATTCTGATATAGAATAAAGCTAAAATAATTTGCATCAGTTATCATCAATACTAGAAACCAAGAATTACTAGTTGTTAAAGAACTCTTGTCTATTTGACACACCTAATACACAAGCTCATAGCTCCTAATCATATATGGATCACAATAGTATGTAACACTTGTATTTCTTTTAAAGCCTATGAATGGTACTGAACTATGAAAGATCTCTTAAGCTTGTGAGTCATGCTCTTTGTGCAGCAAAGTATGCAAATGGCCTTAAAATTCTGCACTTCAGAGAAGTTCTAATGCTGTATTTTGACAGTAAAACCTGTGTGTTAAAGGGCCAGGACACGTAAATGTGCAGGCCTCTGCTGTGCCTTCCCAAACCGGGTGTAGATTCATCAGCTAGTTCTTACTGATCTAAAGGACTATATACTTAACAAATGAGAAAAGTTACCCCACATTTGTATTTGAGATTTAAGCATATTTTCTTATATTCAGTTGCTTATCTTCTAGATATCTTCTGACTTGTATTTCTGAAGTTGAAAGAGAATTAAGCTATAAAGCTGAAAAAATGCAAAATTATTCCAGTTGTTCAGGTTTTCCTTACTTGCCTGCACAGCACTACCAGAAGAACTTCTTTCATCAAAAAGTTTCAACTATGGAAGTGGTTTTATTTGCTTGAATAAATTAAAAAGCATCCTAAGCCAAACAAACAGTGTAGCAAAAGAATTTTTGGTTTTCCAAGCATAGTGGTAATGTTTATGCCTACAGAACAGCTGAGCCTTTGAGTGATGGTGCTGGATTCTGGGTTTCACTGAACTATGACTCACCTACCTGTACCAGTAATCAGTGTTACAAAATTTTCTATTCCTTTTCCATGACCAAATTTCCTCTCTGCTAGAGCAGCACAGTTTCCATCATTGTCCACCCAGACAGGCAGGTGCAAAGCATCAGATATAGGAGTTCTGAGATCCACAGAGCTCCACTCCTGAATGAGTTTTGTAGAGTGAAGCACAATTCCTTCTCGAGGGTTTACCCGTCCACCTGTGGAAATACCTAAGTCCCAGAAATACAGGAGAGAAAAATTAAAACTAAGTTTGTGTAACAGACTTTAAGTAAAAATCTATTTTTCTAATGACAAGATTTTTTTTCCCCCTAATACTAGGCTTTTCAGCAGAGCATGAAAGTAAAAATTTTTGAAGTATTACTGGCAGTTCAACTTTTGACATGTAATGATCACAAAATCATGGAATTGTTTAGGTTGAAAGGGACCTCTGGAGATCATCTAGTCCAACCTCTCTGCTAAAGCAGGTTCACCTACAGCAAGTGGCACAGGATTCTGTCTGTGTGGGTTTTGAATATATCCAGAGAAGATGACTCTGCAACCTCTCCAGGCAGTGTGTTTCAGTGCACAGTCACCCTCAAAGTAAAGAAGATAGTGTATGGAATGCCATCTCTAATCACAATGCACCAAGTATCTTAAGACTAACTAGATGAGTAGTCGTTAATGTTATCCAGAGGGATAATATTCCTACTTCAGGCAAGATTGCAGCAAATCACTTAGTAGCTGTGTTTCCTGTTAGTGATGTACTAAAGACTTAACAGCAAAAATAAATTTTTCAAACCCTTGAACAATAGTAGTGCCCTGAAGTCTGCTATTAAAAAAATACCCAAGATTTAAAGTGACTAAAAATAATTACTAGATGAGTTACTTTTATTTAAAAACACGCTGTTTTTGTGAAAGATCAAAACTGTGTTCAGAGATTTGTCTACTGAACAGAGCAGGCCAGTAATAGGCTCTATTAGCCAACCCAGTTCTCCCTAGCTGAAGGGGCTTCCAGAACTGGTGGAGTCTCTGAAAAGTAGGACCACTGAAAAGTAGGTCTCTGTTATGGAGGTATTTAACTCAAGACAATAAAGTTCAAACATTTTATTTTACAGAGCTTATATAATTGAGTCACATATAAAGATGGTTCCAGGGTTAACGCTGTAATGGAAAGCAGTCATGAAAGCTCTAAAGCAAGCAGCTGAATTGATCATTAAAGCTGTAACAAAGATCTGATGTGAAGGGCTGACATCTCTCCTTACAGCTTTGTGTACTTATCATTGCATTGTTTTTAAAGAATACATGTTCACGTTAACGCTTCTTCGTACTGTGTGATTAAAGTAACTTTTCAACTGGAATGAACTACTTTCTTTAGGAACATTTTTCATGTTGAAGATTTTGTGTCCTTCTTAAAAATCCAGGACACATGAATCAACATCTTCATAAATAACTAATATCTGAGGCCAAATGTCCTAGCCACCATTAAACTGAAGTCTTGTCTGATATAAGCACAGTTTAACACAGAACTGTACTGCAAGTGAACTAGAAGTCAGCAGAAGGGCTGCTTTCGTCTCTGTTAGCTACAAATTTACTCCTAACATTTTAGCCTTTTTAGTCTGCCTTGGTGTATCTGAAAATTCTGCTGCACATTTGATTCCAGCCCTAAAGAAAGGCTTACAGATAGCAAAGAGCTGTTCTGATAAACACTGAGCATTTGATTCACAAGACCAAGACAGCAGAGAGCTTCAAATTCCAGAGAACTACAAAAACACATTTTAGATATAGTTTACTATAACTTAACAGATTGTTTAATGGTTGTTACGAACTGGATAAACTTCAGACTTTATAGTCAGCTTCCCATTTTCAGCCATTTAAAACTATTTGTTTGTTAACGATATGTAGGAACTTAAAGTACATAAGATCCATTTAAGAAAGGTGTTTTGAATTAATGAGTAGTGATTTAATTTCATGTTGAAAAACATAGATGTAAAAACTATTTATTAACTTACCTACTCCCAGAATTCTGCAGTTTACATTTACTGCCTCTGATGCAGCCTCTACACACATTTTCAGAATTAATGCTAGTCTGTCTTCATAGGTTTTAGGGTTGAGCTGGGTATACTTCTTAACTATTTCACCCTAGAAATTAAGAACAACAAAACATGCCCCAGAGAAACATATGACATGATGAAATTTCTCTTCCATATAAATTACAGGTCCATTTGAAAATAGAGAGCCATAACTTATCTCTTTAAAAAACCCACAGATACTATGCTTTAGATCTTGGGCCTGCAGGCAAGGTCCTTGACAGCTCTGGGGGACAAGTTTGTAAGATTAGGCATTACATTCTGCTTCTGTAATCAACCTCCTATCTGAAATTAAATACACATTTTAAGGAACACATAGACTGTGTGAGGAAATATCGCTAAGAGCTGCTGCAACTGTTAGGCATAAACCATGATAGAGCAATGCACTTAAGCTCAATACTGAAGTGTTAAAAAAAGAGACTAACAGTTACTAAAAACGACAGAAAACACCCAGTGCTTTAAAACTAAAATCTTTCCAATCCACTACATGAAACGTTTCTGTGGTGCCACAGGAAAATCAGACAGAAAGAAATGCTAGAAATTTCAAGGCAATATTTACTATACTTTCAGAAGTATCTTCTAAGCAATTACTTTTCTGAGTCATTTCCAATATCTCTGGAGTATCATCAAGTGGGAGACATCATAGAATAGTTTGGGTTCAAAGGGACCTCATCATCCAGTTCCAATGCCCTTACATGGGAAGGAACACTCAACTAAACCAGATTGCTCAGTGCTCCATCCAACCTGGCCTTGAACACTTCCAGAGATGCAGCATCCCAAACTCCCCTGGATAACCTGTTCTAGTGCCTCCCCCTCCCTCAAAATAAAGAATTTCTTACTAATATCTAATCTAAATCCACACTCTTCTTTCAGGCTAAGGCATTCCCTCTTGTTCTGTCACTACATGTGCTTGTAAATATTTTGGACAAGGTGGGGAGGGGCCATGAAGATTATTTTCAACCCTAGTCATGCAGTGGTAATGCAAGTATTCATGACACATGCTTGGAATCTATGGGTCTAAGGAACTGACCTTAGTTCAAAGTTTGTAACGAAGGATTAAACCAGACTGCTGAAGGTATCCTGCCTAACAGTGTCATTCTCCCTGTACAATGTATCTAAGTGAACTGCACCGAATTAATACGCTATGCGAAGATGAGTAACAAAGACAGTCTATTAGCAACATGGCTGAGTCATTGTTGCCAAAAAACTTGGAAAATTCCAAACTGACAATGGTTTTGAGTATTGGGTCCCTCCATCACAGCATCACATGAGCAAGGGTTTTTTTCCTGATGCTTAAGTTTCTTCTTCATTTTAGTTTGGAGGGCACATCAGAGAACTTGTTTTAGAAGATAAGGATGCAGCAAATATTATCAGAAGACATAACAGCTTCTAAAAGGAATTTTTGAAATCTCCTTTTTGTAGTGAAAACAAAATTAAATCTCCTATTCTGCTACTGGCTGTTACAGGCTTACATCTGTTTAAATTTTAGTATGAAAGTCTGATTGTTTTCACTCCTGATTTGCTAGCATTTCAATTTGCATAAATGTCACTTTGAGCTCTGTAAAGTGGGCAGAAGTTTTTGAAATTATTTTTTTCCAGGCTGTGTTGACTCATAGGAAAAAAATGTGGTGTCAATTTTGCTTCTAAAAATATTACACTTTTAAAAGCTGTCTTTAAAACCTTGAAGACCTGTCAGACATCTTTTAAATGAATGCGAAAATTCTGTACTATATTAGGTCACTTTACATAACCTTCCATGCTTCTGCAGGCTCCTAATTTTGCCTTCTGGGCAACCATTATTGAACTGATCTAGCTACCTGCAAATATGGAGTGTAACTGTAGGAGTAATTGTCCAATACTGTTGAAAATAAAAGTGAAAGACTTCTCACTGTGAGATTTATTCACATATTTGAAATGTTGCAGAGTTCAGTAAATTGATTTGTTAGATTGTTGGTCAGAATGGTCTTGTGTGTCCATTATAGGGCAGCATAAGGTAGTGGGGAAGCAACAAATCTACTACTGGAGCCCTCCACATTTTGCTTGACATACAAAAATTTCCAGGTTGAACTGAGTCACCTTTTAAGGAAAACCAACACATGCAAAAATTGCTCAAATCTTCAAAGTCTGTAGTCAACCCACAAAGAAGCAGCTACAACCTTGTACCAGCAAATGGGCACAGCTAGTTTAACATCAGTCTTAGAAGAGCAAACCAGTAAGTAAGTTGTATAATAACTGTATTATACAGCAAAGAAGGGGAGAAATCTTCTTTATCCCTCAACAGAAGTCAATAGACTGCTTTGTTTTGAGCTGTTTTGCATCACAAGCCCATATCCACAAAGCCCAATGGAGTTTGCAGAATATCTAGAAGCATAACAGAATATTTACCTTCATACTGACAATTGCTACTCGGAGATTTGTTCCACCTAGATCCACTGCCAGAGCACTCTGTGTCTCTAGAATATGGTCAATATCTTGAGAGATATTATCTTTGACAGGAGGAAAACAGAATTTCTTTTGCAATGGCTCTTTGAGGTCAATAGATTTAAGGAACTTCAAAATCCTTGGAACAGCATTACCATCTCCATATATTTTTGAGCTATAATATAAAAAAGAATTCATGTAATTGGAAGTAACACTGTAATCTATAAAGTACTTTGTATGACAGAAGAGTGTAACAATGTCATTACAATATTATGATCTGGCTACTCTGCGAATACCACAGCTTACACTTTGAAAGACGTAGTGACAGTAGTTTAAAAAACACACACAGCTCTTTCAAGTCTGGCTCCATTTTGGAATACGAAACTGTAATGTAGAAAACTGGAAACTAATTATGCCAAAACCCTTGTAAAATTACGTTTAATGAAGGGACCCACACCATAAAGCAGAAATAAAAATACAGACAGTTTATGTATGTGCTACAAATTAAGTAGTATGTTCTTATTACACAGAGGCAAACTACATAATAAAAAACTACATTCCTGTCAGTTTTCAACATGTACGTTTCTAAAATATCATACACGGCATCAGATACTTGGTATTAAAGAATTCACTTTTATTGCTCTGTTTAGATTCTTATGAAATACTCTTTATCCTCTTATTTGTTCAACTCTTTATTTTAGTTGAACAAATACTATCTATCGAAGTTTATAGGAACTTATGTGTTAGAGAAATGAGGGTCAATACTCCTTAGGGCTGAAGAATGAGGAGAAGCACCTTGCTAGAATTCTGCAGCTTCCCTGGAAGCTTGCACTCAGGACTCTCATATATGTATCATGAGGTCACATCAGCTATCCAGTATTGTGTCACAGGAGCACAGAATAGCTTGAGTTGGAAGTGATCTCTGGAGATCATCTAGGCCAATTCCCCACCCCAAGGCAGTGTCATGTTCAACAGGTTACACAGGAACTCATCCAGGTGGGTTTTTAATGTCTCTAGGGAGGGGGATGCCATGACATACCTGGGCAGTCTGTGCCTGTGGTATGCCACTCTCAATGTAAAACTCTTCTTCATGCTGAGGTATAACTTGTGTTTTGGCTTATGGCCAGTACTCTCTGTCCTGTTGCTGGGCACCACTGAGAAGTGTGGCACCATTGTCTGGGCACCCACCTTGCAGGTATTTTTATGTACTGAAGAGCTCCCATCTCTCTGTTGTGTCTTGTTTAGATAAGGCTGGCTTCCACATTCTCTCTCTCTCTCTCTCTCTCCTCATAAGAGAGATGCTCCAGACCCCAAATAACAGAATCACAGAATAAACTAGGCTTGAAAAGACCTTTGACATGACCAAGTCCAACCTGTGACCTAACATTATCAGCTAAACGATGGTACTGAGTGCCTCATCAAGTCTGTTTTTCAAACATGTCCAGGGACAGCAACTCAACCACCTCCCCACGTAGCCCATTCCAAGGCTGAAGTGAATAATTTTTTCTAATATCTAGCCTAAACTTCCCCTGGCACAGGTTGAGGCTGTGTCCTCTCATCCTGTCATTGGCTGCCTGGGAGAAGAGGCCAACTCCCACCTGGCTACAACCACCTTTCAGGGAATTGTAGACAGTGATAATGTCCCCCTGAACCTCCTTTAATCCAGGCTAAACAACCCCTGCTCCCCTAAGCACTCTCCACAGGACCTGTGTCCCAGACCATTCACCAGCCTTGTTGACCTTCTCTGGACATGTTCAAGCATCTCAAGATCCTTCCTAAACTGAGGGGCGCAGAACTGGACACAGCACTCAAGGAGAGGCCTCATTAGTGCCCAGTACAGAGGAAGAATCAGTGCCCTGGTCCTGCTGGCCACACTATTCCTGATCCAGGTCAGGATGCCACTGGCTTTGTTGTCCCCCTTGGCACACTGCTGGCTCATGTTCAATCACCTGTTCACCAGCACCCCCAGGTCCCTTTCTGCCTGGGCACCATCCAGCCACTCCACCACAGCCTGTGGTGCTGTAGGGGGTTGTTGTGACTCAAGGGCAGGACCTGGCACCTGGATCTTGTTAAACCTCATGTTGTTGGATTCAGCCCACCTATCCAGCCTGTCCAGGTCCCTTTGAAGAGCCCTAACAGATCAACACTTGCTCCCAGCTTGGTGTTATCTGCAAATTCACTGATGGTGGACCTGATCCCCTTGTCCAGAGCATCAGTGAAGATATTGAACAGAACTGGTCCCAGCACAGATCCCTGGGGACACCACTGGTGCCTGGCCCCCAGCTGGATGCAGCACTGCTCACCACCACTCTCTGGCCTGCCCATCCAGCCAGTTCCTAACCCAGCACAGAGTGCTCCTGTCCAACCCACGGGCTGCCAGCTTTGTCAGGAGTGTGCTGTGGGATACGGTGTCCAAGGTCTTGATGAAGGTCAGGTACACACCACCCACAGCCTTTCCTGCATCCCACAGGAAGGTCACCTGGTCATAAAAGGAGATCAGGTTGGTCAGGCAGGATATGCCCCTCCTAAATTCATGCTGGCTGTGTCTGAGCCCTGGGCCATGTGGGTGCCACCTGAGCACACTCAAGATGATCTGTGCCACAATATTGCCAGGTACTGAGGTCAGGCTGACAGGCCCATAGTGTCCTGGATCTTTCTTCCTGCCATTCTTGTGAATGGGTGTTACATGGGCCATCCTCCAGTCATCTGGAACCTCCCAGATGAGCCAGGACTGTTGGTAAATGATGGAGAGTGGCTTCACACACTCATCTGCCAGCTCCCTCATCACCCTGGGATGGATCCCATCTGGTCCCATTATTTGTCAACATCCAAGTGGCTCAGCAGTTCTCTGACTGCCTCCTCCTGGGTTATATGGGGGCTATTTTGCTCTCTGACCCCATCCACCAACCTCAGGCCAGTTGCCCTGAGGACTGCCTTACTGCTCAAAACTGAGGCAAAGAAGGTGCTAAAGTACCTCTGCGTTTTCCTCATCTTTAGTTACTTAATTCCCTTCCCCATCTAATAGAGAAGGGAGATTATCCTGCCCCTCCTTTTGTCATTAATGTATTTATAAAAATATTTTTTATTATTCTTCAGAAGTGGACAGGTTAAGTTTTAATTGTGCTTTTGCCTCCCTAGTTTTTCTTCCCACATGACCTACCCACATCTGTAAACATTTCCTGAGTTACCTGCCCCTCCTTCTGAAGGTGATACGTCCTCTTTGTCTCCCTTAGTTCCTTCAGAAATTATTTTCTCATCCAGGCCAGTCATTTCCCTGATGGCTCGTCTTTTGGCACACAGGGGCAGCCTGCTCCTGTGCCTTCAAAATTACTTGAAGTACGTCCACCTTTTCTGGACTCCCTTGTTTTTAAGGGCTGCTTCTCAAGGATCTTTCTGAATCAGCTTCTTGAACAGGCCAAAGTCTGCCCTCCAGAAGTCCAGTGTGGAAGTTTTATTGGTGCCCCATCTCCATTACCAAAGACTGAGAATTCTATTATTTCATCATCACTGTATGACACCAAATGGTCCCCAACCACCACATCTCCCACCAGCCCTTCTCTGCTGCCCTTTCTGATGATGGAAGTATTTACTTTCCTCCAGTTTTTAGGCATTTCTCCCTCTCTGGGATTTTTCAAAGATAATGGGCACTGGCTTAGCAACATCTGCCAGTTCCCTCAGCACACGTGGGTGCATCCCATCAGGCCTGTAGATTTATGGATTTAATCTTTCTAGCTGATCTCTAACCCAATCCACATCTCTAACCCAACCCTCTACAAACAACTCTTCCATCCTCCAACCTTCTTCTCTTACCTCTGAGGTATGGGATTCCTGAGGACTGTTCTCAGCAGTAAAAACTGAGGCAGAGAAGGCATTCAGCAATTCTGCCTTCTCTGTGTCTTACATCACCAGGATACCCATATGATCCAGCAGGAGCCACACATCTACCTGTTCTTCCTGTTGCTGCTGCTGAACTCATAGATGTCCTTCTTGTTGTCCTTGATATCCCTAGTCACATTGAATTCCAACTGGGCTCTGGCCTTCCTTCTCACATCCCTGCATTATTCTGATAATGTTCCCATAGTGGCCTGTCTCTTTTCTCACATCCCATAAATTTCTTTCTTCTGTTTGAGTTTTACTAGAATCTTGTCTATTTAGGTCTCCAGCCCTCTTTGCCTGATTTCTGGATCATAGGGATGCACTGGTCTTGAAGTCAGAGGAAGAGATGCTTGAATACTGACCAACTCTTTGGACACCCTCCTCATCTGGAGTCCTAACCCCTCAGATTCTTCCAAATACGTCCTTCAAGAGGTGAAAATTGGCTCTTTGCAAGGGTCCTAAACTTGTTTGCTGTTTTGCTTTTCCAATGTAGGAGTCTGAGTTTCTAATGGTCACTGAAGCCAGTGCTGTCCCCAGCCTTCACATCTTCAACCAGTGCCTCTTGGTTTGTTAGTACAAGGTCCAGAACATACCTTTACTCACTGTAGGATCCACCACTGCATCAAAATTATCTTCACTGATCTGCAGGAACTTCCTGAACTGTGTGTGCCAAGCTGTGTTGTCACGCTTAACAAGTATCAGGTACAAGTCTCCCAAGAGAACCCGGGCCTGTGACTGTGAGGCTATTTCAGTTGCCCACACAAAGCCTCATCAACTTCCTCCTCCTCCTCACCAGGTGGCCTCTGGTAAATACCCACAACAGTGTCACCCATATTAGCCTGTCCTGTAAGTCTCATCCATAAACTCTCGACTTGTTCATCTGTCCCTGAGGGGAGCTTGATACATTCCAATTGCTCTCTCACACGAAGACCAACTCCACCACCTTGCTTCTCTGACTTGTCATCTCTAAAAAATACATAGCCATCCATGACAATATTCCAGGTATGCCACCATAATTCCAATGAGAGCATGGCTCTGCAACCTCACGTAGATTTCTAGTTTATAAGATTATCTTGTTTATGTCACTTCCTGCATGCATTAGTATACAGGCAATTCACAGAAAATTGCTTGAAGGGGTGTGAGAGTCATAAACACCACAGTCATAAAAACCTGTGTGTTTTGCCCTTTGATCCCATCCCGATCTATAATGTTATTGATTCCAACCAGTTATATGATCTTCCAACCAGATCTAAAATGTTATTGTATTCCATATGTATCTGCAGCCAAAAATCATTACTGTCTCTTCAAGACCTTGCAGCTGGGCACCTTGTGTGCGTGTGTGACGGGTGGGGGATAACTGCAGGCATTTTAAAATTGCCTTGCTCAGGCAGTTTCCTGCCTTTTGCTGCGTGGTGTTTGCTTTGCGGGCTGTTTCATCTTTGTTTTGGCAGAGGGCTTTTTCCCTTCCTGTTTTTGGGTTCTCTTTTCATTTTTCCCCTCCTTGTCTCAGAGAGACTCCAGCCAGTGTTTCTGGGCTCTCTTGGGGCAAAGTCCACAGGTGTCTTCCTGCTGCCACAGAGAGGGGGAAGCCCCGCTCGAGTCCCAGCCACTCCAGGAGAGAAGACTATGGGAGCTGAGCCCCTCCCTTTTGTGGCAGCCTTGGGTCTGCCATTCTAAAAATTGCATTTTGCAGTTAGAAACTGTTTCAAAGTGAACTTTGCAAGGTCTGCTGGCAGCAAAAAAGCCAATGAGTTTCCCCGGAAGGGCACCCTGTGGTCCTTCCCCACCACCCCACCCCACAGCCATGGTGCAGAGCATCGCAGCAGCGCCTGCAGAGCCCATGGACAGCAAGAGGAAGCAGCAGCAGCAACATGGACCCCACATGAACCTGCAAATTTCCATCTGCCTCCGGAACTGCTCTGCAGACTCCTGCCCTCCCAGTGGGCATTGTCACCATCTTGCCTCTTTGTTCCTGCAAATGTGTGGTGCTGGGAGGCACCATCTTGGAAGGGACGGGTGTGATTCCTTCCCTTAGTCCTTCAGCCATGCAGCCACCTCTGGCAGGCACCATTTTGGGAACAATTATTTCCAGCATTTCGGGTCTCTACTTATACCCATGGGGTTGTGAGATTTTTTAGCAGTTTGGTAACAGTTATTTACTTTCCCTGCCTGTTGGCATCCTGTTGTTAATAAACTGTTATTTTTTCACCTACATCTACTTGTGTCGTGTTCCTTATTGGTGGAAAGGGACTGGCTGGAATCAAGGGGGAGGTTACCCATTAAAATGAGTGTCTACCTCTTTAAATTGCTGCAATATGAGACATGTCTTTAATCTGAGCAGCAGCTAAGGTGCATGAGTCTCTGCACTGGTTGCTATGACCTGCTCCCCAGGAGGAAGCAATGGCACAATCATTGCCATTTGCACCCTGCCTCCCAAGTCCTTCAGTTTAAAGCCCATTGCACCAAACTGGCCAGCATGCTGCCAAGGACTCTCTGCCCTTTTTAGCCAGGGGGTCCCATTCCCCTTTAACAGGGTAAAAATCATAAAAACACAGCCCACTGTTATGAAAGCCAAAACCTTCTCTATAGCACCAGCCATAAATCCAGACACTGATCTGCACAATGTGTCTGCTTCTGGCTGTCCTGATTTCTCTAACTGGTAGGATACATGAGGAGGTGACTTGGGCAGTGGTATTTTGCACGTGCCTCAAGAGTGCTTTATAGTGTTCTTTGATACTGACTATTTTTCACCTCTCAGTGTCATTTGTACCCACAAGAAAAAGTATCCTTCAGGCACAAGCCAGAGTAGGCAGACAGGATGTTCTCCTCCATACTGCTCCTAAAGAACAAGCTCTCTTAATCACAGTGATCTAATTTAATATGAATTTTGTCCTCTTGACTTCTGTTGGACATTAAATGACTACTTGTATTGAAACACTACTAGTAACATTTTGCTCTATAAATACTGCTGCATACTACACATTGCATTATGGTGCTGAAATGAAAAATCATTTGTAACCTCAGATCAGTGCATTAAAAGCACTCCAATAAAATATGATGAAAACCTTAGGACTAGATGGCTTTTACTCTACTGCTTTAACATCCCCTCCAATGAATTAAGATGAATGTACTCACCATGGATATTGCTTCCCAAATTGCAGCTGTAGAGCATGAAGAATCTTATCCTGTGTATCAGCATCACGAACATGAAGAACATTTTCACCTAGACAACAAAAATTAGCATAATAGGACAGATCAGATCCTCAAATTGCATTAGAGTATGAGCTGTTTTGGAAATGAAAAAAAAAAAAAAATTATTTCCTCTGTGAGGGAAAGATGCCCATCAGATTGACATCACTCTTCATCAGTTATGTGCCTCCCCTTGCCATTACTAAAGTAATGGTAACACCCTGATACACTGTCCTGCATTACAAAACAGTAGAGAGTAAAGCAAATGTGTACCTGTTTCTCTTCCTGTCTGACGTGTCCCCAGGTTGATGACAGGTGTACCAAATGCTCCCACCTCTCTGACACCACAACTGCTGTTACCAATCATACAACCAGCATGAGCAACTAGCTGAATGAACTGGTCAAATGGCACATGCTTTACTGCCCGAAAATTGGGATGGTGTTCAATGCCCTTCTTCCTCATCACACGAACCATCTCTTTGCTTCCTACAGAAAAACAAAGTAGAATAAATTATTTCAGTTCTACTTTTAGAATCAAAGTCCAGATACACAAAGGATCTAGTAGACAGCCATTCACTGAGTTACAGCTCTGAACAGATTCTGCTCTCTTTTTATCCTTACACTGTAAACCACACAGCTCAGCACATAATGCCGAAGTTTGATCCAAGAATTCACCGCAAAAGTATCTTTGTAGTTTTAAGTTAATTTGAGAGGCACTAATATTGGTCCTACATGTCATGTGGTTTCTCCTTGTTTTCCTTCCCACACTAAAAAGCTGAAATGTGAACATAGAGCAATGTGAACATGGAGCTGCAGCAGATGGACCCATGAGGCTGACACCATCCAGCTATTTCCATCTGGCTGGAGGACCTGGGATAAAAGCACTCTTTTGAAGACAACCTATTATGCATCACTCTGTCATGAACGTATTCTACTCACCTGCATCCACATTAGGGAACAGAACAAGTGTTCTCTTGTTGAAGGAGATGAGTGCATCTAGTGTCAGCTCAAACATCTTTATGGAATGTTTAATATCTGTGGTTACAGGATGTTGCAGAGCAACTATGTAATCTCTGGTTTTGACATCTTCACCTGTCCAAACGGAGGGCAAGAAAAGTTTTTTTAACGGCATAGAATAGCAAGAGGAAGGTAGGACATACTTTTGGAACTACAGATATGTAGGCCTGAAAAGTCACATCAAGCCAGTGAATGGGATATATCTAACACGTAGGAATCGGTGCTAGAATAAAAACCAAGGGAGTTAACAAGCTAGGGTAGCTAGCCTTATTTGCCTCTCTAAGCACATCTCATAACTTTAGAGACCATTACCTAAATGTCAACAAATTGTTACCTTGCAAACCTACTTCTAAAGCTTCCCAGTCTACACCAGGATCAACAGACTATTCTCACACCACTACAAATCTGGAGTAACTCCTGAAGCTGCTCAGATTTTCTGTCAGTTGTCCATTCTCAAGCAAGGACTTAATTTCCACTGCTTTGAAACAGTCAGTCATACTTGTCTTAGGACATTTGATAAACACTTATCTGCAAAACATACTGATTAAAAAAGATTCCAGCTTCTAACTACACATGGTAGCTATAAAGGAGACTGCTTTGTCAAAGATAAAAAGCAAACATGAAACCCCACTGTTTACAGGAATTATTTGTAAGTCAATGAGTAAGGAACACCAAGAGCCTTTGGCACATGTTGTCCTGTTGCAGTGCATTCCTCAAAAAAAAGGTTCATAATACAAATGGTGTTTTATTTTTTTGTACTAGGCCTGAACAGCTTTGATTCTATTTATCCACAACTCTATTACACCGAAGTAACGGCTCATGTAAGACCATTCTGCTTTTAAATTGTTCAGCTCAGAGAAATTACCCATTTAAGGACTTATTCTTTGACTTAGCAGAAGGTCTGGAAGTGTTCAGTAAAATAGGTTTGTAGCTTTTCAGCTGTACCTGACAGAATACAGAATGAAAGCAAATGTAGAAAGAAATACCGTGTACTATTAAAAAACTTATTATTTTTTTACTGATAACCTGAGTTCATCTAGTGTTGAAAGGCAGGTGAGAAAAACATAAAAAGTGTCCCGCTTACCTAACCACATGCTAATAATACTCATGTAGTCCTTGTTTTTGGCAGAGAGAAGCTTGTCATATGAGGGACATCCTGCTAAAAGGATGCGGTCGTGGTCTTCACACATGGCTATCAAGTGCTGCTCTGCACTCCTGGTGCAGCACACGTGGTAATGGGCCAGTTTGGTTATGGCATGTCTGATGGAGTCATCGATGGTGCCACTGACTTCCCCACCTTCAATGTGAAGAATGCGAATGTTCATCAGGGCTGCAGACGTGGCCAGGGCCAAAGCATCGAATCTGTCCCCATGAACTATCATTATGTCAGGTTTCAGGCGGTTGAGGACATCGGGTAACTTGACTAATGCAAGGCCCACCGACTCCACCATGGCTGCCTCATCCTCCCCTCTCACAATGGTGTGTAATCTTGTATGAATATCAAAGTCATCTTGTTCAATCATACGATAGGTGTTACTGCAGGTCAGAGAAAATGGGTTATTAGAGTAAATACAACTTGATTTTACAGCAATATTGCTTCAGAAAATAAACACAAATTACAACAGCTGTACTGGGGTTGGAAAAAAGACCTGCTTTTCACATCTTGTTCACTAAGGAAAGGACCTTTTAAGATTTTAAGAGAATATTCTCATCCATGTGAAGATCATCCCTAATATTCCAAACATCCAGTTTCTCTAGACACCTTTAAGGAGGAACTAAGGATTCTGGAAATCCTTAGAAATTAACCTTTTTGTTCATGTGTCTGCAGAGCCTTTCAGAGAAGAGATGTGGCATGATTTCCTGTTAGAAAGGGCATGTTTATTGACTTTTCTTTGGACACTGTATCAATATAACGGATAGGATGCAAAGCTGAGCCTGTATGTTTAAAGAAAACATCCTGCTGGTAGCATATATTATTTCAGATTCTGTATTTTTTTTTTGTAAGGTAAATCTTTTTTTTTTTTTTTTTTTTTTTTTTTTGAGTAATGTTTTTTTTTTTTTTTTTTTTTTTTTTACTGAGTAATGGGGCTTGCATTTATATAGCATAAACTTCATTATGTTTCCAACTCCATTTACAAATATCCTTCACAGACCTACCATTTTCCTAATTATGTACATTTATCTCAGAAAACTTTTTTTTCTCTTTGTTTCAGTATTCTTTGCCTCCTTAGAGGTAAAAATCTAGGGGACAAACAAGACTGTGCATTTCTGGTGGTTTTGTTTCTTTTATGATCCTCCAAGTATTTCAGTAACAGACACTTCACAGGACCACTGCCATTTGATCTCTGCTACTGTTGATTACCCCATTCACATCACTAGAACATGTATGTTCTGAGGACTCACTCATTTTCTAGGATGACCCAGATGACGGGGTGCAGGGCTAGGCCCTGAAAAAATCCCAAGGAGTACCTAGGCTTTAGAATACTTACCATGAAGTAACTAACAGGAAAAACATTTGTCAGAACAAAATCTTTACTGTTTGCTTTGTCCACTACACCATTCACAATACAGAGACAAGTGTTAAACACCTTGGAACTGAGAAAGTAGTATTTTGCATTACTTTGTGTAAGTCTTGCAGACAGCAAAGGTTTATATAATATAGAGGAATCAAGGCCATGTTTGTCTTTTTTAGCAAATGAAATGGGATTACTTTATTTCTCCAATCATACAGGGTGCAATTCAACATACAAACCTGTCAAGAAGTTCAACTGTGGTTTTTTTTCTTGTCTGGTTTTGTTTTGAATCAGGTTAGTTTTGTGATATTGAAATCACCTTGCCATGTTACTGGATGGAAACAACGTCCAGTACAATGCAAGGAACAGAGTGCTAGAATGTGCAGAAAGAAAAGAGTCAACAGTGGAACATCCTGTCCTAGTTTGAGATAATATAATTTCCTCTTAGCTTACAAAATGCCAAAATTTCTCACTGGAAAGTCCAAAAAGTATCTCTGCTTCAATTCCACAAGTTCAACAAGGCTGATATTCTGCAGACCTAAGCTAAAGTCTGATTTTGTTTTCCAAAATATGTGTTTTCATATCTATTTCATTTACAGGGTTCCATCTGGTAAATGCAGCCTGAGGAAAATCAACCTCAATCCCAGAAAGGCTTTCCATACTGTTCCTTCTACCTTTTCCCCAGCAAACAGAAGAATATCCATGTTCTTGGTCCAAACCCCTTCCTTGGAAGGACTTCCCACATCCAAGAAGCATGTGGTAAGTCCTTCTAAGGGAGGGGATTTGGACCAAGACATCTCATCCTCCTGGGCAAGCGATTTGATTGCTTATTTATGGAGAGTTATGGACGGGGACTCCATTCTCCCCTGTCTACCCATACACCATATATAACCATATATCTATCATTTTGTTATTAATTTTGTCAGAAACCTATGTCCACACTTTCCTGCCTCCACAATACTGGATGTAAGAACTAGGTGTTTTCCTGGGATATGCAATATATAAGTACTTTCTCCAGTAACTGTAAAGCAGAAGAGATGCAATTTAAAATGACTGAGGAGGCTCTTTTCTCCATGAAAATGACAAAAACTGTAGTGTATTTCCATTTGACTATCACCAGGTTTCACAGAAAAATGCAGGACATTAATTGCTCACTTCTTACAGTCTGTGATCCTGTTTAAGGTCTCAATTGCAGAACTTGCACAAAACTTTCTAGAATTCCAAGACTGGCTGAAAAAAGCCCCAGAAATATGCAATTTCATAATGAGCTAAAAAATAAAATTCTAGGGAAAAAAAAGTAGAACTTTGTAGACTCATGATGCCAAGACTTCTTTTTAGCTAATGTTCATAATATCGTTGCTAACGCCTCAGGAACATATTGGTCAATAAAAATTCACCTTACCCATAATCATCAATCAGGTGGGAACCAAGCACTACGACATCAAGCTCAAAAAACTGTGGTTCTGCCTTAATACCAAACATAATGGGAGCTAGTTTTGAATAATCAGCACGGTTGCAAGTAGCAACACAAACACGAAGTTTGTGGTTGTTTCCATTCTTCTCCATGACTTCCTTTTGTTTCTGTTTAGAAAGATTCTTGAAGTACACCTCCTGACATAACAGAGAAAAAAGAAAAGTGTGTCATTAGTAATAGTACTTTACTTACAGCAAATGGTATACACTTTATGAACAGTATACACATGTGCAGCCTAAACTGTGGATACACAGTAACTGGTCCACTGATAATGGACACCTAGTACCTAACAAAACTAACAAAGTTCTGTTTCCAAAATTTAGAATGTATTTTTTCTAGCTAAAATTCGATTTTAATACTTCTGTTTCTACAAAATTCTGTATAAGCAATATTTAAGTATTATGAAGTTCAACTGTAATTAAACAGTAAAATGACTTCTCCTGTTCAGATGGAAACCTCTGTCTAAGTAGAAAAAATTATTCTGCCTTAGAAAATGAAAGAAAGAAAATCTATCCCAAATTGCAGAATGGAATAAATTGCTCAGATGCATCCACTGACAGACTCTGTAAACAAAAAGGGAAAGTTTTTGACTAAGACAGTTTATGTATCTCCACTAAAGACATTTTGGTGAGGTAAATCAAGTTAAACATTTACTTCTAAAGTCTTACATACCCTTTTGTAGGCCAAAGTACATTGAGAAAATCAACAATACAGTATTAGGTTCAAATAAACCTATGAAAAAAGGACACAGCAATAATAACCCAAAATTCCTCTCCTTCCAAACAGAAATTACTAAGGTGTTAACAAGAGTTTGAAGTAAGTACCATCCTTTTGGTATGAATCTAATGTTATGTCAGGTTTTTGCTCCACTGTGCAGACTGAACTTTTTCTGGATTAATGCCCAAGGCTTGCTTATCCTTGATTCAAAGCACTATCAATCTCTCCACTGATTTTGCCAGCTAGAAAAGTATGAACATACATGATAATATGAACAATAGGAGAAATTCCATGCTCCTTTTAGGTTGCATTCAGATTTTTTCAGTAAAGTTTTAAAAGAAAGGCTACTGTGAAATCACACTCTCACGAAACTTAGAAAATTCAGCAACTTTTCAAGATTTCTCTATTTTTAAGACATTAGTTTAGGTTTCATCACACATGACAAAACAACGTTTTGGTGTAATAGCAACATTGGAGTGATCAGGAATCTATGCCAAGTTGTCAAAGGTAGCAGTATCTCTAGGCCACTTGCAATCCATTATGGATCTGCAAAACTATGACTGGCAGTGACATTAGCCAGACTCGGATATAACAGACCCACTGCTTTTCCCCATTTCTAAGCCAACCTCTCTTTGGAGGTGGTTCTGAGCAGGACATCCTGTCATTATTTATGTAAAACCAGACACTAATTCAAATAAAATGGTGATCAAGATGTGAATGCCACTTCTGACAAACCAATAATCTTGTCTTTGAAACCGCATTAATAATATTAGTATAACTAGAGGCAAACGTCTCACAAAACTCTTCAAGTTGGCAACTGCTGCATACATATTCTATATTATATAAAACAAGAAGCCAAAGTAAAAAACTGCAAAATAAGGAAGTGACAAAGCAAACTTATCCAAAGTCTGTTAACTCCAAGTTACCTGTCTGAGCTAGGACCACCACGATCCCTAACAAAGCAGTTTCCTTTCATTTATGCAAAGCAGGCTTTTAAGAAGCAGAGTAGTTTTCTGTCCTTTTCCTTCAAGCATTCCCTAAAATTCTAAAACTTTCCTTCCAGACACAGAACATACCATCTCCTAAAACACTAGATCACTAAGTTGAGAAAAAATATAATCTCATTTTTCACCATAAGTAACAGATCCAACAGAACTGAATCACTAGCCCACACATCTTTCCAGCCATGAAGATCACATTTAATTACAGCTGGTATCTGGCTGTAATAATGGTCTCTTGAAATAATTTTAGAGGTTGATGTGGAGACACTCCAAATCTGTCTGAACTGACTAGAATCAAAAGCAATTCCTGGTATTTGTACATTTCAACTTCTTTCAACAAATGAAAAGTTAACATTACATTTCAAAGCAGAATTATTTCCAATACTGCCTTAAAACTCTGTAACACAGTAGTTTCAAAAAGCTGTGAAGTGAGCCACACACTGGCCTTGGGGCAAACAGGGTTTCTGCTGCTGTCAATTTTAAACAGCTGCTTATCAAAAGAACCAAAATATTTATCCAAGCACAAAGTAGGTAACAATGCAGTGTAAGTATCAATGGCATGTGGAAATCTGCCACTAATTAAAGTGGTTTACTGTTTTCTAGGATAACTTGGATGTTTTCTAAAGAAACATATGATGTATTGCTACATCACAATTTAATAACAGATATTATTCTATCCTGACTCCGACCTTTTCTGAGCCTATATGCAAAAATAACTCTCTATTTTCAGACTGTATTCACTATCAACAAGTAATGGCCAAGTCCCTTCAGCCATTAACAGCAAATTCCTTCAAGCAGAGCTGTGATGCTTGAGCTACAAAATTTTGTTACCATTGTGGGTTTTGGAATTTATCAGCTTTTTCAGGCAAGTCATCTCTTTTCAGAACTGTTCATCAAAATACTTGAAATAACTAATCACTAACTTGAGTTTCTAGATATTTGATGATATACTGAGTTTGATCCACACAGAACTCTCTAGTTGGGGGAATCCTCCTGTTCCAAGGTCTACCTCTTCCCCCTTGCAGGGACTAGTAATTTTTAGCAGAAAGGAGCAGAAATGAAAGAGTCTTCCCTGAAGAACTACTTGAAATAATTAACCTCCATGTGCTCTTCTATATCCCATCCTAAAGTTTTTAGATTATTACAGACTCAGGGGCTTTTTAAGACTGGGAAATTCTGAGCCAGACTTTACAGCAGCCAAGCAGCTACTATTTCTGTTAGCAGTCCCCAGAGCATGAGACACCCCTCCATCACTGTTTCACAAATATCACCACCTGTATATTCTACATTCTACAGTCACACCTCTGAAACACTGGGTAACAAAATCAAAGACCCCGGAATATTCCCAGTCTCTATACTCTGTGAATGAATGCCCGTGTGTTGAGGGCATTTTCACCTTCCCACTTGCTTTGCTTTGCTGGCATACAGGATATATATTCTGCCCTGAACCACTATATGTATTCCCACCACCCAACAGCTGAGCCATCGGTTCTACATCGCCTGTACATGCACACACCCGGGGCCACTTCCTAGAGCCCAGTGCAGCTGACCAAACACCAAAACAAGTCCTTCAGACACCCACAAACGCCTCTGAGGGTGAGGGTGGGTGGAAAAGCATCCATCACCCTGCCCATGTGTTAGGGCAAAAACTGCTCCCCACCGTTCCCCCCATAAACACGGCTAATGTCTTCACCAGGCCTCTTCCTGGTGCAAGGGATCACCCCCTGTGCTTCTCCAGAATACTGATACACCAAGAATCACAGAGTATGATGATTCCAACGCTGAACTGGAAGGGACCCACAAGGATCATCGAGTCCAACTCGATTTCCTGCACAGGACACCCCAAGCATCCATGTACCCGAGAACACTGTCCAAACGTTTCCTGAACCATGTCAGGCTGGTGCTGTGACCACTTCCAAGGGAACGCGTTCCAGCCACCCTCTGGCTGAAGTGCCTTTTTCTAATATCCAGCCTCATCCCGCCCTGACACTTCAGGCCATTCACTTGTTACACAAGTGGCGGGTCTGCCCTGGTTCTCCCCCACCCTCCACCCCCCGGCAAAAGCCACTCCTGCGGCCCGCCGCTCTCTGTTCTCTGGATCCCCGCTTTTCCCGGGACCCGCGCCCGCATCGCCGGGGCTGTGGATTTCGCGGGGACGCGCCCCGGCCCTCACGCTGCCCCGCCCCCAGGCACAGGCGCGCCCCCGCCGCTCTCCCCGCTCATCTGCGGCGCTCCCCGCTCATCTGCGGCGCTCCCCGCAAATCTGCGGCGCTCCCCGCAAATCTGCGGCGCTCCCCGCAAATCTGCGGCGCTCCCGGCCCGGCCCGGCCCAGCCCAGCCTGCACGGCCGGCCCGCAGTCACCTTGCCTTGCTCCAGGAGCGCGGCGGCGCCGCCGGACCGCTCGCATCCGCCGGCAGCAAGCCCCGCCTCCGCAGGAAATGAGGCGGCGGAGGGCGCTGCCCGAGCAGCCCGGCCAAGGGGCGTCTGTGGGGCCGCATGCAGGTCTGCCTTCACGGAATCACAGAACCAGTTAGGTTGGGAAAGACCTCTGAGGTCATCGAGTCCGACTTAGTACACAACACCTCATCCACACCGTGGCATCCAGTCTTCCCTTAAACACCTCCTGGCACGGTGACTCCATTGCAATGGCAGCCCCTGCCAATGTCTAATCAGCCTTTCTGTGAAGAAATTCTTTCTAAAGAGGAACCATATCGTTGAGGTGGGACGGTTTATATATGGAATACTCCACATGTACACATCTGAGCAATCTAGTTAAAATTGCTGGATGGTCCCACAGCTCCAGTGGCGACTGCCGTCATGTTAAGAGCTTTTACAGTGAGGGCTGTCAGGGAACTACGGGCTGTGGGGCTGCTGTGCGTGGTGCACAATTAGGACAAACACAGCCTACAGGAGTGTATGGAAGAATGAGGCAGGCTGATCCTGCAGGCTGTGAGGAACTGCAGCCCTTCAGTCAGGGCACCTGCCAGTAGCAGAAAAGTGCCTGGGTGTGATGCAGAATTTTATAATTTTGGCATTAAGTCAGCCCAGGGTGTCGCCAAATGACAACTTCATTGGTGTGCAGCACAATCAAAAAAGCTGTTAAGCCAGCTACTAGGTGTTGCTGTCATCTGTGTTCCAGCTGACTGTAACAGAGATGTGGTTAGTTTTCTCAAGCTGGAGGTGTTTTGAGGTCAAGTCTCACAGTGAAGCGACTGTGACTTGGATCCTAGTTCCATACCTGAGGCACCATATGTAACAACAGCAACCTGTGACCCAAGATATTCTGCTATGAAAATAACTACCTAAAACATCTCAGTAGCTGGTGTCACACAGTCCTAGTAAAAGGACAATTCTTCACCCATTTTTTATCTCCCTGATCTCACATTCATGTGGCTGAAACCTGACTCTAGTGTGGTAGGGCCATATATCTGAACAAGCCGGTACAACATTCAGCTATTTCGTACCTGAACTTTGCCACAGTTTTTCAGTCCAGATTGTATCTTTGTTCATCCATATCATACCTGAGGGGTCTCAACTCCCTTCTAGTTTTGCCCTTTGATTCTTAAAAAAATTAGCCATAAGAGTGACTCCTGTGTCTGCCATACCTAGAAGAAAGCAGGTGCATGGAATGAGACAGTTGTATTTCTAGCCTTTACCAGGGAGAAAAAGGTTGACTTTCCTAGCTGTTACAAATATTTGCTTAAAAAGACTTTGAGAAACAATTACTGAAGTCTTCAGCTAAAAGAAAAAAAAAATATCATCAATAGTGATTATTAAAGTAAAAACCCTTTAAGACTTGCCCTTAAGAATTTAAAGTGATGATTTGACTGTTTTCCAAGAGAGCTAGAAAGGATCTTATCCTATGCTGACATTCAGAAAGTCCTCAGACAGCTGTGGTTCAATGAGTCATAGATCCTCAAAGATTCAGTGTTTTGAGAAGATAGCAGCACACCCACTTCTGAAGTTATCAGGCATCTTGGCTTGCAATACTGCTCACATGTAGTAATAGCAACTGGAAGTTGCCTTAGGTGCAATTCATGTCCAGTTTAAATTATTTTCATTGTTCTCTGCATCACTAGATTTCCTTTATGCACATTGCTTAAAAACCCATGTACATTCTGAAAATTCCAGATTAAATTCAAATTATCTCCTGTAAATGCTTTCAGGTTATGATAAGCTTCCAGCATATCTATGGTTGGTTTCACTGAAACAAAATGCTGAAAAAGAGCCTGAATCATATTTGAGCAGGAGTGTATGGAAGTGTGAACATATGGACAGACTCTGGTTTACACTAGTGCTAACACAGCTAGAAGCAGCTACATTGAGAGTTAATTACTCTTAAAACAGCATCAGTGCATCTCTTAATGTGATTTTTCTGTAAATGTTCTAATGGTGTTTCAGCATGTTGCTGTAAAAGGTGTAGAAGAAACAAGAAAGTTTATGCTCCTTTTGGTTATTTCTCTCTCACAGACCTCACATATTACATAACAAGATTAATTTTTTTCTTGTTACTGAGTGAGCCCGGCCTCAAGGCTTTCCAGCAGAGAGACAAATGCTATGCAGAGAGATGAGATGGGAGGAGAAGCCTCAGCCCATAATCTGCCTGCTTCAGTCAGGTTTATGTTTTGCTGCTCAAAATCTCCAATGACACTGAGAAGAAGGCCTCCTGTCCTTGACAAGGCCTGTGGCTGTGAAAGGATTCATTAGATCAGTTGGGTCTCAGTATGCAGGTAATTAATTTGCTCTTCCCTCATCAGAAAGCTTTGCAGGAATAGTAAAGGCTCTGCAGAGACTAAATAGACATTAGTGTCAAAGTGCTGGGAAATGTCGGAGATGAGGAGGTTACTAATTTTGGGAGAGGTCATGTTGCTTAAGATCTGAACAGGAGAACCAAGATCAGTGGTTTGCAGCTGGTTTGGATTCATTGGAAACCCATCCTGAAAGAGGTGAAAGGTGCTGACCTGGGATGGTCTGTGCATGACTGTTCCCAGGAGATGGATAGTGTGGACAGACAGAATCAGTAGCACTTTGATCTTCTACACTGCTGCTAAGCACTGTATTGCTTATTCCCTTCTGAAAGCAGAGACTTTTCAACATCTACGTGATGTGAATCTTTTATTACTTCTCCTTAATTTTTTATTTACATCCATTTTATTTATGCCAAAGACACATGCTGAGAGTCAGAAGGTGAAAACTTCCACTAAGATTTTCAAAAGCAGCTGTCCATATCAATTGTGTATTGTCCAGCCTAAAACACCTGAAAGCGACTTGAATTTTAAGGATCAGGGATTTCAGAAAAGCAGGTCCTTCTGACACAGCCAAACTGATAACCTCTGAAGATTTCTGGCACAGTAATGTTCAGCTACTGTGAATGCACTCCATTACAATTACTCCACTACATTATTCCTACAATGTCACTTGTAGGAAGAGACCAAGTACCATGCACTACATGATAGAATGAGAATATAAACAGTTACACACAGTAGGGAAAACCTAACAAGTTTTACCTTCCTGCATTTTCCTGTTTGTTCTTCCCAGTTAGAACTACCAGGTGAGCTGTGCAGTTAATAGCAATTGTCGGCAAGCACATCACAGTTCGTATCTAATGTTCCAGAGAAGGGGAAGAGATCAGGGAT
Source organism: Certhia americana (assembly GCA_018697195.1). Lineage (NCBI taxonomy): Eukaryota > Metazoa > Chordata > Aves > Passeriformes > Certhiidae > Certhia > Certhia americana. Next base: position 45,704,055 of record CM031878.1, on the reverse strand, counting down.
CTGATCAATGCCAGATGACATCAAGACAATGCCGCAGATGTTATGAAGAGGGAAATTTGGGGATTTATGCTCTTCTCATCACAACACAGATCTCTTACATCTTTGCTTAGTGTCTTATGCTAACACAAAATGGGCATCTACATGTAGCTAAGATTGTAAGACACAGAATTTCCAGCTAAGGGAGAGGAAATCAGTAATTATGAAAATTTGTTCTTTGTCTCTGGAAAGATACTGCCCAAAGAAATAATGAAACTGGTGCAGGGAGCTAATTTATGAGGAGCAGTTGAGGGGCTTTATCCCTCTCTACATCTGCCTGAAGGGAAATTGTAGCAAGGTGGGGATCAGTTTCTTTCTCCCAAGTAACAAGTGACAGACAAGAGGAAATGGCCTCAAGATTTGTCAGCAGAGGTTTATGCTTGGATATTCAGAAATATTTATTCATTGAATGGGTTATCAAGCATCATAAGCAGCTGCCCAAGGAAGTACTGGAGTCACCATCCCTAGAATAATTTAAAAGGTGATGACACTTAGGGACATGATTTCATGTTGGACTTGGCAGTGCTGTATTAATGACTGGACTTGATGACCTTAAAGTTCTTTTCCAATCTAAATATTCCATCAGTTGATGTTAAAATAAGGTGTTTCAAAAACCCAGGTAACAAGCAGAGTTGTGAATTTCATGACATAATTAGGAATTAGGTAAAAAATATCCCATACTTTTTTCCAGAGTTTCCAATTATTTCAGTCATTAGAAAGTAAAGGATTTCGGTCCCTTTTTTCCTGATTGGAAAGACGGCATATTCTGGTGTCTGGTGTGTTACAAAATAATGGCATTTGAACATATCCTATAAAATGTGAGTAAAATTTATTGTAACTAGCTAGAGCTGTAGGATGTGATAGATGCATGACATAAAAAAGCAACCTCTGTTCTAGAGAATTCCTTGAGCAGGACTCTGTTTGTGGGCTAAGATAAAATCCATCTGAAACCCCTGCAAAGCACTGGAAAGAGTATTGGAAATCTCAATAGTTTGGCTTGTTCCCCCCCCCCCCAGTTCATTCTTGACCTTTTTCTTAATTTCAGCTAAAAACCCCACCAAGCTACAAAACTTTTCCTTCCCAATCCCTCTATCTAAAAATAGTGGAACTGACCCACTTTTTTCTGTCATCATGTGACTAACTCTGCTTGTGTGCTCAGTTTAATTCTTCAAAAGGGTCTGTTTTCTTCACTTGTAATCAGTGCTGTTAAGGTTACGGCTTTTCTGTTTCTTCTGAAGCCCTGCTCCTGGTTCAGTCCTGCCGGAATGATTGCTGCTGATGATGATTTGTTGACCCGAATCAGACATACACTGGGAAATCTGACACAGTTCAACATACCCAAGCTGGCTTCAAACCAGTTGGTCTTGAAAAATGATGGCAGCCTAGGCTGGGGTGATTCTTGTGGCGTAATTCTTCCTCTGACTGTGCTGTGCATCTACGTCCCTTGATCAGTAGACAACGTGGTTCACTTAAAACAACTTGGGGTATGTTCAAAATTAAATGAGTAGAGTTGCTGTATATACTCAGAGTATTTGGACCCAAGCCTGCACAGTATCAACTTGATTGGAAGCTGTCATCACTAGGTAAGGCAGTGGGTAACTTTGCCAAATAGATATATATATATATTTATAACTTTGCCCAATTCCCACCTCAGGTACAGGTGAGAGAATTATTTGTTATATATGAAAAAAAAAAAAATTCATATATATGAATACCTGGTTGAGGGAACCATGCAGAAAAAACAGCCAAGCTTGTAACAGCCAAAGATGCCAAAGACTCTCATTTGTGAAAGCCCAGAAACAAAGTTCTGTTAAGCTTTCCCAGTTCTGATGTTAAGACTGCCTAATTTTTTCACTTCAAATTGACATGAAGTGCTGAAAAGAAAATTAAAAGTCTGGAAGGAAGGAGGAATCAAACTCTGGCCACTTCTCACTATTAATAAATACCTCCTGTGTTGCACACAGCTGTAGAGATTCCTCATTGCTCTTCTTGTCCAACTCAGTGTTCTGTTTCTTGGTTTAGTTTTTTTTTTTTTTTTTTTTTTTTCATCTTTCCTACTCCTTTTGAGGCTCTTTGGCATCCTACTTGAATGCAACTGTTTTTCAGTGTGACCATCAGATGGCAAATATTTGAAATATTGTCTCCTCTCTGGTAGTTGCTAATTTCTTATTTTAAGGAGTACTAATTCTACTACATAATTACAAAAAAAAAAAAAAAACAAACTATTGAGATAGATTGGTCTATATTAGGTCTAAAGAAATATAGCAGTAAACATGTATTTCCACCCTTTATGAAGTATTAAAATAATTTCTTTCATATATAGTTTGTGGATTTTGGCTATTAACTGCACTAAGACAAAAAATGTGATGAAAGAAGAAAATGAGATTGTAAAGTTACAGTTACAGTACTAGGCTGATAGTCAGTTTACACTTACCAAGACTGATGAGGAAATTTTGTGAGATGGAGAATATAAAATGGACAAAGAAGTGTAGCAGTAGATACCCTCCACTAAGTCTAAATTCTCCTGTCTTTTAACACATTAGGTATTACTAGGTGAGTTATTCAAATGTCTCCTTTTATCATGAGACTCCCAGAGGAATCTGAAATCCTAACCTAATACTATATACTACTATAATTCTCTGAGACAATTTCATATTTCCATTTGAAGAAACTTGTAGAGATGAAACAGAAGGCTTAAGTGCCAGTCAAAAGCATAGTGATATCAGGCATTACACAAAAGTACATCTGTGTTTTTAATTCTGGGTGAAGAATAAAGTCTCCACATTTTTGAAGTACTTGTAGCTCTTATTTTCATTATTAGAAATGTACAGAAAAAGTTTGGTATTTTCAAACAACAAAAAAAAAAAAGTCAGGGAAACACAATTTTAAAGAAGTTCTGTTTCTAAAGCCTTCAACCAAAAAACCTTCTGTAAATGTGCATTTATTGGACAGTAAATTAAGATCCTGAGGATGAAGAGCAAATCTTTGTAAATCAGGATGACATTTAGGAAGAAAAACCCCAAAAACCCTCACATGCTAAACTGCCATTTACTTCTTTCCTTCCGGCTTTTTGATACTAATCTGGAAAAAAAGTCACATGAAGAGCATCTGAATCAGCTGTTATTCTAGATTAGTCTAGTTTTCTCAACTGGATTTACTATCCATGTTCTTTTATTAGAGCTTTGATTTAGTACCAGATGTTTTATTGAAAATTTGTCCAGAATTGCAGAGACATATAAGTAACTGCTAAAATACTCCCCAATTTTGCAGGAAGAGCAACTCTTCAACAGATGTTCTAACAAACACCCATGTCCTTAGGCTGTGCTGAGTCCCTCCGGGAAAGATCATAAACTATTAAGAGAATAGCAGCCTATTTTCCCAAGGCCTGGGTGTAGGAGGTTACTCAGAGTCATGTGGACACAAACCACTTTCTGACTGGCCTGGCTGCTGAGACAGTATTTATAAAAAACTCAGCCTGAATGTCCCTGAATGAGACTCTAGGTTGTGAGAGGCTCTCCCTCTTGCTTTTCCTGTGCTTTTTGAAACCCTCTTGTGTCTCTGAAAGGCACTTATGAAATACTGGCATTTTGTGGAATGCTCTTGTGTCTGTACTTTCTCCTACAAAGATCCAATGATCCAGCTCAATCTTTTGATTAGAATTAAAATTTGATTACAATTGTAAGAAAGAGCATGCAATTTGAACATTATTTTGTAAAGGACATTAATGTATTTTCAAAGCTAAGTACTTAGTGGAAAAATTACTATGATTGGCTTCTACCATATGAAATCATGCTTATTTTCAGGAAATATGTGTGTCCTTGACTCTGCCCTAGTGTCAGTTTTACATAGCCCCTAAAAATCTGCCTTCCCCAGGCAACAAAATGTTGTTGGGAATCGTCTCCCTGAGTGTGGGCCACCAACCTTCTTACTAGTTAAAATTCTCCAAGCTGCAGGTAGACTTGTTAAGTGTGATATGCTTAAGGAGCAATACAACAGAGGTGAGAAATCTTCTGGTAGAAGAGTGCTCCCAAGTCAGACAGTCTACATAGTTCCTGTGTACTGGCATTCTCATTTAAAATCTTGGGGGATATGAAAACATTGTATAATTTCCATCTGCACCTTTGATTTCCTTAATAGGAATGGGGAGCTTTGATAATTTTCACTTTTGTCCCTGGGTTTGTCTACTCTTCAGTATCTGATGTGCTGACATGGTGATTTCAGATTTGGACTCATAGCACCATAGGAAAACACTGCTACAAGAGGACAAGAAAAGTCAATTAATTTCTTACTTAAAAAGAAATGCAACAGATATATTTTCAGTGCTTTTTGGAAATCCATTTCTTTGAAGCCTATATCTCAGTCCTAGATGGATTCCTTCACTGGTGAATATCCAAGGTGATATTTCTCAACACCTCCAGATCTCAGGGAGATCTGGTGCCAAATCTGAAGTCAAGGCTGGCTGGAACACAAGAGGAAAGGGATGATATGTACAGAAAAGCTACAGAGATGGACATTCAGATTGAAATGGAACAGGCCTTCTTTGCATGACAGGCACATGCCTTTTGTTTTGTATTTTGGCAGACATAATCTCTGATAACTGTTCTACACCCTCCAAGCATGCAGAGAGCTTTAGATCCTGCAAGTTAAAACCAGCTGGCAGTCAGCCACCTGCTCTACAGGTGGCAAAGTCCATGGTCTGGAGCAACAGCATCAGCAGGACTACTTCGTGCAGTGGCGCTGCTGGCCAAAGAGCAAGGGATCTGGACCCCTCCCGCGGGTCTTCGCCCCCTCTCCAGTGTCATCTTCCCATCTTTTCTGCGCTTGCTATCCTCCTCCTATACGGCTCTCCTCTGCCCTCCCCTCAGTGTTTTGTTTACTTCACCTGTTAGCTGAACGCCTTCTGAGAAAACCTACCTGAAAAATTACCCCACAGAGCTCAATCCCCTTGTTATCCTGTCTGTATGCACACCTCTTTTCCCAAACTTTGTCCACATCCTGCTTGAAAGTGAATCCTTGGAGCGTGCATGCCTTTCTTTCTAATGTGCTTGTATAGCACCTGGCATGTTGGGGCCATTCGTCATTGCCACAGGTACATCAACAAAATAAAACTGAATATTATTCTAGACCCTTGCCGAGACCACCCTCCAGGCTGGGTGAACCTAATGTGTGTGAATCTAATGTCTCATTTCCTCAATAACAGAAAGGTAGCCACAGCTACAAGGCACAGCTTTGGGAAGGTCACCGGCTCCCCACTGCTTGCTATGGACTGGGTAATGAAAAGAGAATCCAGGGAGAAAGGGCATAAATGAGCAACCCTTCAGCACAGGTCTCACGAGAACTTCTGAACGCCCAGAACATCAGCCGGCACGGCCCCAAATCGCGTGTGCCCGGTGGAGGCACGGAGATACAGAGGCGGGTCCCGCGATGGCCCCGGAGACGGCGCCTGCCGTGACATCCTCGCCGAGCGCGCAGGGCAGCTCCCTCCCGGGTGCATCCCCCCCATGCCGGGAGCCGGCTCGGCGCAGGGCTCGGCGGAACGCTGCCTCCCCGGCCGCCCCGCGGGGGCTCAGCCGCGGCACGGCCCCGCAGCGCCCCCGGCCCGCCCTCGGCCCCCGCGCCCAGCCCTGACTTACGTGGGGGCCGCGGGCCAGCGGCTCCCGGCGCGGCGGCGCGTTCGTCCCCATGGCGGCAGACGCTCCCCGCCGCTCTCCCGGGCCGGCTGTGCCGCTGCCAAGCCGAAAAGCACCCGGGGCCGGGGCCACGCCGCGGGAGAGGCACCCGGGGCCGGGGCCACGCCGGGACCGCCCCGCAAGCGCCGCCCTCCGCCGGGAGGGGTGCGAGCGGCCGTGGAAGGCGCCCGAGGGTCGGGGAGTGAGGGGCTGTGCTGAGACTTCTCGGTATTCCGGGGTGATCCGGGAGTGCTGGGGCCCACGGCTTTGGCACTGCGTGCGCTAAGGCCGTCCGGAATGCCTGCAGGGCAGCGTGGGAAGCGGGGTCCTACTCCGGGTATCCCCCCGGCATCGCCTCCTAGTGCTCCCCTGTGCCTCGGGGAGCCATTCCCCAGCTGGGTACCCTCAGAGCACTCACAGCGGTGAGGAAATGCAAGCAGTCTTGCTGCTGCCGTCAAGCATCTCTGTGGATATTACCCGCTAATATCCATGACACCTAGTGTGTTTAGCATCACCAAGACTACCCAGATCCGGTCAGAACAACAGGAATCTGCTGCTGTCTCAAGGAAAGGGACCTGTCAAGTGAACCTTCCAAACACAGGTCTGGAAGACAGCAGCAGCCAGAGCTTCACAAGTCTGATTCCAGTTTCTTCTTGTCTCAAAACAATGATTCAAGGCTGTGACATGCTGTGTCATGTAGCTGTACCTCTGGCCCCTTGGAAACCGTGGGGTCTGCATGTGTGCACCCTGTCCCAAGGGAGCCCTGAAGTTACCCTTCTCATGCAGAGCCTCAAGGTGCTCTAGACACCTGGGTGACCACAAATTTCTGGGTCATCTTCGGGTACTTGCAGTTCTTTCATGAATGTCTTTTGATTTTTGAGATGTGTGCCTTAGTGTTTGCAGAGAAATTACTTGTCTCCAGCCATTCTCTTCTTTCCTGCTTGTTTTTCCTATGAACACAGATGTTCAAAGTAAATTTATAGTGCTTTACTGTAGTAAGCAGGTCAGTGCACAACACCTGTAAATTTTACCAACTAGCTTTTTCTCTGTGACCAGATTTACTCCTGTACACAAACTATTCAACCGTAGTGGCCATGACAAGTACTGTAATATTATTTTAATTCACATCAGTGTGCAATACTGGTATCTGTTTTGATTCCTCCCTTATGGGACCATGGCAGTTTGTAATTGGCAGTTTATAATTCTTTTGCATTCTGTTACCACAGTGTTTTCCTAGCTACTCATTTGATCTTGATAAATATCTAGAAGGGTAGGTTACTAAGTAAAACATCAGAACAAAGGGAAGGATAATAAGGCAGCACAAAAGATGTCGGAGTCTGGAAATATGACGAATTTCTCTTTGCATGTTTGAGAGATTTTAGAATCTCTGAAACAGTGTTTTTAACCTTTGTTCATGGAAAAAGGGCTTTTAGACTCTGGAATGAAGCAGGGTATTTAAGAGTGTGTATTAAATAGTAGAATAGTGCATAGTTTTATCACAGGGTGAGAATTTTAGATATATGGGGATTTTAGGATGGTAAGCAGGTGATGACAAGATGGAGGAAGCACATGGCTTTTGGGTTTCTTCCTTCTTCTTCCTTGCCTCCATGTTCTGCAGTGAGGTGGCACATTATAGTTGGCTTAGAAGAGAATCTAACCTTCTAACATAGATAATAGTTATTGGTGAAGAATTATAAATACTGATTACGTAGTTTGTAGTATAAAGATAATCGTCACCTTTGGGGCTGGGTCATTTCCCCGTGAGCTGACCTGCTGAACAGATCTCTGTGGGTCAGAGAAGAAATTGTGCTGATAAGGGAAAAATAAACAGCCTTGAAGAAGCAGAGGAGACGGCTCTCGGTTTTTTCCTTCTATCTCGGTGCTGGGCAAAAGACTTTTACACTCTCGGGAAGAACAAGACCTCGCCATAAAAAAACCCGAGAAAAAGACTCTAAAAACGTGGGAATTTGTAGAATTGGAGAAGAAGGAAGCATTTTGTTAGTTTGTTGTGAACCCTACATTACATTTTCCCCCCATTTTACACAGCTTGCAGAACTGTGTGATTCTCTTTTCAGTATATTTTTACTGTGTTTTCTTTGCTGCTCTCTTCTTTCTTTGTCTCAGAAACATACATATTTTTTTCTGTCTCTAGTCTAATCTGAAACCCAAGAGTGTTACCCTCTGTTCTATTGAAGTTCTTATCATGCACATATGTATTTTCAGCTCTTATTTCTTCTCAGCATTGAAACATCCAATTAACAATTTTCTTCTCACAGAGCTGCATTACACAGGTCTATATGTGTAAGCATACACATAAATAAATATATATAGGTATATAGGTTTTAAACATATTTGCCAGTTGTGGGAGAAAACAAGATGTATTGAAATTTCCCTTTATGAGATACGTGGTTTCTAAAATTTCTCTGTTGTTGACAAAAAATGGACCTTAGATTTAGAACTTGAGGCTCTATTTTCTTTCCTCTGGGACAATACTACTAAAAAGAAAAGCCCAAATTCTCTTGGGCTTCTCCAAACAGTCTTTCTTACTGTACTTTTCCACTTTTGCAAACATTTGTCATCCTGCTTCTCCAAATGCCACTGATCATTTGTTTGGTGTGGGACCTTACTTCCTACTCTGATGATTAGCACCCTTACAGATGGGCCTTTGTTTTGGATTGATACAAATGCAAGTGTATTTATTTAGCTCAGTTTTTTTCCTTTAGTACTGTATTCTGTAGCACTGTGGAAAATCCACGACTGCCAGGAACTGTGTCTGTTGTGCTACAGGACTGTCTTACTTTTTCCGAAACTTAGCAAAAGCAGGAGACCAAGAGTCTGGGATGTCAGCCTGAGACATTATTGAGTCTGCTCTGAAAACTCACTAACTCCTCAGACAAATGAGCACACCTGAGTGCTTGTAGGGACAGCCAAGTGTCCTGGTCCCTTGTGCCATGTGAGTTGTACTGGTGTTTTACGCAGTGTGCAGGAAATCATAGCTTCGGAGGTGCAGTAAAGTATCCCCAAGGTGTTTGTTCCTTCTTCCTGGCCTCCCTAGCTGAACGATTGTTATTCTCAGGCAGCCTCTACTGACATACCTGTGTAGGTGCAGTAATTCAGAAGTGTAAGACTTTATGCAGGAGAGATGGCAGGGGCTGCATAAAGTCGTTTAACAAGGTTTTCCCTCCCTATCCCTTGATTTTGAACAGCAACAGGTAATTTCTGTGATATGTCCATGTCCTGATTTTAGGTGGGATAAGTTAATTTTTGTCATGTTGATGTTATGGATTTAGCATGAGAATAATGTTGATAACAGAATTATAATTTCCATTGCTACTAAGTTTATAGTAGTGTCTATACTAAGTCAGAAAATTTTCAGCTTCTCATGCTCTGCCAGCAAGAAGGCTGGCAGGTCACAAGAAGCTGGGAGGGGACATGTCCAGGGCAGCTGACCCCAACTGGGCAAAGGGATATTCCATACCGTATGATGTCATGCCTCGTATATGAACCAGGGAGGAAAGCTATCTGGGGCCTACTGCTTGGGAAGTGGCTGAATCAGTAAGCTGGCAGTGAGCAATTGCTTTGTGTATCACACTTTTATATATTCTATTATTATTGTTGTTGTTGTTATTAATAATAATCATCACCACCATAATTATTAATGTGTTCTCTCTGTCCCCATTAAACTGTCCTTACATAAATCCAGAAGTCTGAGCATGCTGATTCTCTGCCCCTTCTTGATGAGGGGATGGACTGAATGAACACCTGTGTGGTGCTTCATTGCCAGCTGGGGTTAAACCATGGAAGTCCACTATTCTTCCTCTGCACACAAGGCAAATTCAGACGGTTGTGTGCTCCTTAATTTTCAGTAGGCTTGTGAGCCACCTGAGGATGTACAAGCTACTTGGACCTTAGTGCCTACCTTCTCACACAAAACCAGACCTTCAAGTGCCATATCTTGTTTTCTGGCCTCCCCTTTAAGGAACAAGTCTTGGTAAAATGCTGTTGCCCAATGTCAACTCAGTCTACAGTCTAAAAAACTATTGCATTTTAAATAATATATTGGTGGACTTTTATCAATTTAGCAGAAGTTTCAATTTCTCCCCCTCTTCCCCTGCTTTGATGAGACCAATTACTTGCAAATAGCAATAACCCCATTGAACAGGGTGTTCTGAAGTAGAGGGAACTGCACAGGGAACTCAAATTGAGCTGCTTGCATTGCCTGCTGCTGGCCAGCTGGGGCAGCTGACACGTTGCTGAAAAGCCTTTGCCTTTGTAAAGTTGTATGTGGTATTAAAATGAGAGTAGTTATATATAAGATATAAACTGATGACTTCACACAGTCATGTCTGTTTTCCACACATTTTCACTGACTTTTCCTATTGGTAGCATCACCCTTTTCCTACTGTGTTGGCTGGGCTTTCAGCAACATCTTACAGGTTCACTTGATCTCCTTTTGGCAGTTTATACAGTCTGGAGACTTACACCCTTGCCCTGCCCAAGTGATGAGGTATTAGGTGTGGAGGAAGCTGAAGTGTGGACATGGATGATTTGCAGAAGTTTTTTTTGCTCCTTTGTAGGCATTCAGAGCTCTCAGCTGGTGTTGCAGGAAGCTGAGAGTAAATGTTAAGTCCTCTGACCCCTTCTAGGATGTACTTCTCTCTGCTTTAGCACAAGGAGGGACAGAAGGAACTTTTCAAGTAATCTCTGATTAAACAATTATCCTTGCTTTACTAGATTTTCTTGCTCTACCCTCCTTATTTGCCTCCAGGCTTTTACTGTAAAAAAGCATGTGAAGAGTGTCCACCAAGAAAAGAACAGACTACTGTTATGTAGTTCATGCAGGCTCTGCTAAAAATGTCTGGAGGAACTCAGTATAACAACTAGCACAGTAAACTGCTAATTGGGAAAGGAAAGAGAAAGGAAGGTCTGAACTTCCAGAATAACAGAAATAAAGGGGATTTCTACCAGCCACTGGATGGTAGATGAGGCAGATGAGCTGAGGCCTTCCCTTGCCCTTTTCATCTGCTACATGAAAGCCTGACCAGACTGTTTAAAAGTGGAATGTGGAATGTGGATCCTGGATCCACAACAGCAAAAACACTGGGTCAAGAGGGAGGTGAATGGGAAAGCTCTGTGTAGAAAATCCCCAGGTTTGTAGAATTAGTAAGACCCAGTTTTTACAGATTTAAACAGACAATGATTAAAACACCTTACTGATATTTAAAAAACGACCAGTACTTCATCTAAAAGTCCAAGTGTGTTAATGTGGCAAAAGCCCTAGAGTTTCCATAGCTAGTAGCATACAGTATGGTGAATGTAATGGTTAATGTATTTAGATAATGTAATGTATTATGAAATACATTTATGAAATGTAATGTATTTAGATAAACACAACTCATTAAAAATAAACCAGTACCCTCTGCAATATAATAGCCTCTTTCTGCTAGCAGGAGCAACATCACATTTGTTACATGTTCACAGCCTATTACAACACTCAGTGAATTCAGATTTTACTCCTTAGCCAGTTTTTGGCTAAGTCCTCTGCTGTTTCCCAATAATGTGGCTGTTTGTAATGAGGTTCTCAGAGTAAAGGTTTAGTACGCAAGATATGTGGTGTTAGGAAACATTTATCCCTGCTTTTCTAATTTCAACAACTTCAAGTTCTGAAAGATCCTGCACAAATGGAGTGTGGTGAAGTATTTGTATGGTGATCATCTTCTGACTTTTCAGGCAGAAATAAATTGCAATGCCTGTTACATTTTATTGAAGCAGGAGTCTGGAAGCACTATGTTTATATAGCTAAGTATGTGTGGAAGCAGGCTAAAGGTAGGATTCATTTGAGATACAATGGACTGTTTACCTAGAAAACCATCTGGTGTCCTGTATTTAAAGAAGGTCACATTTTGCTTACAAGTCTTTACCTGTGAAGATTTCAGATCCCTTAGTGACTTAGATTGATGCTTGTTTTGGTGCTCCAGAATGAAAATGAGAACAACTAATATTTTGAGGAAGGTGAGTGATTAGCTGTAGGAAAACCATGCGGATCTTAGAATTTTCTAAGGAGGCTTGTGACCATATGCAGGAGTCATGAGATCTAATTAAGGAAACAGATCTATGTGACTGTTAGGCCACCTCAGATCTGACTTTTGGCAGAAAAGAGCACTTGGTTATTTTGGACAGAACATCCCTGTTAGAGGATGGTCCTTAGACAGCCTCTGCCCTTAACCAAATGGTAAAATACCTTTACCTGCCTTCTACCTTCTCTGCCTTCATTGCTGTGATGAGGTGTACCAGGGGGATGAGCCAAGATTCATCACTTTCCAATAAACCCTGGTTCTTCACAGAGCTGGCTGTTTATGAAGGATACACAGTTGTCAGGTGTTGGAGCATGAGAGAGCTCTGTCTGGTGTTCTCAGAGCTGCCTGCCATGTCTTCCCTGATGGAGCATTGAGAAGCACTAAGTGCTTCTGCTTCCATTCTGAGATGAGGTGTGTCATCATATGTCTAGGCTTGAAACTTGCCAAGTTTTAGCCAGCTGTTCTGGTATAACCCTGACAACTGCTCACTCTCTGTTTTTGGTCAGAGCAGGGGAAACATGAGATTTTCTTCCACTGCTTAAATTCTCTGGGCAGAAAATGACAGATAAGGATCAAAATATCAAAAGACATTTTTGGTTAATAGCAGATAGACAAGAGAAACAACACACTCTCATCAGAAAACAACAGTGGCCTATGTCCATACATGGATCTCTTCTCTAAAGAATGCTCATCACAGAGAGGAGTAAGCCTTGTCCCAGCCCTATCTGGAAAGTGTCATACTGAATAAACACAGGTAGTGAATAAAAACAGGTAGTGTCATACTGAAGAAACACAGGTATACACAGGAAACCCTTTCTATTTTTGCTGTTTAATTGAGTTATTGATGCTAGTGGATTTGTTCTGTTCCTGGCACTTGGGAACAATCAAAACTATCTCATTTGTGTGCCAAATAACAAACCAAAGAGCTCAGAATTTGACCCAGGATACTGAAGATGCCATTCATGCACTGCCAACATTTAGAAGACACCTCTGTACCTTGCCTGTCTTGGTCTATATCTGTAAACAATAACTTTGTCAAGGTTTACAAGGAGTGGTCTGGCCACAATATGACTGCTTGCTTGTCAAGCACCTTAGGAATTAATTTGTTTAAATGTTGGTGAGACTGGGGGGAAGTCTGAAGGGAGGAGGATTTTAGTAATCATCTAGTTGGAAGAGACTGAGATTAGGGAATACTTAACTAAATATCTAAGACCATGGGCCCTGATGGTGTGTACCCATGAGTGCTGAGGGAGCTGGCAGGTATAATTGTGAGGCCACTCTCAATTATCTTAGATTGATCATAGTGCCTGGGAGGGCTTCCTGAGACCTGAAGAAAAAAAAATATCACTCCTGTCTTTCTTGTCTTCAAGGAGGACTAGAAAGAGTATCCAGGCAATTATAGATCAGCCATCCCCATCCTGACTCAGTAGGAGGGATGGAGTGCACCTTCAGCAAACTTGCTGATGATACCAAGCTGAGTAGTGCTGTTGACACTTCTAAAAGGATGGCTTGTCATCCAGAGGGACCTGGACAAGCTCCAGAAGGAGCCCATGGTAATCTCATGAGGTTTAACAAGGCCAAGTTCAAGGTGCTGCATTTGGGTCAGGACAACCCCCAGTATCAGCACATGCTGGGGATGAACAGATGCAGAGCAGCCCTGTGAGAAGGGCTTGGGGGTGCTGGGGGGTGAGAGGCTGGACATGACCCAGCCATGGGCACTCCCAGCCCAGAAAGCCAAACGTGTCCTGGGCTGCATCCAAAGCAATGTGGGCAGCAGGGGAGGGAGGGAGGGGATTCTGCCCCTCTGCTCTGCTCTGGTGAGGCCCCACCTGGAACCCTGCATCCAGCTCTGGAGTCCTCAGCATAAGAAGAATATTGGAACATAAGAAGAACTGTTAGAGTGAGTCCAGATAAGGCCACCAAGATAAGTAGGGAGAAGGAAAACCTCTCCTACAAGGAAGGGCTGAGAGAACTGTGATGGTTCAGCCTGGAAAAGAGAAGGCTTTGGTATGACGTAATTGTGACCTTACAGTACCTGAAGGAAGCCTACAACAAAGACAGAAAGGGACTTTTTACAAGGGCATGCATGTAGTAACAGGACAAAAGGGAATGGCTTCAAACTGTAAGAGAGAAGGTTTAGATTATATGTTAGGAACAAATGCTTTACTGTGAGAGTGGTGAGGCACTGGAACAGGTTGCCTAAAGAAGCTCTTGATGCCCAGTCCCATGGCATATTCCAGGCAAGGCCAGACAGGACTCTGAGCAACCTGGTCTAGTGGCAACTGTCCATGCCCGTGGAAAGGAGGTTGGAAATAATGATACTTAGTGTCCCTTTCAACCCTTTCTGTGGTCCTCTCTCTTCTGACATGATGGTGAAACAACTTTCTGGAAATTATTTATTCCTGGAAAGAAGGTGATTTGGGTTAGTCAGCATGGATATACAAAGAGGAAGTCCTGCTAAATGAAGTCAATAACCTTCAATGATGAAAGGACCATTTGGTAGGTGAGGGGATAGCAGTAGATATTGACTACCTTGACTTCAGTAAGGCTTTGGATACTCCCATAAAATTAATGGATAAACTGTTGTCATATGGGCTTGATGTACAGACAGTGTGGTGGATTGAAAACTGGCTGAATGGCTGGGCCCAGAGGGTCGTGTTCAATGGCATGAAGTTTGAGGCTAGTAACTAGCAGTGCACCCCAGGGGTTGATACTGGGTCTAACACTCATTAAACACCTTCATTAATGATCTGAATGATGGAGCAGAATGCACCCAGAGCAAGTTCACTGATGACACCAAACTGGGAGGAGTGGCTGATACATCAGAGGGTCGTTCTGCTTTTTAGTGGAACTTTGACATCATACAGTTCAGCCAAGGAAAGTGAACAGTCCTGCATGTGGAGAGGAACAGTCAGATGCACTGGTACTTGTTGGAGGTCAATTGGCCAAAATAACTTTGTGAGAAAGGACCTAAAGTCTGGGTGGGCAGCAAGTTGAACAAGAGCCACAATGTGCCCTTGTGCCAAAGTAGCTGAACAGTATCCTGAGCTGCATTAGGAGGAGTGTTACCAGCGGGTTGAGAGAGTGATATTTCTCCTCTATTCAGTGGAGTAAAGTCACACCTGGAGTGTTGTGGTGAGCTTTGGGCTCCCCAGTATAGCAGAGATACAGAGCTGTTCGGAGAGTCCAGAAGGGCTTCAAAGATGATTAAGGGCCTGGAGCATCTTTCACATGAGGGAAGTCCAGGACAGCTGGTATGCTTTCCCAGAGAAGGCTCAGGGGGAAATGTCATCAATGTGTACAAAATCTAAAAGGAGAGCAAAAAGAAGGAGGCAGACTCTTTTTGGTGATGCCCAGTAACAGACAAGGGGCACAAACTGAAATGGTGTTATTTTCCTCTGAACATCTTTTAAAAAAGTAATACTTTTTTACTCTGAGAGTGATTAAGGTGGTGGATCCTCCTTGGGGATCTTCAGAAGTCATCTGGGCATAGTCCTTGCAACCAGCATGAAGTGGTTCAGCAGGGTGGTTAGACCAGATGACCTCCAGAGATTGCTTCCAACCTCCCCCATTCTAAGATTCTATGACAGATGTCATAAAATATTGAAGACGTTAAAGTTCAAACAGGTCATGTACTAACAGTTGAAGGCCATGAGAGTTGCTTGAAGTTCTCTAAAATTACATCAGATGCTTATGTTTAAATACCTGAGTTACTCCTTAGTGTCTTGGCAGTAACTTCTACAGAGAGCAAACATGTTCCATTCAATGTGTCTGTGGATGGGCAGGAGCAGGATGTGTATCCTGCTGAAGAGGAAGAGCATATTTGTCTTAAAGGTGTTGGCTTGCCTGGTGTGTGAAATGATGCATTACAGAAATTCCTGTATTTTTTTTTTTCCTCAGGAATGAACTTTATACAGTTGATTTATTTTCTTTTGGGGGGGTCAGGTTTTAATTCTATTGTTTTGCATTTGTGTCCTTATCAGATCAGATATGTACCTAGATTTGTGGCAGCAAGGGACACTTTAAAATATATGACCTTAAATATCAAGGTAGGAAGAGTCTGGGAGCCTGAGTACCCTTACAGATCTGAACCTTGCTGCTTGATACTTCTGAGGTGGAGATTACATTTTGAGTGGGTCTGAGCCAAATCCTCCTTGGGACTTTGTGTTTTTAGAGAGGTCTGCATCAGGAGATTTTGACAGAAGCATTGAAATCAGGGTTGGTCACTGCTGTCTTTCAGCTGAGAATCTAGGCTTAGAGTCCAGTTGGTGTTTGGGGTAGCAAGAAAAAACTCCTTTATTGATGAGAGAAAATTTCCAGGATTGTACTGCTGCTCCCTACAGGCATGCTTGTTTTCCATCCCAGATCACCTGCAATCTCATCATGCCTGTTTCTGACTGCAAGATAAATTGTAACAGAAAGCTACTCCAGATACCACTTTACTGGGTTCTTCTCTTGACCTAATGTAGATTGCTGTTTGATTTGTCTTTTTTTTCCTGGTGCTAACTATGAGTGACAAAACTTCCTTACTTGCACGACCATTTTTTACTGTCCTGAAACGAAAAGGCCAATTTCTGACATGAGACTTTAAAATATGAAATATGATGGGTCTGAAATGTGCTGGATTCACAACTGCAACATAGTGTTGAAAATCCAGGGGTAGGAAAATAAGCAGTAAATTATGCAGATTTCCTATATATAAAGGATAAAGTAGGAATATTTGTGAGCATCACACAGAAGGGAATATATGGAGCCAAATTCAAAGGAGTATTTATTAAGCAAGTTTTCCTTGGAAGGCAAAAAGAGAGAGCCATCTTCTCGCAAGCCGCTGTTCTTGCTAAATGCTAGGGGAACAACACAGACTGTACTGTGTGAGGGCAGCTGTGAAGGTGAGTTTCTACTTTGAGATGAACAGGGGACAGGCAGGATGTTTTGTTCTTCGCAAATGTATTTGCAGTGAGCTGTGTAGCTGGCAGTCTTCTGCAAAGAAAATACAAACCCTGCTTACATACTGAGGCTATTTTTTTTTTTTTTCAGTTTACCTGATGAATAAATGAGATTCCCTACTTACTTCAGTGGTTTGCTCATCCGAATGATGAGATGCTTTACCAGCAGTGCTTTGGCATCCATGCAGTTCTGTGACTCAATGTGCCATAATAAACTTTAATCCTTTTACTCCAAGAGCAAAAGAGAGATAGGAAGGCTCTGGAGAACATTTTGGCTTATATGCAGTTTTTATTGGGTTTTTACTCCAAATGAGGACTCTAGCAGATTCCTTTGAGTGAGGCTAGCTACCAACTATAGAGAGATAGTTTAGGAAGCAAAGATGTAGTGTACAAGTGATATCTCTTTCACAAATTCTGCAGTGACATTCACTACTCTACAGACCTGCTACACAGAGAGTCTTAAGGTAAATTCCCCTCTAAGCCTTCAAAGTAGAATCTTTTCCCAGTGATTCAGGTTGTTCATCTTCATAAATGTCATGCACACTTCTAGAAAGCCAGGAAAGCACGTGTAGAGTGCACAAGTTTTAAAAATTCCCGGCATTAAACCTATTGAAGAGTTTTAGTCATCATATGTGTTGCATATTATCTGTATATTGGCTTGCTGGTATCTGAAAGGTTTTGAGAATGTTCTGTTCTAAATATTCTACATCAATTATCCCCAAAAAGCCAAACTGAAATGCTTCATAAATTCTGCCTTTGGGAGAGTAGACTGCAATATTATAGACTGAAAGAGATCTTGTTCAAGGAAGTTATATAAAATAAAGAAAATCAGAAGTGCTGAAAATTGTAAAAGGCCTAGCTGGATGACTCAGCCTAGTTTGAAAGCCACTTTTGGCTTTCTTTTTTTTTTTTTTTTTTTTTTGCAAGGCTTTCTGGATTTTAATTGAAGAAGGCCAATTTTTAAAGTGCCGATTTTGGCACTTAGAATGTATGAAGGCACCACTGGGAATTTTGAATATGCATTGGAAGGGGGTAAGATTCAGAACTCCTTTTCCCTCCAAATGGGATCTAACTCAATCAAGACGTTTCTCCACTCATAGGGACCGCAGTGTGTTTGAGAAGTGACAGTGTGATGTGCAGTTTTTTCCTGGAACTGAGAGTTCTGAGGCTGTTAAGAAACTAAGAGTGCAATTATTCTCGACTTCATCCCTGGCTGAAGGTAGGGAAAGTATTAGTAAACCTGCAGGATGCCTGGACAGACTTTGGGACTTGGCACCATCAAGTGTGGGCTCTTGCATCTTCTTTTGTGTCAGAGGACTTTCAGGGGTACCACATGATGGCACAGCAGGAGGCAGAGTGCACTGAACAGCAAGTCTGCTTCCTTGTTCCCTTTAGGTCACACAGTTGTTTTAACAAAGAGGTACAGTTCACACTCCAAGCCACAACTCCACCCTCTGGAACATGTAGTCCCACAGGAGTACTCTGCTTAGCAAACTGTTGCAGTGTGTTCTGCAGCCAGTCTAATGGCTTGGAATAAAAATATACACTTGTGCTTTTGCTTCTAGTGTTGTGACTGTTTTTTCCTAGGTCTGTGTTTAAGCCGCAGAATTCAAGAGCACACAGTTCTCAGTGAAGGAGCAGCAAAGAATAAGCTGTATAGTAATAAAAGTCTGCTGTCAGGGAAGGAAAGCTGTAATACATATGTGAGAATGGCAGATCTAGAAATAAACAACTCGAGATTGCCAGTATTTAGTTAAAATCTGTGGCATATAATACCTGGCATAGACCAATCTTTCCCTTCTTGAAAATACAGATAAGAACCAGTCAAAAACACCTTACAGAGCGTGCCTCGAACATTCAGGAGGAGCAGATTGAAGTAAGAAAATCTAAAATAGATGGCATCAAAATCTTCCATTGTCTTTTTAGCGACTAAGACAATAAAAATAAAGTATCTGGGACTCTCTCCTCTCTCTCAGTTTTTGCCGCTCTCTTTCAGTTCTTTTGTGCTTTGTTCTTTTTTGGCAAACAAATTTCCTGATACTGTGAGGACCCTGTGACCTAAGCAGACTAACAAAACCTGCGCTATATCTTGGGAGTCTGCATGCCTACAGTTGCAAGAACAAGGGAGTTCTCAGTGATTTCTTAATCAGCTAAGCTTAGGGACAGTGAGGAAGGCCATGGGCACTTTACCATAGTCTTTTGCAGAAAAGATTGCTCTGAGAAATTCCGTGTGATAACTTAAGGTGGGGACTTCCCTATCAGAATGAAGTATTCTGAACTAGTCAAAACAAATGATTTTGTAGACTGCAGCTGGTGCAAATCAGCAGGATAAGTACCTGTGTGGGTTATTTGGGGTGTCTCTCTGAAGCTTCATGGTATGTTTTATTCAGGTCTTGCCAAGTAAACTGTGCTAGGATGTAAGAAGTCAAGGCAAAGCTAAGTGTGCAAGGGCTGAAAAGAGCTGCAGGCAAGTGTCCAGAATTCATCTACAGCAGTGAAGGGACCAGAAGGAAATAACTTTAAGTAGAGAAAGCCAAAACCCTTTTAAATTGGGTACCTCTTTCTCGGCATGGCTGAACACAGATCAGTGCAGGCAAGGTGTTGTTCCTGGAAGAGCTCACTGCAGCTATTGAGTCTCCCTGCTATGAGGACAGCATCTGAAACCAATATGCGTATCATGACATATTAGGGCCTCCTCAGAAGGTAGAGGACAGGTTATGGACAGAAAGCCAGGTATCAAGGGAAACTGTAGGCAACTTCACCTGAATCAAGCTGAATCTTTCAGATTTGGGAAATTTTTGTTGGTTTTGGTGAGTTGTCTTCCAATGAGAGTTGCCAAGAAGCATAGTATTGTCAGTACTAGAGGTCTAAATGCTAGTCCCATGGTACTTGATATCTGAATTTGGACTTTAAGAAAGTGTCAAAATGAATTTGTAGCTCTTGGACCTGGGATTTGAGAAGTCTTCTCTGAAGGTAAGGGGAAAGGTAAGACCTAAAAAACCTCAAAAAAATGAAAAAAACCCAAAAGTCAATCTGACAGGGATTGGCATTTCTATGATCCTATTCTCTTTGCATTCCTGGGTGACTAATCCTCATTTCCTGCCCATATGTTCCAGTCCTGACTGAAGAAAATGCTAACCTTCAAGACTTCAAAAATCGGAATCCATGTGCTGGACCTTTGGATGTCTGGCGTATACCCCTCTGATATGGAAGAGACATCATGCACTCCAGGTGTACAATAGCTCTGTTCATTGCAGAATGGTGAGACTCACAGCCTAGTTTGCTGGGAGGAGCAGCTTGTTATGGAGCTTGCATACTGAGAGAGGACTAACCCAAACACTTTACCACTGCTCCTTTTGTCTGCCAGCCCAAGATTTTATTCCAAATCCAGCTGCGAGCACCGCATAGCAGGAAAACTTCAGTGGTACTAGTCCAAGGCTTGGAGGACACTTCAGTGTGAAAAAAATGTGTGCTTGGAACTTATGGGCTAGGTATTTTTTCTTCAGCTCCTTTCTTCTGTTTCCAGGACAGTTGATAAGCAAAGCAGTGATGGAACTGCTTTTTTATACAGTGATGTATATGTAAGTGATAAATTCCGCACTCATAAGTAACTTAGATTTGCAAACAGGAACTGCCACTTCACCTTCTAACAAAGCAGAGTGCTTCATATAAAAATCTGCATCTAAGCCTGTGGAGACATGCAATCTTAGCACATGGTAAAAACTGTAATACATCAAGGCAATAAATAGTTTCCTTCTCCAAAAATTATTTGTTTCTATGTTTTTCAGATGTTTCTTCATCTCTACATTATTTTTTTATTGATTAGTTGATCCCACTTGTAAGTGTAGAGCTATGTTTGCTTTCCAGCCTGGGTTTTACTAGTCTTATATTTATGAAGATGATGATGATGGTGTTCTGTGGTGCAGGATACTGACAGGCCCAGCTCCTACCTCAAACAGCAATTACACTCAGTATTAGTGCTATTGTCATGGAGATAGGCCAGATGTGAGGTGGAGAGAAGAGAATGAAATAACATAAGGACGTTGTCAGGAGGCCATGCAGACAATGATCAATTGTTTAGAAAGAGTCTGAAAGGGTTCCAAAATGCTATGTTTTGCATAGCATTTATTTGCATTTATTCCTGCCTCTGAACAGTGTTCAGCTACTGGGGCTACTGTGACTGCAGGAATCTTTCCACTCTGCTATCTACCATCTTAGAGCAGTCAATTATTGAAATCCTTAAGTTAAAAATAAACGTGTTGCAGTAGTCCTGAGAACACCATCTGTTTTAAACAAGGCAACTAAAAGGTGTTTCTCAAATCGATGGGAGTCATGCATGAAATTTTTCTATGCAAGAAAGCCTTATCTGATCTTTAAAGGTCATTATTTCTGTGCAAATGTTTGTGTAAAAGTTTAACTGTAATTTCTGGATCTGAACTTGGCTCTTTGTCATCTCCTTCCTGGCTGTACAGAGAGATGAGGCAGTGCCAACGCTGTGTTACGCAGATAGCAGAACCGCAGCTGCGCCAGCCCACAGGCAGCAGTCCCCTCTCACATCCTGTACCTGTGCTGGGGTTAGGAGCACAGGAGCTCCTCTCTTATAACAAGCAGAGCAGAGATAAGGGTCATAAGACGAGCAGGCTGGCTGTGCCTGGGGAACATTCAGATTGGCATGTCCTGTATAAAGTCAGAAATGTCGAATGTTTTTTGTTTGCCTTGTTGGCTGGATCACGTCTTGGAAAGGTATTCAGAGCTGACTGAGGCTATATCATTAGAACTTCAGGGCATGTATTTTCTCTTTTCATCTATTCTTCTATTCCTGTATGGTTGGTTTGACATTTCATGAGCTTTTTAATTCAGATTGTCTTTTCAGACTTGCATTCTCACTGTAGTCACTACAGGTCCTTTGAGGCCCCCATAGTATTTCTGGGAATTAGCGGGCTGGAGTTCTGATTTCAGAGCAAGAAATTTATTTTCAGCTTGCAGGCTTGTATACAAGTTGACCTGGGATTGGTGAACTTTACTAGAAATGGAGTATTTCAGAGTGAAATGATTACTCATCCTCAAAACTCAACAAAGATATTTATTTTGGTTTAGCAGCCCAGCCGAAAAATGTTTTCATTTTATGTTGACCAATGCCTCATGGACCAAATAAAAATTTCTGTGTTGCTGACCAGCCAATGCCCATTAAGAGTTTTCTTTAGGGACAAAGCTCAGTCAAAAGCATGTCTCTACTTTTTTGTTAGTTAAATATTCAGCTGAACTGAAGCAATGAATCCTTAAAATGGATTTTATTTTTTTTTTTCTGGGAGGGGGGAACATCATGGGAGAAAAACAAAACCTACTTTTTTGCAGACCATATAGATTTGCGTTTGAACAAACTAATATTTTCCCTTTGTCAGGAAGGAAAAAAAAAAAGTCAGTTGGATATTTTTGTTTCATTCCACTTTTCTGTTGGGGCTTAAGGAAAGCATCAGCAGATCCTTCTGGGAACAGCTGCTAAAATCCTGCCTGACATGGCAATCTAAGTGTGTCTTTTTGAACTACATTCTAGTCTCTGTAAATTCAGGGATGGTGATGTGATATAAAAAGCTGTCTCTCAACAATGAAAAGAATCATGTATAATTAACCAAACCAAACCTATACAGTTATTTCTTGTGATTTGGTGCCTCGGAGACTAAGCTACCAATTGAGACAGTGGGAGGTCAGAGAAAATTCCAGTGGTTGAGACTGGAAAAATTATACATTATTATAGGGCAAGGATACCTTGGTGGGACTTCCTTTTGTCCTCCTGTAGTCAAATCCTGGCTAATCACTGTTACAATTTCACATCTAGCACCCAGAAGTTGTTGAGGGGAAACAGATGTGTGCAACACTGGGCTTTGTATTTTTGTTTGTTTCACAGGTGGGCCAGATTGGCTTGGCTCATTGTGATTGCTCCAGAGGGGGAATGATCTGGAGGATTGAAGGAATGAGTAGCGTGATGAAGGAGGCAGTGCCAAAGGACACAAAGAAGCTCCACTGTTATTGCTGGATCTGGAAAAAAGTGCAGCAAGCACGTTGGTATTCCTTCAAGAAGTGCTCCTTGCTCCTGCAGTGGAAATTCTCTTCAGGAGATACACAGTCTTGCAACAATCTCAGAAGCCAGTCCTGCAAGTGCTGGGTAAACAGCACATCTTTGTAATCTGAAGCACTATGTCAGTAACAGCATTCTCCCAAATTCTCATTTCTTGAAGTCTAATCAGAAGCTTATCTTAAGAGATTTTTTAACTTCTGACAGGCCTGGGCTATTTCAACTGAGGAGTTTCAGTGTAGTTTATGATCCTTTAGTGTTAAGATTGGTTTGCGTGTCAGATGCTCCAGGAACATTCACTATGAGTATTAACCCAGAGAAGCATGTGCCACTCAGTAGTGTTTTGCTCAAAGTTTGGGTGTGTGTCTGTTGTCATCTGTTGTTCAGAAAAGGGAAAACTTTTCAAACCCTCTGAAAAGGGCATTTAAACTGTGCTTTATTCTCATGTTCTGTTCAAAGGGCATCACAAAATTTGGCCTAGAAGCCTTTATCTGTAAACTGAGAGTCAGCTTACAGGGTTTCCTAGTAGAAGTTAGCTTTCAGTTTCTGCTAAAGAAATTAGGAAAACTGTGTATCTCTAATCTCCAAGAGTCCAGAAAACATCAGGTTTTTTGTGAAGTTGTGTGAAATCCTCTGCTTTGAAAAGTTTTTTTGGTGACTTGCAATCATAAATCCCTGTATTTTGCCTTCTCACTGTCTTTTTTTTTGTGTTTGAGTCTTTTGTGTGCCCCTATTTTTCAAGATTTTCTCAGCCATTCTTAAGACCAGAATATTTTTTTTTTTTTTTTACTAATGAGGAAGTTAGATAATGTGACTGTGCTAACTGGGACTTAAGGCAAAACCAGAGTACTTGCCAGCATAGTTAGTTATATCCTCTGTCTTCAAACTATAACAAATATGTATTTGAGGCTCCACATTAGTCTCTTGGAATGGCCAGAGTTATCTGCTCAGAAGGCAATGTGCCTCAGAAGTTGATTGTATAAATCACAAATCAAGCAACCCTGCATGGAGCACTCCTTTTTATATATGGGGCAGGCATTCCTGTTTGTGGTAAAAACCAGCCAAACCATGACACATTTCCAGCACCAAAGAGAAAGCTGAACTGACCTTGCTATTTGTCTGTAGGGGAATTGGAGAATAGTGTTACCTTTCTCTCATTCATTTTCACCCCAGATGAGAGAGGAATCCGTTCCTCTAATTTGAGTCTCATTCCTATAATTCCTCTGTTATCATCCCCTGAGTACTATGTTGTTGCAGGCGTAGCAGGGATGGTAGGCAGAGACTTGGGGTGTTGTAGAAGAAGTATTTACTTCAGTCTTCCATAACAACTGCATTCTTCAGTGACAGCCTCAGTCATTCTAAACTCAGTTTTGAAGGAGTGGGAATGGGCTCTTCCCAGGAAGATAAATGGGATTCCCTCCAAAATGTTCTGCAATGTGTGTGTGAGAAATTTGCAGATAAGTCCAGTGAAACATAAATGAGATTTTTTTAATATCTCCAGTGCTGCAGTATACTTTTTTGAAAGCTTGTAAAAGAAGTCTGTCATTGTTCTACTGGATGCTACAACAATGAATAACTGAGATTGGGTCAGATGCCACTATAATCACAGGCACTTTAAGAAATCATTTGTGTTGCTCAATCAAATTGGTATGTTTGATGGCCTAGGTTTCCAGCAAGATGTCACTGCATTGACAGGGTAGGAAAAGAGCTACCTTTCTTTGTGGCCTTTTTTCCTACTGATAGACCACAGAGCAGAAATTCATAGAACATTTCCATTGGAGTAATAGCCTCTGGGAAAGAAAATTTTAAGGGAGGTAAAATGATCCACTAAATTGGAATAGTTTCAATAACATTTAGTTGGAAAAAAACATTAAATAAAAATTGATCCTAAAAGCTGGTTTTCTTCATGTGACTCAGTTTTATTTAACCAAATTCAGTTGAAGAAGTAAGAGTAAGTGGCTAACTGTTGTAGAAAAGTGCTTTAGAATCCATAGAAACTAAAAACATAAATTGGGTTCCTAAAAGAAGTCTTTTATCTCAATTTGAGATGAATATATGAATATGAAATATAAAATGTCAAGCATTTTCCAAAGTTTTCTTTCTGTAGTAGCTCTGAGTCAGTGTAGCAGTATACCCAGAAAATCCGTCTGCTTTCCTAGAAATGAAGGTCCAGTGGAACACTTCATTATACAGCACTTAGAATAACAGCAAGGTTGCAATGACTGTCTCATGTTGCAAGACATACCTAACACAGAATTAATTTTGAGCCCTGAAAGTCTAAATCCTTTAAGTAAGGAAAGAAGCACTCAAGCAAGGCTTGTTTTTTCTTTCTTCCCTGCTTTCTATGCTGTGTCCACAGCTTCGAATATATATATATCTGTATATATATATTTTTTTTTCCCCAAATCCATTCACCATATTGTGCAGTAGTGCACAGCATGCATATTTCCAACCAACTAACATGTAGAAAATGAGGCTGTCATTGATTGTTCAGCTGAAAGCAGGCAGGCTAGTCAGTGATGGCAATGATGCAAACATGATGGGTCTGTCATGCTGGTAGAGCCTGGTAGTACTTCTCAAGTGACACTGGGATCATCTTTCGAGGGTGATCCTGACAACCATGAGTCCTGAATGGTCACTTTTGGACCATCTGCCGTCGCAGAGCTTTTTCTGATGTTTGACACCTGTATGTTGAAGCTAGAACTTGCAGGCTTCTTCAAGTAATTACAAAAGTCCAAAGGCTGAAGATCAAATAAGATCTTTAGTAGAGATAACATCACAGCATGGGCAGCAGACTTCAGGTTGTGCAAGGGGATTGATTGGGAACCTGCTATTGGTGTTCTTTGGTGAATAGCAGGGAATGGCAGCTGATGGCCCACATTCTTATCCATAAATAATTTTCAGATGCACAAATTGAGTTGGTTGTGTATGGGCCAAAAAGTACTTATTTTCCCCTTTTTTTCCCCCCAAGAAGAGCACCATGTTTCTCATATGTCTAATCAAGGCAGAAATTGCAAGGGAAAATACTTGGTTATTTGGAACAGTTGCAGAGAAAAGCTAACCTTTGTAGGGATGACACCAGGTTTTATCCTGGTGAGAAAAACATAAAAGGCTCATTTCACATTTTGATGGACAGTTATCTTGTCACATGGCAATCTCAACCTACTCAGCAGGTACCACCTGAAGTCTTTTGAGGTGTTTTGAGAGAATGAAATCCCTAAATTTTCACTGGATTTTATCATATTCGTCTTTCTGCATGGAGTAGTGGGATTCTTTCAAAATTCTTTCTGTTCTCCTTTGTCGCCTAAACATTTTTTATAAACTGGTTTCTGCCATGAAATACAGATATTTAAAAAAGACATTATGTTCAAAATTAGGTAATGATTTTATTTTTGTCTTATTTTCAGTAATACCTTATTCCTTCCTTGCTTTCTGCAATTTATTTCTCCTACTCAGGCAGCAGACAACTCTGTTTGCTATTATAGATTTGCTTGAGAAATGTGACTGAAATTTGGAGTGTTTTTTTTTTTAGGCCAGAGATAGCATAGCATGCAGTTGTGCTCAATGTTGCAGAAAATACCTCAAGTAATTTGTGCATGCTTTAACAAAGATGAAAGCATGAGCTGTGTGCAGAGTATGGCAGTATCACATGTACTGCACTGTCATTGTAATCGAACTGACTCAACTGGTCTATGACAGCCTAGTGTAATTATTAGGCATTCTTGATACCATCAACCCCTCCTAATCTAATGAAAATAAGAGAGTGACCATAGGGAAGCAGACCTGTGGAAGCCTGCACACTATCTGAATGTTCCAACACCAGGAGAAAGGAAAAAACCGTGATGCTTCTACCAAGAGAATTTCTTACTGTGCCACTCTCTGAATCCAGTCAGTCAATTTTAACCCTGCTGGTACCACCAGGGATGGTGGCTACTGCCCACATGGCCACTCAATGTTTTTCTGTGTGTGAAAGGCACTGGGGGTGTGGTGGTCAGAGGGGATGTAAGCCTACTTCAGTTTAGCAAGCATGGGGGAATTGCATAAGTGCCTGAATGCTGCTCCAGTTTTCTGATGTTGGGGTGTGGTTTAGAGGGAGTGGTGCTCATCTGGGCAACATTATGGGCACATAAACGTCATGGGCACATAAACAAACCCACGTCATGGGGACAGGTGGGCAAGCTTGTTCAGTGCAAAAGACCACAAAAGTTGAGGGCATTCACCAGTTAGCCGTGATTTTGATCTGAGAAATGCTAGACTTCTGGGGTGTTGCTGTCAGCAAACCTCTGTGTTGTAAACTAGAGAAGAGGGAGAATTTTCAGAGATTTCTTTGCTCCTTGCATTAAGAAAGTTGTTTAAATGTGCATAAACTGAATTTTAAATAATCTTAAGGGGTAATTCTAGCAAAATGGGACAATCTGATTGGAAAAATCACTTTTGTCCTTTTCAGTTTGTTGCTATGAGTCAAGGTATTTTTTGGTTTTGATAAAGCTGAAACTTTTTATTTGTTTTGGGTAAACTAACTTCCTGCCCAGCTGGCAGCTTGTAGTTCCTCCCACCTCAGACTTTCAAAAAATCTGGAGGAGTGCTCAAAAAAGACATTCAGTCCACTTATTCTGATGTCTCAGAAACTTATTGTCTAATGCCAGCTGTGACAAATCTTGTCTGTTTTATTTGTTTGTGGGGTTTTTTTGTTTGTTTGTTTTTTTAGAAAGCAGAGTTGTTGTCCAAACTACTTGAGATTTTCTTTAAAATTCACATTATTTGTGAAACCAGTTGCAGACAGATGAATGTTGTTTTAGGGGACTCTGTGTGTGTGTGTGTGTGTTTGTTCTATGCTTGGGAAAGGTGGTTCTGCTCCCTTCGAGCGTAAGCTATTCTTTGAGAGCATTAAACAACACCAGGATCAGGAAGCTGGGGTGGGGAGCCACAGGAAATGTCTGTAGAGGAACTTTTAAACTGTAGAGAAGAGGTTCCTGGGTGTGGCAGAGCAGCTTATGGGACAGTGGGAGAGGTATGAGGCACTTCAGACAGTGAAGGAAAAGTAAGACTCACAGTTCCTGTGAGTTAGAATCCTCCCTTGACACACCGAGTCTGAGGATGTCTCATTTGGCTTGGCTACAGAAGGAACAAGGAAGTAATCCTCATTTCTGCAGCCAAGAGAAGCAGGCAGGTTCAGCTTTCACCAGCTCTGGGGAACTGCAACAAAACAGTGTGCCGACACAAAGTGGACACAGAAACCAGACAGCTTGGGCCAGTGCAGAACCTTCCCTTTCCCTGGGTTTCCTGCTGTTGTAGAAGAGGTGGAGGAAAGAGAGAGTCTGGACAGCAGACCTTCATCCACCCATCATCCTGAAGATCTGCCCTGAGCATTGCTTGGACCATGGCCTTTAACAAACCACGTAATGGCTAGACTGAGCTTCAAGGCAGTTCTGGCCACCACCCTTTTCTGACAACCACACTCCCTGATGGAGTCAGAAAACTGGAACAAAAGTGTCCCTCCACCCTAGACAGGGACACATCCTGACCCACATGCCAGGTGTATAGGGGTGGGGGAGGTGAAGGAAGAAGAAGCAGAGAGATATGGTTTAAGAGCTGGCTGACGTGAGTGATTTTGGTTAACATTCCTGTTTCTCGTCTCATGTTGTGGTCTGGGATAGGTATTCTTTGTGCCTCCTTTGGAAATTGAGTTACCTTCCCTCCCACATCCCTTCCATTTCTAAAGGAAGTACTTGTCAAAGCTCCAGGTTTTAGAAAGGTACTTCAGTTATACAAGACAAACATTACTGACAGAAGCTGTAGGTAAATAAAACTCAGGAGACCCTGGAGTAAAGGCTGAGCTGATCCAAACTCATGAAACTGAAGTTAGGCTGGCTTCTATGGGGTGACAATTTGGGTCATTATGCTCCATCAAGAATTTTAGTCCTATATTTTGGGTTCTTCTTCCTCCTTATGCTTTTTTATTTAGTACAGAAGTCACCTCTAATCTCCCATGGCCTTTGGCCTCCAAAATGAGGTTTACAGCTGTGGAACTAAACTGTTTTCTGGAGAAGAGAATCCACTCTACGTGCCAGTTTCAGCCCCATAACAGAATCCAGTAATAGCACTCAGGCTTGTGTTCATTCACAGAGACAAATTCTACTGTCTCACTCCAACTGATGCCATTTTGAGATCTACTAGGTAAAAAATTCTGATTGCAAGGATGCTGTTCTGCATATCATTATATTAATTTGTCAATTTCACTTTCATCTGAGTGATGGGCATCTCTAGACTGTTGCAACCCATTCATTCCCAAGAATATGGAAGGGTTCTGGGAACACTTGTTATCATACTAGAGGTAAGGAGGGGATGTTGTGTGGTTAAAGAAGGATATATTGAAAGAAGATAGAAGGTTATGGAGAAGGAGTGGTGGATTGACAGTGTCAGATGCATCTTGTGAGGCCTTCAGCAAGAAACACTTGACGTGGCAGGACTCCGGGCAGCAAGTTGGACATTCTGCTCCATGGCCTAGACAGGCTGGTACAGTGGCTAGATCCAGGCTTGAGACACAGCCTGAGTCTCTGTGAGGAAGAGGCCAGCCTGAGCAATTGCATGGCTGCAGCCTGTCTGGGTGAGAGACAGCACAGCCTGTGCTGTGATGGGAGGTGCAAGCACACGCAGACACTGCACAGTGCTGATAGCAAGGCTACAGTCTCCTAAACTGTGTGTCTGTCTTTCCAGCTCATCTGCTTGATGATTTCACCTACTTGAAACTTCTCCAAACTAAGGTTACCATTTACCCCACCTTGAAAAACAGTGGTCTCTGGAAATCCCTTTAGCCCGATCCTACTTCATAAGGAGCTCTCTTTCCTTGGAAGGCCTTATTCTTTTCCTATCCTTTCCTATTCCTTATTCCTTTTCTTTTCCTATCCACTTTCACTTCTCATCAAGCTGTCACAGTCCTTTTAATAAAGGTATCTTGTAGGGTGAGAAAACAAAGGAGGCTTAGTAAAAGAGGAGCAAAGACTGCTTGGTTAAATAAAAGAAGCCAGAGAAAAGATGTAACAAAGTTTCTAAACTGCAACAGACAGAACCCCAGTAATTTGCAATAAACTATAACAAAACACATGTCCTGAAAGAAATGGTCTGATGCTTGAATAATTTATTCTATTGGCTGTCTAGAGGCAATATATAAAAAAAAAAAGTTATTTTAATGTGATGATCAAGATATTATAAAAAGTGTATGCTTTTCCAATAAATGTTTCTGGCTTTATTGCTGTCTGAGGAGTGTGCTTTGGGCACTGACATGCTGCAAAATGGTGCCTGCTGAACAGGGACCTGAAATATCTGAGTCAATTCTGGACCTGCAGTGTATTCCCAATTGAACTGAAGGCTGAATTTCAAGAATTGTTGAGGATGTCCTTCTTGTCATGGGCAAAGGAATGATTACAGGTCAGCTTTGTGAACAGTTGGGGGGAAAATTAAATTTTATAGATAAGCAACAAGCCAACAAACCAACAAAACTCCAAATAATGTATGTATATGTATGTGTATGTGTATGTGTATATGTATATGCATTTATATTATTCCTCATCCTATATATATATAGGATGAGGAAAAATATAAAGAAATTAGAAACCCTTCATAAAAACTGTTTATTACATATCACAAGGGGGCAAGGTTATAGAATTCAAGAAAGAAAGCTTATGGAACTCCTTGTATGGGTGAAGGCTAACTGTCCATGGTATGCAGTAAAGAAGTTGCGTAACCTTGAAAACTGGGAGTGGGTGATTCTTTAAAGACTCATCAATCACAGAACCATGAGGTTAATCTTGATGAATTTATTACATGGCAAATTGTTTATTCTGCATTACGATCTCTTCATGATTTGGATGAAATTGATCAGCCCACAGTAGATCTGTTGGCAGATACTGCTTCCAAATCAACACCACCCCTTTCGTGTCATGATCCGGTAGTTTTGTAAACGAAGGAAGGAATTAATGAGGAGGAACCAGAAGGTGATCCCATAAATTTAAAAAACTGTAATTTACATCCTACTGTAAAACCACGGCTAATGAAAGCTATGGCTGCAGCACCATCTAGTGACACGAAGCTGCTAAACAGCAATTAAATTCTCCAGCCTATACGACTGATAATGAAGCTTTGCTGTCCTCTGAGTCAAAACACTTTTTAGATACTTGCCAAAAACAAGCAATCGATCAAGGGAATGTTGAACTGCTCTATGCTATGCCTGTAATTTATCACAACAACCTTATCATGAACAGATTTCTTATGATATAGCTAAGGAGTTAGGAAAGTCTATGAGTGAAAAAGGTCTGCAATCTTCCAATACGATGAAACTTATAAAGTCTATTGCAGAAAGCTGTATAATGTTACCTGGTGATTGGAAGGCTTTGTTCAAATTGGTTATAACACCAGGACAGTATTCAATTTGGTGGTCTGAATACCAAGAGGTATGTCAAGAACAGTCCCTGGCAAATATGAACACTCATAATGCTGAAATAATAAGGGATCATCTTGCAGGGATGGGAGCTCAGGAATCTATAAGGGACCAATTAAGAATATCCCCAGAAACATTTAATCAAGTGAGGGGGCTGGTTTTGTAAGCTCTGAGAAGAGTGCCAGATGTAGATAAGACTGAGCCTGGCTTTTTCACCATAAGGCAAGGATGCCAAGAGCCTTACATCACCTTTATTGATTGTTTGCAAAAAGCTGTGAACACAGAAGTTGATTTACCAGCTACAGCAGAAGGTTTAATTGGAATCCTTAGCCTATGCAAATGCTAATATTGTCTGTCAAAAGGCAATTAATCCAATCAGAAACAAACCTGATCTTGGTATGGAACAATACAGAGCAGATTTGTTGGCAACTGCTTTGGCTCAACAGCTACAGGTCGCTTGGGCAGCAATTAAATGCTTTGGCTGTGGAGAGGAAGGTCATGCGAGAAAGCAGTGCCCAAAGAACGAGCAAAGGAATAAAAAACCTACCCCTCAACAAGACAAGATACACTCACAGCTAATCCCCACAGCTCAAGGTATATCAGAGGAACCCCAGGCAGTTACTGGCTTGGACTTGGCAGTTTCCACCACAACCACAATAATCAACACATTGGTTCACCTTATACCTACAGGTTTAAATGGACCCCTTCCTTTTGAATGTCATGCATTGTTACTTGGGAGATCACCATCATATGAAAGTGGACTTCTTATTTTACCAGGAATCATCGACTCTGATTCTAGGGGTGAAATAAAAATCATGGCTTGGACTCCTAATCCACCTTGTACTATTCCAGCAGGATCATGCATTGCTTAATTGATAGCACTCCCTATACTACTGGACATGCAATTGTTTCCAACTGCCAGTGCTTACAGAGGCACTGAAGGTTTTGGGAGCACAGGCACTCCTCATATTTACTGGTCTAAACCTATTTCTGTACAGCAACCTTTTCTAACCTGTGCTGTAGATGGCAAGTCTTTTGCAGGATTAATGGATACTGGAGCCAACAAAACCATCATCTGTGAATGTGAATGGCCACCTACCTGGCCCTTGCCAGCACCATCAGCAATTGTCACAGGAATTGGGGGTCAGCAGATGCCCCAGCAGTCAGCTAGCACTCATGGATATGGGCCAGAAGGGAAACATTCACAGCTCAAACCCTGTGTACTTTCTACTACATGCACACTGTGGGGAAGAGATCTGTTACCACCATGGGGACTGACACTGACAAACAAATTTTCAAAAGGGGTCACTGAAGTGCAGCTGAGACTTTAACTCACATGGAACACTTATACTCCCCTGTAGGTGGATCAGTGGCCCTCAGAGGGGAACAGCTCAAAACAAAAACTGGTCCAAGAACAATTGGATCTGGGAAATACAGTTCCTTCTACTAGCCCATGGAACACTCCAATATTTGTGATTCAGAAAAAAAAAAAAAAAAAAAGGAGACTGGTAAATGGAGACTTTTACAAAATCTGAGGGCTATCAGTGCACTAACAGCCCAGATGGGCACTCAGCAACCCAGAATTTTCAATTCAGCAATGATCCTTGAAACATGGGAATTGTTAATCATTGACTTAAAAGTTTGTTTTTTCACAATTGCATTACACCCTGATGTTGCACCTTGTTTTGCTTTCTCATGACCATCCTGGAACAACAGTGAACCTGTGCAGAGGTATCACTGGATTGTGCTCCCACAAGAAATGAAAAAGTGTCCCACAATATGTCAGTTTGTGGTAGCAAGCGCTCCACAACTGGTGTGACAGGGCTATTCAAAGGTTTTGCTGTATCATTGTACAGATGATATACTGCTAGCAGCAGATGACCCTGTAGTATTGAAAAAGTGTTTTGCCTTTTTGCACCTTTCCCTTGACAAATTTGGTCTTTGTATTGCAGCAGACAAGGTTCAAACTGTCCCACAATGGAAATACCTAAGGTTTCTATTCTTTGAACAGAAAATTGTTCCTCAGCCCATTCTGCTGAAGACCTCTATTAAAACACTAAATGTTTTGCAAAAATTATTAGGAATTATTTGGCTCAGACCTACCCTTGGTATCTTCACTGAGGCATTGTCACTCTTTTTAAATTTACTTAAGGGAGATACAGATTTACTGTCTCCTCTCCTCAGGAGCTGGAGGCAGAAGCCTGCGAAGCATTGCAACTTGTAACAAACAAAATTCAGACCTCTTTCCTATCCAGACCACAAGCAGAGTTGCCACTGAGACTTCTTCTTACCCTGGCTGAATTCCAACAATATGCACTAATAGCACAGCAGTATATAAACAACACTTGTGGATAATAGAGTGGGTGTTTTTACCTCACACATTTTCAAAAACAGTAACTACATTGTTAGACATGATTGTTAGACTTGTTTCCACAGCACAGAAATGACGCTCTAAGTGGGCAAGATCCTTCTCACATCCACATCTCTTTGTCTGCAGACTCTTGTCAGGGTATGTTCCAAGAATCATTATCTTTACAGGCCGCCCTGACAGACTTTTTTTGGGAGACATTGTTAATTCTTTGCCAAAAAATAAACTCTTGTAATCTTTAAAAGATCTTTCTTTTACAGCCACGTTTTCTAACATCGTCACAGCCCCTGTCTGAAGCGAAGACAGTATTCATCAATGACTCAGAAAACTCAGAAAGCAGTTGTTGCCTGGAAAAATTCAGCAGGGAATTGGGAAAACTGTGATTTTTTAGCCAGGACTAACACAGCTGGTCAAATTAGCAACTACTGTAGAGGCATTTTGATTGTTCAAAAATGAGCCCTTCAAATTAATATCAAATTCCTTTTATGTAGTTGATATTTTAAACTGAATTGGACATTCCTTTCTAAAAAAAGTACTCAAATTTTTAAAAATAATATTGTTATCTATTTTGTATGATTTATTTTAATGCAGATCTCACTGTTTTTATGTTATACATCTCAGGTCTCACTCATCATTGCCTGGACCTCTAGTAGAAGGCAATGCAGCTGCTGATGCTCTGACCATGATGGCAACAGTTCCAAATCAAGTTACATAAGCAGAGTTGTCACATGACTTCTATTACCAGAATGCAAAAACTTGGAGTAAGCAATTTGATCTTACCCTTTCTCAAGACAGACAACTGGTTCATTCTTGCCCTCATTGTTAACACCTTTACCTAGTACAATAATAATTACCTACTAAAAATAAAAATTACAAAAAAAAAAAAAAAAAAAAAGGTGTCAAAGAAATTTGACAGATAGATGTTACACACATTTCCTCTTTTAGCACCTTAAAATATGTGCATGTATCAATTGACACATATTCCAAATTTTTGTTGCCTCCCCTTACAAAGGGAAAAAGGCAGCTGTCATTAAGTGCATATTGCGAGCTATTGCTACTTTGTAAGTCCCTAAAGAAGTGAAAACTAATAACAGTGCAGCATATGTCTCACAATCAATGAAAACGTTTTTCATTGTTGGGGTATACATCACTTAACTGGTATACATCATTCCTCAACAGGTGAAGCTGCTGTGAAATGAACACATGCCCTTTTAAAATATACTTCTTAAACAAAAAAAGGGGGGAATCTACTTGGTATAACACCTCAGTATCAACTGGACAAAGCAACATTTGTTTTAAATTTCTTAAATATTTCCAGATTTAATAACAAAACAGTGAATGAAAGAAGGTTTTCCCGTGATGCTTTAACAGATTCTCAGCCACCTGTCTACTATAAAGATTTGCAGAGTGGACAATGGCTAGGTCTGTGCTTTTGCTAATGTGGGGGTGTGGTTATGGTTGTGTTCCTCTATCCACAGAGCTCAATGGCTATCTGCAAAGAATATCAAACTGCAGAAGGAATGAAGACTTGAAGGAATCCCAATTTTGGTTTGGTAATCAGTTCCAACGGGTTTGAGCAGAACATAAGTAACCCTTTTTATCATCCTCAGCATATTCTCTCAATGTGAATGAAGCATGGGTCCCACAACCAAAGACCAATGCTTGGCTCTTATTTGCCAAAGCATTTAAACAATCTACCCTCTGTATATCTGTGCCCAGTCCTAGTGATCCATTTCAAACTCGTCTGGTTGGCATTCCTTTATCAGAGGTCAAATGGAACAAATTATACAATCCAACAGATATATGTGTCTGTACAATTCCAGGTAAGTGTAGATTGTCGTGGTGTTTGGGATCATGGCAGTCTAATGCTGGCCAATCTGTGGGATGGCATATGGGCAATACTGGTGGAAGCATGAGAAAAGTAACTAACTTCCCTGCTCTCTCACTGCAGCCTCAAGAGCTGGATGTACTAGGCTCCATAAAAGCTCCTGTGTGTTTTTACTTTAATTATGCTAATGAACCAAAAGCAGACAACACAGGGGTTGACCTAAGTGGCACTGGCATTTATCATAATGCCTCTGTGTCTTGGTTTGAAGACAGGTGTCTGCTAAGGTACGTAGGAGCCTCCCTTGAAATGGAAAATGCAACCCCCCTCCTTCAGAGTAATTGTAATTAAGGGGCTCTCAGGCAAAGATATAGGAATAGGAATGACAGTTCTTTAATAGGAAAATTAAAATAAAAATGCAGTAGTACAAAAAAACCCCACTGAGAGAGTCAGAATGCAACCTGACACCCTGTTGGTCAGGGGGTTGTTAGAAGTCTAATTAAATGGTGGCTGCAGTACTCTTAGAGTGACAGATGTGGTTCTGTTGAAACAGTGATCCTGTAGAAGGGTGTAGTTTTCCTCTGAAGGTCCAGTTGTGGTGATGATAGGCCTGGTCTTCCTCTGGCTGCCTTGGTGTTCCAAATTTCAGTTTTTATTTATGTAGGAAATACTTGGCTTCTCCCTGTGGGTGGAGCATCTCACAATGAGATGATGTAAGTTTATCAGTCATGCAGTGAGACTCAATGGCCCATTAGCAGAAGATACCTCCCTGGATGCTGGATGGGTCAGGAAGAGACAAAACTGCCCCACCTGGTTTTAACAGCTGGCCCATTAACAGAGGATACCACCCCAGAGTTATGAGGGATGGGTCATGGAAGAGATAAAGAGCACTGCTCTACCTGCTTTCAACAGATGCTGATAGAATACACACCTCTGGTTACATCCTGCACTGCAACCTCAAGACACTCTCCTGGTGTAGTCTTGCTGCTCCCTCACAAGTCACCACAAAAATCAATGCAATAAACCTGCCTGACAACACATTTCTAATATGTGGTGACAGAGCATGGAAGGCATTCCAGGAAAAGCAGTGGTAAGTCCATACACTTTTGGTCATTTAACCATTTCCCACCCCAGCCTCAAAACTCTAACTAATTGGACACTATGACATAAGCAAAAGCAATGCAATGCTGAGCGATTTAGCCCTGACTGTGACTCTAAGGCCAAATTTTGGAACCCTACAAAAAGATCTTTTAGTTCCTTTGTTGCCTCTGTTGGTACTTGTGGCATGCCTTGGACACAATTAATAAACTAGGTTGTTGGCTTGTGAAGGAGAAAAATGCAACTAGTAATAATTTAACAGGATTGTTAACAGATGTCGACTCAGTAGGTCATGCGACACTGCAAAACAAATCAGCAATAAACTTTTTATTGTTAGCCCAAGGACACAGATGTGAAGACTTCAAGGGAACATGCTCAGTTATGAACCTGAGTGACCACTCCAAATCCATTCACAAAAGCATCCAGGAATTGAAGGAGCTGTCTGGAGAACTGCAGCAAACCCAGGAATTTTCCAGGGATCCTTTTGGTTTGTTTTCTTGGCTGGGAAGTTTCAATGTTGGACCTTAGGTTATACATGTAGTTGCCAGAGCAATGATGGGACTTGGAGTGTTTTTGATAATCATGCTGTGTTTGCCATGTATCTTTTCTTATATTCAATGGCTTATCAGTCAAAATGTAAAGCAAGTAATGCTAATGCATACACACACTGTAATGGCTTTACAATGGTTAATAAATAAAAAAGGGGGCTATGAGGGCAAGAAGACAAGGGAGGCTTAGTGAAAGAAGAAAAAAGACTGGTTAAATAAAAGAAGTTTATTCCTCTGAGCTGGGGAAGAGATGTAACGAAGTTTCTAAAATGTAACAGATAGAACCACAGTAGTTTGCAATAAGCTATAACAAAACACTTGTTTTGAGAGAAATGGTCTGATGCTCGAATCGTTTATTCTATTGGTTGTCTAGACAACCAATGTTATTTTAATCTGATGGTAAAAATATTATAAAAACTGTATGATTTTCTAATAAATGTTTCTTTCTGCCTTTTCACTGTCTGGGGACCATGTTTTGCACACCGATATGCCACAGCTTTCAGCAGGTGCAGAAGTCCCTGAACTGCCTGTTTCTTGTTTTTGAACACGACAGGAGCACAGCTGAAATTTCCAGACCAGAATTACTGATCCTGGTTACTGTGCTGGCGATCATCTCCAGTGATGTACCAGTGGCACCCGGTGGCTATTAAATAAATTCGGGAAACACTTCACGGGTGAATTCCACCTTCATCTGCCTGCCTTCCCACCCTTTGTGCATTTGCAGGTACATTAAACACAGGGTGCAGTGGCATGACACTTGCAAGCTCCACAGACAAACTCCCTCAGCTCCATGTCACCTCTCTCAGCTATTGAAGATAACCTGTGAGCAACAAATTTCTTTGGTCACCTGGGAACTATGGAATCAAGTGCCTGTTGTAGGCTATACGAGAATAAAACATCTCTGGAAGATGAAACATCAGATCTGAGCAATAGGGTGTGTAGAAAGAAAGGGATTCCCCTAAACTAGCAGAACACAGTTTATAATTCCCAGCAAGAAGCAAAAGATCGAAACAGTGGCAGTTTGTAGCAATTTACCACAGAGCTGTCCAGAACATTTTGGCAAACCTTGAGGAAGGCAGGAGTTGCACTGTGCTGTATACAGACCAAGCTATCCTTGCATTAGGAGGCAAGCATTTAACTACAAATTTTCTGATCATCAGTAGATTTTATCCTTTTTCTTTTTCACTTTGAGGAAATTGTTATGCCCAAGCAAGAGAATGTCTTTCTACAAAATTACAGTCTAATCTGGCAGATTCTGTGCAGTTTCCCAAGTATACACAACTGTTGAGGCTGTCACACATCACTTCCACTCCGACACCTCTGCCTAAGCAGTGTCAGTTGAAGCAGGTTGTCCAGGACTCCGTCCAGTGAGGTTTTGAAGAGCTTCAGGGCCTGAGATTCCAAACTTCGCGGGACAACCTGTCCAGAGTGTTTGAGCAACCTCACAGCTAAAAATTATTGTGTGCAGTAGAATGTAATGTTTTTTAAATTGTGTCCCTTGTCTTTTTTCCTATCAGCATCACTGAAAAGAGCTTTGCTCTCTCATCTCTAATCCCCTCATGAGGTATTTATTCACATTGATAAGATCCCTAAACCTCTTCTTCAGGCTAAACATTCCCAGCTTGTTCAGATATCCTTCACATGACACATGTCCCAGTTTCTAAATGGCCTTAGTGGACCTTTTTTTGACTCTTTCCAGTATGCCTGTCTCGTACTGTGTAGCCAAGAGGATGACACAGTACTCCAGGTATGGCATCACCAGTACTAAGTAGGGGTGGAAGAATCACCTCCTTCCACATGCTCAGGTGCCCAGGGTTACTCTGTGTCAGACATAGAACCTCACATTTCCTTCTGTTGAGATTCATGAGGTTTTTGCTGTCCCATTTCTGCAGTCTATCTATGTCATTCTGTATGACAACAAAGCCATCTGATATATTAGCTCCTTCTCACACTTTTGTCTGTTCAGCAAACTTCATGCAGGTGCAGTCTACCTAATTGTCTAGAGCATCAATGAAGATATTAAACAGTTTTGGCCCAGCAATTTTACCCTCCCAGGGGATACATGACTGGTGATCAGCATCCAGATAGACTTTGTCCACAACCCTCTGGCCCAGCTCTTTGACCAGATTTTAATCTTCCTCTTATTAAATAAGTACTTATTAAATACTTAAATCAATACCCACTTATTTAACCTGGTTGTTTTTTTTCCTGGTTTCTCTTTTAGAATATTGTGGGAGACTGTCAAAAGCCAGCCTAAGACAAGATAAACAATGTTTACTGTGCTCCCCTCACCCACCAAGCTAATCAACTTGTTGGAGAAGCCTATCAAATTAGTTAAATATGACTTCCACTTTGTAAGTCAATGCTGACTATGCCTGATCACCTTTTCATCCTTCATGTGTCTAGAGATGATTTCCACCACCTTCCAGGACTGAGGGGAGCTGTCTGGCCTGACTTCTCTGACTCATTCTTCTCCCACTTCTTGAAGATAAGATTCACAGTTTTTCTCTGCTAGTCCTCAGAAACTGTCCCATTGGCCCTCCATAGACAACCAATAGTGGTCAGTTTTTCAATATCTCCAGCTTCCCTTAGCACTTAAGAGTGCAAGCTGTCAGGTTTCACAGACTGCTGCACATCCAATGTGTCCAAAGTCTTCCCTGCTCAAATTTTCTTTCTGGTCTCAGAAATCTAGGATTTCTGGATGCTGGTTTTACCAGTAAAGACTGAGGCAAGAGAGGCTTTGTCTACCTTGGCCTTTTCCTTTTGTACCATGGTCTCTGCTCCAGCTAGTGACAAGCCCACATTTTCTTTGTCTTTTTTTTATTTATATACTTGCATAATTCCATCTTGTTGCCCCTCATATTCTTGATCAAATTCAACTCCAGATGGCCTTTGGCTTTTTTATTCCCACCCCAGCATGATCATGTGGCATATGTATCTTCTTCTTTGATCACAATTCCTCCTGTTCCTAGTCCTCCTCAGAGAGGAGTTTCTCACTGCTTAAGAGGAAGCTGAAATGAATACTTTTGACACTGATGAAGCTAGTGGTATACTGAGACCCCATATGTTGAAACTCATTATCTAAAAGTATTTTGTTGCTGACCCCCAGGGTGTTTCCTCCTCAGACTTAAATGGTTCTTAGGGCTGAAATGACATTTTTCTTCTGATTTTGTACTACAAGGAACAATAAATCGTTTATCATGTATTGGTGTAGAGAAGCAACAGGCAAACTTGGTTTTTTGGTTCTTGTTTTTGCTTGAATCATAAGGAAAATGATATTTGTTCATCTATGTTTTTACACAGAGCCACATCGTCAGCAGACAGATCTTAAGTGCAATAAATGTCCATTTTCAGTCTCTGTCCAGTTTTGGGCTCCTCAGTACAAGAGAGGCATGGAGCTCCTGGAGTGGGTCCAGCTGATGGCAACAAAGATGATTAAAGGACTGGAGCATCTCTCTTATGGTGGAAAGGCTGAGGGAGCTGGGCCTGTTCAGCCTACAGAAAAGATGACTGAGAGAGTATCTCATCAATGTCTATCAGTATCTGAAGAGAAGGTGCCATGAGGGTGGAGCCAGGGTCTTCTGAGGGGTGCCAAGCAATAGGACAAGAGGCAACAGGCAGAAACTGATGCACAGGAAGTTTCACTTCAACATGAGGAGGAAGTTCCTTACCTTGCAGATGACCGTGCACAGGACTAGGCTTTCCAGATGGGTTGTGGAGTCTCCCTCATTAGAAATATTCAACAACTGTCTGGATGAAATCCTGTGCAATGTGCTCTAGGATGACCCTGCTTGAACCTTGAGCAGGGAGGCTGGATCAGGTGGCCCACTTCCATCCCTACCCTTTCTGTGTGAATACCAGAAGGAGGAAGAGAAAGGGCTGAGATGCTGAGGTGTGCTTTTGGCCAAAGATCTTTTTTGGAACCATTCTCAAATGGTTCTCCCAAGCTCCTTGAAACTCCAGGCCAACTTCCTATGAGATTCTTCCAAGCAAGTTGTAGGAGTGACGGGGGGATGGTCAGGACAGATGGAGATGAGAGATCTCTGAAGCCAGGTCTTGGAATTTGTAGTTTATTGCAAAGGGTGTGGGTGCAGGGGACCTGCTTGGAGCTGCCAGCTGCAGCTCGGAGCAGGTCCCAAAGAGAGTGAAGTTCCCAAGAGAGGGAGGGAGAGAAAGAGTAAGTGTAAGAGTAAGAGTGAGAGTAAGTAAGCAAGAGAGAGAGAAGAGAGCGAAGTTCCTGTCACAATACAATAAATCTTCTGTGCTGAATATTCTAATTCTCACTAACCAGTCTGGTACAAGATACAAATGCTGTAGCATTTACATACAGCCTATAAGAATCCTTATGTTACCATACTGTGCTACATTTTTAACCCTAAAAACTACTCTTTGGACCCCTTCTGCCAAGCTAGTAGGGTCTCCTCTGACCCTTGGACCTGTCTGCAAGCAGAGAGTATTGTCTAATACAAAGGGATTACCTTCAGCCAACCATACTACTGTTTTCCAGTTGTTCAGTAACTAAGGCTTGATATGTCAAAGCTTGCTTTCATTTCAGTTGCACTTGTAGTTTCCATATTCTCAAAATCTTTTGCCGGGCAATTATACTTATAAAGTTTTCCTGTTTCATTTTCCCCAACACAGGTCCCTGAACTGTTCAAATTCGTTTTTCTGATGTCCAGATCATTCTACTGATGTCCTGAGATTCTACTCTTTGCCTTATTCATTCCTCTTAGGACCTTGTATGCTGCAGCTTAAGAATGCCCTCAAACTCCCTACCTGTAACTTGTTTAACCTTGTTTGGAAGTTGCAGGCTGAACAGGACATTTTTTCACATTAGGTCATTGGCCTCATGCCTCAGAAGTTGCCTTTAGCACATTTTCTATGTGTTGTGGTTTCTTACAACCAGCTGTATTGCTGTTTAAGTGCACATCAAGGATGTTAAAATCATCCATCAGTATCAAGAATCTTTGATGGTGAGGCTTTCTCAAACTGCCTAAATAAGGTTTCATCTGTCTCCTTTACCTGATCAAATGATAGCGGACACCTCCTACTGTATCACACTTGCTGATTTCACAGAATCATAGAATATTCTCAGCTGGAAGGGACCCACAAGAATCATCAAGTCCAACTCTTTAGTGAAAGGCTCATATAGGGATCAAACCCACAACCTTGGCATTGTTAGCACCATGCTATGTGGACAGACTTCTAATTCCCTTTGCTTCATGCTTCATACATTAGTGTACAAGCATTTGTGATAGGCTGCAAATTGTACTGCTTCTAGAGTGGAAATACCAGAGGGCTTCCCCTTTCATACTGTCCCCCCTTTTGTCAGCCCCTTGTGCCCCCTCTTCCATTCAAGTTATCCCTCCTAGGCCCAGCTGGTTTAAAGGACCCTCGCTAGGTTGGCAAGTCTGCTTACAAAGACAACTCTTGATCCTTATCTCAAAGGTCTGTACTCATTCCTGACATGCTGCAGGTGAGTTAACCTGGCAGATTAAAATATTTCTTGAATATATGGTTTTGCAACCTAAAATGGTTCAGAAAGTATCATAAGATTATGTTTTGAAGAAAAACACCAGACCACATTCATCAGTATCTCTCTTCACTGTGGGAGAAAAGAAAAAGAAGAAAAACCTCAGGCCTAAAAAGCCATGACTATTACTAGGTTAGATGGGCAGAACATGACTTTAACTGTAATTATCTATAAGCTGTTTAAAGCAATTTTCAAACAGAAAAAGAAAATAGATTTCATCCACTATAATATTTACTCTGAATTATTGGTTATGCTCCATAGAGGGAGCTGATATTCTTTCTAATACTCTTTAATATCTGCCTGTCATTTCTCCCTGCCAGAACCGTATTCTCCAGATATAAATATAACTATTTATAGTGTAAAATCTATATAATAAACTCATTTCCCCCCCACTCTAGTTTATGAATTGCCTGTGAAGTGATAATGAGGACCTCATTATTTTGGCACGTGCTTCTGAATTTTCTGTACCTGATCTTGATTCAGTGTAGATATTCACAGCCTTCTTTGATCAGTCCTGAAGGCCCAATAGGAATATTTGAGTTTTTCCTCAGGTGACTGAAAGAGTGAATAGAGTTTATGAGAATTTTATATAATACATATACTTGATCTTTGAAAAGAAAGAGATCTAAAAATAGATCATTACATACAGGAGTAAAAATTAATCTCCATAAATGGAGTTTGGAGACTGATCAGGAGTGTTTTTTGAAAAACAGGTTGAACTTGAATATGTTTGCACCAAATGTGTTGTAGAAAATTGCTGAAATATAGAGAAATAATTTGAATAACAAATAAATTCAGCTGAGGAACCTGAGACTGTTTAGCCTGGAGGAGGCTGAGGGGGGACTTTACTGCTCTCTACAACTATCTAACTAATCTGAAGAGAGGTTGTAGTAAGGGTGTCAATCTATTCTGCCATGCCTTAAGTGAAAGGGCAAGGGGAAATATTCTTAAGTTGCACCAAAGGAGTTTCAGATTAAATACTGGAATTTTTTTTCATGTTAGGTGTTGGAACAGATTGCCCAGGGAGGTGATGGTGTTACTTTCTCTGTAAGCGTTCAAGTGGCATCTGGATGTGGCACTTGTGGAACCTGAATATGGCTTGGGATTGTTATCGTAAGTGCTAGGTGGATGATTGGACAGATAACCTTGAAGATCTCTTCCTACCTTGTTGATTCTGTAATTCTGTAGTACTGGTCATTGCGTAATTCCTACTGAATTGGAAGTTTTTTTCTGCAGGGGTGGTCTTAAGATCTCTGGCTGAGGCTGGCTTTTGACAGGCTTGTGTCCCCACTGCTTCTTACTTCTCCAGGCACCGCCCAGAGCAAAATTCTGGACCTGGCAAATCATTTCCCAAATAAATATAATCCTGACACCAATTTGTGACTTTGCTACTAGCAAAACAGTCAGTGTTCTGAACCAGGGCTCAAAACAGTATGGGAACTATGGGGTGACCTTACTTCCTTCTATCTGACTCTGTTGCTG
Source organism: Certhia americana (assembly GCA_018697195.1). NCBI lineage: Eukaryota > Metazoa > Chordata > Aves > Passeriformes > Certhiidae > Certhia > Certhia americana. The sequence goes on along the minus strand of CM031878.1, from coordinate 45,659,963 downwards.
CTGAGAGATATTTGTTTGTGGGAGGGTGACTCCCTTAGCTTCCCCTTTGCGACAGGATAGGTCTATTCCCCTCTTCCTGTGAGGAGCCAGAATAATCTTCCTGGATGATTGCATCTTGACAAGTCAAGTGCCAAGGCACCTTAAGTGTGAATGTTTCAGTTTGGGGATATTTTGGGAAACAGCTGCTCCCACACATGCTGACAACCTGTTGGATGTCCCTGAGTTCATCCCTGCCAGGATAGGACATGGGTATTGAAGATGTCTTCTGGAACAGAATAACAACTCTGTGAAGAACTCAGCCTCATCTGTCCTTTCAGCTCTGCCCTGGTTACCCAGCATTGGGTGAAACAGCCCAAGGTGAAGCTCTCCTTTTCCCTCTCATCACACCACACCACACCACACCACACCACACCACACCACACCACACCA
>CM031878.1:45567349-45659524 GCA_018697195.1 Certhia americana | reverse complement strand
CACCACACCACACCACACCACACCACACCACACCACACCACACCACAGAAGAGGTTACCTTTGCTATACAGAACTGCTGGGACTTAGAGCATCAGATTAGCACTGGCTTTTTAAAGGGAACTTCCCTATCTGACCATCCATGGACCACTCTGGCAGTCATGCTTTCACCACCTGAGCTGGAACCAAGGTGCTTTTGCAATGTGTCGCTCCAGTGACATGGCTGGTGCCTTATATGACTCCTTACATCCCCCACACTCATACAGCTGGACATGGTTTCCCACAGCAGAGTCTCAGACATATAGATCCTGACTTTAATCCTTGTGCAGCAAAAGAATCACATCTCGAACTGGTGCTTCCAAGGGGGGACCCCAAACAAAAGAAACCTGGGGGTCACAGTCTCTGTGTGTGAAAGTCTCCCATCTTCCTACTGTGTCCTTGGCTCCTCCAGTGCCTCAGTGTCCGGTTTCTTGGCTGGTGCCACAGGTTCCTGTGCCCTTTGTTGTGCCAAGGGCTGGCAGCTCACGGCCTCTTGCCTCAGGCTCCCACCCAGAGCTCAACCTGCAGCTCTCACTGTAGCTGCACCCCAATGTACTGGCACTGAAAAAGTTCCTCAACAGCTTGCAAATAGTGACCCTAAATCCTATGTTCTGTGAGAGATTTCTAAGCTGTGTTTGTGCTCTTAGTAGCAACCTCACCCATGATGGCGAATGTCAGACAAACGTGCAGCTGTTAAGGCCATGGCTATGCAAACTTGCAACATTAGCTTTGGTCATCCTGCAGTGGTCAGTCAGGAAACAAAGTGGCACCTTGGAGAGTTCTGGTAACACAGGAAGACACATACCTTCAGTGAAATTGTTAAGAGGACATTACCAACTTAGTGGATTTTTCAAGGAGATGCCTCATTACAGAAATCTGGATTAGTCCTAAAGTCACCCTTATAGTACTGTTGAAACTGGTACAATTGATTCCTAACACCACTGCACACAAACCCTTGCCTTATCTCTGAAGGGAAAGAATGATTTGCCCCCAGGGTCCCTCTTACATTTCTAGCTCAAAAACCTTGACAATTCCTTCAAAAGGAACTATTATTTGTTATGCTTTAGTATTCTTCAACTGAACTATGCAATAAATTTTTATGTTGTGTGGGAGAAATACAAGAGGTCCCTGAAGTCTTTTGACAATGCAAACTTTGTGAAAACTCATAGACTCAGGAAGATGAGATCCATTGGCAGGAAGCATAAAGAAGGGATTTTCTTGCTTACGAAAAAAAGGGATTTGGATTCAAGTACATTCATTCTATTATTTTTAAGACACAATAGTAAATCAGAACAGACAATCTGAAAAAAAGGAATTAATTTAATACAAAGAAAAATTGGTTTTTAAGAATATCTTCCTCTGAAACAGCACCTTCCATTTCAACTTATGAATCATTGTACTCAAGTTGCTGCAAGTGCCCAGTGTGATGGAAAGTCACCATGACAACCACCTCACCTTATTGTATTTTTATATTGAGGGCATTAACATCCTGCTATGGTTGTGATGTTTGATACTTGGGTTGATATGTGAAATCCTTTGGATATAAACCACCTCATTCATGGACTGTATCAAGTTGCTTTTATAAGAACTAAAAGTTGTGTTCCTCCTAGAACATAATTTGTTGCCTGAGAACAAAGATACAAAATGAGAGACATTCAGGTGATTTGTGATTTGAGTCACACAGAAAGGTTCCTTCTGTGTGAAATTCCTTTGGATATAAACCACCTCATTCATGGACTGTATCAACCTGCTTTTATACGAACTAAAAGTTGTGTTCCTCCTAGAACATAATTTGTTGCCTGAGAACAAAGATACAAAATGAGAGACATTCAGGTGATTTGTGATTTGAGTCACACAGAAAGGTTCCTTCTAAAAGCAAATTTTTAAACATTGAATGTGCTTTGAAAGAAGGGAAGAAGATTGAGACTTCAGCAGCTTGGGATATTCAAAGGCTTTGGTTATTCTGTTGCAAACATCTGCAGATTAACAGGGAAATATAGGCCCTGGATATTTCTGCTTGTCTTCTCTGCTTAGGTGTTGCCACCTGTTGGGAGCCCTCTGTCCTCAAACTGCACATGGGTTAATCCAGCAAAGACCCTGTGTGTTGCTTCTGGCACCTGTCTAGGTATATATATATATAAACAAACAAAAAAGTGGTAGAAGAACTTCAAATAGTCCTCTTTTGATGACCTCCCTGACACAGGAAAGTGACACAGCTGTTACTATTTTCCACTCCTGAAAGAAATATAAGTACCAAATCTGAGATTGCTCCTTAGCAATCATCTTCCCTCCACTGAAAGAGGAAGCCTAATGTTCATTCCAGCAGCCTTAGGACATGAAGATTTTATCGCTGGAAATAAAATGTAGATTTTGTTGCTGTAAGCCTAGGCACATACATTTCAGGAGGCTGAAAGGATATTCTGGTAAAGGACAGCTTTTTATTTCCTTTGGATTTGAGCTGTTCTGCAGATACCTGTTTTTGGCCACCATATGAGATGAGACTCCAGGAGAGATGAACAACTGATTGAAAAGGTGTAATGAGATATTGTGTTGTACTCCTTTACTGAGTAGTCCTATAATCTGGTATTGCCAATGCTACTAGCCCTTGGTAGTAAGTTACAGTCAGGCTTAACCTTGCCTCAACTTAAAGAGGTCTGCCTGAAGTTTATTTCACTGAATTCAGTTGTAGCAGGAGTTTTTCTGGTTTACCGATTGATTTCTTTTACTTTTTCTTAGCTTTGTGTAGTTTAATCACTAACATAATGATGTAGTGTGAGAAAACCATATTTGGTATAACCAAAGAACCCTTGAGAAATGGAGACAGAGGATGTTGTGAAGAGGAGACTACAGGCATGGGATGGTAAGAGACAGGTGCAGGGTTGACAGTGGATATGCCACTGTGCTCTGCCCCCTGAGTTCCATACAGGTCCCAGAGATAAGGCAACCACTGTCAAGGGAAGCCTGAGGGTGTCTGGCTTGATGCTGGCCATGCAAATCAAGCTGTAGTCCCACAGCACCACAAGTTGAGGCTGCATCAGGGCTTTATTTTCTGGGCTGGTCTGCTGTGATAGCACTCAGCTCCTGCGTGTGTGTACAGGACATGCTTACAAACACTAAGATCTCATCAGGCAGCCATCCCAGTGTGAAATGCAGCTCCTGCTCTACATTATGGTGTCAAAAGGTACGTGGATGGGATGACTGATATTTGGGCTATAAGTTCAGACAAGAGCTGATTTAGTCTGTAACTTTTCAAGGCAGAATTGATTCTTTCTAAAGCAGTACTGACAGCTGTTTGTTTAATGTTCTCTTTCTACCTTTTCTAATGGGAATCATCCTTTACCAGGCAGGCAGTGTTTGTCTTTCATTGTTATTGCCATTAGAAAATACTTCCTCAAGTCTAGTAAAGCTCTATCATTGTGCTCTTGCAGCACACAGGATTAGTCCTTTCTGTGTTTGTGTGTGTGTATGTGTGTGTGTTTGTTGTTTTTGTTTATGTGATAGGTGTGACAGGGTATTTAATTTTTAATTTTGTGTTGTTTGGGTTTTCTTCCCATTCTGAGTTATTTAGAGTTTATGCTTCTGCTGGCTTTCGATCTCAATCATAATCACAAGACAATAGTTTAATCTAAAAAAAAAAAAAGAAAAGAAAAAAAAGAAAAAAAAAAAAGAGTGTCTGATAAGATCTTATAGAAAGGCTTCAATGAAATCTGTAGTAAAGGCCACTTGCAGGTGCTTCAGAATTCTGATTTGGCAAAGACAATCCCTTGGCGTCTGGAGTCAGATGCTTTAGTTGTATTGTTTCTGCTTTTGTTTAGCAAAGCATAAATTTTTCCAGGCTACTGTTTGAAGAGAGAACACAGCTAGTGAGAAAAACTCCTATGAACACTGAGGCCTGTGTGTAGGAGTTTAGCTCCTGTTTAGATTCCCAAATCCCATGAGAAAGAAACTTGGATAATGTACTAGGCAGGAAGACGCTTCCAAGTGTCATTACCTGACAATGCTGCAGGGGCCACTGCCATATGGCAGTGAAGGGCTAACTGAGGGAAAAGTCTGGGGGCAGATGAGGTCAGTGGCAAACTGGATTGATATGGGTCAGCCTTACTGTTAGAGAGCTCTATCCCACTGTTAGCTCCAGCCCTTTTCAAGAAAGAAAGGGAGAAAGGGAGAGAGAGAGAGAAATAAAGAGATAAAGAGATAAAGAGAGAAAAAGAGAGAAAGAGAAAGAAAGAAAGAAAGAAAGAAAGAAAGAAAGAAAGAAAGAAAGATAGAAAGAAAGAAAGATAGAAAGAAAATAAATAGTCACCAAGAATGTCTTAGATTCTAATATTCTATGAAGAGAAAAAAAAAACCAGAAAATGGGTTTGCCTTCATTTGAGATTAGAAATCATGATGTTTTCAGGAGTTTTAAAGCAGAACAATTCAGTTACTTTTATGTCTCTATGGAAGCTAAAAAATGAGGATATTTCTCATAAACAAAAGATACAATGATGTGACTTTATTTGATATTGGGCAGGTAGGCTTGATTAGAGCAAGAAATAGAATGCAATTTAATTGTGGCACCATTAGTCATGGACAGGGAGTAGGGAGGTGTGTAAGAGTAGGAAGGCAGGTGAACCTGGAGAGCTGATCATAGGGATTGGACGGTGTGTTGGGAACCCTGCAAAAGGCATTGTGTTTGAAGAGTTAGGGATCTGGAACAGGCCATGTCTGTTGTGCCCTTAAGGCACTGAGTGACCACATGCCAGCTTGGGTAGCTGCTGTATGGGAACTTGCAGCAAGGCCCAGTGCTGCACTGGTGGTGGCAACAGTGTGTGAGATATGCTGTAACACACATCTGAGCCTGTCTGGAAACTACCAGCTGAACAGATTGCTAACAAAATCCATAAATTGTCAGACCTTTGAGAAAGGTGAACTGTATCTGAGGCAAGGGGTGGGATGTATTGATACAGAGGACCACTGCACCTCGTGGAGGTAGGAGTACAGCTAACCTGAGTACACGTGTTGTGCTGCACAGTCCCTTGGCTGCAGGGTAAATTCAGCCAGCTCGTTGCTGCAGGCACCAGTGATGGCTACACCTGCATGACCTTGCCTTTAGCAGAGCATCAAGCAGTTCTCATGAGAATAGCTTTTACCAACAAAATTGTTTTCTTGTAAGAAAATAATGCTACATCTCACTAATATTTTAAGTTGGAAGGGACCCACAAGGATCATTGAGTCCAGCTCGGAAGGAATGGCTCATATGGGGCTCTAACCCACAATCTTGGCATGCTCTAACCAATTGAGCTAATTTTCAAATGACCAAAAAGGCAAACATTTCTTTCCAAAAGTGGTTGGCACAACAGGATATGTAAAAGAAAGAGCTTTCCTCTGAAAATTTATGTCAGGAATGTGTGCTGATAAGTCAGCTGAGAATCTATGCAGCCACCTATCAAATCTTGTGCTCTTGCATCTTTTCACTTAGGTGTGTATTGGTATATACACACACAGACACACATATACCCATGCTGCTTTTTAAAAAGATAAATTTGGAAAGTGGAGTCATTCAGTTAGTGAGTGGAGGTGAGTACAATCAGTTTTCATGTGGAAATTGCTGCTCTGTTCCTTTGTCCTCCACGTGCAAATATATCTTCATGGTAACTAAACAAGAGCCATCCATTAGAAAGGTGTTCTCTTGTGACACATCCTGAGCCTGTAGCAGAGAGGATGTCTGCACACTTTTATGCAATAAGCAGCATTAGTTATTACCTGATAACTAATTCAGCTTGGGAGAACTGTGAACAATCTTCTTCTTTTTCTTTCATTGACATAGAAGTTGCTACTGTGATTTCACTTCTCCCATACTGACTTTTTGAGGGTGTTTTGCACTATCACAGCAGACAGAGCCCCTATGGGGAATCCTAGAGGATATGAGCTATTAAACTCATAGACCTTTAAACTGTGCTTTTAAGTCTTGCTATGTGTCTCAAAACACTTCACATTGTTTTTTGTCTGTTTTCTCCAAGGAACTAATCCTTATGGTGTTTCATGGCAACTGAAATCACCCAGCAAGTTAAATCATGGCTGGGTGCTGCATTCTTTCTAATATTCTTTGGACACAGTAGGGTGGAGCAGGTCTTGGGGACAGGGACAAGGCAGAGCAAGAGGTGCTACCATGAGATCTGTTTCCCAGCTTGACTTTCAAGTGATCTTGAAGCAGGGCTAGAAATAGAAACGTTGCTTAACAGAACAGAGCTGGACTCAGTGTGAGAAGCAACTCATGCCTCTGGGAGACTTCAGTGAAGGATCTGCAAACTGTCTGCTAGCTTCAGTCCCTCAGTTGGGAGATGGTACCTTGTCCAGGGTCAGCACCCACTCAGGAATTCCTAGTGGATGACCTGCCATAATGCTCCACCTGCTGCTAAGAGTTATAATGAACCCATGTAGGAATACTGCAAATAATTATGTGACCACTGTGTTTTTCCATGAGCTTTTGTGAGTGGGATACACTAGAAATGAAACTCAGTTGTGAAAAAGAGACATCATATGACAGTTGAAGGCTAAATTATTATTCTTTCGAATCTTCATATTGTTTTCAATTGCAGGTGTTTATAAGATACACGGACAGTGGTGATTTAGGAGCCTCAGGCTTACATCAGGACAGTAATGGCAAGTTCAGTTTGCCGGTGATGAGGAGAACTGATGACAGAGCGATATTCTGCCTTCCATTGTGTTCCTGCTACCTTTACATGTTTTCATTTTAACAGGAATTTCTCTATTCCTAGAAGGGATAATGGGGTAGTCTTATAACAGTTTATGTAATTTAGCCATGACTAATAACTTGGTCTTATTTACATACTGTTTTATCCTCAGGGGGAAGCTGAAGGACAAGCATTTTGATCACAGTTGCTAAGCTGTGGTTGCTGTCTGTTGATGTGTCTTCAAGCTGTTAAAACTGATCAGAATTTTTCCACTGCAATACCGATTTAGCATAAAAATTGTTTTATTTTCTTCTTTTTTGACTGTAATTGATTTAGTTTTACTAGATGTGTCTACTCTCTGCAGACCAATTAAATTTCTCAGTTGCAAATCTAAGTATAATAATATAGGAACATAGATGTATCACTGCTACCTCAGATGAAGGTCCCACACAGCTGGTTCTAAACATGTACAATGCTGAGCAAATATCTGATTTTCCCCTTGAGAATTCCCACCTTCCTGCTATTTTTTGCTCAGGAAAATCCATGAACATGATGGGAGTTTTTTCCATTTAGTCTCATGCAAATACCTAACTATTCTTCCTTTAAATATATGCCAACTTTTTGGATGCACAGAATCCTTCAGCAATGAACCCCACTAACACCCAACTTGTGATTTCAGCTGTAAACATCATGAAAGCAATGTTGTTTTCCCAATTTTATCCTGTATTTTTATGGACATAAATTTTTTTTTAAGTGAATAAATTTTCTACTGTGCAAACACAAAAAGACTAGTATGCTTCAGGGAAATGTTGAGAAAACCAGAGAAACTGACATGAGGAGGATATGAGACACATTTCCACTTTTCACCTTTATATTCATTGGTGAAATGAAACTATAAGTAAGGTGAGATGGGGAAATTTTTTTATGATGTGTCTTACTCTCTTGTTGTTGAAAGAGCAGTAAGAGTGGGATGGTTTCACAAGAGAAGGAAATCCAGGAGCTAAGGGTGAGCACAGCACAGGCAGGGATCTCCCTGACAGAGAGCAGCTGAAGAAGGGGAGCAGTAGCCAGGATCCAACAAGAATCCATTGATGGGCAGACAAATTCACAGTGACTAAGTAGGTCTCAAGTCTAGCCAGATTCATGGTCAGGGCCAGCCAGATAAACAATCAGGGCACAGGCATACCTACTGAAGAGCTTAGGCAAGGATCAATGTGGCTCCCAAGCCCAGGGGTGAAGGGTGTGTAGCTGGAAATACCACATGAGGCTTGTCACAGCCCTTTTCGTCCAGCTTCTACCCAGCAGGTTCAAGTAAAAAGACTATACCATGGGAGAGCTGGATTTTCACACAGGCAGCCAAACCAGAGGATAACAAGAGATTGCAGAATCTATCAGTGCACTCAGGTTCCTGATGGTCATTTTCCAATTAGCCGCACATCTTTCCTTCCCTTCTAGGTCTTTAACATGAGACACATCTAACTTTCTGTGCCAGTATGATTTATTGTTTTACTAAGAGCAAGAATGATCTTTTCTGTCCAGCAGGGATAGTGGAAGCTTCTGTTGTCCTGGCTGGTTGGCAAACCCGCAAAGGCTAGTGGGTTGACTCACAGAACAACAAACAGCTAGAATTATACCTCTGATTTTATAGCAATGGGAGCTATAATTTTCAACTCCCTAAAAAGCTACTTATTTTCAAGAAACCTGTAGAAATTTTATATATTGGATTTGCCCATGGCTGAAATAAGTTGAGATAGACAGCTAGGTGAATCCTTGTCTGCTTAGGGAATCAGGACTTCTGCCTCGTAAGTGTACCTTAGGTGTCTCTTTCAGTGGTTGGATTTTTCTGAAAATCTTTTCTGAAAAGATTAAGAAATTGCAATAGGGAAGAAAGTGTGGCTCAATTTCTACCTCTTAACACAAGCTTCTGTCAGCGTGGAAACTGCTTGGGATCTATGTACTTTAGAAAATTCCCTTCTTTAAGGGAGGAGTAATTCCTTGGTCCTGTGAGGAACAGTGAAAAAAGGGGTGCTGACTATCATTTAGTTATTCAGTCTGTAAAGATGTCACATTTTGTAAGCACTTTAACAGCTTCACACCAAATCCCAGCATATCAGCAGCTACTAGGCTCATGCGGCTTCCTCAATATACCTGCTAGCTCAAAACACCACTCTGGCTTTACAAGACTGCATCAGGTGAGCATTTTTCTTTCTGTATATATGAACCTGTTTCTCTAAATCTGAAAGACAAAAGGAATCAGTGAAATTTCTGTGTTTCCTTGATGCCTCCAGATTGGTAGAAGACCTTAAGTGCTGACTCACAAACACAAGTGCTACAGTTGAGGACTGGAACAGTGGAATAAAGCAGGTATTTATTGAAAGGCCTTCAAAGGATACACCTTGGGCAGTACAAGACCCCAGCTGTGGCTCCACTCAAGATGGACCCAAGATGGACAACTGGTCCTGAGTTTTCACACTTTTATGTTTTGGTCTATTTACACACTGGGGTTAATTGTCTAATTACAGCTTCAGGTTATGAAGTCCCATCCTTCCTGTTTGCTCTCTTCAACTCGTTTATGTTTTTTGGGCCTGAGGTTGTCTTTGGTTCTCAAGCTGGGAAAGGGTTGTTTTGTCTAACTACCCTGTTAAGAAAACTTACTGACACTTTATATGAAGTTCAGAATTATATACTAATGCAGTACAGAATCTGGAAAATATGAAAGCTAAAACTCAAGGCATCACAGATAAAAACATTTGGCCTATGTAGGTCTTCTTCCACCATCACTCCTGAAAGTAACTGGGAAACACCTCTTGAGTTGCTGAGCATTACTCTGAGCAGTCAATGCTTGTTTGAAATTACATATACCGTTCCCTGGGCTTCTTTCCCTTTCTCCAAGCTCCTTTCGGTGGATAACCTTTCTTGTGCTGCCTTTCCCACTTAATAATAAATATCTCTGTTCTTGGAAGGTCTGGGCAGATTTTTCTCCAATTGAGTTTCTCCACTTGTTCTTTGAAGAATTGTTTTCTTCCCACTGTCTTCCTTATGGCCCTGAGAAGGGAATTTTCTAGTGTAACATCAAACCTAAAGCAAGTAATGATTTCATACTTTCGTATTTTGCCATGACTAAAAGCAGGTTTAGTCTCCATTTAGTAGAGCACATTTGCATAGACTGCAAATATACAAAGAGAAAAATAAAAGGAGAAAGTTTTTAAATTAAGCAGTGGCCTTCTCTTTTTACATGTGGCTAAAAATGACCAAGTTATATTAGGAATAACCTGAATTATGCACAAGTCTAATTTTATAATTCTATTAATTTTATTACTGAATAAAAGTGACATTATTTCTTCAGCTTTGAAAGGTTTTCCATGACTACATGCTCTGGCCCTTTGGTGACTATTAATAACTTGAAGAACAAGGTTGTAATGAGGATGTAGCAGTGTCTTTTCGGGTGGAAATGTCATTTAAGTAACCTCCTTAGCAGTATATTAAAAATACTACTCTGGTATCTCAGTGGGAGCTGGAACTTAAATCTTATACATGAGTTCAAAATTTTAGAGAGTGACCACCACAGCCTTTTACTTTTCTCATGAAACCCAGTGCATAAATAGGGAAAAAATAAATAGGAAAATAATTCAAGTATTCTGGCTACCTCAAGTTAAGCAAGTCCTTTTTAGACAAAATGTTGGGGAACTGGAGGTATTTTGCTTTCAAAGCCTGATGCCTTCTGCTACCTCAGAAAATTTCTCAACAACTTTCATTTTCTTTGTTTCACTAACATTATCTGTGGCAGACAGAAACCCATTCATCTTTGCTAGTGCTTCACAAGGAACTTAGGAATGCAGGTACATCATTCTTCAGGCATGCCCATTTCCAGCAGTAGATGAGGTCTGGCCCCAGTTTCAATACTTTCTATAGATGATATGTGGCACTGGTCACAAGGGATTGAGATTTCAGAGAATCAGAAATCAGAATTCAGACTGTCCACCCACAGCCTGGAACAGCTGTGCAGAAAGAAGATTTCTAATATTTTCTGCTCATCTTTGTATATCCAGCATTTAATGCTGAAGATCATATCTGTGTGATAACATGATTTAGGTTTTTGACAACTGTTCCATGGTATTAACTTTACATTTTTGCTCTACACATTCTGCTTCCAGTGTACTTCACAGATAATGACAAGAAGTTGGGAAAAATAGTAAAACCACAGAAACTGCTATGACCCAAGCTAAATGAAAATTTCATTAATATTATCTTGAAATACTAGATGAAACTAGAGGAAAGCAATAAATGGTTTTCTACAGGAGGTGAATAGGAGTTGACTGCTCATTGTCTTTTCTAGTGCAGAATCCAGGGTAACAATATGAAAATATTTGCTAGCAGCTCTAATACAAATGAAGCAGATGGTTCTCCATTTAGTTTGCAGTTGGGTGTGGACATACTTTTTATAGGATGTCAAGGATGCTGGGAATGTACGCAGTTTCAAGAAGGATATTGGGCAGGTCAAGGAGGACAAATCTTCAGAGGGGTTTAAGTATTTATTGACTGTAGATAATGATTTGTCTGGCCTATGAACTGTTGGAAACTGGGGAAGTACTGAACTGCATTAACCTATAGGGCCTGATCTATTCTTCTGTTCTTACACAGTCACCTGCTTTTTGCTACTGTGCAGAACAGGATACAGAGATAGTGGAATTGTTCTGTTTGTTCTAGCACAGCCTTTCTGAACAAAGGTGCATGAGATATGTAGAATAGAAAGTACAGGGATTATCTGAGATGCCTGTAACCAGTGTGGTCAAAAGGCACACTTAACTTGACAATGAAGAAAATGAAGGAGATGAAAAACAGACTGAAAATATGTCAGAAAAATATGAGCCAAGTCAAGTAGCATAAAGTACGATGGTATTTGAAAGAAGCTTGAATAGACAAGAACCAAGGAAGCTTAGTGGATCAGCAGAGAATATTCAAGAATTGGGAGCTACTGCAGCCACTGCCACATCGCAAACAAACAGCAGGGATACTGGGAAAATTTGTTCAGGAGGGGCTTATGTGGAGGAGGTGTCTCATGGATTAATAATAGAAACTAGACAATATAGGATATCATCTTGTCTAGATGAGGCAGATAAGGAATGACCACAGAAGAGCATTCGTGGCTTATTTTGATTCTAGTAGTAAAGGCTGAGACTTGAATCACAATTTATTAAAGAAACACAGCTTGGAGTCTGAGTGTATAGGGGTCTGTCCCTTCAAAACAGGCATCTAGAGGTGCTTTAAAGGGACATGTGTCCTTGAAGATCTAGAAAGATGACTGTTGCCTTTAGTACTTTGTCAGGTCTCCTGGGCCCCTATGAGTGACTTAAAGACACCAAAAGTGTCTGAAGATAGGTGTTTTATGGGATAGTACACTGATATTTAGTTAACTGTGTCCCAGCAGATAGCATACTGAAGCATGGCTTTTTGGTAGAAGTGTACCAAAAACCCCTATTAGGTAGTTACCTTCTACCCAATGTTCTAAAATGTACCTAGACCTCCCAGTCTGAGGTTTGAACACCACTGAGAGGTTGACTCGTTGTGCAGCAGAGAATTTTATGGTTCAGTATGGCTGGGGAAGTGCAATAGTAGCAGAAGGGAAGCAACAATCAGAAACAACAGTTTAAACCCCTATAAGTACACAGAAACACAGAAACACAGAAATCTCAGGACTTGTAGGTGACCCATGTACTGAGAGGTCCACACAACCTTCTTTGGCTAACTGTTCTCATAAAATATATTGCCAGGATTTTTTCCAATATACAAAGGGAGAGAGGAGTCATTCCTTAAGCCTGTTGTAATAAAAGCTAGAGCAATACAAGGGGATAAGAATGAGAATAAAACTGCTGATGCCAGCATTTACCAAGTTGGGGACTGGTTAAGAGCACTGTCTGCCATCTTTTGAGTCTTGAATGCAGATCCACCACTTGGACTCATGGATGCATGAGAGCATTTGGATCTGAGAGTCTCTTTCAATGTGAGCAGAGTCAGGCAGAAAGAAAGATATGTGGAACTGCCAGCAGAAGAGAACAGGCTGTCAGGACACAGCAAGCTGTACAGCAAGCTGTACATGTGTTCCGAAGTCTGGACAGAAGTGATAGGTCTGAAGATCTGTATGTGAAAGACAGCAGCAAAAAGTACTTCAGAGTGTTGCCTGATGACATGGTGTAGAAAGAGCTGACCACCTAGCCAGTGCAACTCTGGCACATTTTGCCTGGGAAACAAGGCAGAAGTGTAAAATTAGGTACTGTTGTGTCCCCTGCAGCCCTATGGCGTCTCCTGGACGAGGACTGTCTGCTTCCCATGCACTGAAATGTGGGTGAGGGAAAGGGGTTTCCAATGAATGAATGGCCTGTTATCCTGATTAGTGATGTCAAGGTCACTGCTCAGGACAAAGACAGCATTCAGGGACAATTTTTTCTCCAATTTGTATTTTGATTTTGTCAGTTTCATTATTCTTTTCACTACATAGGTTAGCTTGGTATCTTCCTGAAATGAACTCAGACATGCTTAGCAGATTCTGAAGACATTTCAGGGCTGCTTTGAAGAGTAATTTAGACCAATTTTTGTCTATCTTTTCTGAAGTCAGGATACAGAATCCTGTCTCTGATTATTAAAAGAATTATACTGGCAGCTAGTAATACTTCATTAAAATCTCTGATTTACAAAAAGAAGTTTTATTTAAAATACTCTTGGCAAGGTTGGGAGGGTTGATTAAATCCCAAACAAAGATTAAAGCCACATATGTTAAATTTCTTAATGGCAAATAGTTTTATATAATTTAAATACCATATGGGCTCTTTAAATAGATGGACTGTTTAAATAAAATACTTTTAAAAGTTCAAATAATTATTTACTTCAGTTATCTATTGAATATGTAAACTCTGAGGGTTCTGTGGCATGTACAGATTTATTATTTTGGAAGAGAAATCCAAGGCATCAGATGGGAAAAGTGATTTCTTTTGTTCTTCTGATTTCACTATCATGTTCCTAGCCAAAGATGTTAGTTAAGTTAGGGCACTGGACCAGGAATGGCAAGAACTTCAAAGAAATCTGTAAATTCTTTGGACAGGCTGTCTTCTCATCTCAGGGGTCTACAAAAGTGTATATTTAGAAAAACATGCTGGGAACAGCATGATATACTTGACAGATACTGGCCTTTAGCTACCAGTAATGGGAGTAGGGTGTTCAAGGGACTTGGGCCTTTAAACACAGCTTATGAAAGTAGTAAAGGTTCATCTTTTTATATTACCTTTTTTCTTCTCTGTGTCTGGAAGACAAGATGCCCCTTGAAAGGATTTTTTTGAGGAATGTGGCCCTGGTTTATTTATGTCCTTTCCACAGCTGAAGAAACTGGTGAGAAAGGAGAACTGGCATGATTTTTGAGTGCCTTATCCTAAGCAAGCAGAGATTGTATCTCCAGTACGGCTTGGGAGAGCTCTAAGTCTGTCTGCTCTCCCAGCGCTCATCTGTCTTCTACCTTCTTGGCTGCTCTGCCACAGATCTGTGCCCACTGCCCTCATGATACCTTCCTGAACAAATGGTCTGTAAGCTTTGCTGGCAGTACAGTCTGCTTTTTCCTCCTTGGCAGATGGGGAACCCGAAAGAGTTAGGGATGACATCATCACCCCTGTCTTCCCTTTGCCACCATCCAAAGGGGTGACTCACAGTTGCAAGGTAAGAGCATTTTCTTATGTCTGCTCCAGAGGAGAGAGCGGGTAATAATTAATGCCTGTCTTTTCCCAACCGAAAACTTAGAATATTTTGGAGATGAGACTAGGCATCCAGGCTGTTTTCCTCCATGTGGATGCAGGGGTATGTCACAGGCTGCCCAGGAGCTGAGTCAGCACAGAATTCAGGTGTCGCAAGTGCCAGACCTGGTAGAGCAAGTTGCAAGTCATCCTGCCTAATTGTGCAGACTGTCTGGGCATGGTGGGAGCTGAGAGCTCTCAGGGCTGCAGGGCTGGGTCCTGACAGGAACAACACCATCAGCACTCAGAGGCAGGCAGGAGAAGCCCTGGGGGCCAGGCAACATCAGACAGGCCCAGTGGTACCCTTCAGATCCTCACACAGACACTGATGTGATTAATGACAGGATTCAAATGTCAGTGTAGGAGTTTTAAGTTTCGATCACAAAATCACAGGATCTACTAGGTTGGAAAAGTCCTTTGAGATCATCAAGTGCAACCAATATAGATGTCACTAGTGAGTAGTGTGAGGCTGGCTGGCTTCTGAGTTGTATTTTGTGCCTGCTGTTGTGCTGTCTAGGAGATGGGTGAGCTGAGTTTTCCATGTAATCACACACATCCAGTTGATGAGACTTTACAAATTCTTGATGAGCTTGACATTTCTGAGACAGCAAAAGTGTAAACATAGTAAGCCCATGTAGTGCAGAAAAAGAGGGTTTAGGAAGCAGCAGATTGTGTGTTTCTTTCCTGGTGCCAGAGAGAATACAGCAGATCCTTCACTTTGAGTTAACAGAATCACAGAATGGGTCAGGTTGGAAGGGACCACAGTGAGTCACATAGTCCAACCTCACTGCTCAAGCAGGGTCACTCTAGAGCACATGGCACAGGATTTCATCCAGATGGCCCTTGAACATCTCCAGCGAGGGAGACTCCACAACTTCTCTGGGCAACCAGTGCATGATCACCTGCACAGAAAAGAAAATCTTCCTTATTCTGTCTTCCTCATATTTGGGTGGAACATTCTGTACCTCAGTTTCCAAGAGGACTCCTTGCCCTCTTGGCATAACCCTTCCCAGAGCTCACTGAACTAGCTGGAGAAGCTCCCATTGATTGCAGCAGGTGTTGTTTTCCTTCTCAGTTATATTCCTGTAAAACATTAGATCTTTAGCTTTCTGCTCCATCTGTTTACCTGTGGGGAATGTAAGTGGTCTGGCAAGGTTAGATGAAGCTGGAAGGCTCTGAGTTGCAGTCCACACCCTGAGCACAACTGTCAAAAATTACTGTCAGAGGAAGCTCTTTGTATTTGTGTAGAGTTGTAGCCCTCAAACCTTTCATTGTAGAACATGAAGGGTTCTAATATAAAACAGTGAAGGAAATCTGCAATAATATGCTCCCATGATAGGTCTGTCAAAGTAATCAGTCACATCTATTTGAATAACACAAACAGCAGAAGTGAATCCTAAAGTAAGGAAACCCAACAGTTAAAACTGAAATGTGAACAGATCAGTACCATATCTTCTGTCTTATGTTCAGTGACTTTCCAGAACATCTTCAAGACAGATGACTCTCAAGAGCTATCAATAAATTTAAGAGTTAAATTTTGCATGATGTGGAAGGAAAATTTCCCTTTAAATTTCAGTGTTCTACCAGCAGGACAGCTTTTCTGCTGAGGTGCAATGTCTATGACTCCATAGCCAGCTGGCTTTTCTCTGACAGTGTGATTTCCTCTCCCTCAAATGGTGGTTACACTGTATGTCAGATTCACTGCCAGAAGCTCCAGGCAGTAAGGTCCAGTATAGCCTGGGGAGATGTGAAAGACTTCAGTCTCCAAGGGTGGTTGCTCATCTCAAGCCACCTCTTGTAACAGAGCATAAATTTGCTGCTTAGAAGGAAGGAAGAAAGCCAGAGCATAGCATGGATCCTAAGAGAACAAAAAGACCCCCAAACTCAAAGAGCAAGTAGAGTGTTACCCCTACAAAATTGTTTGCATTATGTGTCTGAGAACTGGAAATAGCCACCTGTAGATAGAGTGCGATGTGAGGCAGAGGCCTCAAGCTGAGAGAAAGCTGACAATTTGGAGAGAAAATTCTTTGTGTTTGCTGGTTCTGTTCCTTTTATTAATAGCTGTAGGAAAAAATATAGCTATGAAGTCATGGGAGATACTTGAAATACCTGTGGGGTAGAGTCCGTGGTTGGAATGAAGGTCTGAGATTCTAGAAGAAAAGATTATTTTCCAAAGAAGTCAGAGCAATGCTTTGTTCATCAGAATTTGATACGCCATTTAATATCCTGGAGTGTTCATGAGATATTCTCCATTGGAAATGAAATACATATATTTTTTCTATCATGCTACTGTTGTTGTAACGATAGCTCAACAATGGCAACTCTGAAAAGATTTCAGTCTTTGAATGAAAATAAAAGCCTGTCCTCTGCTTTTTTGGATGTCAAAACAAAATTGCAGAGATTTCCATAAAAAGAGAAAGAAGTGCTTCTTCTATGTAAGCACATTCCCGCTATCAGTGGGATTACTTTGCAAGCAACATGTTTATGATTTAACCTTTATGCTTTGTAGTGTTGGTCATATTCACATTGCTTTTGCCAAAGTCCCTGGCTCAGGCACCTGGCATTCATCCCAGCATTCCAGCAAGGAAGATCAAGGGTATGCTGAGATACTAATGATTTGAGTGGAGATGAAGCAACCAGAGATTTTCATATTGCTGCTGTGCTCCTCTATGAAAGAGTTCACCTCTCTAGCTAAGAAATTTGATTTCATACTGTGATCCCAGCCTATTTACCATGCTAGGAAACCATGTGAATAAACTGAATTAATGTGAGTGGTGCCTCAACCACATACAACATACAGAATTACTGTTTAGGGAAGGCAATTATCTTTTTTGGGAACATGATCTGAAACACAACAAGTTATATCAGACTTTCACCTGTAATTAATCTCAGCAGGTATTCCTGAGTAAACAAACTAATTTCCTACTGATATATTCTCCCACAGGACTAATTGTAGTGTTTATGGCTTCTCAGAGCAGGGTTTTCCACTCTTTTTCTGTCTCATTGATTACCTTGTTTTCTGTTATTTTTTTTCACACAATGGTCAGCACAGCTTATTTTTAAAAGGCTGTTGCAAACTGGCACTATTATTTTTCCTGATTATATATTTTTCCTGGGTTTTCTGTTATAAATGATAGAGCTTTTAATAAATCTGGTTCTGTAGTACAGCCCTTTTCTTGTTCTTATTGCCCTCTGATGGATTGATTGCTCCATAGGGTGATGCTTGGTTAAGCCACTGATCTGAGGATAGCCAGCACCAAAAACTGATGTCAACTGAACTCAATACCCAAACTCCAAGACCAGCAGCCTGACCAGAGGAACATGTCACTTGCATTCAGGTGCCTTCACTGGGGACTTGTTGGGCCCTACACTTTTAAAATAAGTGATTGCAGGCTTAGAGAGTTGATTGTGGTTTTTTCCCCCCAGCTTCCAGATCAAAAAAAGCCTGTGAACAGTGCTTTGCTGTCATAGAAAGAAAAACAATGTGCTTTCATGCTCTCTTAAAAAACTCAGGAAATGCCAGCTCCCAGCTGCCCTGAAGATATCTGCATGAATGAGAAATTGGAAGTGTGTGCCCTATTAATGCTCTTGGTACTGTTAATTCTTATCTCATCCTGAAATAAATTCCATCTTTAAACTACAGAACTAGAATTTTCGAGTTTCATCCTGCTAGCAAGAAGAAATGTTTTTGTGTCCTTTGTCCAGGTATAATCTGACTTTTCTTGAAATAATTATGATTAAACATAAAAAATAGTACCTTGTAGGCTTATTCACCATTTTTTACAATTACAAGATAACACACACCAGAAGGAGAACCAAAAGAGAGCAGGAAGTGTCTTTACCTTGGCTGTGCAGCTTCTTTACCACTTCAGAAGCCAAGCCTGTTGTATGAATGAGAATAATTTCTATGCCCTGAATAGAACTCCATGCCTCCAAATCTAAATAAAATTTGCAAAAAAAATGGGACTCATTTTTTGCAGATTCACTGTGGCAAAACAGCAGCACAGAGTAGGTGACTCTTGTGAGGTCACCAGCAGGACAGAACTGCCCTGCAGCCTCCTGGAGCTCAGGCTAATGCCCTGCACAGTCAGATAGAACACAGGGACAATGCTGGTGTCTTGTGGCAAGCAAAGTATCCAATGCACCTGGCTCAAGAAGATGCTTCCTGTGATGCAGAGATTTTATCAGCTATTTCCTCCTTCAGTGGTAGGAGGATGTAATTAGTTCTTAATAAAGCAATAGTAAATCCTCTGATCTCTGTGGCTGCATTTGGAAAAGTCTGAAGTAGCAGGGCTGCTACCTGTTTGTTCTGTTCTATACTGTACTCTGTATATTGTTGCATCAAAATATGGAAATCACATAGAAAGGATGTGAGCATGCTTGGGGTATTTTGACTTCTCTGTTCTGCTGATTATGACAGAGGTCAAAGGTAAGGGTCAGCAAAAGCTCTAATCAATTTATGCTGCCTGGGAACTAAAACTTTAATTTTTTTTTAGAGACACAAATTTCACCCTAAATTTCAAGTGGAACAAGCCAGAGAGATGTCTGTGTTACAAGGTAGCTCTAAAACATGTGAAGTTTCCTGATGCTGTGATTGACTCATTGTAGATCAGATGGGGGTGGAAGAATCTGCTCCATTTTGGAATAGCTTGGGAGGATTCTGAATTTGGATTTGTGCATCAAATGAGATTTTGTAAGCAATTTTAAAACAAACAAGCTTTTTATTTGTTTTAATGTGTTTTCAGTTATAAGGGGATCTCAGTTTTGGTTTTGCCTTCTCTCCCTCTTCTCTTCCACCCCAGAAATTACCAGGGAGTTGATCTAAATTTTTTCCATCAAGAATGTGAATCTCTGTAAATTTTGTAAATGCTTATAAGTAATGCATTAAACCTACCTGAGCCTTCTCCTATTACTTTAAATTATTTCTCATCACAATCATGCTCTCTATCTGGGCTTTGGAAGTTAGACACAATCCAAGGAAAAACAGAGATATCGGTTTTTTAAACGTACACTAAAATATCTTTTGCACTGAAAAGACATCTGTAAAAACGTGCTATGGGCCGATAACTGGAAATCTGTCTTGTGAAATACTAAGAGAAAGAGAAAATAATGCTGTTTCATGTTCTATTGCACTCCATTTTGAATAACAAAAGCATTTTTCTCATTGAAGATTGCATACCGACTGATGGTAGCGTGACCATGGACCTGAAGTTATTTAAAATCAGGGAGCAGTTACTGAGGGACAGACAGCCTCCAGTATCTTTCCAAGCTTGTTTGTATGTGTGAATGCTTCTTTATGAGTTCATAAACAAACTACCACCTCTTGCCTGACTGTTGCATTCTTTGAACTTTCCAGGAGCATACTGTTCCTATATTATCAGTTAAACGAAAATTTCACTCCCTATGCTAGTAAACATTTCAGTGCAAATGTTTTCATCCTCTGAGAGCTTATTACCAAGCTGTTATTTATTTCATATTAGAGAGAAAAACGAAGTGACATTTTGTTTCTGGCTTTTAAAAATAAATGTAGTGTTTTTTCTTCTGAAAAAACAAATGTGCTTTTTTTTTTTTTAACTTTCCAACACCATGTGTATCTCCTTTCCTCAACAGACTTCTTTTAGAGACAAATGACTTAGGTAAGCAGTTATTCACTATATTCAATGGAATTGAAATTCTATTCTCTCTCAGTTGGCTGTGTGTTTAGGTGTTGCCTTCCCAAAGGAAAAGAGACTTTATGGAAGAAGATGCTTTGGGATCACTTGGGCTGGAATGTAACACATGGTGTCTATATTTGGCACAACAATGCTAGGCAACAGAAGACATCTTTCCAGTGTGCTATCATTACTTCAACCTACTCCTTACATCAGAAACAGGCTGATTAAGCCCATTTTTGTTAAAGCTCCAAACCATGACTTGATTTAACAAAGAAAAAAGAGAAGCAAAGGTTGTTAAAGGTTGTTTTAGAGAATTTAAAGGTTGTTAAAGAGAATTTAAATAGCTATTTTGTTTTTGGATGGCTTGTATTTGCAAACATATGGTTGCCTCAACTGTGTTGTGCTGTGTTCATTATATTTGGTATATTATACTTGACGATCCCTTGGTGTTTCTTTGCTGGACTACTTGTTTACTTCTCCTTCCTTTAGATGAAAAGTGAAACTCTAAATATAAGGGAAGCTGACATCACATGTGATTCTTTTTATATCTCTGTCCCTGTGTATTTACATAATTGCTGGAAGTGATTAGCAGGAAGAATTGCCTAAAAAAGATGGTTTTTGTGTAGAAAACATGTAAACTCTTGTGGCGTATTTTGTGGGGAGAGACTTCTGCTGTATAAAACATCTAGTTAAAGCTCTAAGGTACATTTAGATGGGTGCTCCTCAGCACCCAGACATTTGTACTGTGTTTTTTCTATTGATGGCTTAGATCTTGATGAATTACTTCTTACCAGAGAGAGGTCCTGATGATGCCTCAATAAGGAGAGCAGATGATAAGGTACTTACTGCTCTTTACATGGATAATTTGATAAACTCCTGAAGCGGTCGCTCTGCTGTGAAGTTATTGTAGTACCTTCAATGAGTTGACAAATGAGACCTGGCTGAGAATATGGTCTTGTGCTTATAAATGTTATTAGAGATTTATAGGCAAAAAACACTGCAAAAGAATTAGCTATTTATAGAAGATGAGAACAGTTCCAAATAATCTACTTTCTGATGGGAGAGATTTTTGAATCTCTCCATTTCATGCAAGTTTATATAATGCCATGTTTCTCTTTATAACCACTTGGAAAAAAATAATATTTCAAGAAATTAAAGCAACATTTCAAGAGGGTTTTATTTTTGATAAACCCAACTCTATACATGCAAAGTAATATGCTACAAGAAATTTTCTTTTACCCTGTTTTCTATTGACACAAGAAAAAATTCTTACTCTTTTTAATGTTATGTGTTCTGAGAGCCCCTCTTAAAGAATCTCATTATTTGTGCCATAATGGCAAAACAGCTGTGAGAATGAAGAAAATCAGTCAGAGAAAGATGAATGGTATTTCATGCTCCTGTAGCTGCACTGAAGGCAGTAAATCACCCTTTTTAAAGGTGGGTAAGGAAGTTTACCACAGGAGGAAGCCTATCTTACTGGATATTTCTACTGCTTCACACCCTGTTAGCCATTTACTAGGTATGCTTTTATGTCAAACTCCACTGAAACACAGACTAGGGATGAGAAAATGGAGACAATCCAGTCAGTTCAAATCCTGCTTTGATTCTCTGATGCCACTAGCTGATGCTACATGTCATTCTGAGACGATCTGTTGAAGAGCTGCAATTCTTCATAAGCAGGTGTTGGTCATGCTGTGCACCATCAGAAGCAGAGGCCAGTACCTGTGATGCTGACTGACATGAAGACTGATCTTGGCATTTCTACCTCCCCTATCTATACACAGTTGTGGTTTATAAACATTACTCACAAAGTATTTTGTTTACATAGTGCTTGTTTATGTAAGATAAAAACCTAGACTGAGGAAAAGAGATACAAAAAGACTAATATTTACCCCTTCTTCAGATAATTCTTTCCTTAAGACAAACATGTGACTTTGTTTTTACAGCTAATCTTCCATGAAATCCCTTCACTGTACATTTAACTTATTAATTACACCCACTACCCAATGCATGGAGGCATATCCTTCTCCTTTACTGACTCCAAAAAGCCATTATGCCTTGAGGTTTAAGAAAGCATGAGGACTCCCCTCACCAACATTAAAGTCTTATGGTTTGAGGGGTGAACTTGGGGTTTGCTCCATATCTGCACTGAGCTCTACCAATGAGTCCCCTTTTCTTGCCAGAAATAATAGAGGGAATATCCACTTTCTGCTGAATTATCCCCACAAGACTAGTGGAAGAGGATGTGGCTCTTATCTTGCAGCTTTCTGTTATTTACGCAATTGTAAGAAACACTTAATTCCTTTCTGGAAGTAAACGGAGCTAAGCCTTGTGGGGCTAGATTGATGAGGGGGAACTTATTTTTCTGACTGCCCTTCTGTTTTTCTGCCTGCTAGCAAACAATAGTCAATACAGGTAGCTGCAGGAAGCAGGGTGATCTTTTATCTCCACAGAAGCAAATTGAAAGCTCCAGCTGAGTAAAATGGTGAGGAAATGGAAACAGAATTGCTGGGTGAGAAAAATCCAGGTAAGTGTTTCGCATTTCCAAAACATTTCACTTTTTGAAACAAAATGGGAGCTAAAAATTCAGATTGAATTGTCCATCTATTTAATTTTTTTTTTTTTTTTTCAGGAATAAAGAGGTACCTTTCAAGATGAAATGTAAATATAGTTTAAGAAAATGCTTTGGAAAAGTCTGTATTGAAATACAAAGAACAGTGAGAGTCCAGCTCAAATTTGTGAAAGGGTTTTGTGTTGCAGGAGATTTGTCCATAAATTCCACACAGACTTTTACTAAACTTCATACTTGCAGACCTATCTTCTTATATTTGTTCCTTGGTCTTGGCAACTGAATTCTCAACATGCTCATGTTAACAATCTCCTATGCCTTGCAAATAAGAGTTAATGCAATTTTCTTAAGCTAGAACATGATGTGATGTATTTAGGAAGAGCCCATGGATCAATTTTTTTCAGCCTAAAGTGTCATTGCTTACATCTGAATTCAAGTTAAGCTAACTTCTGGGTGTTGATGGTTTAACATCTATTTTGTTCTTTTGCTTTGACATACTAATATGCAGGTGTGAAGACTGAAACCATGTGTTAGTAGGTCTAAGGCTAGGGGAGAGAACTAAAGTAAGCCTGCAAAATCTTTTTACAGATGGCTGTAACTACACCTTTGGCTGGGGTGCTATGCATAAAGGTTGTTCTCTGGCGATAGCTTGTAAATATTAGAAACACCAAAAGCATCTCTATGGCATGGAGAGAGCTTTATTATAAGACTGGGGTGTTCTTGGTGCCTGATTTTTGATTTAGGCTTAGGTCTGACAAGAAACAGGTGAAAAGCATTTATACCAAAGGATTTATACCTAAAGACTGTGCTTTTAATCTGTATTTGTCTGTGAGGTGGCTGTTGGATAACTTTGGGGCACACAGGTTATGATTGCAATTGGCCAGATACTGGTGTAAACAGACTAAGACTAAACAGAGGAGAACCTGGCTATATGTTTGACAGTGGAGGCTGGCCTGCTTTTATCCAAGCTTGTTGGATGGGCAGTGAGCACCTGTGTAAGCAGCAGATCACTGTTAATGGAAAGTGCTTGGGTGGACATTAGCAGTAAAGCAGAACAGAATGCTGGGACATGATCTTTACTGCAGATTAATTTTTGTGGCCTAGGGTATAGCTAAGGCTCTGGAAGAGAGGGATAAGATGCCTGATTCTTGGTACTGGGGAAGTTTTCCCCTTTGTCTGGAGCCTGGTTGAGAGGCTGAGTGCTGTGCATTTTAAGGGCAATGACCCACTGAAGCACAAGAGTTAGGATTACAAAATCTAGGTCTTGATTTTAAAATCTAGGTCTGAACTACCACCTTTCCTTAAGGAAGTCATATCCCCACATCCCACCCCCACTTCCAGTGTGAGAGAAATTAAATCAATTGTCTGATGAAATGACAGAAACAAAGTCAAAGTCACAGGTCACAGCAAATCAAGGATGTAAGTGCAGTAGGGGTCAGGTGACAAGCACTGTTCCTTACTTTTGTCTTACTGATTAGATAGTAAGAGACACATTCCTCCTTTCATCTCCTATCTGTCTTGACTTCTCCAGCAGCACTGAAAACACCTCTATGTTACTAGTGACAGAGACAGGGCAATATGAGGGAGAAACGGCTCACTGGGTTCATAAGGTAGACTTTTCCCTATCAGGTTGCAAAAACAAGACAGAGATGATGTCCCTATGTTTTTCCTCCTTTTTAAGCCTTTTCTATTCAGCACTGAGCTGTGTAGCAGCAGACATTACTGGGCTTGAAAGCATCAAGCAGTAGCAGAGGTGGAACTTAAATAAACTGTCTTACTCATATGTTCTCTCTCTTGGTGGTGAACTGGAAAGAGCAGAGGACTTCATGAATCTGCTGCTGTTCTTTGAAGAGCTGACCTTACTCAACGCTTTTGCTGGCTTTGTAAGTCCTTCTCAGGTGTGGAACTCTGCTGAAGGTGACAAGGCTGCTATCTTCTGGCTCCTCATGTTGCTGAAAGCCTGAGCTGCTTTTATGTTTTCAGGATTTGGGCTTTTGGAAAAATTATGTAGGCTCTCAAGAGGCCTGAAAAAAGAGGCCTGTCTTTTTTTCAGACACCGAAGAGTGGCACTGTCACTGTCACAGAAAACCAAGAAGACACCATCTCTAAATATTTTGCAGTCTCCTATTTTCTCCTGTTCTGTGACTGGATGATGTTGCCCACATCCTTAGTTCTCACTTGATGCAGAAACTTGGAATCCAAGTGAGAAACAAAAGTGATGCCTGTGTGTGGGGTCTGGCTGTGTGAAGCACAGGGATCATAAGATCATAAGAGGTTAAGTGCCTCAGACAAGGCAGAAGAGGTATGTCTTTAGATGTTATCACAGAGGTTAACTTACATGCATTCTTTCTACAAGGGAGAAATGGGATCTATTCAGGGAGATAGGAGAACTATAGGTGAATCTGAATCCAAGCAAAATCACGTCTACGGCTAACAGAATCAGCAAAATGTTGTCCTTGCTTTTTTTTTTTTTTTTTCTGGATGTGCAAATATATTCAGTGAGACTTCTAAACACGTGATCCACATAATACAAAGATTCATTCAGGCCTGATGGCTCAGGGAAAGCTGCTAGGGAAAGCTTTAGTCTTCCCAAAGCTTACAGCAGCTCCAATTCGGCACACAGGAGAAAAAAGATTCTCATTGAGACCTGAGTAGCATGGATAGCTCTGCTGATGTGTTACAGCCATACCAGAAGTTTCACAGCTTTGAAAAATTGACTAGCATTGCTTACAGTGTGCTCTGGAAAACTGCTTGCTGGTCAAAAAAGCATAAAATATTGATTGGACAGCAATGAAAGCAAATATACAGTGTTCATGTGATAAGAAGCCAAGTCTATATGGAAGTTTCAATGTATGTATTTTTACTTCCCTCCAAGAGAGAAAATGTAAATACAACATGCTGTTAGTAACAGGTGATGAGTCAAGGGAGTAGATGAAAGGGAGAGCAGAGAATGAAGGAAAAAAATCTTTCTTGTCAATGTCTTATTCACAGTATCAGTCTTGACTTCTGCTGGACTTTGGTTCTTGTTCTCCATCTCAGCCTAAGAGAAGATCAAAGCTAGAGAACACACGGAGGCATATTCACCAACAAGTTAAAACATAAGTGTTTAGAATCTTGATTAAATGTTGGGAGATGGTAGAGCATCCCAGACTAATATTACTTGATGTGGCAGGCAGCAGAGTAGACCACAATGGGCAGATGGGACCTCATGTCCTTGCCATATGTCCTTGTGCCTAGGGCAGCATAGCTGAGGACTGCATATTTTTGCAGGCTGAAAATGCCTCTATATGTCTGAAACTGAGGCCCGTGGCATTTTTTCGTTCTGACACTCTGGCTAGTGCCATTTTTAGATTACAGCTGGTATCCAGCCCAGCTGAAGCAGCACTTAAAAAAGTAACCCTCAAACTGGCTGGTGAATAAGAACCTAAAGTTTCCTTAAGATATATTTTGTTGGCTGCTAACTAGTGTGCTCATGTAAATGGACCAGTCCAAAGAAGACATTTCAGAGGTAATGTGTTTGTGAAAATGACATTTTTTTCCAAGAAATATACTAGATTCCAAGAAAGAATTTTTGAAGGGGTGCCTGCAAATCCTTTGGATTGGAATTTTCCATCAAAGTAACAAGAAATGAGTAACCTCTAAGAAACCTTACTGTCTGTAATTACATGGTACAAAATCCAGCTACCTTGACTGGGCTTGAGAAGGACACTGAAGTCACATCCTCTGTTTAGATGATATAGCTGTGCAAGCAGGTAAATGTAGTAGAGAGATCAGAAAAACAGACTCAACTTTCCAATTCAATTGCTCCAAGAACTTCTTGTATGGTGTTTCCATAATGTGGTCAATAGGTTCCTGGAGATAAATGAAGCAGTTTGAAGGCGTTGATTCTTGGGTCAGCAACTACAGCTTCTTCTGAGACCTTGATGTGAGTAGACAGCTTTAGAGTTCATTGCTGAGTCACCACAATGAGAAAAGAGGGGCAGGGTGAAGACCCACCTGTTCCTTAGTTTTCCCATAGGCTAGAAAGCTTGCTTTGCAAGGACAAACTTTGAATGTATCAAAAAATCAATACGGTCTAAAACTCCAGACTCACTATTGATTGTGTCTTTGAAATTCTCCTCCTGACTGGTCTGCTATTTTTGTTCATAACTGAGGTTGAAGTTGGTCTATTTGGTACCTGTGGCCTCTGTCAGTTCATTCCCAGGTCCTCTCAACCACTTTCCTTCTGTTCATTTTGCAATTACTTTTAAAAGGAATTCTTTAACATTTTGCTGGAAATAACAAAGGAATAACAATACAATAACAAAGAGGAATCTTTCTCTGCCCCATATCTGTGAGGGGAAAAAATGCAGTCCAATAGTGGTTGTCTTAATTACAGAATTTAGTTTTGTTAAGATATTGGAGCAAATGGTTATGAATTCTTATAAGTAATATATACCTTTTACAAGGAGAATCTCAAGCTTATAAACACGGTAATACACCTGACTGTGCATTTTCCTCTGGTGAGATTTGAAACATTATTTTTTAAATTTAAAACTTTTTATTATTAACTTCCTTTTTGTAGGACTGTAATAAATTCTATTGTAGATAGGTTCTGCATTTCTCTTGCCATTTGTAATATGAATGTAAGAAAACAAGTGTTATTTGACAATTAATTTAAGTTGAATAATAACGAGTAACTAATGTCTCCAAACCCTCTTTTTATTTTTTCTTTCTTTCTGGGTAATATGTGTAAGATTTAAAGCAACATAGAATTTAGATGGTCAGCTTGAACTTTCTGGGACTTCCATTGTTCATCAAAATCTCTGTTAAAGAAACTCTGACTTGGCAAATAAAGTTTTCATGGTGTTTATAGTGTTAACTGTATTTAGAGCATACAACAAACTAAAGCGGGTACGTTGTTTAACTCTGTAGAACAATTTTCTTGTGTGAAACTGTCCCTGGTCTACAACAGACTGCAGGGGTGGATAGTGTGTACTCCTGTTATGCAGAGAGACACCACAGCTTACATAAAACCACATTTTAAAGATCAGGCCTCTGCCTTTTAAAACAATTCTTCTGACATATCTTCTTCGGATTCAGCAAACCAATGAAAATAAGAACTAAAGCATAATGACTAAACCCTCTGGAGATTTTACTCTTCAGTATGTTGCATGGATATTACTTACAGATAAAGCAAGAGTTTCTCTTATCATTAATGACAGAGAAATGGAAAAGATGAAGTGCAAGGGTGAGAACTCCTGTTCTGTATCTTCTTTGGATCTGGTTGTATTGGGTGTGTATATGATGTGTATATGTGTCTGTCTCCTTGGTCTCAAAGACTCTAGGATCCCCAACAGTTGTTCACAATTTGGACAAAGGCTTTTGTATTTAAGAGCAAGTATGCTGACTTCAACTGTAGTCCTCACATCTGTGAATTAGTCCAGAACATTGCTCTCTGTAATATATATCTGAAGTCCTCCATTAGTAGAATAAATTTTACCCCCTTAGCCTTTCTTCATGTTTTAACACTAGTACTGCAAGAACTATTTCATTATAGATGCTCAGAAATGGTCTTACTTCACTGAGGTCAGTGCAAAATTATTTATTCTCACTTGTCCTTAGGGATAATTGCAAGTGCTTTGGAGTGCCAGATAGTCAGCATAGAATGCTCAAGGTTCCTGGCTTACTGTCTGGTTTCTTAGAAGAGCCATGTCTGTTAGGTAAGGAACAGTTCCCAGAAGCTATAAGCCTTAACTATCAAGAGATTTGCGAGCTAACATGCGTCCAGAAGAACACAATACTTTGTCACACCTCATCACAGCTCTCTTTTTCAATCTTGCCAGCACTTCTACTGATTATTATGCCTCTCTACTTTCATGTGTCTGAGGTCAATGGAGTAGAACTGTTCATACCTACCATGTTACCACTTCCCAGAGCACAACATAATATCAGTTTTGTGCTCTTTTTCTCAGCACCAGAAAATGAACCTTTGTCCACTCTCTATTACTGGAGGTGTGACTCAGAAATCTCAGTGGGATATCCATACATAACTTCTGTATTGTTGCCCTGAAGGAACAATGGAAGCATGTGCAGATCAGTATCCTAGATTCTTTCCTCATCTGTGGCCACTGCAATGTGTCAGATAGGATTTTCTGACCTGCTCTGTTCACTGTGAGGGAACAGGACAGAGGCTGTATGGTGGCTGGTCCTAGCAATGCCTCACTCAGTAGGGAAGGGAAGACAGGGGTTGTTCCCCTGGTTGAAGTTTTGTTCTTGGCTGCAACAGGCTTGTGATCTCATGGTCAACAGACTCCTATTTGGACAGGCAGGATAAAGCTGAGGGTCATTCAGCAGCTGAAGCCTGCACCCTGTTGGATGCTGACTGACAACAGACCTGCGGTTTATCCTCTCTGCACTGCAGATCCTTCCAGGAAAGTGTAAAACTGCTATGAGGGCATGCTACCAGGACTTTGTGTAGCATGTGCCTCTGAATGCCAGCCTATCCTTCCTGGTGAGTGAGATCTGATCCTTGTCTTACAAGAAGAGAGAATGAGCCAGACCTCTGGGCTAGTGGCATGGTCAGAGGCATAGACCTGGCTTGATAAACACATTTGTAGGCAAGCTGTTCCTTTCAACTCTTCTTGGCTATCCTCACTCAATGTACAAACCAGCTCCCTCTGAACATCTCAGGCCATGCCAACAAACCAGTCAATGAAGAGTAAGTGTCCACAAACACCATTTAGACATAAACTATTACTGAGAGTAGCAAGATCCATTTCTGTGTTTTAAACTTTGTGTTTGTTAAAATATCTTCACTAAGAAATCTTTTTCTGGGAACCGATTAACTGAGATTTCTGCAATGACATTAATATGCTTTAATTGAATTCATCATGCTCTAAAGGGTCATTGGTATTGTTAATGTTGCACTGAAAGTAATGCAGTATTAAAAAAATTGAAATAATATATTTGACAGTTTTTCCTTGCTGGAAATAAAAAAAAGTGTTTTGTATTGAAGAGCAATTTTCATCTAGGATATCTCTTGTTATTTGTAGAATAATCAGTCTGCACTTGATTTAATAGAATTATAGCTGTGGTGAGAAGAACAGTACATGAAGTTCAAAACGGACCATCATTGTGTCATCAAAATTACACCTGAGTCATGAATCTAAAAAGTAATTTGACAGAAAAATAACACACTTAATAGCAACAGAAAAAGCCTACATCTTTTAGTACTTAGCAAAATAGTGGTGATGAAAAAGACATACTGGTACATAACTCCTTGATGAAACCAAGACTTTAGTTAATGTCAATGCTGTACAACAGAATAAAAAGCTTTTCTCAAACTTTGCAATTTGTGACAGCCTCAGAGACTGAAAGAGTCAACAACTTCCATCACCCCTATCGACACAATCTTGACCAATAAATGCAGGCTCTTTTGCTCTGTAATTACACAGAATGTAATCTGCCAGTCCTCTCTTTGCAGGGACATTAATTTTCATGTGGTCTGTAGTCCAACTTTGAATAGCACTATGAATGGATTTGTATGTGCTACTGAATTCTTATCTTTTCCATGACAATCCAGAGCTCATCAGAGGATGGTTACTAGACTAGATAGGCCATCATCAGTGGAGCTACAGGATGCCTTTTTGTGGTTCCTTTGCTAGAAAGGCTGAAAGAAGGCTGAGTCCTTACTGCAAGAAACAGACCAGTGAGACGAGGAGGTGGGAGAAGAGGGCTTTTTCCACAGGAACTGTGGTCTCTACTTCTGCCCAGTGTGGGGTGTGCTGTCATTATTGCTGACACCCTCACCCTGCTGCCTGTGTGTGACACTCGAGGTGCCTGTGCTCTGTGAAACATCACAGTGAGCTGCTGACATGCTGAGATTGACAGGCCACGCCAACATGAAAGGTGGATATACAAAGCTACTGGGTCTGAGGCTGGAGATAAATATCAGGCCCAAAATAGATCTCTGGCTACTGCAGAGTAACAATGAGCTGGTTTCAAATACAGGTTGTACATGAAAGAACGCACAGGTAAAATGCTGGAAGGAAATTGTGCATTACTACTGTTATCCATTTGTCATGTCCATATCACTGGGCCCTCCAGAGAATTTGCAGTCCTAAAGGATGTGATAACATCAATCATAAGATGCATCAGTAGAATCTACAGTTTTGTTCTGGTCCAGGTATGTGTCTACCAGAATCAGTTTCTGAGAAAGCATAGTCTTGATGTCACAAATGCAACAGGGCCATTAATGGAGAACATGACTCTGATTTTTGCCAGAAGCATAGTTAAGAGATCCTTTGACTCTCATTCTGCTGATATACCTTACAATGATCTGTGGTACCAGAGCTGGCCCAGTTAAAATATTCAGTCAGGGTCATTGTAGGTCATCCAGACCTGGATGTCTCTGATTTTTGGGATATTGACAGAAAGGATAAATTTTGATGTAGGGGAGACATTGGGTCTACAAACACATTACCAGCCTCCTCTTCCTCTTGAGCTGGGAGAGAACTACTTTTATTTTAGAACTGGGAAAATGGTTTCTCTTGCCTCCCTGCTCTCATTTCAGTCTGATGGCACTTTGAAATCCAAATGTGCAAACCGCTTGTGTATCCCCATCCTGTCTCATCAGCATGAAGTACATTTGGTCACATTCTTTTAACATCTATTCTTCACTAAGGTCCATCTGGAGTGTGGCTCACACCAATGCTTTCTCAGACAGATTTTGTAAACAATGAGATGCAATAAAACAAAAGCTCCATGTTTAAAACATTTCTCCTTCTCTGTTGTGAAGTTCTTCCTTGTCTTTTGATTGTTTGATAGTAATTTCTTTGAGAAAAGAGAGATACAGTTCAATTGAGACAGACATGCAGGCAAACAACAGTATTCTTATTAAAAATCAGAGGTTTCTTGATAGTGAAGTGTTTGGTACTCAGAATAATATCCTGAATTATATAAAATACATATGCAGCCATCATCCACTATGCACAAGTCAATGTGGAATAAACAGACATGTAAGAATATTGTTTGTGCCAATCTTGGTCAAGTATACTAAGCTGTGTTGTTCAAGTATACTAAGCTATCTTGTTCAGAATTGCTAACAGGAGCCATTGCAGTCTTCCACTCCCCTCTCTCTCTGTCTTTCCTGAAAACTTGGTTCTTGGTGAGCCTGCTTGGTGTTGGATTTGGCATGAAGGGTGTGTTGTGGTCCAATACATGACCATGCATGTGTTGTAGCATATCCAACTACTCTGAAGTACTGCCTGAGAGTCCTGTCTCTGATTCAGTTTTTGTAACATCTCCAAGACTTCATGCTATTGCTGTTGAGGCTACTCAGGGTGTCCAAAATTAGTTGCCTAAATATAACACAGTTTATGAGCTTTCTGTAGTTCTGAAAAGAGAATAAAAAAGTGCATCAGCAGAAGCAGCAGTCTACTGAACTTTTCATGTTCTCCCTGATAACCTGTCCTCCACACGTGTGATACATTAGGGAGAACATTTTCAATAAGATTCCTAATACAACATAAATATTTCAGCACATGTACAGAAAAAGGAGGTAGTTTTCACAGTAGATAATCTACCTTTTGACAATGGATATATACAGAAATTGTTCATGTTGGACAAAATTTCATGATGGTCATTTCCAAATGTCTGACTGTACAAAGAAGTTGTCACCAGTTAAGTGATTTTGAAATTAGTCAGATTTAAGAAGACAATGCAATCTGACTTACTTGTATACAGACTTCCAAGAATGAGAGGAAATACCCAGGCAAGAAGACATTTTTGAGGTACTTTCTTCTAAATAAAACTTACCATTTTTTGTTTTCTTTGGTAGAGCAGCAAAGAAATGCTCATCAGCATAAGAATACGACTGGGAGGTAGAGAAGGTAGACACTTCACTATTCAGAAGATTATTTGGGTCATCTATTCTGTTATGTCCATAAAATTGTACTGATAATAGCAGTTGAGAGCCTTATTCAATATCCTGTTCAAAGTTTCCAGGTCCCCCACGAAGAAGATTTAAACGTGTATCACTTCAAGTGGCACAGCTGAGCTATTTAACACAATTCATATTAGCCAAGTCTTTAAGGTTTAAGAGTAAAATGATTTTATTTATAGCATTTTGCATGCAGCCACATACTGGAACATCCTCAGGGTTCTACTAGGCCTCAAACAGAAAAATGGCTGGATCAGAACAACTGCATCTCTGACAGCATATATTTTGATCAAAGTAGAATCACAGAATATGCTGCGTTGGAAGGGACCCACAAAGATCATTGAGTCTAGCTCCTGGCCCTGCACAGCATCATCCCCAAGAGTCACACCATGTGCCTGAGAATATTGTTCAAATGCTTCATGAACTCTGTCAGGCTTGGTGCTGTGATCACTGCCCTGGGGATCCAGCTGAGGAATTCATTGAGGGAAGAACCTTTTCCTAATACCCAACCTAAATTTCCTCCGACACAACTTCAGGTCATTCCCTTGGGTCCTGTCATTGTCACCACAGAGATCAGATCAGTGCTTGCCCCTCCTCTTCCCCTCACAAGGAAGTTGTAATTGCAATGAATCTCCCTTCTCTCCTCCAGGCTGAAAATACCAAGTGACCTCAGCTGCTCCTCATACAGCTTCACCTTAAGGCCCTTCACCATCCTTGTCACTCTCCTTTGGATGTTCTCTAATGGCTTAATGTCTTTCTTACACTGTGACACCCAAAACTGCACACAAACATTACTGTTCTTCATGTGGAGAACATCTAGTCACTGCTTCTCTCCAGGATTCCACTTGCAGCAGTACAAGGTAAGCAGCTGGCTGTTGGTTGAATAGGTTGAAGTTTTTCAGAGCAAATGCTGCTCTCTGCTTCCCTGCAGCTGAAAGGAGCAGACCAGCTGTCTTCTAGTGAGGCTGAGAGGAAGATGGTCATGGGAAAATCTTTCAAGTAGAGATCTGTAGCATAAGGGAGTCAGCCTTTTTCCTGATGGAAAGATCAGACTGTTGAATAACAAGGGAAGTTATTCACATAATGATCAGTCCTGGGGAAATCTTAATAAGAAATCTCTGCTTTCCTTCTTGTTTCTACCCATTGCTACTTACAAAAACATGAGAGAGAATAGTAGTAAAATAGAAACTCTTAGGGGATGATTCCACCTGATTCCAAGGGATCCCAGCAATAGCACTAAGCTCTGAGTGTTGAGGAAAGAGCCCTTTAAGCACAGAAGACAAAAGTCATGGTAATGACAGGTGCTGAATCAGTTCTCTTATAACTGCAGATGCACTCTGCACTAGAGTTGTGTAGCAGGACCACAGGATACTCATACTTTTAATGTTGGTGTTGAGACAAATTCCAATGAGCATACTTAGGAGTGTGGAGGAAGGTTGACTAAGTACTTGAGCTGTCCTGATATTCAGAGTAATTAACATCACTGCTTAATCAAAGATGTTGAGTTAAAAATGAAGCCAGAATAATTTAAAGAACATGTAGGATGGTTGGATCCAGACAGTGGTGTTCAGGTTGATTAGAGGGCAATTCTCTCCAGATTGCAGGATTAAGAAATCCCATAGACTATAAAATAGCTCGTAGAATCCTAGAATCATAGCATGTTTAGAGTTTTAAGAGACCTTAAATATCATCTACTTCCAATCCCCCACCATAGGCAGAGACAGCTTCCACTAATCCAGGTTACTCAGAGCCCCCATTTAACCCAGCCTTGAGCACCTACAAGAATAGGGAGCCCTCAGCCTCTCTGGGCAATTTGTTAAATGTCTCACCAGTCTTAGAGTAAAGAATTTCTTCCTAATCTCTAATCTAAACCTAGTATCTCTTAGTTTAAAGCCCTTCCATCTTGTCCTGTCATTATGTGTCCTCCCAAACCCCTGTAAAAGCCTCTTTTGGGCCTTCCTGTAAAGCCTCTTCAGGTATTCTCTGGGTTAGGAAGATTTTCATGGCTTCTCTTAAATCCAGGTATGTCTGTTGCAGCAAGACATCAATGGGATGGGAGGAAGAGGATTCAGTTTCTCTGTTTCTTAGAAGTGATAATGAAAACATGCTGGGAGGCTTCCTGCATCGTACCTCCAGCTTCACCAAGTCACTTCCCCCACTTCACTGCCCTGCAGGAAAAAGTGACATTGAAAACAATTTTCTGTGCCTCATCCAGCCTTCTGGACATTCCATCCCAGTCCCTTATTCTTCAAGAGAGGAAGGCTGGTCTGAGAACTGCTGAAGACTGTTGTATGCACCATGCCATTTGTGTGGCAGAGAAATTGTGATGGAAGGTACTGTGTACAAAATGGCCGTTTTATGCTGTTCTGTGGCTGTTAGGAAGTGAACTTCCCTTAGAGAAGAGAAGAAAGTTAGGACTCCTTCCTCTTCATTTGAGCATCCCTGATTAAGAATTCTCCAAAACTTCTGTTAAGTGCAAGTACCTGTACACCTTTAAATCCCGATTGCAGGTGTTTCTCCAGAAATTCACCTGTGCTTAAATTAGAGAAGAAATGAGCTGAGAAGCTTGCTTGTAGCTCAGGTGCTGAGTGGTGTACATCACAGAGCACAGGTCAAGGCTGCTGCTCTATCTGGCATCTTGATGCACTAAAGGTGTGCCAGACAGACATAAAACCTTTCAATTAGTTTGAAGTTGAAAGGTTTGTATGTTTATTCAGTACTGGAGCACAGAGGACTTGTGTACTAAAGACATGCTGAATTCACAATGCATCAGTTTTCTATATATTTCTAAAAATCATACATACTCATAAAATTACTTAATATGTCTATACATATATATCTTCTATCTTTGCCTTATGTTAAAATCAATTGAATGGCCTTTGTGACTGTGCAAGTCCTCCTTTTAATTAAGTAGGTGGTCCTTTCTGAATTGAGTCAGTGGTCCATGGGATGAAGTAAAGTTGTCTTCCTCACAGATTTGTCCTGTTACCAGGTCTTTGTGACCCCTTGGTTATCATCTAGACTCTTTTTCTTGGCTCTAAGTATCAAAAGTCTTGGTTTTCTGATTTCTTACAATGCTGTGTCAGATAGATTGTCTTGTATTGATTGCGCTATACCTATATATTAATGATTAAACCCTTAGTTTCTTCTTTGATCCTCTTATTGTTGTGCTAGGCCCTACTATTTGATGTGTTGCTTTCATCTTTGCTGGCTACATTTCTAATTCCTAAATCTTTTAACCTTTTGACTCAGTCTCAGCTCTGTATTGGGATGAACTTTGCTGATCTCAGAACAAAAAAGTAATTTCTACTCTTGCACAAAATGTACACCTTCCCTTTGAGCACAAATGGCTGAAAACCTGTGGGGAAGGATGTGCCTCAGCACACCTTACCTCTCAGTCTTCTCTCCCACTGCACAGTGGATTTTACACTGCATATAAGATTCCTTGCATCATTCCCTTAATCCTCCTTTTACTGTACCATCTGTTTCTGAGATGTAAAATATCATGGATCTCTCATAAGAATCTGGTTCCATATTCCAGGAGATACCTGCTGTAAATTTAATTCGCATATGATGTAGCTTTTCTAAACCATCCAG
Organism: Certhia americana; assembly: GCA_018697195.1. Classification (NCBI taxonomy): domain Eukaryota; kingdom Metazoa; phylum Chordata; class Aves; order Passeriformes; family Certhiidae; genus Certhia; species Certhia americana. The sequence continues at coordinate 45,623,294 of CM031878.1, read as the reverse complement.
AATAAAGTAAGATCTTGATCCTGAACAACTGCTGCCACCTTCATAATACAGTTTTACATCTATTTTAAAAAATGGCTAGAAAACAGATTTTTTTTTTTCCTAAGTCGGTTGTAATTTTGTAATGTTGCATACTTGGCAAGTGTGATTATGTTGCTATAGTGATCTTAAATTATGACCAGAATGAATTTTTACTCAAGGCTTATTTAGAGCTTGTCTGGATCAATGCCATCTTATCTGGTTCTCTGAGCCCTGGAAGAAACATTTGAAACTCCACAAACATTTACTCTGAGCCTTCAGTTTTACAGTAATCTCATTGGTGTAGTTTCGAAATAATGTTCCTTTAAAAGGGTTCTTGAAATGCATTGAATTAATTAAAACTAGAAACTTCTGAGAGGTACAGTACCAACTTCAAAAGTGTAGCAATCAGGGAGGTTTTCTTCTCTTGTTTACAGACAGGATGACATGTTAGTCACATCTTCAGATTGATCTGAAGTCAGAGCAGTCAATCCTTAGGTTGGACAATGGGAAGTGGTAACAAGAAGAGTCCTGTGTTTTTAAAGAGCCTTGGTTTTTTTACTGTATAATGTATGGGGACTGTCTGTATCCATGTGTAAGGACCCTCTGTCTCATGGGACAAGGCAGTGAGAATATGTCAGATCTGCTCTTATAAACTCCAGGCAAGTGTGTCCTTGGCTTATCATCTAACACTGAGATGCCTATTTCCCTTCATGGGAGTGATAACTGGACTATACAATGAGTATTGTATCCTTACACGATGACTTTATCATGACTTTATTATGACTTTATTATGACTTTTGACATATCTTTTCATGTATGACTTTCACTATCAGAAAATCCTTGTATGAAACCTCAAATGCAGAGGCTGGCAGTTGTTGTGGTCTTGCCTAGCACTGTCTATATCAATCTTGCCAGAGAATGCTGGGGGCCTTTGGAAAATAAAGGAGGGCACAGACCTGGTCAGTTCTCTAAGACTTGCTGCTCAGGAACTGTCTTTTTACAAGAAATACAAACTATCAGAAAGAAATTTGAGACCACAGAGCTGTTCCTCAGATGGGGGTCTCACTTATATTTTTAGTGCTGTGCTTTATGGCGCTGTATACTGAAATCATCCTTTCTGTTCAACAGGCTTTTCTAATTTCCTTCTTGAGCTGTAGGCTGTTTACTTCCCAGGCCAGACCTTCTGGCAATAACTCTGTCCTGTGTAGCCACACTGCAGGGTGCATCAAGGTTTCATTAGTTCTGCTTAATTCTATGCATAATATTGTGTTTGTTACCATGTTGGAAAGGTCAGTTTGACAATATGGGATTTATGAGGGATAAAATGCAGAAACTATTGACTCCCACCAGCTCTATACAAATGTATTTAGTCAAGCAAAACTCGCAAGGAATACCAACTACACTGGCTTACTTACAAATGCTGCATACCAGATAATGTCATTGATTTCAATTTGGTTTTGATCTTCATTTGTGTGCTCTGTCACACGTCCGTAGGACATGCAATAGGAATAGCTTATGTAGAGATAAAGGAACACTTACAGACCACAGTAAGTTTAAATGTGCATTCAACAGACTGTATATCCCTGAAGTTGCTGGGGTGGAAGGGAACTAGTTAAGTATTGTGTAGTATGTGGGACTACGGTTAGCTTTCTTAGGTGAACTTAGCTGTATTCCCCTTTTCATCCGTTAACATTCATATCATAGAGTTTATAATCCTTTAAAAGATTAAGTTCAGCAGAAACAATGTTATTTTGTATTAATGCTGTTTCTTTAGTTAAGTTCTAACACTGAAACTGATTGACTGTGAACAAACATGGTAATTTATGGATAGAATATGGAAAATTTAATCAAGCAATTGTTAATAGTTTTGTAAAGAAATAAAATTGGAGATGTGGAGAGTTAGACTTGTCTGGTTGCCAGATACCCATTAAGACACTCTCTCATTTGTCCATCTCAAGAGGACAGAAGGGGAAAATAAAATAAAAAATCTTTGTGTGTCAAGACAAAAGAAAAGGAGGGATCACTTATCAATTATCCCTAAACTCACCACAGAAGGGAAAGAAGTATTTAAAAATAGATGTATAGAGTTCTCCTTCTTGTTTTGTGTTTTCTTTAACTGGCACGTTCAATAATTTTACATCCTAGTGTCAGAATTGATATTGCCTTACATGCTTATGCTTAAGTAAATGGTGAAATACAACAATTTTGTGAAAATAGGAGCTGGGTTTTTCCGTTTTAGATGCAGCAAATTTGGCTTTTGGTTGATCTTTGAATCTTTACCAGTTCTCCCCCAAAAACTAGCTTTATATAATTTAATGTATTACTTTACGCAATGTTTAAATTGGGGACACTGGCAGTCCAAAGAAGTGTGTGCCATGGAGAGAAGCAACAGTGCTCATATTTTGGACGATAAGGAAGTCAGGGCTCTGAGACAAGCTGCAAAGTGCATACAATGTAGACATACTCTACAACTAGCAGACTGAAATGTTCAAGCTTTGAGGTCTTGTCCATGTTGAAATATGAATTATGTTACTACTGTCCCAGCACAGACTGCTTCAGGCCTAAAAATGGTGCAGGAAAGACTTCACAAGTCAAGCTCAAGTAAGCAATATGTGAACCAAAAGGCATGCAGAAATTAAGTGACTTACCAAGGTCATTCTGGAAGTTGGTCTTAGAGCCAGGGATTGTAGCCAGTTCAACAGACTGAATTGCAGTGCCCCCCGGCAAAATTCTTGAGCAGCTTGTTGGCTGAAGTCAAGGCAAGGACGCTGCTCCCATGCAGTCTCCTTCACCAATATCACACATAAACTGTTGGCCTGGTGAGATGTCAAATGGTGGAACTCTACCAGCTCTTGCCAGGCAACCCGCTGGTTTGAGAGATGTCACCTGAAGCTTTGTTTACCCTGAAGAGAAAAGCTACTGCTTTTGTTACTTGCTCTTGCTAGCTGCTGATAGCCAGAGGGCCACACCTGCCAGCTCATCATTGCACTTGCTTTACTCTTAACATCTTAGTAAAGGAAGGGTCTGTGGATAGCAATAGCTCAATAATGATTGTTGTTTGTGCCTTTCAAGCAAAGAATCTCAGCAGCAGCTCATTCAGGCACTTCCAGACTGGAAGCCAGTAGTTTATAACTCCCATTTTACAAGTCAGAGAACAAGTGTGGGAGATGAATAGGGAAATCAATGCCCTGACAAGGAAGTATTTTCTTCCCAATGCACTTTCTTCCCCAGGAAACTTCCATTTGAATCTGTGCTTGGTAGAAGAAGTTGCCTTGTGCCAGACAGGTCAAGTACTGTCCCTTCTTTGAAAGTACTGAGCAGCTGTGCTGGTCCTACTAACCATTTCAGAGAGTTTGACCACTACTTGTTCTCATGTCAGTCTGAGATGAAAGGGAGAGATAGAGGAGAAGCAGAAACACCCCTATCAACCCCAAGGTGGACAAATACTCAAAGGTTTTGGTATTTCACTTTAAAACCCTGCCTTCACTTTCACATTGTGCTAAAATGTGAAAGTGAAGGCAGCTCTTGTCCAAGCTGTGCAATGGACAAGACACAACAAATGGTGAGCTATTAACTGAGAAGCTTTGCAGATCCTAGTGAAGTGTTGAGCAACTTTTTCCTTGAGGTATGTTCCTATTAAGACTCCTTGTAGCACCTTTGCTCTATTATCAAATGGCTTACTTTAGTTTTGTCTCTTAATTACCATTGTAAATTGTTCCTGGGTACTTAAAGTGTTCAATTAACTATCAGACCCAAAAGGTATAAAAGGTCAGTAATGCTTGGGTAGGAGGGTGTAGGTTATTCTTCTGTAAGAGTATTCTACTTAATTATCTACTGTTACAAAAAAATTACCAATAAAAAAGCTAATTGCTAAATGAGGACAGAAAATGAGGGATTTTTTACTGAAGAAAATGCAAACTGTCCTTATGTGCAAGCCCCAGGAAGGGGCAATTTGTTTACTTTCAAAGTCTCTGCCTTCCATCAGAGATGGGACAGTAAATAACAGTACCACGTGCCTGTCCTGGGTCAGTCCCTCTGTCTAGAAGGCAATGGATTGTCTTTCTCTGGACATTTAAGTGTGAGATAATCACAAGACTAAAACCACACCATCAGTGACACAAACTTCAGATTTTTAAATTTTTGTTATTAGCAATTTCTCTTCTGGGACTGCTCTTCTGTCATAGACACACACACACACAACTGTCCCCTCCAGCCCATGCTATGCTGACACCACAGGGGAACTTGATGCTTGTGATGACATACCACATGCTTGGATGCTGCTGGGCAGCACTACGGCAACAGCCCTGTCTGTAATGTGGAAGGTCCCTGTGGGTCTGTTGTTCACTGGAGGCTCTTGCTTTCACTGGGTCTTGCTTTCTAATGTAGTGAGCCTTGATCTCTAGAAGCTTCTTCAGTGAAATCTTTGATTGGTTAATGGATTAAAAGTAATCATCTGGCTCCACCCTTGAAACTTCTAAATTCTAATGAGCAGCTATCCTTACCTCTATTTTCTTGAGCTGTATTTCCAATTTTGTCCAACACTGCAAAAAGAAAAAATTATAGTTTTAAACGTGGCAAGGTTAGATTCTCACTTAGTACCATTAATAGATCAGCTGGGACTTTAAAGAAAAGCAACCAAAAAAAATGAGACACATATTGAAGAGCTGAGAAATTATAAGCCCATCTACCACACACAGAAAGCATGGGGATGTTTTCCAGCTAACTGGTCTACAGAAAAATCTATTGTCTCAATCAATTTTCTTAGGGCAAGATTCTCACTAAAAACACACATTCTCTTTAAAATTAATTAGATTTTTGTTTTTCCAGATCATAATCTTAACTTTTATTGTGATACCCAGCACTTCTTTTTTAACTTCTCTCAATTACTGATTTTTACACTTCTGCGACTAATGGATTATTTTGTTCTGGTGGCAAAACCAGAAGTACTGAAAAACAATTATTTTCTTGTTGCCATAAACGTTTTCTTCATATATTCTACTATTCTATTCCCTTTTACAGAGTATTCTACAGTATTTTCTTATATGTCTTTCTCCATTCAGATTCATTTTAAAGGCAAAATTATTTGCTCAAAATCAATATCTGGAATGTTTCCTTTACAAAAAGATTATGTTAATACAATTATAACTTCAACCAGAATTGTGATGTAATTTCAAACTTTACTTTAAAAAAGCACTCAGAAAAGTTGTGTATGTAACTAAGAGTGTACTTTGCAGTAAAGTCTCTCTTTACAAATTCCTGCCCAGCTGTATTCTGTGCTCTCTGACCTTAGGGGGAACCTGGAATCATCAACATTGTAAGGTTGTAAGGCAACTGTACTGTGGTTTAGAGTGCAAGAACAGGGCCTCAGCATAGCACTGAAGGGACTCAAGGAAATCCAGCTCATGAGGTAGGGAGCAGGGTCGCACCCCATGAGTCATCTATAAATCTCAGCACCACATCATTGCTGGATAAATTACAAATGCTGTTGTGGAAAATGCATCACCTCAATGAGAATGATAAAACTATTCCCTCTGTGTCCTTAAGGGAGACTCTTACTCTGTGATGCCTTGGCATGCAAACACAGCTTTGGGATGAAGCATGTCTCTGGCAAACTCCAAAGCGTTGGGAAGGGTGTTTCCTTGGAAGCAGTTTTGGGTTGTCCTGTTTATCTGGCCTCACCTTGACATCAGCTCTGCAGTTTGTGTCCTTACTATATTCTTTCCACCTTCCCTGAGGAGCCTGCCATTCAAGACTTTGAATGCTTTCTGTATCAAATAGACCAGTACCCATTCCTCATCACTGCTTGTTTTTTGGCTATGCTGTCTCGTACAAAGCCATAAAGAAAATCAACCACTTCTGCGCCAACAGAAATAATGTGACCTATTACATGAGATAATACAAATTAAGTTTTTACATATCATGTAAGAGGAATTAGTTAGTCCCTGGAAGAGTTGATTATGTATCTGTTCCATAGACCTGGGGTCTCAATTATGAAAATCACTAGGTGATTACATTTAATTATTTGACTAGGAGTTCAAATTTAGAGACAAATTTGTCAGCAGACACAGGTGTAAAATAATGCTTTGTAAAGGGACAAAGCTGCAGCTTTGTGGGCTGCAGCATTCCCTGCTGCAACAGTGGGCTGCAAGAACCAACTTGAAGTATACCATTCACTTCAGTCCCTTCCCCAGGCAGAACTGGAATGTCCTGCAAAAGTGTTACCACTGTCCAGTGCTTATCTACTCTAAAATGTTTCTAAATGATGCCAGAGGGAGCATGGAGAGTGTCTATTCTCTTCTAAAGTAGAAATCTGAAATGAGGGATGTTCTGCATACCATGTATGGTCTTTATCTAGGTAAGTTTTGAATAAAATGGGCTTATTTGTTTTTATATGTTGTGCTGATAGCTTTTATAGTGAGAGAGAGAAGCAAAAATGAAGTAGGAGAAGGAAAATTCATGTGTAGTGATTGTAGTCATATTAGTAAAAGTGGAATTCATAGGAGATTTGTATATATGCCTGCATGAAGAATTTATCTTCAAATTGATTCTAAGGAAAAGCATTAAATCATGAAAAATGAGTGATGTGGAAATGGCTGAAGTTACACTCCTTGTCTATTTTGCTTTCTTTCTTACGAGAGAAACCATATGTTACGTCAGACAGTGAAAGCTAACTTAATATGTACCAAAGAGCATAATATAACTGCTGTAAAAACTCAAAGAGTGTGAATTGTTATTTTATAATGTGATATGAAGAAAGTAATTGTTTTATATAAACTACAGAAGCATCAGACACGATGGTAAACAGTATATAATCTGTTAAAGGGAAGAATCACTTAGAGTTCTGTTGACAGGATGTAGTTCATGATCCCTAGTGGTACTGGCAAATTTATAAGGATTTAACCACAATGCATCAACCTATCAGGTGCATAAGGCAAAGCCCCAAGGTGCTTCAACTTGGGGTGCTGTCTACCTCTCCCCTTTTATGCTGCTTGCAACATGCCTCCTAGCTCTGGAAGGCTCTATTGCCATATAGAATATATTCCCTCCAGGCACCTTTATGTCAAAATGGTTCCCTTGTCAGCTGCTAGACAGCTATAGAAGTGGGTTTTCTGACTTTATGGTAGTTGGTGCTATCAGGGGAAATCACAGGGCACTTGGACCTTGAACATCCTGCCTCCACAAAGGCCATTCTCAACAATATCACAAAATCCTAGCTGTCAGCCTCCAGCTTTCCCCTTTGTCCTTCAGCTGCTGATAAACAACATCAGAGGTGATCAATGTTTTCCCTTGACAGGAGCTCTGTGATCTTTCTAGAAGGTCTTTGGAGTTGTCCACTGCCAGAGCAGCTAATATCTATGTTCCTCATAAGTAGGACTTAGGCTCTTGAGAGAAACAACTGTGTGAGCCAGCATGCTGGTGGTCTTGAATTCAGGATGTTCCTGGGACACTAGGTAAAGGAACTTGGTGGGTTGCAATCTGATTTCTCTCCATGGGTATTACAGGGCAAATGATCCATTGGACATCTAGGAGCATTATGATTACAGTGAATGATCTGTCATGACTTCCCCAAAGGACTGGACAGGCACTGACTGCCAAATTCTCTTGTATATTCTCTCAAGATCAAACTATTTTATTGCAAGAAAAGGACAGGTTTTCAGCTTGCTCAGGGGATTTCTTCCAGTTAAGATCTGGACCACAAAGATAACCACCAAAGCATACAGCTGAACAACAATATGAATCCATATTCTTGAGTATGGAGTTTCCAGATAAACCTCACACCAATTTACCTTTTCTTTAGAAAGTCTAATATAAATTAAAATTATATTTTGTATTAAAATATAGCTATTTAAAAAATTGAATCATGTGGTCTTGTCTGGAACATTCACAGTACAAAGAGAAGGGTTAATTGCTGTGGAACTAGCTCAAAGTCACTTTGGTACAAGAGTTAGAGTTCACTGTTACAGACACTAGGTTTGTTCTTGTTCTGCTTCATGGCTTCAGATGTAACTTCCTGTGGTAGTAAGAGAAGAAAACGAATTTTAAAAAAACAGGAAAATGTTTTTTAGCACATGACAGTGCTTCAGAGAGACAACAAAATAGCAGTAGAATGCAGTTTTCCTGATACTTCTGTGTTATGATAATGTTGGTGACCTGCAGTAACCCAGGTTGCTGAATCCCAGTGATCAAATTACCACTGCCTGATGCAAATCCCAACTTGCTTATTTGGGTGACTGAACACTGACTTGAGGGGAGACAGTATGACTTGTTGAATCATTATGTATTCCTTACAAATCTACATTGTGGGACAATTGGGTCTCCACTTTTCTCAGGCATTTATGCCCACAGATAGGTCCTCTTTGGTACAACATGGCTGTGGTCGTTTACACTGCCATAATTTCTTACAAATTATTTTGACCTTTATTATTCCCTGTAAGACTCCCTAGAGTGGAGAGTTGTTGTTTCCCTTTTTTTCAGTTTTTGTACTGCCTTGCTTAGTTATTAGGTTGTGAGGCTCAATGAGAAAGACAAACTAGGGTGACTTTTTATAGCTGTTAAATTTTTAGGACAACCTATATCACACCAGTCCCAGGCTCAGGAAACAGGAGCATTTTTAGCTTCAGTTCTTAGCTTAAAAATGACTGAATGTCCCTCAATTCAATAGCAGTTGTCAAACCGAGTAGAAGATAAAAAAAAAAAAAAGATGGAAATCAGGATGACTGTTCTGTGTTCTGATTTAGGCAGTGAACAACAGTGGATATATCCTGATTCACATAATATTTTTTTTTTCTCTTAGTAATCAACACCTTGCATTATCCATTCTATGTTTTTTAATCCTTGGCTCTCATCTAGAGGGAACAAAATTGTTCTGCATCTGTGAATCTTGGCATAGTCTGAGCCATCAGAGTCCAGACATAAAAGATGGATGCACCTCATATCATACTGGCCCTCGCTGTAAGTGAATGGTGCCTCTTCTCTCCTCATTATCCCCTTGGAGCTAATTATGCTCATTTATTTGTATGGTCACAGCTCTGTAACAGTCCATCTGTTAAACAGACACACTGATATTAAACAACCTGCTCTCCTGCATTGCTGGGAGAAAATCAGGACACATGATTCCTTACCAGAAATTATGTTCTGATTTGAGAAATGTCCATGTGCTTTGCATCTTTAAAAGAGAGAACATTTTTAGTAGAAGCAAATGAAAATCTTCCTGTGAGGAGCCCACTACAGCATGACCAATGAAACATTTTCCTGAAAGTCAGCAGATGCTTTCTAATGAAATCTGGTAGTGAAATAAAAATGTTGCAGTAGAAAACTGCTGGGAAAAGAAAGAAGGATCTAGCTGTCTCTGTGGATAAAGGCAAACAGGATGGGGAGAAAGATCTTTGAGATGCTCTACTTGCAGGAGGATTTGAAATAAAACAAAAAAAATTGAGTGCAAAAATCTTCTGCAAATGAGTATGTAGGGATTAATAGGGTGGTGAGAATGGGGATTTCAACAGTTATTAATATATATTGACAGGGATTCCATATGGGCAAGGCGACGTATTAGATTGACATCTTTAATACGTCACTTGTGAGCTGGTATGATTTCATGCACAGGCCAGATTGATTAGCAGGTTACAACATTGGTAGGATAGATAACACAAAGGGACTGACCCCATTTGCTTCCAAATCATAGGCAACGTAACCAGAAAACAGCAGGTCACTGTTCAAACCCAAGAAAATGATGAATTATTTAATTGAAAAATTACTGGCAAAGTTATTATTTTCATAACATGCAGTCCTGTGCTTTTCTGTTAACCATTCCAGAACTCTCAGGCTAGAAACAACCTTTGTCAAATGGAAGTATATAGTCTCACATGACTTCAGGAATCTAGAATCTGGGTCAGAGAAAGGAACAGTAAACACTGTAAAGTTGAAGATGCGTCACAAATCCTGACAGAATAAAAATTCTCACCAGGAGCAATAACACTAAAATTATTCCAATACTCACTGTCAATTAAGGTGAGGCCTCCACCTACACAGAATTTCAGGTTACTACTTTGTAAACATCTCTTCTCCAGATGTTAATGCAATCTGGACTGTCAAAATCAAGTAGGCATTATGGACATACTTTGTCAGATATATTCTTGCAAAGGCCAATGCTTATATTGCCGTGAACTCCCATTACCTGTAAAACTCAGCATGAAATGAGATCATGTCATAATATCCAGGGACAGGAAATACCGAGACTTTTATGGTAACTCAGATATTAGACCCTATGCAGCAAAGAGAAAGGATGATGTTCTCCACCACCCACTGCTGGCCGCAATACATTCCCAGGAGTAGTGTGGAAAAGTTTCTATTCAAATGTAAATATAGAATTCTCTCAGACAGAACAGACTTGCTTTTGGATTGTGTCCTCAATAATATAGCCCATGATTTTCCTGCCTTGAAGATGGTAATAAGTAGAATAAGTATCTGAGTTGAGGGAAAGACTGACTGCTTAAGGGACTCTCAAAGTAAACCTGTTTGAGATAAAGATGCAGATTCCTACCACCAAAATGTTTCACAACTGATTGCAAGAGGACTATTGTGGCTTCACATGTGCGCTGGTGCTGAGTGCTGGGACCAGCAAACACCACCTTATGTTTCCTATTAGAACAAGTTCTGATTCCTGCAAAGATGTGTGGATGTGATCTGGGCTGTTGAATTCTAGTCACTCTTCTCTTTTATCTAGGTGATGCTCTCAAGGAAAAATTAGTATCTGAAACTAAAAATACATAGTTCATTTTGTCAGGCCTGCCGAAAAACATTTTTGTGAATATTTTCAGTGGAGATAATTTTTCTGTTCCTCTTTTTACCATCTTATTCAGAAATATTTGTATTTCGTAAATAAACAATAAAAGTTACAGATCAACATTTAAGAGGTAACAGCAAAAGTTATAGGTAAGCAACAAATGTGTCTTTCCATTGAGGAGGGAAGGTATGGTGTCTCCCAGTTCATCCACTTTAACATGTAAGATTTCTTCCTTTTTCTTTTTAGTCATATTGGAGTTTTTTGTTTGTTTGTTTTCTGATTAAAATGTATGTAAAAAATGCCAGTCTGATGCTTAAAAAATAATTTAGTCTTATATTTATATGCTACCTCCCTTCAAAAAAAAAAACAAAACCCAAAACATAGAACCAAAACCCAACCACAAAACTTGACAAGCTCAAAATGCACAAATATTTTTCTATAAGTCTTCCAGTTCGTTGTATGCTTCTGGTCCTTGTGTCCATGCATGAGGTGCTGAATGCAATTTATAATTTATGGGATGCACAAAAAAAAGTCATTAAGTCTGTTTGGGCACTGCCAAGAGGTGCCCATGCTTCACCTGTTGGTGTGGGCCCATTTCTTGTTGTGGCTCACTGCTGCTCTCAGGCTGCTGTAGACAAAAGCGTGCCATGCACAGCAAACAGCTTTCTTATGAGACAGATTGGCCTGCTCTGGCTGGCTGCAAAGCACAGTATGGTCAAACCAGCTGTGCATTGTAATTCTAGCTGTGATCCAACACATCAGTGAGAAACTTGCGCAAGCCCTCTCATGATGCTTTATTTATATTTAAAATCTGTTTTATGAAGGTCTTTTTGCAGTCCATGTTGCAAATCTGACACGAAATACCTCTGTCTCTGCACTAATATTGCAGCTGCTTTTAGAATGCAAACCAGCTCATACACATCCAGAAGTCTGGGTGTTTCTACCCTGTGAGAAAAGAGAAACAGAGAAACAGAGAAACAGAGAACAGTGCCCCAGGCTTGGTGAATAGATTAAAACATTCCTGTTCTTTCCTTCTTGCCTTGAGTATATGTACTTGAATATTGAGTGTCATTGTGATCTTTCAAGTGAAGTGGGAAGGTGTCTGTGGTCTCCCTCAGCCATCCATCCACTTAAACGTGCATACCTTGTTTCCTGTGAGATGAGAAGACCTCATCTCTGCATCTTGTTTTTTACCCTCTTCTATCGGGGATATAGCTGAAAGGCTGGCTTTCCACAGCAAGCCTTGATGAGGTGACAAAGACCAGTAACTATGAGCTAAGATAGTCATGTTTAAATTGATGTATGAACCACATGCTAGAATGCCATGGCAAACTCTGTCCTCTGGAAGCAACTAATTTTCCTCAGTGTGTAAATTGGCCATTCCTTTTCGTCAGTTAATAATTAAGCAGAATTTTTCTCACCTTGTTCTCATGGAATAAATGCTAAGGGAAGAAATTATTTCACTTTTGCAAGGTATATGATTATCTTCTTCTGGTAGTTTAGGACATAATAGTTGTACTGATATCTGGTTTCTTGGGTCTGTTACTATAGGAGTAGAATCAGTTCATACAGCACTAAGATGAGATTTCCAAATTCTCAGGGCAGCTGCCTCATATCATACCTGCGAAAGGGGAAGGCACTAGCAGAAAAGGCTGCTAGAGCAATCTTTTCCTTGTTTGCTAAGGGGCTTTGGAGAGTGCAGAAGGTGAAGCTTTTTTTTTCATTCATGGACATTATGATACTTCAAGAGCAAAACCAGCCCAACTCGCAGCTGCTGAAATTGTGTGTGCCTGGCTTTGCCTTTTCTAGATGATACACATGGCCTACTCAGTCACAGTGGGAAATGTCAGGTATTTAGTACCTGAATAATGCACTAGGAATGGGACAACACAGCCTTTTGCTTCCTCCTATGCATTAAACATGAAAACAGCTTCAGAGATATGCTGCTCAGGGCCTTGCCTTCACTTCCAGGTGCTAATTAATGGCTGGATTATGGTGGAGCAATCTAGTCATCAGAGTGCAGAGTTTGAGTACTAAATCCATTAATGTCCAAGGCTGCTCTGTTTTCAGGTGGTGTCCCACCCTCAAGGGGGAGGGAGCACTCAGGACTTGCAGATACTTGCAGTTGAAAGGACCAACAGAAGTCAAAGGGTGTGCAAAAACTCACTAAGTCTTACTAGCAAATGATAAGGTTTTATTAGCACTTTGAATGGAAATTTGTATAAGTTATTCCCTGATGTCCTATACTAGCACATGGCAGTAAGTTTTGGGTAAAGGGTAGGGTGAATGGGAGGGAGGAAGTGGTAGTTCACATATTAATAATTCACAAAGCGCTGCAGGAATGTTCAGTTAGAACTGTATAGAAAGGGGACCATGGATGGATTTGTAAATAGATAATACTTCTTTTTTTGGTCAGAGTTCTCTCTGATGCTTTCATGGTGACTTGCCACCTCCAGGGAGAGGCAGTCCCACATCAGAGTACTTTGTGGTGGAGTTACGCCTGTGAGACCTGGCTGGCAAGGGACGTGGCTGCCTGCAACTCTTCTCACCTGTCTCTCCAAAGGACAGGTAAGTGTCATCAGGGCTGTTGTATGTGGGATATCAGTGCCAATGGGAATCCACAAGTGCTCTTTTCCAGCTGTGGAGAATTGTGAGTCTGGGTCTGGATTACCTTTCACTAGAGATGAAGTGTTACATTATATTTCCTACAGTGAAGCTTAGACACCACTTTTCTGTCCAGCTCTGTTGTGGTGACACCATGTCCTTCTCGGTCTCTTTACTGTGGGATCAGCACATATCCACTAAATGTTGATGTTCTTATTTATCAAACATATATATTTTCGTAAAAGATTTGGGTAGTATTTTCCTTCTTGGCTGTTGCAACACTCAGAGATAAATCTGAAGTGAACTGCCTGTCCCCAAAATGAACAGGCAGGAGGAAGATTTAAGAGACATATGGACACAGAAATAACCTCTGTTAATTCTATTATTAGAGAAATAGTATGTCTATATCTGAGTAAGTTTAAGCTGAAAGGGACTTCTTGGAAATGCTTGATTCTCCTCTGTGTAGCATGTATTTTTAGCAATCTGTTTACAGAAAGAATGATTTCCTGCTGTTGACATTCCACAAATAGCTATGGGTAAAACCCATTGGTTTTTATGCTGTCTACAAAACAGGCAAAATATTAACTTTTTGCCTTTGATTCATTTAACCAGTGAGAAAAAATGCACCCTCTGGATCTGGAGAAAATGAATTTATTATTGTTCCCCTGATGTTATTAGAGCTGAAGGGAGGATGCTAATTGGAAGAAAATTAATAATGCTCAAACTTCCACAAGAAAAGTCAATTTTTTAAGTGAAAATACAACAGAAGCTAGTTCAGTTTCAGTCCTTTAAGACACACATTTTTCTTGAGGCAGTAAAGGCATGACTAATATTAGTTTCCATTAGCTGCGTAGTGGGTTGTTGCAGGAGCCAAACACCTACCAAACCACTTGCTCACTCCTACCACCCAACTGGAAAACAAGGGATAGAGTAGGAAGAATGGAAGTGAAGCTCATGAGTGAGGTAAAAACAGGGGTAGTGCTTACCAATTACCATAATGGGAAAAAACAACTTGATCTGGGAAAATGAGTTTAATTGATTGCCAATGTAAATAGATTTGCTTGTTTTTTATATGCCCATACCTGTAATATTTACATTGACATATAAGATAGAAATTATTTATACAGACATATCTTTCTATAAATATAAAAATACATAACTCATGCAACTCTGTAATACATATGATTATTTGACTATAATATTGCTATTAGAGTCCTATTATGCATACTATATATATATATATACACACACACACACACAATTATGGAATTATTGATTTGGCCATTGGAAAACAAACATGAAAAAGAATCAAGCATTTACCAGACTGGGGAAAACTCTGGTCTTCCTCCCTTTCTCTGGCTCACCTTCATTCCTTGACATGTGTCCTGGAGTAGGTTGCTTGGAGCTGCTTAAAAATGCCCAAGTCTGGGACAGGGCAGCCCTGGTCTCTCTTCTTACCAACTGTGTTGCAGCCCACTGCTGCCAGAACTTAGACACTTCCTCCAATACTCTTGGCAATGTAAAGGAAGTCAAAACAGACACCATTTTCTCCCACAAAACCCCAACAAAAGCTTTTAGTTCTCCAAATATTATGGAGAGTGTACGGAGGGATACATGGACCTGTTTGTTAGGTCCAAGTACTTAAAAACTGGTAATTGGTAATAAATCTGTAAATGAAAGAGGAAAATATAGTTTAGATAGCAACTTCATTGCTCATTTAGCAAGTTTATTTAAACTCATAGTCTTAAGGCAGCCTAGTTAAAATTTCTCCTTTGTTCTTTGAATATGTTTTCAAAACATAAACTTCCATGTACAGTCAAAAATACTGGAAAGAAGGGTATGCACGAACTAATTAGATTGAACATAGATAAACAGGAGTAATAAATCTAATGCACAGCTTCTAATTTAATTCGATCTTTGGCAAGATTGAGTTTCAAGGGAGAGAATAATAGAAGATGTTTGGAAAGATCTGAGAAACAAGCAAAGGTAATATTAAGTGCTCCAGGAAAATAATTGACTCAGGTTTTCCTTGCTGTAATTTTGGATAGGGAAGAATTTAGAACAACTTTCAGGAGCTGTTTTCCATCCCATATCAACCAAAATTTAGACTTCTTCATTGCTTGCTTATTCCTTGACTTGTGCTGGAGGGTGGAAACTAAAAATTGTGTGGTGGGGAATGGTATGGAATTATGGCACAAGTTGGAGCAAAGCATAAAACCAATATTCAAAGACAATGAGGGGGAGAAAAAATAAGTAAACAGGAAAGACAGGCAGCAGGATAAAATGTAAGGGACAGTGTTGTGGAGGTCATCTTTTACTGTGGCAACTGAATTCCAATATGAAGTTCTGAAGATGAGCAATGTTACCTGTCTCAGGTTGCTGCTGTCAACAATGGAGCCAGGAATACTTTGGATTTTACTTCTTCCTCAAAACTTTACATGGTAGGCTCCTCAATGTAAGTGTCTAGGCTTTGGTGGGAATTGCATTCTCTTTCTCTGAATGCTTAAGTGTCTTAGAGGTACCTATCCAGGTACCTGGCCAGGACAGACACAATTATTTGATGTTTCATGGAGGGTCTACTTTAATCCTTTGCCAAATGAAGATTCTTCTATACTCTTTGGGACTACAAGTATACTACAAGTTATCAGGGATTCTTCACGACTGATTTTCAGGTGGTGTGGGTTGTTGGCCAAGCTCTGAGCCAGGGCTGAAACTCCAAAACTGGCTTGGATACTCTACTGGAAATAAATATGCCATGTAATGTAAAGAGATTGTTTATCCAATGTACAATGACTTCCTATCATGTGGCTACATCACAGTGCTGTGTGAGAATTATTTCATCCAGGACTAACGAGTAGTGTTGAACCAAAAAAACTTTCTGTGCCTTTCACTGATATGTCATTTGAGTATCCAAATTTTGCATCTGCATCTGAAATGTGAGATGGTAAATTTGTCAATTTTCTTTTCTCTGCACAATGTTAAAACAAACCAAACCCAAACTACTATTTCCTAAGCTGGAGTTACTTGAAATACTGCAGTGACAAAGTTATTACTCACCCTTAGGCACTTTTTAAAACCCTCAAATGCATTTTCCCTTTATTTATCAATATGTTTGAACAATCAAAATGTTTCTTTTTATTCTGATAGATTCTTATCTGTTCCCTTTTATTTTTTACAGGTAAACCTCTAATATACCAGATTAATTACTTTATTAGCTATTGCTGTTCGCAACCACTCCTTCAACAGGACACACATTCGTAATGGAAAACTCTTTCTTCCATGAAGCTTTCAGCATCCTAAAGACAATCTTGTTCAGACACTTCCATTGTTCTCCCTGTATTTTCTGTAAAAAGCCAGATCCTCTTTTCTGGAGGAGTTTTGGAAAGTTATCTCTAAATAAAAGATACCTCTCTTTAAGGCCTGGCAGCCAGGTTCATGTACACACAGGTACTGTCCTCTCATCCCAAAAGAGTGAGGATTCAGACCTTGGCTAGTGATTGAATACCTCCCAGTTCTTCAGACTCTGTTATGTGCATACCATCTACCCTTCCATTGACTGTCACAGAACATCCTGTACCTTGAGCAGGAAGACTGGTAGACAGTGTGCAGCTCCTGTCATGTCATTTTTTCTGTCACCTTCTTATGATGTTCTTGTTTCTGGCCTTTGAAATCTGCCTCTGAGCCTGGCCATAGATGTTAGTCCTGTTGGGCAGCCCCAGACAAGGGTCTTGGCCTATTATGCTGCTGAGTGCCCACGGAAGTGACAGGAGCATGCCAAGCCTGGCACGAGCATGTACCCACCCAGGGGGCAGAGTGCTCTGGGGTTTGCTGTCTTCAGGATCTTGTAGTTGTGAGCTGTTGGTTTGCAGAGCAGACACCCAGCAGAACTGCCTGTCCTGTTCTCCTTTTTCTAGAGGGAATGTCTCAGTAGTCTCTCAAGAACATAAATATGTGCTATAAACAGCTCTACTGAAGACTCCTCCTCCAGATCTTCGCTGTATTAATCCAAGTATTTTGGGCTTTGTCTAAACAACAGCAAGGACAATGACATGCAAATGTACTCCCAACATTGGATAAGGCAGCATTGTAAGAAATTTCTCTAGCATTATTGCCACAACATTATTAATTGTTCTGCTTTCAGTTGGAACTCGGACAGCATGTAGATGCTGTGGCTGTTCTGTGTGGGGGTACCAATATTTGGGAGTACTTGCAGCTACAGGGAGAAATTCCTGTCAAGGAAACCATTGTGATTCTATTTGGAGCTCGTTCATACTGCTTTATTAGTGAACACAGGGAACGTTTTCAGGATGACTGATTTGGAGATATGTGAGGAAATTCTACTGAATTGAATGTGGAAATATGCAGTTAGTTTCTAACAACTATAAGCACACTTTTTGTTTTTCCTTTTCTTACCATTATTAAGGTTACTGCTAAGTCATCAAATTCTATATTTCTTATATTTCATCTACTTACTCTTCTTCTGTGGCAATTAAGTGAAAACCATCTGTGTCTAAGGAATGATTATAATTCATACTTCTATTGTGGAACCCACTGTCACAGGATTTTGTCAGAATTGCAAGATGCCACAGAATGGGATTGAAAACTCTTTGTTCCTGGGTAACCAGTAATATGCTTATTCCTGGGTACTTCAACAAATGTATTACAATAGTCCAGGTATCTCAGTGCAGGATGATTTTTAGAGTTCCTCTTGGCAGAGGTTTAGGATGTATAATAAAATAAAGAGTCACTCTGCCCTTCACTTACTCACCTATTGTAGGCTCTAAATGGGGACAGGATACCCAAGTAGCAGTACTAATTTGATTCAAAGAAGCTGGTTTTCTATTCACAGCTGGGTGGTGCCAGCCCATTAATTTTTTACTGAAATATATTTCTCTCCTGAGTTTGTTATGTTATGGATACATAGTTTGAGCTGATAGAAAGGATTGTTTCTGTGTTCTGCCAGCTTTGGATGTGTTAGAATTCTTCTGGATGCAGACTTGGCATTTTAATTTTTATCAGTTTCTCTCAGTACTATGGCTCTTTCACAGTCTGGACAGTGCATGGATTTTCATAGCTTAAGGATATTTGCTACTGCAATAAAGCAGGATAATCTTCATATAGTCAGGAACAGTGGTATTATGATATTTCCACACTCAAAGTACAAGAAAGGGATCTGCTTCTCTTTCCTCTGAAACAATCAGCTGAAAAAAAGGTAGCTTTCCTTCAGGTTTGGTTTGGGTGTAGTGCAAGGAAAGAATTCAGTGGAAACAGTGAGGTCCGTCATCATTTCCATCATTATTCAGACCTTCTCATCAAGTGGAACTGACAGTACACTGAAAATTGTTTAGGTACGTGGAAGCTGCTTCTCAGAATTATGTTACCAATTTTGGTCACATATTTAATTTTTTTTCAATACCAGAAAGGAACAGAGGAAATTCAAAGGTACAGGACTAAAAAAAGCCCCAAAAGATTTTGGTTTCAGGTAAAGAAAATAAATACAATGGTGACATTCATAAAGTAAATAATAAGGGGTCAAAAAATTTTCTCATTTTTTTTATTTAGATATCTCTCTCTCTGTGATGTTCCTAACATTTGTCCTGTCAGGTAGAAAAACAAGGTGTCATGGAAGAATTTTCTGATTTCGGTTGCTCCATGTGGTAGAATAAACCAGTTGTGAACCCACAGGAATTCCCCAATTATTTCATAGTCTTCCTTGCATTGTGCTATCTATAGTGTTTTAGAAAACACATATTCATTGTAATTCTTCTTCATGGGTATAGTTTGTCTTTGCTATGGGTGCTTGAAATTAACATTCTGAGTTCTTTTCCTCGTTTTTTGGAGGGGAAAAATAATATATTTCTTTTTGTATTTGATCTCTGTAGAAAAACAGATCAAAAATATTAAAACTTGAGAATTACTAGGATGTGCCTCTTTTCACAACATTAACATGAATTGTTCTTACTGTTAAATTCCCCATAATCAATTAATGCTTTTTATGACAGAGACTCTCTCCTCCCCAAAATCCTACTGCAAAAAAGTGAGTTAAGTTTCCGTTTTTACCTTTGAGAAATGTTGCAGAAGATTCGCAGTAAGGAAAAGTTCCAGTAAGAAATGTAAGATTATTAGTTTCAAAGTGCTCAAAAACCCCATACTGAACTAATACAAAGGCTTCAGATTTTTGTTCAAGACTATTTATTCTTCTCCCTGAAATCACACATCTGCATGTCATGTTTTTACTTCTAGTACTTTGGCCATTCAAAACTATTTGCTTGGAGGTTTTCCTGCCAAACTTTAGCCCACTTCTTCTCTTCTGTGTCCCTTTGCTTGTCCTTCACAGGATACAGCCACAGCTCTGCTGCTGAGAGGATGCTCTGCTGACTGTCACTGCTTTTCGGCCCTTATGCTGTACAGAAGAGGTGATTTGCTAGAAGCATATGACTGAACTGGGTTAGGGAAAGTGTGCATTTTGCATAGGAAAACCCAGATCTGAGGTGCTAAACCTTTTCTTTGACCTTTCTAACATGCTTTGTCCATGTCCTTTCAGACAGTGATAGCTCCAGTGCCTAAAATATCTTCATGAATCAGTGATATTTAAAACACGTCATTTGAGTGTGATGGTGGGGGAAAAAAATAAGCAAGCAGGAGAGCTGTCTTGGGGATCACAGTGAGATCCAGAAAAGCATAGGGGTGGGAGGAGAAAGTATAGTCAGCTATAGAAGAAAAAACTTGGAGTAGAAAGCAGGCCACCAGGACCCCAAATGAAATAGAACTGTAGGTGGCCTGCTGCATAATCTATTCATTTTTCAGCTACATCCACAAAGATACCTTTTTATGGGCTAGGTCAGGTTTTACAAGACTGCACAAGGTCTGCAAAACTGGATGTGCTAGCTTACAAGAGATAATGAAAAGTGGCCCAGTGAAGAATTCCAGTGCGCTCAGTAATTCCAGTGCACTCAGTAATTCCAGTGCAGAATGACCAGAGAACAATAAGAAAGTCTGTACTGAATTACAAGAAGAGTCTCTGGGCTGGGAATCAGAAGGCAAAAGAAACAGCAGAAATCCACAGAAAGCTCTGTGCATGGGAAATAGCTGGCGTATGGTGAAGCTGTGTTAACCACTTGCCAGGCTGCATGACTGACCAGATCTGTCATCGCTAACATCCTTCAGAGCTATTCCTATTTTCTCTCTGCCAAGATGCAAGCTGGGATACCAAGCTGCTTGCTCAGAGAAGGATCTGCATTACTACTTCTCACAAGCACAAAACCCACAAGAACTCTGCTAAATAGCAATATGACTTTGGGAACCCTTTTTAACTTCCATCATGCCTATGTCTGTGCTGCTGCCAGAACCATTGCTGACTTAAGGAAGAGGTGGTACTTTTCATCTAACCTTTTATTATCCCTTCTTAAGCAGTTGGTGGGTTTTTTCATAAGGAAACTCAAGATTTTACACAGGATTTTTATATTCTTTCCACTTCTGACTCAGATCCCTGCATGGTAAGAATTTGTTTGCCTTGGCTTTAAGAAGGCAGACGTCTCTAGTTCTATACCAGAGGACCCAGATTGCTGTTCACTCTGAGCAATTCAGCTGTAAACTTTCCATGCCTTGTGTCTGCATCTGCCTGTGCCCTGTTTTGTCCTTGGAAGACAGAGCATTTGTATTAGGCAAGTGTGTTCTAATGGTAGATGTAGGTGGAGTTGCTACAAATGCAAACAGAACACACCCGCTGTCCTCATGTGGTGCTTTTGTCCTTTTTGCCTTGTCCAGCTAGTGGCTTAGCTAATCTGAGGGACAGCATCAGAGCAGCCTGCTTAGATGCTAAACTATGTTAAGTCATTGGTGAGGAAGTGTGAAAGAAAATTGGCGTAATTAAAACTGAGGAATATTTTCCTCTGTGATTTTAATAGATCAAGACTTCTTTCAGGAATAAAAATAATTTCAAGGCTATTTCCCATGAGACACTGGACAATGGATTTAGGCAATGGGAAAGACAACTTTCCTGCTCTTTGTACTTTGCTCGTTTCATTGAAGATTCCCATTCCGTCTTTTGGACAGTTTTTGAGAGCTTATCATTCACAATGAAAGACTCATGTTCCTGAGTGATACCTGGTCTGAAGAATCTTTGATATTTTCCTGTAGTTGCTTTTTAAGATTTTTGTTTTGCCTAGATTTCTTGTGGTTGATAAGGACTGACTGCATGGGCTTGGTCCATCTAGATCACTATCCCAGTCTGTCTTGTGCCAGGGTAAAGACTGTACTGTATTTTTCAAATATATTATTTCCTGCTTACTTCTCTCCTTGTAGTACTGGATCAGATTCCACCTGATAGCTGTGATGTCATTGACACCACTCTACCCCAGGAAAGTCTCTATTGCTTTGAGTTCCTCATTACTGGATTAAGAATAACGGCCATTTGATTAAGAACAATGAATATTTTTAGTTTCATTATGGCAGTAAGCACTGCTTCTGTAGTTTCTATTCTCCTTTAATTTCTAATTTTTTGTGCAGTTTCCCACATTTTTGATGAAGGCTTCAAAGTGTATTTTTCACAAAGAATGGCTTCCAGCTTAATTTCCCCTTCCCAATGAAAAATTCCTTTCTTCTGGGATGAATTGATTAGATACTACCCAGTGACAAGAGTCACTTATGTTTTGGAAAAAAAATAATGAAATCAGAAACAGGAAAATTTTGCCTGCTTTTGATTCTTTGGATAGCTCTGAGAAGCATTTCTTTTTTCATATTCTGTTAGACAGAAAAAAGCTGAAATAAACAGAACAGGATAGGTTTACTTCTCAGATATACCAAGTCTAAAATAAAATTTGATTTTAAAGATCTTGCCATTTTCTTCTTTGTATCAGAACTGTTTTTTTAATGTTGAGCTGACACATGTGTTCAGGGGTTTACAGGTCTGGTTGTACAACTGCTTCAGTACCCTCATCTGACTTAGCTAACAGCTCTTTACTTTTCAAACTGTTTAAGTTGTATTTAGGAAGAAACAGTCAGCACTTGTAAATGCAATACAGGAATTTCAGTGATTCAACTTCTAGCTTTCCACATTCACAAGAATACTACAAAGTCATATAGAAAATATAAAGCATATGAAGCAGAAGAAGTTGTTACACTTTAAAACTACTCCTTTGCTGAGGTCACCATGGCTTCCTTTCAGACAGCTCTCTAAAGAATGCTTACAAAATATCTGTGAGTTAAATCAGCTGACTTAGAGAGAGATTGTTTTGTTTCTTTTTTCTTAAATCATGCATCCTCAGAGGTCCTTCCAAGATTAACCAGCAAACAGCTACAGCTGGGGAAGCAGAGTGACTATGAGGATACTGTGAGCTCACCAATGAAGAGAACTTTTAACAACAGAAAGAGGGAAAAGTTGAATTGTATGGAATGCTGTGTACCATCCCGAGTCTGTCACCACAAAGTTAAAACTTTGCAAGGACTTGAAAACAAGAAGTGTTAGTTATCATGAACTGGCAGAAAGCTGACAGATAAAGCTTTGTGATTCCTAACACTCCTGCTTCCTGGAGGAGGGATTGAAGGCTGTCTAATGGTACAGGAATAAACTTAGACAAGGCATAAAAAAAGTTAAAATATCTCTATGTTCTTTGTACACTTCTTTTGTATGTGTTCCCATTTGGTGCAAATGTCCATCATAACCCTCATAATGGCAGAGTAAAATGCACATTAAACCTTCAAGCCTTTTGAAGGATAAAATTGCCTCTTTGAGATGAGAAACACTAAGTGCACCACTTCCTATGAAGTGGCAAAAATAATGAGCAGATACTGAAGTACTCAGAATTGCTATACACTCTTCCAGCAGTTGCATATTCCCAGGAGTTAAAATTGCATGCACATCATATGTGAGAACTAGTAATACGGATTTCCAGGTGTAGGGAAAGAAATTCATTAGTAAATACTATCTGGCAAACTGAAGAAAAATGGGAAGATATCTCATATTTTCCACTGCAAGTGAGTGGAGGGGACTGGGAGCAAGACAGATTAGAGATGTCTCTGAAGAAAAAGCGCTTGATCATCCTATAAATGAGGATGTGAAGAGGAGCTTGTATTGCACATCAATCTGGACAGATATCTCAATGGAAATATAAAAAAAATAAAGCCCTTTAATTTTAATAAAAAAAATCCAAGTAGTTTATGGATTTACTAAGTACACATAATTAATAAGGAAATTATAAATTCAGAATCCAGACTTGAGCTTCTGTAAAGACTTTTCTAAGTACATAGTGACAAAAGGAAGGCAAATAAAAATGTGGGCCCAGTGCTGAATGAAGTGGGAGTCCCATTGAGATTGGACACTGCAAAACATGAGTACTCAATGCCCTCTTTGCCTCAGACTTTCCTGGCCTACAGGAATCCCAGGCAAAGTTTGGAGGAAAGAACATGTGAAAAGGTAATCAGGTCAGGAAATACTTATGCAAACTGGGCAAAGATAAATCCATGAATCCTGATGTGATACACCTGCAAGCACCGGGGAAGCTGGCTCAGTACTGTTGAGACCACACCAGTGCTGGGTTCCAGTTAGATCACCAGTATAGAGAGACACGACATATTTGGAGGAACCAGCAAAGCATCTCTATGGCATTAAGGGACTGAGGCATGTCTCATGTGAGGAAAGATTTATAAAGCTGAGACTGTTCAGCTGTGAAAAGAGATGGTTCAGGAGGTAATCTTACCAATGCATGCAGAGACTGGAAGGGAGGTTGGAAAGTGAAGCCAAGCTCTTTTCAGTGTTGCCCAGTGAGAGGCAGTGAGTACTAAATGAAACACAGGAGGTTCCTCCTGAATACCAGGAAATAATTTTTTACTGTAGGGATGATAAATCATTGGCACAGGTAACACACAGAGACTGTGCATCCTGCCTCCTTGACATAGTCCTGGGCAATCGACTCTTCCTGCTGGAGGAGAGGGAATTGGATCAGGTGACCTCCAGAGATCTGTTCCAACCTCAGCCATCCTGTGAGTCTATGACACTGTTATCAGCATTACAACAGATAAACTACTAAATGTGTTTAAACACTTTCCAACATCCAAAATAAGAACCTCCAAAAGCCCTCACCTCCTCCACATTCACACAGTTACGTGCAGTTCCCTCCTGCTCTTTGAACATGTGAATTTCATGCATTTTACTTTCCTGGCAATGTGATTCTTCCATCACAGTTCTCCTCTGTGCCACAGGAGATTCAGAAGTGCTCAGGCTGCTCAGTAAAGTCCACATATCCTGCTCTAGTGGGAAAGGTGTCATGTGGTCCCTGTGTATACCCAGGGTTGGGGTTGCACACCCTTGCACCCCAGCCAGCTGGAATGCAGCTGCTGGCAGGAGGAGACCTCTCTGGAGGGAGACGTTCCAGGCTGTGGAGACACCTTCGTCTGTGGAGACACCTTCTCACATTGCAAACAGCAGTGCTGTTTCTTACAATGCCAAATTGGCTTGACTGCTGCTCCAACCTCACTGCTTCCCTGCAAGGGTGTTCCCCATCACCACAATTCCATGCTCCTTTTCTGTTTCTCTATTTGACTCTCCCTATGTTCAAAAGCTGCTTGGTAATCTCCTAGTTATGGTTTGATCTGTCTCTTGTGCAGCCCACAAGAGAGCTGGGGAGATCCTTGAAGATATCTAAACTTTTACTGGAGAAGTCCCTTAGCAAGCTTATCTAGTTGACCCTGCTTTAAGCAGAAGGAGATACTGGAAAATGCTAGAAATCTCTACCAGGCAATGTTTTTGTGCAAATGGCAAACCTGTGGAAAATGTCAATGTTGTGAAATATTATTCTACAGCAAATGATAGTGATGGGTCAAAATATTTTGATTCTGCTTAAAAAGAAGATTCTCAGCATTTCATTTCAGAATTGATGAAATATTTGGATTTGATTTGAACAGAGAACTCATACTGTCAGACTCCTCTCTGTGCAATGCTGCCAAAACACCCTATTCTGCAATTTTGCAAAGAAGGGTTCCCAAAATAAATAATGCCCTTTTCTCAGAGTAAGGTATCCATAATCCGGGTGGAGAACTCAAATCAGACTATGTAAGAGAGACAGGGCACAGTAATAAGAAAACTAAAGGTCTGAAGAATTGCTGTACTTATCCAAAAACAAGCAGAACAAGCAGAACTGGCTCTGACTGAAGGATTTTGGTTGCTGACGCAAACCAGAACATTTTCATGTTGCTTGAAACCCTATGTAAGAGACAAGAGGGTTGTTTTTTTTCTTTTAGAAAGACAGTTGATAAGAAAATAGTGTTTTGTGAATAATTACACTGTTTTTTTCCACCTTCCTTGATGGAAAAAGTCCTGAGTATATCCTGCAGTATATATATCTCTTTCTTACAGTGTTTATTAATGTGTCATAATTTTAAGAGCTCAATTGCATTCTAACTGTCTAACAAGAAACGTTAAAATATCTTCCTCAGAGTGCATAATACATTAAATGTGGTCTGTTTCCAGGTCATTATTAATGCCTCCAGAAGTAGTTGTGACCTTATGTCAGACTAGATTTGTCAACACAGACAATTTTCCTGTGTTTTTAAAGCTGCAAATGAAAAATAGAAAACCTACTAAGTTTTTAAAAAGCATTAATTAGCACTGAATTTCCCACAGTATTGAAAGACCTTGGAAATTGGCACTTGACATAAATGTGAGCCAGTGTGAAGAGCAAAGCACCTGTCAGAGCGGGCATATATGTTAAATGTAATCTGCAAGGAATTTAATCTCCTAAGTCCCTTGTAAATTGTTTTTCAGGATTTGAAAGTAAAAATTTGATGTGTCCTTGTCTCAAATTAAAGAATAAAGAATCACTTTCCCGTTTTGAAAGCTCAAAAAATATTTCACAAAAATCAGTGTCTGCTGCCAAGTGATAAGTTATTATGGAGTGGGTTTTTTGGTGGTATTTTTTTGTTTGTTTGTTTTTGTGTGTGTTTTTTTGTTTGATTGTTTGGGCTTTGGTTTTGTTAGTTTGTTTTGGTTTTTTTATATTAAAAGCACTAATTTATTCATCATCATTATATTGAAGGTTTTGCTTGTAGTAAGAAATGGCCTCAAGATTCTCCATTCTATCTTCTAAATCATGAAGTCAATCTCTGGTGCAATGAGTACTAGCCAAACCATAAGAAGCTGGTGGGTTTTTTTACAAAAATTCAACACACTTGCTATGCATGGATCTATGTGATGTTTTGAATCTGCTAGATATCTTCTCAGTAATGGAACTGAACCAGAATTTTCTATTTATGGGGAAAGTCACTGTTGCAGAAAACCTCTGACTCACACCAAAACAAACAAGAATTTTTAGCTCAACATGTTGATGTTTTGTTTTCTGTCTTTTAGGATGCAATCTTGGAGAATTCAGAGTTGCCCAGAAAGGATTTCCTTATAATTTAATGTATCAATCTCCAGCATTGCAGTTAGAACAACGGTATTTTTCTGAACGTCTGCTGAACTGTCTTAATTTACATTATGGGAGAAATGTATTGATTCTCTAAGGACAATGAGGCACTTTGTCTGACTTCCTAACTTCCTTGAGAAGATAAATTCCTGTATACTTGGAGTTTGGGACAATTGCAAACGAAGACTCAAGGCAATCCTTGTCAGCTGAAGTCTTCTACAAAGAGAAATAAATCTTATGTGGTGTGTTGTGCTTGTGTAACTTCATGTGTGTCTGTGATTCTCCTCCTCCCTCCCTCTGCTTCCTCCTTCCCTCCTCCTCTTTATACTTTCACCTTTATCCTTCCAGACAAGCCCTTATATCTTTCTGAACCTGTATTTACCTTTGTGTGTGTTTGTACATGTATGTGTTCACACTTTTCCTTCGAACTGAAGCACAAAAGCAAACCTGGTTCTGAAGGCCAATTTCTATTATCAGGGTACACTCTGGTTTCCTGTTTCCCTAGGTCCTGACTTCGTGTTTCCTTGTTCTGTTTGTATGTCATCTAGCACAGACACTGCATGTCAGTGGCTTTGAAGAGATACTGATATCATAAATGTTAGGCAGACCTGACAAAGTACAGTCTTTTGTAGCAACATGCTCATAGATTATTCTAGGACACATCATCTTTTGTATTTGAGGCTTGTCTTGTTTTCAGACCAGTGTTTCATGCTGTCCCCAACAGGGTGATGAAGTAAGTGTGAGCTGAAGTTGCATACTGGCTGCCTTGTGGAAGAAGGCTTCATCCTACACTGCTCATTATCAAGGGCCCTAGGATGGCCTTTATGTAGTGCAGACAGCAATCCTAGTCTGGCTTTTCCACTCTGAATATACCTCACGCTTTCTGGGCATTCTGAGGTTAAAGATCTTTGAGGAAAGTTTATTTTTAGTAGTCTATCATCTCTCAGGACATTTACAGGAAGAAAAGTAAGGGTGTGGCACAGTTCTAGAGGACCCAGTGAACTTGATCTTGCCTCTTGAGTGGTACCACCATAACTGAAAGGCAATACATTCTGCTTTGATAGTGCTATGACAATCTTGCAAAGAGGCAAACCTGGCAGACTTTGTACAGTTGGGTAACAGCTCCATTTCTGCATGGGGAAACACAAGGTTCATACCCAGGCTTGGTGAGGTAGGCATGAAGCTAGATCCTTTACAGAACGTCCAGTAAGACTTTTGCACCCAGATCTTGTACCTTGCTGGAACTAGCTCCTTTTCTAAGCTGCCGAAGAAACGCAGGATATAGACGGATCCTGTAGCTGAAGATGATTTTTCTCCTGAAATGTATAGTCATTTTAACAAGTCTGGAAATGCAGAAATTTAGAAAAAGAAGTGTATCTATTTTTGGTCTTTTGTGTCAAGAAACCCTAAGGCTGTTCAGATGCTCTTTTCACTCTTGCGTGACTAGCTAATGGTTCTTTCAAGGTCACTTAGAAGTGGAAAGCAGCTGTGCTTCTCTTGGCTAAGCACTGAGACATCCTGAAAGAGACACGTAGGTGGTGTTAGTGGAATGAGGAAAGACTCCATTGGAAAATGGCCACAACAAAATGCATGAATCCAGAGAAGAACTTTTAAACAACTCCACAGATTCTGATTCTGGTAGTTGAAAGGTTTCCAAAATTGCATAATCATTTCAGTACATGACAACTATGGAGGAAAACAAAGGCACCAAAAAAAATGGTCTACTGTTGTACTGGGGTTTTTCTAGATACCTCATTTACTGTCTGTGACATATAAAGGTCTGCTGCTCTGCCTAGTTTCTGTTCCTGCAGAGAAAGAAGGACATCCCTGCCTGAGGAGAACTCTGTTGTCATTCTCAGGCTGTTG
The DNA here is from genome assembly GCA_018697195.1 of Certhia americana. NCBI lineage: Eukaryota > Metazoa > Chordata > Aves > Passeriformes > Certhiidae > Certhia > Certhia americana. Next base: position 45,594,623 of record CM031878.1, on the reverse strand, counting down.
TACTTCTTTGTAGTTCCAAATGAATGCACATTTTCTTATCAATTTAAAGGCAAATAATGAATGTAAATATAGAAAACCCATTCAACAGACATCATTTCATAATCTAACAAATATTGAAGGTAACTACATTTAATAACATTTGTCAATTTACCTCCACTATGCCTTTTCAGGAACAGAACGTGAGTAAATGAGATCTGTGAAAGGTTGTATGGCTGTACACCAGCCATATTGGTGTAGGTGGGCAAATTCAGCCTGGTGTCTATGTACATACGGCAGAAAAAATGTCCTTGCATATGCAAAAATTATTTCAGTGACTGGTTTACTGGCAGTTGAGGAAATTGGATGCAGTTTGAAGAAAGAGAAGCAGAATGTATTTTTTTTTTCCTGTAATATGAGTGGGAACTTACTTTGAGATCTCAAAATCCAGTGATGGCCTTTAGGCAATTAAATCCATTTGCTCACTATTTGTGGCAATTTTGTTTGAAAAATCAGCTTCAGTATGCAAAACCTGTTCTGATTTTTTTCCTCTATGTACGTTCGACTTAAAGCAGATAATACAAATAAAAGCAGATTTTGAAAGATGTACTACAGACTTCTAATTTATTTCAACTTTTGTTGAAGCATAACTTGATCTAACAGCATAAGTAAAACCTGTTTTCTATTAAGAAAACTATGTAAAATTGTTTGCTAAATAAAATAAAGGTTTTCTCTCCATATGTTATGTAATTGCCATAGCTTCCTGATTACCAGCAATTCAATAAAATTGAAGAAAAGACCCCAAACACGTATTTTAAAAGTTAACAACAGCTTTTAAAACTCTGCTCTGCTCTGGTGAGGCCCCACCTGGAACCCTGCATCCAGCTCTGGGGTCCCAGCACAGCAAGGATGTGGACCTGTTGGAGTGAGTCCAGAGGAGGGACATCTACATGATCAGGGGGATGGAGGCTCTCTGCTATAAAGAAAGGATGAAAGAATTGGGACTGTTCAGCCCAGAAAAGAAAAAGCTTTGGGATAACCTAACTGTGGCCTTCCAGTCCCTGAAGGGAACTTACAGAACAAATGGAGAGGGAATATTTAGAAAGGTATGTAGCAACAGGACAAGGGGGAATGAGTTCAAATTGAAAGAGTAAATATAGATTAGATATTAGGAAGAAATTCTTTACTGTGAGACAGTGAGACAGGTGAAGATATAGATGCCCCATCTCTGGAAGTAATGGGTCAGGTCAGATGGGGCTCTGAGCAACCTGGCCTAGCCATGGCAGAAGTGTTAGATCTAGATAATCTCAAGGTCTCCTTCTAAGCCAAACCATTCTATGATTCTACAGTGCTATGACAAATATATACCAAGGCTGATGCATGCTTATAGCATTTATGTTCTACTTCCTCATGCAGAAGATACTACTCCATTATGCTGACACAGTCCAAGCGGAAGAACTAAACTGTTTTGGGGCCAAAGTCTTCTATTGTTCCCTAGTGAAGTTATCCAAAAATCTTGCCTCAAATCATTGGAATACCGTTTGAAATATTATGAATTCCTATATAATAAGGATAGTGGTGTACTGGGATGGAGTGTTGAAAGAATGATGAAAATCTGGCTGGAGAGCATGTTAACTACATATCTTTCTGAGGAATGTCTTACATAAAGCCAACTCATTATTTCAGAGTGGAAGACAAGCAGTCACAACACTCCTGTATCTCTTTTCAGTATTTCTGTAGCACAATAACTTGAGAAGGGCATAAATATTTTAATTTCCTGAGTATTGAATCTTGATTACAGCTTCATAATTAAATGGGCTTCAATAGGAAGGCTAAATTACTCTGTTGAAAAATATTTGGACGATCTAACCCTTAGAATAGTCATGTCTTGCACGTGTGCTGTAAAAACTGCAAGGCCAAACCATACCTACCAAACCACTACTTCCTCAGGGGACCCTGTTCCCACAAAGAACTCTGCAGGAATTAGGGTTTGTGTGTGTGTGTGTGTGCTGTGTATGCTGAATGGAGGAGGCACACAATAGTCCTTGCTTGTAAGCACTTGGAGACCTATAATGCCAAGGGTACAAGAAGGGAGGGAATTGATCCCTCCTGTGGAAACAGCTTATGAACAAAGGTGACTAAGCTCAGACAGCAGATCAGCTGGACACAAGCATTTCTGAAAATTCAGCAGCTCCTGGTAGCATGCCAGTAGCATGCTGTGAGAAACTTCAGCTCTTTAGAAGAGTCCAGTGCCCACCAGAGGTGTTTGTGTAGTTCCAGTAGATGACTTAGTTCACTTGTATTTGGATGACAGCATGAACCCCTTTCCACACTGAACTTTAATACATCTTCAAACTGAAACATTTCTTATAAGGGAGTATCAAATAAATCCTATCCATGCTACCATAGCTCAGAAATAATTAAAACCCCTCTAAACATCAGCTGCTCTTGTCAGGTTAGGTTTATTCCTGGAGCTGTTACTGTCTCTGCTAGGTCAGGCATTTAACAAAAGCTGATGATGCCACATGAATAACTGATAAATCAAGAAGAATCCTACAGCTGTGGACAAAAATCAAGGTGGTTAGAGAATTAAAGACAATGAAGAAACTGACATACTCATGGAATTATAATTCTTGTTACCTCACTGCATGACAAGAAGTTCTCAAAGATTTTCTTTGAAATATGTACCTAGTGACAGCTGTGCCTGTCATCTTCATGTGCTGACTGCATTGAAAATCTTCTTGTGAGTAAAAGCTACATTCATAGGGGCAATAAGAAACAGCAATTACTATTTTTCTTTTTACCATCAGTTCTTAGATTTCAATTTGATTTGAAAGAATATTACAGTGATGCATGCTATGTTACTAGAGGTAATAATCATTCTGTGACCATTTCCAGTACAAAGTCTGATTTTAAGGAAATTAACTCAGCTATACATATTTATACTTGGCAGATTCATGATAAAAGGAATCCTGAAGGACTTGCAAAGGGAATGCAAATAAAGTTATTCTTATGCAGGTGTAGTGATCAATTACAGCCTGCTTCTGACTGTCTAAATGATTAATAGTGCTTCCGTCACACTATATGAGCTCATGTAGACACACTGTAGTATAATGCTCAGTGTAGAATTGCTAAATTAACAGTGCTGATCTCATTACAAAACAAAGAGGTTTTGGGGGCACATCTAGAGCTGTGGTGCTGATATACTGGCCACTATTCTTTGACCAGAATCACAGCTCAAGAAAAGGACAATCCAACAAATCAATTGGAGCTGGAGAGAGGCAGAGCACAGGGTGCCTAATCCAGCAGCAATGCCATTGATGCTATTAACTATGGTTCACTCTAGTTCAGACCATACCGAACAGGACCAGCATAAATTCTGTCGCTTCCCAAATTATGTGTCAGTCCTGTCCTCCCAAGGTACAAGTTTTCTACTATTAAGTCTAGAGCAATAAAGTCACGCTTGCTCCACAGAAAAGCCAGTAAATTAAGTTGCAATACCTTTTCCAACCCATATTCCTGGCCATTTTTTTTTTTTTGCATTCATTCTAAAAACACATTTACCTTCATTCCCCAGGCAGTTATTACTCAGAGCCATTTAATTAAGCCAAACTAACAAGTGAGGTGTTAATAGCATCCTTAAGGTATCAGATCTTCATCTAGCCTAAGTAAAATGTGTGAGGAACAGGGTGACAAAGAGTAGCTCATGTGCCTTCATCTTCCGAGATTTCATAGGCTGATGCCTCCAGAACTGCAGGCAGCACATTCCTTCTTACAGGACTCAAGCACAGCATCAAAAGGGCATCCCAGATTTGGTGAGAGCTATAGGCTTTATTTTGTATTGTACAGAGTTGGCTTATCATCTCTAAGGAGGCAACAGGTAGTCACAATCTGTGCTGCTGTATATGACTAATTGGATGTGTGTTATCAGACTGTTACCAGCATTACAAATCAAGCAGACGCCACGGCACACAATGCCTATGTGCGCTTCCACAGAGTGATGTGGGCCACAGAAAATTCAGAGACAGACACATTCAAAGTTGGTTCAGATGTTGGGAATAGCTATACCAGCTAGAAATAGCTAAATCTCAAAGTCACCTGAGTAAGATCTGCTGGAGAGCAATCCAGCACTGCAAATCTGACAGCTTTTCACACTACCAGGGTCCAATGAAAAGCACCTTATGCCTAGGACTTTCATAAGAGATTCTCATTGAAGAAGAAAAAATAAACAAAGTCTGTCTTTTATTTCCAATTTTTCAGGCGAATCATTCTATTCTCTGATTTTTCTCTGTACTAAGCCAGTGCCTCCAGACCAAGTGACCAAGCCAACCACAACTGGTTGCAAATCTGTTCATCAGGCACAATAAAGGTGGCTCTTGTAGGCACTGCTGGAAGTAATGGGAATTTAGTCTTTCCAGTGGGTTCTTATACCATTGGGTAATGTCCACTTTTTTCATGTCTCTGTAGCTTCCTATCTCTAGGTAGCTACCAAGAACCTGCTATGACTCTTACAGTAACTGATCTTCTTTTCTGTGTCAGGAGAAAAAAAGTTTTGGTGTTTAGCAAAAGTGATTACACTCTCAAAGAAATTGAATATGCATCCTGTTGACAGGTCAGAAACCTCCAAAGTATCTGGTATCATTAGTCACAGCAATGATGAGTTGTAAGTTCTTTGTTTCTGAATTAAGCTCTCTGTATTTTGAAGGGTAAACTGTAACGCTCCAATGAAGAATAATAATAACATAAAACTTGTACTCTTTTCTTCTGGTATCTTAAACCAAGCTCTTTTTGTCTTTTTACTCCACACAACTACCTTTGAGTGAATATGTTCCTCCTAGTGCTGTGTTTGAACAGGCTCAGTGCAATGTCTCCGACTTCAGCAGCTCTTACTTCAGTCTTTATATTTGGAGCTTAGTTTCTAAAAAAAAAAACCCTTTGGTAAGCTTTCTACTTCTGTCACTCCCATATTCCTTCCCTCAAGAATGTTTTTTTTTTAACCCACTAAGATCCATTCATATCAAGAGGAAGCTTGACTGTGAAGACAACAGAGAAAAAATGGTACCATTGAAGTATTACATCTTTAAAAACATCTTTCCTTTTGTTTTTGACTAAACAAACAAACTGTTTACTTGGGTCTCTAGTCAAGCAACAAAAAAACACTTCTAAGTTGCCACACAAATGATGCCCAGCTGTGCTGCTGGTGATTGAGTTCTTTTTACTGCCTAAAACTCCTTGGGATCTGAGAGGCACTGAAGGTGTATATGTACATTTGTATCAGCTGAATCTTGTACCAGTTGTAAACAAATTTATGAAAATACAGATGTTTTATTGGTAGAACTTTTTGTTGAATATTTATCTATGACACTAAATTAATGCTACTGTTTGTACAGATTCTAGCCTAAGAAGAGTCACGATACAGCTTTCTCTTTGTACCTTGCCAGGTCAAACATAATGGACCATCATTGACTCCATGCTCACTTTCCCTGATGGGGCATAAGCATCAGTCTGTAAGGTACCTCAGACTGTGAGCAGAAGCTAGTTGTCCCTAAATTTACATTTGTATTTTGACTTTCTGATGCTTCCTATTTTTGCCAGACTTTTGAAAGTGTCTGAAATTAGGTGCATTGGATGTGACTGGCTGTAAAGAAAATAAATAAAATAATTAGTTGAGGTGCCTAATGTGAGCTCTTTCCTGCACTCTCCACTCCCAGTGGGTTGTGAAAAACACTCTTTTGCTCTCTGACAAATTGGATCACCAGAATGTTTACCTTTCTTCCTCAGTTTTCTTGAAAATTTTAGAAAGCCACACGTATAGTAGCGTGGGTCTATTTTCTCAAATTAGTATTCAATTCTGACTGGCATTCTCTAGAGAGAGAATAGTGTTATGAATTAATCGAGATTGAAATATAACAATCAGCAACTACTTGAAATCAAAACCTTCTTCAACTTATGTATGACAGGAGGAAATAACTCCTGCATCAGTAAGTACAGTATTAGACTCTCAGTGCATTAGAGAACACCTTTTATTAATATACAGTGACCAAATTTCACAGAAGACTTGTAGATTTTCATTATAAGCTACGTTTAATTAAGTATTTACTTATTATCAGCTGTCTTTCTGTGGGCTGGAAGTCCATATGAATGTGGAAAAGTGTTAATGTGAGACAGCATTACCAGTTTTTTGCACCTGTCAGTCCTGCAGAACGTAAGTTAAATATGACTTCAATTCTAGGTCTTGACTCCCAAGACAGACTACAAATTTTGGCCATTTTCTTTCCAGATCTCAGAGAAACATCTGTGATACAGCCTAAGTCCAGTACATTTGATGTTTTCATGATACATCCCAGTTCCTTGGGATCTGTCTTAATTGAATTTGTGTGTGAAGACAGCAATTGTATAACACATGGACCATTCAACAGATGCTCCCTCAAATTATGAAACCAGTAGCTGGGAAATGTGAATGATTGCTGGATTTGAGAGTTCTAGAAATTAGAGCAATCACCATTGGAAACCCTGACTGGTCTGCAGGAGTCACTCAAAAGAAATGGAAAAGCAGCATTTTGTAGGCAGGTGCTGTGTGTTTCTCAGGCAGTTTGCCAGGCTTACTCAGACTGCCTTAAAAGCAAAGCCCTGCTCTCCGGCAAATTACTTGCATCCTGGTTGTGAGCAAACCATTCCTGTGGCTCCTGGTCCAATGATCTCCTGTTTTACGGCTTCCAGAACAGCGTCAGAACAGTGTCTCTTTCAAGACTTCACAAGATATGTAGACAAGAATAATTCCAGGTGAGGAAGGACAATAGAAAGGTATCATTTAGGACATTCTGCCAGAGGAACAGGTTGTGCACAGAACTGGATTTGCTTGACTGTACAGAAGTAAGGCCTGGGTTACATGGGAAACCAGCCTTTCTGGATGATGGCTTGATGACTAGAACAATTATTTTTTTTCTCCTAAGAAGCAGCTACATTTCTGGTTCAGTCTTTGGGTCTTTCACTGTGTTGGGTAATGTTTCTAGAGTAATTGCCACAGAAGCGAAGGAAGACAGAGAACTTTGGACCACAGACAAGAAGCAATGGTTGCCTCTGCTCCTGGGACACATTTGCAAAATGTTTCTGCTTCACATTTAGGAGTTTGACTTCTGGCACTGCTTTGAAATTTACTGATTCTGCTTCACAACTGAGAAAAGGTGTATATACCCCAAATCCAAAGCACATAACACAAATTGAAGATATTTATTCTTCTCCCCTTTTTTCAGCAATGATCCTTTTGCAGAGACTGATTCAAGGTTCAGAGAAATCACCCACAACTGGAGAAGCAGGATGGTTTTTTCTGTGAGGGCTCAGGTGGAAATTCCAATTGCTGATGGAACTGTCATCTTTGCACCCGCAATAGTAACAACCAAATTCTTTCTCTCTCTTGGTTTTATGTGTGATCTTTAATATGACATTAACTTAATTTTGTTGAGAATCTAAGAATAAAATCAGTTTCCTGTTTTTTCTAAAATTCATTTGTGCCTAATAAATACCACTAACAGTGAAAGATATTCTTGTACAGAGATAATTGCATCACAGGAGAGAATTAAAAAACAGACAGAAACCTTTCCATCTATCAAAGGTTATGCCCATGTCTTGACAACCACACATGCCCTGAGACTGGCTAATTGATATTACTGAAACCATAGCTAGCAGGACAAATTGTTTTTCTGATGTGTTAATGAAAATGAAATTAGAAACTCAGAAAGTCAAAAACCCGTTTCAGTTCACACACAATTTACTCTTACTCCTATTTCAGCATATCCAGTAGCTAATCATCATATTTTCTTTCTTTCATAGAGACAGTTTGATGAGGTCAATGAATGCACAAGAGAAGTCCCCACATTAGCATTCAAAGGAAGACATAGTCTTGGAAAAGGAGGCAGCTGTCAACTGGAGGGTTTTTTCCCCTGTAAAACTCAGCTTTCTGATTAGCTTTTTTCACTGCTGAGATTAATAAAATATGGTAGTGGTATTCTTTAATGAAGATGGCTACATCTTTCTTCAGCTGCATTTATTGCATTTACATGTGAAACTGCTGTTCAAATCCTGACCTTAATATTTATCAAAATCATATTTCTTGCACTTGCTTTGGCCTCACCTTTTGAGCTGAGGTTTTTATCTGATCTGACCCTATTTTGTTCTTTGCAGTAGTGAATTTAGGTCTAAACACATGGTAAGATGCATGTTCTTGCAGGTAAGAACCATCCTTCAGAAATCTGAAAACCAACTTCTACAAGGCAGCGTATCCCAGTGGTCAGGTCCTGACACCCAGTCTTCTTGAAGACTGCTTGAAGGATGTGCCAGGTACTTGTGATATTTCAGAGTGAAATTTTACAAGGGGCTCACTTGAAAACCGCTCTCCTAATCTGAAACTCACCCACATCAGCAAGAAGTTGCAAACATATGTGCCTTGAGATGTTATCTGTGGGACAGGCAGATACTCCCCTCTTTCAAAAGACACAATCCATTAGCTTCTCTTGAAGATAACTCTGAGGCCTGCTGTTGGATGAGGCACCAGAACAAGGGCTGGATCATGAGCCTCGAGTGAGAATCTGTGACCTCTAAGTGCTTTTCCTTGGTCCTCACTAAAAATCCCTGGCACATGTGGGTGCTTTAGTAAGTGATGTGTATCTGAAATGCCTGAGGCCATGGAGGGAAGTGAACCTATACACTCGGGCTGTTTTGACTAAGAAGAACTAGCTTTGGGACAAGTGCAAACTGAATGTGGTAACCATGATTAACCTCAGATATACACTGAATTTGCTGGGTGTTAAGAAAAATGTATCTGTGGTTTTAAGGGCCCAGTAGTTTGTGCTTTCATTCTTATAATCTCTTCCAAATGTTGGGAGTGCTGAGTCAGCTGGGCAGGAGGTACACAAGATGATGAATGACTGATTGGCTGGTCCCTGGATATTCCCATCATCTCTGTTTACCCTATGGACAGGAAGTCCTGGAATACAATAGACACTGCTAACGTGATTAGAACGTCTAGAAATGCAGTTGTTTTCATGTAGAATCCCTCAAAGCTAGGAAAGAGGTCTGTAACCATGCAGCAGTTAAAAGATGGAAGTTGTTGATTCTCTCTCTTGCTGTAGTGGAGAAGGAAGTCCATACATTTATGATAAACACTTCAAATATTATAGATTTTGCAAGTGAAATTGAAGGAACATTTCATTCAATGTTTTGTCTCCCTTTCTCTTTTCTCCCTCATAGTGTCACTATAAGGCAAAGATAAGGCTCTCTGACTGCTTTAACTGCATTTTCATATATTAAGATTTCATTTTAAGTGTAACACTAACTTCCCTGTGTTTCTGATGCTTATTTCTGCATAATTATACCATCTGTGCAATTTAATTCACTAATAGGTACTCTGCCCTTTAACTCCTTTTAAATGTCACTCATATGGGAATTCAAAGTGTACTTTAGTGCCAAAAACCACCTGATGGCTTAAAATTGAGGGTTTTTTCCCTGCTGCTGCTTTATAAAAGAGCAATTAAGTTACTTAACAACTGCTCCCAGAGCTGACTTCCCTCTAAGTGTGCCTGCAAGGGGAATTAATTTGGTTTTAATTCCTAGACCAGCCTTTTCCCAAGCACTGCCTTCCTTTAGACTTGTGCAAGCCATTAGACTGCTTCTGGTCAGCTTACCAACACTGTGGAATAAGTTGAGACTGTCCTGGTACAATATTAAGTGTAGGACCACAATAACGTCAATTCTCTCATTCACAATCTAAATAGACTGCAAGGGTTTTTTAGGGTAAAATTAGGGTAAAATTGACCACAATAATGTCAATTCTCTCATCCACAATCTAAATAGACTGCAAGGGGTTTTTAGGGTAAAATTTGACTTATGTCATGGAGAAAACAAGTCCTTCCAGTAATGAAAGTAGCCTCAGGATATTCTGGCAAGAAAATATCAAGAGGAGAATATTTAATGCTGCAGTGGCAGCTGCAGATAGTGGCAAGAATTACATTTCTGTATTAATCCCTCTCTACCAATACATCTGCTTGTGAATTCTCTTTCTATTGGTATGAACTTTTAATGAGCTTGACTTTTACTCACACATGTGTAGTAATATACATATTCATATATTTTTAAATTCTATGAGGAAAGTAAAATAAATATTTTTACTGTTTATAATAACAAGCACACTTCTGACCCAAGCATTTAATGCTTCTATCATTCTCCATGATCTTGGCCATGGGGCAAATATCTCTTGTGCCAGCTGAACAAAACAAGATCAGATGGGCTCCTTTCCTCCTTTCTTTGCTCAGCTGCCAAGTATTCTCACGTTTGTTGCCTTCCTTTGGATGATTCATTATTTTTTTATATCCTTTCTATATTGTGAAGCCAAAACATGCACACAACCACCTGATGTGAGGCTGCACCAATCTGAATATCATAGGGTAATCACTGCTTTGGACTGATTACGTACTGTGTGCTTAATGTAATACTCAAAGCACTTTTGGGCTCCAGGGCACATGGCTGACCTACACTGAGCTAGTCATTAAGGAAAACCCCTAATTCCCTTTCTGCAGTGCTGTACTCTAGCCTCTAGTCTCCAAAACTGTACAGACATCTGGGATTACACCATAGCAAGAGCTGAATCCAGGCATTTATCTTTGTTAAATTCATATGGCTGGTGAATCCTGGCACTCTAATCTATGAAGATCTCTCTGTAAAACCACTCTATGCTCAAGGGAATCCACAGCTCAACCTAGCTTAGCATCGCTGCAAACCTGCTTAATGCGCACTAAGCTCTGGTGTTCAGGTCACTGACAAAAACATTGAAGAGAACAGGGCCTGAAAGTGAGCCCTGGGGAGCACTAGTAGTGACTTGTTACCAGATGTTACCCCGTTGGTTACGGCTCTTTGAGCCAGAGGCTTCAAGGCACTGTTCATGAAGTACGTAGATGCTGGGTACTTTGTCCAGAAGGAAAAAGTGAAAGCCAAAGCCAAAAGCTATTAAAAAATAAAACCCTATACATTCACTGCCTTTCATTTGTCCACTAGATGTGTAACTTTTTCATAGAAGGATATTAAGCTAGCATGGCAGGACAGTCCCTTCACAAACCCATGTTTGCTTTGACTAACAACTGCATTTCCTCTGAAGCGCTTTACAATAACTCTCAAAATAATATTCTCCATAATTTTACCAGACACTGAACCAAGACTGACAGGTAATTACAGACTGTAATTACGAGGGTCTTCTTTCTTGCCCTTCTTGAAAATAGGAATAATATTTGCTAGCTTCCCATTGACTGAGATGTCTTCAGATTCACAAGACTGTTGGTTAATAATGAGGTCTTGCAATACCATCAGCCATCTCTTTTTGTATCCTGGGATGAATCCCATTGGCCCCCACAGACTTCTATGCATTCATTTGCAGCAGAAAATTTAGTATACATTCAAAGCTGACTGGGAGCGTATAATTTCCACAGTTGTAGCCCTCCACCTGAAGCTCCAGAGGTCACAAGGCCCCCCCACTGTTGTTAGACGTGAAGAAGGAATGAAATGTCACTGCTTTATCTTCATCTCCCTTTGTTACATGACCAACCTCCTCATGCAATGGACAATTGTTTTGCTGTTAAAATACAAACACTTTAAAAAGCCATTCTGCCATCTACTATAGTATGTCTGTCTTCAGCTACAGCTGAGCTTTGGCCATGTGAATGTTCTCTCTACAGCATATCAGTAGTTCTCCTTGGAGCCTAAATTTTCTTCCAAAGGTGAGTTTTTTTCCTCCATGATCTAGAAGGAAATTCCTGTTCATCCAAGCTGAACTTTTGCCTCGCTTGCTTAATTTTTACATGTACTTCTGCTCCTCCACTTTGAAAAGATAGTTCTTAAAACCCATCAGTATGTATGGACCTCAATGCCCTTGAAAAACAGTTCCTAGTGGACTTTTCTAACTAGTTTCCTGAGCAATCTAAAGTCTACTCTTCCAAAAGCCATGGTAGTAGTTCTGCTGAGAGTTTTCTGCATACGAGTCTTTAAACTTAACCATTTAATGATCACAGTAGCCAAGTCGGCCAACTTTTATTTACAAATTTACCATTTTATTTACAAACATATCTGAAAAGTTGAATTCACCTGTAAGACCAACTGATCTAGAGATTGCCCTTAACTATTGATGGAATAATCATGTATCACTGTCACTGTCCTGGTTGGGTGACCTGTAGTAGACCCCCCAAATCACTTCCACTTTGTTATTTTGTTCATTTTTCAAGAAAGTCTCAGCATGTCCCCAGTTGCAAGTGCTGTAAAGTTCACCCCTGCTTTACACTGAGTGCTGTCACTCCCTCTCAACTTCCCTGCCTATCTCTACTGAAAAACCTGTTACAGTCCATCATAGTATTCTGTTGTGACAGGCAGGGGACAGATGGTCAGTTGCTGCAACCTTCCTGAAAGCGTCTTGGGTAGAAGGCGTTCGGGCAGGCACAGGCACAATTTCTCAATTGCACACACTCACATGATAGTTTGCAGCAAGAAGACTTGAAGAAGACTCTACTCTTCTGCGTAGAGTTCCAGCAGGGTTTATTCCTCTGCTGAGCGATTCCAGGGACAAAAGACAGGGAACAATGAAGTGCCCATGGAGTGCCCAGGCTTTCGGTATAGGGATGAGGGAGGGCGGAGCAGAGCACCAGGGTCCAATGGGCTGAGGGCTCAGGGGCGGGACAAAGGGTTACAGCCAATAGCGTACCAGGGGGCGGAGCACTGCAGCACAATGGAGCCAATGGGTAAGCGGGGAAGGGAGAACATTCTAGATTAGATACAAATAAGGAGGAAAAGGGATGGAGAAGCCAACAGACCAACCAGGGAGGTAGAATTGGGGTGCATTTGCATAAACAGAAAGGCATCCTGGGAGAGGTGCCACTTTGTAACGCTAACCACGGAGACTTCCTTAACTTCAGGTCCGTGCCTCCAAGGCACCATGATGGATGCTTGTTCAGTAGGCCTACTGGCCTCCACAGGAGTATTCCAGTCACAGGACTCCTCCCACAAAGGCTCACTTACACTGCTGAGATAGTCACACTTCCCTCTCCAGTAAAAAAACATGGCTGAGGGAGAAGGACAAAATAATCAAGACTGATTTTTGAGCCTGGGAACTGATCCCAAGATAAAGATTGCTGGCCCAAAGAGTAGAAGGACCATGAGAGCTGGGAACAAGTCCTGGTAATGGGGAGATGCTTTGCAGCATGTGGGATGTCTGTATCACCTTCCTGCTGCATCTGTGAAACCTTGTGTAGGGAGGACTGACCTAGGGATAGACTATAAAAGAATCCAATTTCCCTGAGGTTTTTCTCATGTGCTTCCAATGAGTCATGACCAACTAATGATAGATGGTATGGATCTTTTACTTTCCCTATCATTTAACCTGATTAGTTTACCTACTTTCTTAGTACTTCCCACATTTTCCCCCCGATTCACTGGGGACCCTGCTATGTCTAGGAGGAATTTCTTTTCCTGTCTTAAACCGCAAGAAGTTGGAGAATATTGCATTTTCAATGGTGTTGAGTCAGATTAAATGCAGACTTGCAAACTCAGCAAACAGCAGGGGTTTTTTTTGACACATATCTGTCTCACCATTTTCAAAACATTTTGCACGTAACTTGGTCTAAAATCATGTTTGCAGTGGTGCATGTTCTATAGTTTTCATGCTTCCAGTCTCTCTTATGATTTTCCTTTACATTAGTACTTCTGGAGGGATCCCGAAAGTAGGAATAAGCTGTGTCTCAGGTAATTCTTCAAAGCTGTGAACATAATGTCTCCCAAAAGAGAGACTGCTCATATCCAGGTTGCAGTGCCAAGGTATGGCCATTATTGATTCGTTGGGTAAGAAGATTGGTACATTGAGTAGTGGGGTAAGCTGTTCTCTGTCCTCAGTGGGAAAAAAGACCTAGATAGGTGTTTTAAAAGCCACAAGGGAAATTAATTCATGAAGGCATTAAGAGAAACTTTCAGGTGGCAAATAGATTTCTGCTTATGCCACTTGTGTTTAGAATTTTCCAGATGCTCCTGCAGGCCCCAAACCAAACTTGAGCAAGGCTCTCACTTTCTGGATCCTGAATGTGTAACAGCAGCTTCTTTCATCCTGATCATAGGTCTACCCTGATTTTCCAGAGGAGCACTCAGACAATTACATAAACCAAATAGTGTGTTAGGTTTAACAAAGCTGTAAAAGACTGTAGAAAGCAATGTTGCATTTATTCACTCTATGCTGTGCATCAGCTTTGTGTGCTAATCAGGAGAGTATTAGGACTATATATTTCATGTTAATTATGATAAAGCAAGAGGACAATTTGATTAATGTTAGCAACTCAGTTTTGCCAGGTGCTCTATTTGTGTAGAAAATAAATAACCAGAACCTAATAGCCTTGGGGCAGGGTTTAATTCATTCTTGTAGAAAAATGTTTTAATCCTGCTTATTGGCAGTCAAAATAATAATCATGTTACATACAATTCACAAATGTGCTGTCAAAGCAAACAGTATTGTAATTAAAGACTATCCTTTCAGAGAATTTTCTGACATCCCATGATAAACATAATTAAACTTCTTGGGAAGTTGGATACTTAAGTTGAGTTAGAATTAGCCTTTGAGATATCAAAAATGCTGCAGCTGAGGTATGAAAAAGAACTTTGAATCTGTGACAGCTGGAGACAAGGCAGGCTTGTACAAAAAAATAATTTTTCCTAGTATTTCTCCTATTTCTCTTGTCAAATCAGAGGAGAAAACATTTATTCTTGTGGTTTTCTTCCCATCAAGAGAATTACGTATGGGGGAGAAAAATATAAACACTGACAGTTCATGCTGCCTTGCTGCCAAAAGAATTCTAGCTTTAGCCAATCCACAACTTCACTGGAAAGCCATTTCAATTGAGATTCTTATTTGGCCTCATCTCTTTGAGATCCTCATGTGCTGCAAAATGGACCTTAGAGTGATCTTAAGAGACCATCTCCATCACTCACCCTGAACACACATAATTTTAAGGAGTGCTGCTTTTTCCCTCTGTGCTGTCACAAAAGCTAGAAAAATCTTTCCTGCTACAGAAAAAGACTCCAGCCAGATTCTGATTCTCCTTGAACTGTTAGCAGAAATAAGCTGCTAGCTGCAAGTCCACCTAAGGCTAGATTACCACCTCAAGAATGAAAGAGTTGCGAGAAATAAACACAAGAAGGAATTACTTCTTTGAGGATTGAGAATTAAAAGTCTGAAATTCAAAGAAAGTTTCTTTGTTTGGTTTCTTTTAATAAGGAGGACTGAAAAAAAAAAAAAAATAATCATTCTGTAGATGTAAAGATCATTGCCGAAGGAATGAGCCAAGCACCCTGGAGAGGCTGACTGTCAGAGTTGTCTTGCTGTTCAGCAGATACGCACAGCCAAATCAATGGAAATCTGGCCTTCCACTACAAACTGTCATGTATATCTGTCACTCTCAAAAAGCTGCCAGAGGTCCCTGAGCCACCATGCTCTATGGGTTTCTCTTTTCAATCTTGCCCTGACCATGAACAAAAGTGTGTGGTGGGAAAACTGAAGATAACCTTGTCCATATCAGAATTTCTTTGTGTTGCCCTTCCTCTGCAGTATCTGAGCAATGCTGAAAATACAGAACTCTCATATTACAGGCCTTTTTTGAGGTCGAGATCTTGTTCCTAATAGGCTGCTTTTCTGGTTCGAAACTAAATCAGCTTCTCATCTGAACCATGCTATTAAAGAGTTTCTGGGTTTTGTTGTTTTTCATTGTTGAGGTAACGTGGTGTCACACAGAAAAAGTAGCAGGACAAATACATGGTTCGTACAAATTTCTGTTTGTGCTTTACAAGACAGTGTCTAATTATGTAGCATATATTTTACTGGTGGTTTCACATAAACAGAAGATTAACCACAATATGGAGATCTATTTCTGTATCAATTCAGAATGGTTAATGGTCTTAAGTCGCAAAAATGTAGGCTAAGATTTGCATAGCCCCTCTAGCTCTTCAATGGAAATATTTAAGCTCCAGTGAGAGTCCCAGCCACATGTATTGAGTATTAAAAGATAAGGGGCACTAATCTTGAAAATGTAATTAATAATCTAGTTTGGATTAATTAGTTGTACATTACCCAAAAAGCATATTTAGTGTAATGATACTGTAATTGGAGTTTGACTCCTTTGTAATCACATCCTGTCATCTGATGCAAAGTGCTGGCTCATCTTCAAAGCCCTTTCTAAATACATATTGTACAATAGATCTGATGTTGCTAGAAGCCTGGGCCTTTCTACTCTGTTTTTGTCTAGCAAAACCATTATCTGCTTTGCATTCTGTCTCCCCTAGAATCTCCAATACTAGAATGAATAGATTAAGTTACCATTCTGGTTTGCCAGAACTTCAGTCTGAAGCAGCTGTTGAGGGTCAGCTGTTAAGAGCTGTAGTCCAGTGGTGCAAGAGCTTTGGCACCGAGAAGGGTGTAGAAGGAGACCTTACTCTTGGCACAGTCTGCATGTGAACACTCATGGTGCTCTATGGGGAGGAGCAGCAAGTGAGCTGGAGGAGTGAACTGAAGGAGTGAGCTCCTTCTTATACTAGCACTGGGCTTGCAGGGATCCCTAGGAGTCAGCAATCCAAGCAGGAAAACTGCTCTGTTCAGGAAAGGCTGAGACCCCTTCTTGCAACCTGCTTGTCCAAAAGGGAGCAGTGGTCTTTACAGTGTAGGGCTGGTTTTGCACAGGCTGCTGCTGCCTTCTCTTTAAATGGAAATGGGAGTGCTACTAGCATGAGACAAAGCGCCTGTACCAGGTCCAGTTGCTCCTGCCAAGACCTGTTGAGCGCAGGTCTCTGCAGAGCTGATAAGGAGACCAGGGTACCTTTTTTTGTCATGAATTCTGGAAGAGCTTTAATTTTCAACATTCCCCCTACTCACAACCCTATAGAATGTAAACAGAAAGCAAAAATGTAAATATTGATACTGTGTTTGACTTTCTAAAAAAATTGTTCGAACGACCCAACTGTGCACTTCAATCCACTCTTAAATCCACTTTCTTGGTCACAGCATGTAAGTAACTTTTGGATATAGTTTTGTTTTCCATATTTGAACCGTACAGAGTAGTGCACACAAATCAGATGATTGTAAAATGGGACTTGTTTTTGGTTTGACAGGCTTAGTGTCTTGGTCTCCTGCAAGCTGTTGATGGTCCTGAAAGATTGGATGCCATCCAGAGGGATCTAAAGAAGCTCAAGAAGTGGGCATGTGGGAATCTCATCTGGTTTAACAAGAATAACTGCAGGGTGCTGCATTTGGGTCAGGACAACCCCCAGTATCAGCACATGCTGGGGATGAACAGATGCAGAGCAGCCCTGTGAGAAGGGCTTGGGGGTGCTGGGGGGTGAGAGGCTGGACACTCACCCATGGGCACTCCCAGCCCAGAAAGCCAAACGTGTCCTGGGCTGAATCCAAAGCAGTGAGGGCAGCAGGGGAGGGAGGGGATTCTGCCCCTCTGCTCTGCTCTGGTGAGAGCCCACCTGGAACCCTGCATCCAGCTCTGGAGTCCCAACACAGGAAGGACCATGGAACTGTTGGAGTGAGTCCAGAGGAGGCCACCAAGATGATCAGAATAATGGAGATTTCCTCTCCTATGAGGAAAGCCTGAGAGAACTGGGAAAAGAGACGGCTACTTGTGACCTTTCAGTATCCAAAGAGAAACTTAAAAAAAAGATGGAGAGGGTCTATTTATGAGGTCACATAGTAACAAGACAAGGTGGAATGTTTTCAAACTGTAAGAGAGTAAATTTAGACTAGGGATTAAGAAGAAATTATTTACTATGAGGGTGGTGAGGCACTGGAACACGTCCAGGGAAGCTGTGGATACCCCACCCTGGAGGTATTCAAGGCCAGGTCGGTTGGGTCTCTGAGCAAATTTAAGGTGTCCCAGCAGAGGTTTGTAACTAGATGATCTTCAAGGTCCCCTTTGAACCCAGCCATTCTATGATTCTAAGAAGCCAGGCTCTAATCTGGAACACACTCTGAAACATGACACTCTCTCTGCACAGTCCTTCCTCCACACCAATGAACTGCTTTCGGGAGCCATTGAACACCTCTGTCTATGGAAAGAATATCTGGTGAATTATGCTACTTAAAACTTGATCTGTTCATTCTAAGTAGGATGCTAGTAGAATGCACTGCAGTTGTTTATGAAGGGGAAGAAGGGACTAGTCCTTATTTATAAGAGAATGTTTGAATACTTTTTTTGTCTTTGTGTGACATGACAGATTGACGTAGGAAACTCTTCTGTGTCCAGCCTGTCTATCCAATAACAATAAACAAAATGCTTCTAACAATAGAAACATACACATGGATATAACTGTTAGGGACAAAACATTGTATTTAGGAATATAGGATTTCTGCAGAGTGTTACACACAGAAGGGATTGTCTGTGTAAGGTTCTTTCTCATGTAGTGGTATTTATACCATTGTAAATTGGTTTGTTGTGACTAGAAACACCTACTGGTAAGTGCTAAACTTAAAAGCTTCACTTGAACATGATTAGAGCTTCTTATTATGCTTGGTAAGCTGGAAGTGAGTAGGGAAGCAGAATAGTTTTTCATTGTCAGGAGAAGGGGACAATGACTAAATTCTCTGTCCTTGGAGCTACCTATGTAATGTGATTTACAGAACAAAAAAAACACTTATTTAAAGGATGTAGCTGGTTCTAGCAAGAAATCCTTTGCTTTATCCTCTCCAAGGTATTGGAGAGTGTAAGCATGGGAATTGAGGGAATAGTGTTGGTACTGGGAATGGAGAAGTGGACAAATGAGAGTTTTGACTTCTGTCACACTTCTTAGGAACACAGATAGTCCCCCCCCAGTTGCTTACAATGTCCTACTGCCCATGGACAGCTGCTCCAGAGAAGTCCAGATGTCTTCCTAGATTTACACTATAGCATGCTAAAAAGCAATGGTAATTGAGGAAGGCCATTTCTGTCCCAGAAACAAGCTGTTCCATTTCTTGATAAAACCCTGTATTGTGGATTAACCCCCCAAGCTGCTTGTTTGCTCACTCTTCCCCTAGAAGGAGGGGAAAGGGAATCTGGATAAAATTTATAAACAATAGAAGTTATAAAACCCATGGTTGAGTTGAAGACAGTTTAATAGGAAAAGCACAAGCTGCCTGATCAAGAAAAGCAAAAGAAGACATTCTTTTCTACTTCCTATCAGCAGTTACTCAGCCATTTCCAGAAAAGCAGGTCTTTAGTATTGTAACAGTTAATTGGGATGACAAGTGTTATAACCCTGAAATTACCACTTTCTTTTTTCTTTCTCCTAGATTTTTTTTCTGTATGTGGTGCCATAGGGTATGGAACATCCCTTTGGTCACTAGGATCAGCTGTATCAGGTGTATCGCCTTCCAGCTTCTTGTGCACTCTTAGCCTGCTTGCTTGTGGGGTGGTGAGACAAACAGAAAAGTCTTTGAAGGTTGTTGTGAATGGGTAGTTAAAATTGCTTAAAGAAACTCTGTCAAAGGTATCAACGAAAGAAATTTTATTACAAATCTGTGAAAGCACAACAAAGTTCTGTGGCAAATCTTGCTCTGTTACCACACAGATAAAGCACCCAAAGGAGAACTGGATTAGAATCAATCTGGAGTGACACACAACAGAGACTGTGGATGCAAAAGGGTGGGGATGGAGAATGTAAAGGTGCAGAGGGGGAAGGGAGACCCTCCCACTGAGTCACAAGGTTCACAATGGACCCCTTGCCAAACCTACTCTTGGAATTGCTCAGTGCTTTATGTCTAAAGGATTTGGCAGCACTTAATCATTGACTGATTTAACTCCTACAGAATGATTCCTGCATATTTACCATAACCACAACAGTAACTTTTGAATCTAAGATGGCAACATTGGTGCTACACTTGCTATAAAGTGTTGATGTCAGTTTTCACACATGCACATACACACAGACATGTGTATATTCAAATCTGTGCGTGTGTGTGTGTGTGTGTGTGTGTGTGTGTGTGTGTGTGTGTTGGACAGAGGACTTGTGTGTGTGTGTGTGTGTGTGTGTGTGTGTGTGTGTGTGTGTGTGTGTACAGAGGACTTGGTTAAAGCTCCCCTGGAGTTCAGTGAAATGCACACATCAGATCTCTTTGCATCTCTCAGTGGGCAAAGGCTTCAGCCTCGAGGAGGGGGGACCTGCCCAGGCCCCACTGTTGCTTTTTGAGTTCTCAAACCTGCAGGCTGATGAGCACTGACAGGCAAATCCTGCTCCAAGGGAGCTGTTAGCACAGCCACTGGGAGCATGGCACCTCAAAGGGCCTCCTATGGGACCCTGTTCCTAGGGTTGTGAGGGGCTTGGCTTTAGTCTTCCAGCAGCTTCCATCCTGGACTCAATCAAGGTCAGTCATTTTCCTCAGAAGTCCAGTAATGTTAATATAATTCCACTCCAGCTGTGATTCAGACCATAATAAGTTTCCAAGGCTATTCATTAGAAAACAGAAGTTTGTTAGGCAACAGAAGTTCTGGGGAACAGGCAGTGCTATTGATATGCTTAAGGGGAGCTTAACGATCCACAGCCATTAATTTACAAGAATTCCTGAGATCAGAGAGCAGCCTGAGGAGATGGGAGGGAATGATCACAACACTTTGCAAACACTGCTTAGCAATAACAGAAACATTCCCATCCTACCAACACTCTTTTGATCACAAATCTGGAACATAGCCCCCAATGAGATCCTATAAGTAATATTAATTCCATCACAGCCAAAACCAGTGCTCTCTACTTGCTTTATTGCCCATCCCTGTTGGGCCTACAGTCGGGTAGCACCACAATTCACCATAGTCAGAGTATCTTTGACAGATGAAGGGGTCCATTGTCTGGGTTGCTTGGAAGGGGTGTTTTACTCTTGTGTTTTCCTAATCAGCACCAGTGGTAATTCTAACAGAGTCTGCATGGTCTGTATTAAGTTGGAAAGTGCCCTTGATAGTACTTTATCTTCCTGTGCTAACTTTTAGTTGACTTTCATGCTTTCAAGCAGGGATGTAAATTCTTTCTTGTACAGTGGCTTGTGGAACTTTTTATATTGTCATCTATGATGCTAGGCATTAAAAATAATTAAATTTAATTTGAAAACCAATTATATTTGTGAGTTAGTGTTTGTACATCTGTGTGCGTAAGGTCACTTTCTTGGCCCTCAGTGACCTCTGCAAACTGCTTAATTTCTTTTTCTTGTCAGTCCTGTCCAGAAGTAACGTCTCCCTGTCGTAATCCTCCATGACACATTTTCTCACTGTCTTGGTACTGTTTTCAGGGTACCTAAGTGATTCTCAACTGGTATGAAGCCTCTACACATGTACTTAGCTCTTCCAACACTTCAGTCTCAGAAGACACTGGTAGATCCACCCATGCAGATGTCACCTATTTCCAATATTAAAATTAGAAGACAGCAATTCCCTGCCTTTGCAGAGATGAAGCTGTAGACAAACTCAGATAAAGTACATGCTCATGTAGAGAGACTTTCTCTTAATAATTAATAGCTAACTAAAGGCTGTGGCTTTTACAAATAAAAGAAAAAATACAGGTGAACTTGTGGCTTCACTTACAGAGTCACAGAATATCTCAATTTGGAAGATACCCATAAGAAACACTGAGTACAACTTCCTCTTGAAGAGACCCATAAGAAACACTGAGTCCAGTTTCCTCTTCCCTACAAATTCTAAAACTAAACCATGTCATGACTAAGAGGATTGTCCAAATGCTCCTTGAACTCTGAACACTCTCTTGAGGAACATGACTCCTTAGCTCCTCAGTAAGGAACTATTTCCTTGCAGCAAGCTGTTTATATATTGCAACCTTGGAAAGAGAAAACAGACTCCCTTACTGAATGTGAAGGCTGGAACTCAGTCTCATAAACCCAAAAGAGCAAGTTTCTCCCACTAGAAGTTACATGAACACATATTAAAAGCTGTTTCATACTGACTGAAAAAGATTCATGGAATATCACCCAGCCACATTCCTATAGCTTCAAAGGTTACTCTACCCACTTTGGTATTTGGTTGAAACAGAATTTGTACAAGGTGATATCAGTATCCTTGAACAACCTATCAGCTGTGTAAAGTCCTAGTCCTAACTTCCCAGCTCCAAGAAGTGAAGAAATCCTGAATTTGCTGCTAACTTTGAAATACAGCACAGAAAAAACCATACAGGATTTTTCTTTCTAGAAATATGATTATCTAGAAAATTTATCATTATAATTATTTGCGGGTTTTCTTATGAAATACATGTGAATATGAGTGGATGTTGTCCTGGTTTATCCTGTTACCTCATTTTCCACAATGAGTTTATGGTAAAGGAAAAGAGAAAGAGTTTTCATTCTTCCCATGCTAGTTTGGTGTGACAGGAAGAAAGCGTTAGAAATTTGCATTAGGTTCATATGTCCACATTTTGGTAGTGGATGGGAGAGGCTTCAGAGGTAGCATCTGTGAAGAGGCTTGGGGCTGCTGTGCACCAGACTCACTGCAGGGCAGAGCCAAGTCCCACAGCTGAGCCCCACAGCTGAACAGTGACATCTTTGGGAAGACATTTAGGAAAGGGCAGAAAAGGCTGCACAGCTGTTTTAAGAGCAAAGAGTTGGGAAAATATGTAAGAAACAGCCCTATAAACACCAAAGGGTAGAAGGAAGAAGAGCATTAGAGCAGACATGAGGAGCCGTGGAGGACCACAGTGGAACAGGTATCCACAGACAAGCCCATGGAGAACCCCACATGGTAGCCCGTGAGATATCCTGAAAGAACCTCAAGCCATGAAGAGCTCATGTCACAGCAGAATCTTGGCAGAGCTGCAGCCCGTGGGGAGGAGCCCACACAGGAACAGGTTTTCTGTCATGAGCAGGTTTTCTGGAGCCTGTGGCGAAGCCACATAAGAGCACTTTATGAAGACTTATCTTGTGGGGAGGGACAACATACTGAAGCAGAGGAAAAATGTGAGTAGGAGAACGGAGCAGAGACATAGACTGATTGTAACCCCCCTCTGCCATTTCAAGGGGGGGGGGGGGGGGCATTGGGAGTGAAGAAGAGAACTTGATCATGAGAAGAAGTCAGATGGGGGAGTGAAGGTGTTTTATCTTTGTTTCTCACCATCATGCCACATTTCTAATCAGCAATAAAGTTTATTGTTTTCTCCAAGCTGAGTCTGTTTTGCCCATGGTGGTAACCAGTAAGTGATCTCCCTGTCTTTATGTTAACTCAGGAGCTTTTTCATCTAATTTTCTCCCTCTGTCCTGTTGAGGAGGCAGTGTGAGACTGCCTGAATGGGAGCCTGGCAATCAGACAACAATGCTAACATGCCACAAAAAGAAATACAAATACTTGGTTAGAAGATTTCCAGTACTGATCTGGTTTTTATCTGCTTGATAAAATCCTCTTCCAAAAATGTTTCAGTAAGAAACTTCCTAATTCCTAATTATTATAAGCACATGTTCATAAAATTTTCTAGTGGTGCTTCCAGTCATATTTAGAAAAACCTCAAGGTTCCAGATGGAAAGCAGAGGAGATAGTGTGATTTTCTGTAGAACCACAGTTCTTAACTGGGTACAATGAGATATTTCTGTCATTCTGATGCTTGTCACTGTTAGCCTTCTAAACATCTTAACTTTCAGCCAGCCTTAACTTCCCAATTTATTCTGCAGTTATCTGCCTCATGGAAGAAGAAGAAGAAGAAGAAGAAGCAGGAGAAGAAGCAGAAGTAGAAGAAGAAGATGAAGAAGATGAAGATGAAGATGAAAGAGAAGAAGAAGATGAAGATGAAGGAGAAGAAGAAGATGAAGGAGAAGATGAAGGAGAAGAAGAAAAGAAAAAGAAGAAGAAGAAGAGGAAGAAGAAGAGAGCATAAAGACATGGGTGTGGTCTTCCTCATGACCCCTTCAACAGAAACAACAGGAATGTAGTGAAAATCGTGAAGAAACTGGCTAAGGAGAAGGTTTGTGAGTGCAAGCAACTCAAAGAAATTCCAAAACAGAGGGTTGCACAGTGGCTGCATGCTCCTGAGGGAGTGATCTGCACAGTCACAGCTGACTATTGTGATCAAAAGGAAGGATGAGTAGACAACTGAACACGGGACAGGGCAGGAGGAAATTCTCTCACACAAACACCTCTGTTTCAAACTTGGTCTCTCTGTGATGAGGTCTCCATACTGTACATGAGAGATAATAACCTTGGCCTAGGAGGAGGCTTGGGAAACACTTGTTTGGTGTCTAGCAAGTCATGATACAACTTGGGACTTTCCAAGGACCTTTCCAGGACCTGGGGCTTTCTGTCATTTACAGAATTAGAGATTGATTGTTGTTAATTTTCGCTTTTGCAGCTGTAGGCAAAATAGTCTCCAATTTTAAGCAAGAGGAGACAATATTAATAAGTTAAAATGACTCAGTACCATATGCTTTGTTGGTATTTTAAATGAAATTCAAGATGCAGGAGAGATCTTATCAGTTTACATATTCTAATTGGGATGAAATCACCACCTATGCTTTAATAAATAAGCATTTCTGAATAAAATAAACTCCAGTATTTTAAGAAAGTTACGAATCTCGGGAAAGAAACTCTACAAACAACTTATCATTACTATTTGAAATCATATGATTTGTGAATTATTTTAATTCATGGCAGATTTTAGACACATCAAAGCTGTGAGCTGTTTCTGAGACAGGACCAGAGTAGCTCAGTAGTGCAATCTAGGATCCCAGTTTTGTGTCAACCTTTTACCTGGCTTTTCTTTGTGGAAGAATTTCAGAAGTTGAATAGTCATAGACTTAGAAGTGTGGATGTATAGGTCAGATTTCCAGAGAAAACCCTTCCTTTTTTCCCTGGAGTCAACACTGAGTCCTCTTTGTCAAACCCAGGTGTACATTTCTGTGATGTGTAAACCTTGTCCTGGTGTTGACTGGTCTGTATAGTGTGGTGTGGTGCCCCTCTGCTGCTGTTTTTCACCAAGCCAAGTATTCAGCTCAGTTTTAGGAATCTTTTAACATGTCTGTGAAACATGGTTGGGATGAAAAAACATCTCTGTGTAATATTAATAATGCCATCAGAGCAATGCAAAGAAGCCTACTTGAAAGGAGATTTAACTAGAGGAAACTATTTCAGGGAAATCTTGTGAACAGCTCTTTTGTAGTCTGGACTTCAGCTCTGATTGCCAGCTCTATCCCATTTAGAGAGTAAACTTCTGAACGAGGTCTAGTGCCCTGTGATTCTTAATGCATTGCCCTTAGCCTCCAGATCTCAGAAATGGTCCATATTAAATTATTTTCAATTCCCTCCCATACCAGAGGAGCAATGGTGTCTCTCTGCTTTTAGAGACAAAAAAGTAAAATGAGCCTATAAAGGTCACAGAGAATACAGCCTGCATTTATAGGTGATGTGGATGCTGTTTTGCCATTGTTTTTATCAAGAAATACTCAGGTACTAATAGAATATGTAGATAAAGCTGAATCTCTTCCTGTTTTTGAAACAGAGCATGGATATAATTTATTGCTGTAGTTCCTGTACCTGCTGTTCGAATTAAGATCCTCTCAGCTTTCCTACTATAAGGCCAAATTAAAAAAAAAAAAAAAAAAAAAAAAAAATAATTAGCCATAATTGAATGAGTGAACCCAGTAAATATTTGATCCATCAAACGTGGCTTCTGTCTCAAATCTCAGGCTGAAGATCCCAGGCACAATGAGCTTCCTTTAGTGCACACTGTGTTCATGACCTGTTAACAACCATGCCAGAGGTTTTATGATGCCTGCACACCTGCATTCCTCTGATCTCTGCATGGTCCCTAGTTGCCTCTACTAACACTTTTCAAACTCAAACTGAACCTCTCAGCTACAGCTGGAGACACTGAATTTCCTGTGAAAGTATGATTGGTCACCATTTAACTGGAGAGACATTTGAGTTACAAACAAAAAGTATGGAGACGAGGCTGGCTTAGGGGAGATTTTCTTGTATCAAGCAAAACTGACAAGTTTTTATGCATTGGCTGAGAAATTTGCTTTCTGTCTATTTCTCCTTCACATATATTCTATTCCTAGGAATTAAACCCTAAGAATTTAGTCTTTTATTTAAGTTAAGATTAAAAAAAAAAAAAAAAAAGCATTTGATTGCTTAGAATCTCCATATTTACAGCCATTTAGGAGACACAATTTTTAAGCCTGTTTTGTGAAAAGATCTTTGAAAAGAAGTACAAA
This sequence comes from Certhia americana, assembly GCA_018697195.1. Classification (NCBI taxonomy): domain Eukaryota; kingdom Metazoa; phylum Chordata; class Aves; order Passeriformes; family Certhiidae; genus Certhia; species Certhia americana. The sequence goes on along the minus strand of CM031878.1, from coordinate 45,568,414 downwards.
AATTTTATGATCTTCCTACTGCTCTGAAAGTACAATAGTTAATATTTTAACACAGTCAGCAACTGTGGACAGTTAGGTGTGGTGTAACAAATACCTCATGTTTTAGTGTGTTTTCCTCTCTCTTTGCTGAGCTTGTTTGGTTACAGATAACATTTCTGGCTCACTTCAATGCTGAATTACAAGTCAGCCAATATTCTAGTGTAGAATTTGTCATAAAATTGATCAAAACATCTTGACTGGATTTTTAAAGAGAAAGATAAGTTAGGATTTTGTTTCTCCTTTATATCTGAAAGTTTTATTTGACCCTGTGTGGGAAAAATCTCTTGCATGGAAACCAGCTGTCTTTGAAATAGTTAAAATTATACTTCATCAGGATTGCTTAAATTTTAGACTATGTGATATTCTATGGCATACAGATAGAGATAACATTATTTATGTGTGCTGTTTCTCATTTCTGTTTGTGTTCATGAATGATGGAGAAAACAGAAATATTGCTGTCTGGCTTGAATTCAAAATTACTTGGGCTTGATTATTATGGTCAATATTTCGTTGTCTTTTTCTTACTTGTTCAATTAAAATTAGTTTAGGCTGACCCCACTACCGATATAAGGACAGTAGATAGTACACTTTTCATCTCAATATTTTAAGCATTATCATTGTTTTATGTCCTTATTACACCTTAGCTTGGCAAGTACATGTATATCAATTTTTTTCACAAAAAGCTATCAGCTAGTTTATGTGTGAAAATGAAAAGCTTTAAGTACAAACATGTTGTATCCCTTTTGGGAATGTTCTCCCCCCAAAGCCCCTCCCCCAGAAACTGTAACCTGGCCTGGGTTACCTGCCCCCTTGTCTCCTGACCTATGGCCTTCAGCCAGGTAACTTGACCCCGACCCCAAAGGTGATAAAAAACCCTCTCCCCCCATGTGACCTCGCTATCTTGCCTCTGGATCTCCTTCATGGAATAAAGGCCTTGGAATACATCTTGGGGTAAGGGGGCCTCAGGGGAATCTCCAATATAGGGTAGAGAGAGTTACAAAAGAGGCCCCCTTACCCCAGGATGTA